>BSBM01000756.1:8687500-9365000 GCA_027924585.1 Larix kaempferi
TCGTTTATTTGTCCTATAAATTTTGATTGGCTTACCTATTTTGAGAATGGAAAAGAACCCACACAAGAGTACAAGAATACCTACAATCTAAAAAAGTTAATTTTTTTTATTATGTTCAGACCATGATATGGTGGACCAACACTTGACCATGTGTTTTAAGGCTTCATTGACTTTCGTAATTTAAAAAATATATAAAATTAACTTTTAAAATTTTGGAAAAATAGCCCTACACAAGATTTGTCTGTTGCCTACGCCTCTATATATTTTTTTCCTCATAAATTGACAATTTACATAACAAACCAGTGGACCAACACAAAGATATGCATTATGTTTTAGAGAAAAAATAATGTACCAATATTAAAATAATGTCATTTTGGGGTGGTTATACCACGTTTACATAAATAAAAGTTATATATTCCGGAAGGTGATCCGTTTTTCCACATTTCATCTTTTTACACCTACCTCTAATAATTCATTTTAATGATAAGATTTATGTTTTTCCAGCATGCCATTGCAACTAACATGTAAGTGGGTATCATTACCTTGCACCAGCCCTCATTTCTTATGGAAGCCTTAGTTTCTATCAACTCTCTTATTTTAAAGTAAATTATAGTTTTCTATCTAAAGAAATTGAACATCATTGCTAATATAAAATGTTAACCTTGTACACTTAGGTTGCAATAGGGGTATTTAGTGTGCTAAATTTATTTTTGCATTCAGAATAATAATTTTATCAATCCAAAATTCCACTTGCCGATGTATTGGTTGGTTCTATCCCCGTTGCTTTGGTAAGCCAGTTGAGTGGGAAGTTAAACTAGCTTTCTATTACTAATACTCCCATTTCCACTACGCTTGCTACCAAAATAGCTCCAGTCCCTACTTAGGAGGTATGAGTATAAGGCTTTGATTGGTTATATGGTGTCAATAGTTTCCCTTTAGATGAGGCTTACTGAGACTGAGAATAGACTTTATGGGCTTGTTTGAATCGGTTAGATGACTGGATTCCTTGATAGCAAAAGAAAAAAAATTAAAATAATAGAATATTTAGTTGTTTATATATATATATATATATACATTTTAAAGTCGATCATATCTCTAGAAGTACAACATTCTATTAAATTTTTCATTGTGAAAAAGGTTTGAATCCCAAATTGATTTAACCACTCTAGAAACTTAATAGATCCTAAATTAAAATAGTAATACAAATCTAAATATTATTTTAATGTTACTATATAATAAAAATGTGTATATAGGACACCTTGTTTATATAACAAATATGTATATAGGACACATGTTTATGGTAGAAGGACCTCCTCAACGCAACAATGCAACTACTCTTTCACATAATTTATGAGCATCGATGCCAAAAGAAGTCATGAATTAGTTAGTATATGTGCAAATTAAAAACTCAAAAAAAAATATTTTGCAACTAAACTCTCTCCTATTTTAAAATACAAAAGCAAAATAGTTCTATTTAAAAAATGGAATAAGGGATTGTAACCTGAGACTTTATTTCTCTAAAATTATAATTTTGGCCTTAATTTAAAGTTTAAAATACAAATTATATATTCCAATTTATTAAACTAAAAGAATAAATAAAATTTGGATATTTCTTACTTTGTTGGCATTCATGTTTTATGTTTTTTTATTTCGTTTAATATAGTTTTATCACCTACTTAGCACTATAAAAGAAGTTAACACACGAATGGATTTGATCCCTTCTTCCCATAATAAATATGAATTAAGATGGATCTACGCTGATTACTTAGTTATTCAAGGAAAGTAGAAACAAGTATTATTATGTTGCATCCCTTCCACTTCAAAATGGATGAAGAAAAGAATAGTTTTTGGTTTCGTTTAATATAGTTTTATCACCTACTTAGCACTATGAAAGAAGTTAACACATGGATGGATTTGATCCCTTCATCCCAGAATAAATATGAATTAAGATAGATCTACACTAATTACTTAGTTACTCAAGGAGAGTGGAAACAAGTATTGTTATGTTGCATCACTTCCACTTCAAAATGGATGAGGAAAAGAGAGCTTCGATTGCAATCATGACCAAAGGTAAGGATGTAAAAATCATGTAAGGATAATTGACATGTTTTGTACGTAACTATCACCAACACTCTCCATAGGAGGAACTCATGAGATTAAAGTTTCGAAAAATATCATGTAGAATTCTTATAGCTACCCATGCTAAAATATACGAGTAGTTTGGAGTAAATAATGGTAATTATTAATATTGAACAGAATGTGTATACTCGGCTGTGGTTATGTTTCAGCTAATATTTTTTTAGAAAAACAGTCTCGTGGTATTCATAATTAAATCAAAGAAAAATACAATAGTATTTTCTCTCGGTGCTAAAAAACTTCATTTGCAATCTGATCAAAATGTTTTCGATCCTTAAAACATGATAGAAATTATACCATGTTTATGATATTCATCAACTCTACTCAAAAGTATTTATCTAATAATTATTGATCAAAAAACAATTACTACCTATGTTATCCACTAGTATCTTTGAGTTCTATACCATGCAGTGAGAAGGTTATTGAAAAAATATCTGTTATGTGCCTATCCTTTTTCAAGTGTCAAACCAATTTTAGAAAGTAAATATGCTTTCTGATTATAATTCTTGGTTATATGGAAAAAATTGATCACCTTAAAAGTATTAATAGATGCCAGAACATGTCCGTTGTAGAAATGTAGTAGTAGAACATCTAAGCAATATTTATCTTGAATCCAGTTGATAATAGCCAATGAATCCACAAGATCATGATTCGTGTCATTAAGTGTTCTTCCACCATTTGAAGTAGACCTCATAATGAAAGTAGTTCCTCTCTAGTATTGCTACCTATACCTACTCCCATATACATCTCTTGATAATGACCCTGTTCCCACATAATGATATAGCTAGCCCCACAATGGCCATGTTGTGTCGCCCCATCGAAAAAACCAACGGTATGGTTGGTGTTGCATAATGGGGGTACCCAACAAGTCAATACATTCAAAGCCTACTCCAAAATTGTCATTGGAGAAGCACAATGATATGCTTCATTTCATTAGATTCTATAGGCCTAATTTGGACAAATAGTTATGCCTCAGAATTCTCGGGAGTCGATAGTCACGTGTCATTCAAAATCTTGTACAATTCATGCACACCGAAGTCAAGTCACTGCAGTGCCTGATTTCAAAATGGAAACAAGAGACAAGAAATAGAGAGAGGATAAATATCAGTCAAACAAGAGACAAGAATTAGAGAGAGGAGAGGATTGGGCGAAGGAGAAGGATAAAGGATAACCAAAACACCCTTGATTTGTCGGAATCTGATAGAGAAATTGTTGTTAAAATAGCAATTTAGAGTGTTCAGATTGTAATTTTAGCGATCTGGGTAGTTTTAAAATTCGGTATTTAGTCTAAAAGAGGCAATTACGATTGTTGAAATTGCAAAATCCTGGAAATAGCAATTTCCAAGAACAATTTTTTTTTCTTCTGATTTTTAACAAATTTTCGCCGGAAAAACAGAGCGTTTTAGTTAGTTTTTATCCTACGGGTTGGGGGAATAAGAAATAGAGAGAGGATAAATCAGGGAAACAGGAAAAAAGAATTAGAGAGAGGAGAGGATTGGGAGAACATATGGAGGATTCAAATTTCAATAAACAAATTGCCACAAGGTTGGCCTTCTGCCCATCAGTCCATTCCTCACTTTCTGTTTCTTGAAGAAATACCTTGTCACTGGTTTTCTATGAGATGGGTGAGTGAGGGAATTGTTCAGCTATTGGCCAACTCCTATCAAGGGGGATAAGTTTCATAGGAACATCCCCAGGGCTTCCAAAAATGTAATGCGTGACGGTCAAAGGAAAGAAAGAATTTTGAATAAAACAAACAACATCAAAACTTGCGAAGAACAGAGTGAGTTCGTCCACTTGTTTCTCATACAACATTGATTCAAATTATGCAATTTTCATAGCTAATATATGATTATAAATTTTTTCCAAAATTTTCAACCATTTAAAGATATGAGGTTTCACTGATTTATCGTACTAGGCCTTGATGTGCTTCTCCTATGATTCATTAGCCAGAGCTGCATCACGGCGGGTTTCATCAAGTTTTGTCAAGTATAGAAATAATTCTTCCTCGGCAGTGGTGTTTGGTAAAAGTTCTACAACAAGTTTTAGTGATAGAATCTGGCACTCAATAGGTAGTACTGCCTCTAGTCCATAGAACCACTAGAAAGGTGTGAGACCAATGGAAGTACTATATGCCCATAGGGATTAAAAAAGCATAACATGGCAGTTGGAATTGTGTATTCCTACCATATGCTGAATCATGGTTTTAAGACCTTGTTAATGGCCTCTACTTGTCCATTTGATTGAGGGTAGTAGGGAGTTGAGTTTTCATGCCGGAAACCCAATCTGGCGCTTAGTTAATCCACCATCTTGTTTTGAAATGTGATCCATGATTAGTGACGATGGCTTGAGGAATTTTGAATCACGCAATGATATGGTTAAACATAAAGAGTGCGGCAGTTTCACGTCTTATTTACATGTAGGTATGGCCTCGGCCCACTTGGTAAAGTAGTCAACGACGACAATTACATAACCATGCCCCCCAGCCGAGGTAAGCTTACAATGCATAAGTTCTATGACCCATTTGGAAAAGGGACCGATGGCGATAACTGGATGTAACAGGGTCGGGTGTGAGCACTTTTTATAATGAAAAATATGGCAAGGAGGACACTTCTTGAATGCTTCAATACAATCTTTGAAGATGGAAGGCCAATAGTATCCAACACATAAAATTTTCTGGGCTGTAGCCATCCCAGAAAGATGACCACCACATGCCCCTGAGTGACAATCATTCAAAACATGTTTGGCCTCCTCATGAGTTAAGCAGCGTCGGAGAATGGAATTGATACCACAATGATATAATGTATCACTAATGATGAGGTAATATTTTGCATGGTGATGAACATGGAGACGTTCTTCACGAGATAATTGAGGATAGAATTGTTGGGTTTGGAGATACAATGTGATGTCTCCATACCACGGGTCTGAAGTACTGATGAGAAAAAATGAATCACTAGGGAGAGAGTCCATGGGATTAGTTTCCTGATTAGTATGGGGAAGATCGCAAATAACTTCCGAAAAAACCAAATATTTATTTGATTTTCCCTTCTCAAACTAGAGATCGAATTCTTCTAGAATCACAATCCATTGCCAATATTTCCCCCCTAGTACCTGGTGCATGAGAATGTGGTATATGGGTTAGATTCAACAATAATAGTGATAGTACGGAGGAGGATGTAGTGGCGGAACTTTTGAATGGAAATGACTGCCGCGAGAGCTAGAATCTCTACATGCGAATACTGAGTTTCATAGTCAATGAGACCCTTGCCAACGTAATATATCACATGCTCATGGGCATCGCTATCTTCCTGTACTAAAACCATAGCAATAGTGGAAGTAGAGGCAGCAAGATAAAGGATGTAATCCTTGGTGTAATTTGGAGGTTGTAACATGGGTGCATGAGTGATGGCATGTGAAGGTTGTCAAAGGATTTTTGAGCATAGTCATCCCAAATGAATGGGACATCCTTCTTCAACAACTACATATATCACTGTGTTTTCTCTGCAAAATTGCACATGAAATGTTGCAGGTAGTTTTCCTTCCCCTGCAAAATTTGAAGTTCTGTAATATCTGTAGGTGGTGGTAGGGAAACAATGGCCTCCACCTTGAGGGGATCAATGTGGATCCCATATTTGGAAATGATGAATCCTAAGAGGTGTCTGGACTCAACACAAAAATGCACTTATGAGGATTTAAACTGATATTATACCGTTGACACCTGAGGAATACAGCTGTTAGATGATCGATGTGGAAGTCAAGGCAGGGTTCCACAAAATCCTTCACATTGTGGAAAGTATATGACATAGCCCGCTGGAATGTAGCACCAACATTTTTAAGACTAAAGGGGAGTTTGTGGTATGCGAATGTACCCCATGGGAAGATGAAATTAGTCTTATGTTGGTCAACAGGATGGATCTCAAACTTATTATAGCCAAAAAATCCATCCATAATTGAGAAGATGACACTTCCGACACAGTTGTCGATGATTTGGTCGATAAATGGGGTAGGGTAATTTTCCTTGTTCAGATCCCTGTAATCAACACAAACTATGATGGTTCCCTTTTTTCGTAACTGGGACAACATTAGAGACCCAATTTGTTAGGAGAACAGGATAAATGAACCCAACCTTCAAAAATTTTCTATATCTGCCGTAATGGCCGTAGTTTTCCTAGGGTGCACAAGATGGATTTTTTTTTGGACAGGTTTTGCGTCGAGATATGTTTGAATCTCATGCATGACAATTTAGCAGGATCAATCTCGGTCATTTCCTTGTAGCTCCATGCAAAGATGTCACATAATTGTTTAAACAAGGACATGAAAATGGTGACTTCTTTTGGAGAATAATTTTGGCCTATGCGAATGTGTTCTACGACTCCAAGTTTTACTGAGATGTCGATCGGGAAGGTAGGCATAATGTTTTCTAGGTTTCCCTTGGTTACTGTATCATATGTAAGGATAGGATATTGAGGATAAGGAAATACATCCAGTGAAACAATTATTTCAATATAGTTCTCTACCAAATCTAATGGAGGAAGGAAGTACGATCGATGGTGAAGGTATTCCCACGGGGGTTCATCCACACTCATAATATCCATGATTGACTCGTCATAATGAAAAGTCTAGAGTAGAGGATTAGGTAGGGATGAGGTCCGCTATAATGGTAGAGAACTGGAGGTAGATGCCACTGAAGAGTGGGCATCCGATAGATGGGGTGTTGATTGTATTTCCTCGTAAATAGCTTCCCCAGGGATGTGAGGAATCACGTCTCCAATCAGATCCAAATGATCAAGCTTGAGTACAACACATTGGTCAATTGAGTTGGAAGATGATGGGATTATAGATGAAATCATGTTCACCATGGAAACATGTGCAAGTATATCTGGTGTTAGAAAGACTCCCATGAGGGATGTCTATTTAAGGAGTCCTACTCCCACACTCTCAGATATCTGCATAGAGTGGCCTAAAAGAGGGACATTATCTGTAGGATGAGTAGTGGTGTTGGGTCTATAGAAATATAATTGGTCGATAGTGACAATTCTCCCTTGGTGGGGAAATTACACGATGAGGAAGACAGATCACGTAGCCGCAATCATGGCATAGAACTAGTTTCGACCAAGTGATAAGTTATAATCCAACGGGGTAGTGACGACTTCCACGTTTATGGAAACGGTCTTGCCATGCAAATCGATGACCAAATATTGTAATAGCTTGTGAGGTTTAAATCCACATCCATCAAATGATTTCAATGTGGTGGGGGGACGATTCAAATCGGAAGAGCCAATGGCTCCCTAGCAAGATAGCAACATAGCCGAGGTAGATGCTCCTTCGTCTAAGACATCACGATGGATGCTTTTCCCATAAACATTAGTAAAAGTTTGGAATGTGAGTTGGTGGGAAAGCCTTGACTTGAAATAATCTAGCTTGAACATGATAGTGTTAGAGGAATCAAGATCTACAACTCCTATTGCGTATAACAGGGTCTTACGCTGATTGGGACAGATTTATAAGACTTCTAGCATCGACATAGCACAGGGAGCTTGTGCTAGCTCCTATCCAATATTGTAGTGTTGAGAAGCTCGAGTGTTTGGATTGAAAATGGATTTTCTAATCGTGCTCTTGGGTGGAAACAATAATGAATATGATAAAGGTTTCTCGATGACAAGCGGGCCTTAAGGTGAAGGAATGCTAGATGTAGATGCAGAGGATTTTTTAGTATTACCTCCGTTAGATTCCTTGTTAGAAGTAGAGTCATATGTTCGTGACCTAGTGGAAAATTTGACTATTTCACTCTGCATCATGAGAACATGAGCGGTTGTGGATGTTTCTCCTTGAGAAGGTTGTTGTGCAACCATTTGTTGTTGTTATGTGGGGAAGGGATTGGTTAAAACTGCGGGTGTGGGGTTTCCTTTAAGAAACTTTTGCACTTCCCCTTGATGTGGGAATTCTTTGGTGAAGTGATCATCACCACATAGTAAACAAGGATATTTAACCTTCCACTTTTGTTTGGTGTCTTCGGGATTATTTTTTGGCTCCTGTTGGTTAGAACAATTTTTAGATTTACCCGTGTTCTTCTTTTTTCCACTGGATTTTTGAGGTGAACCAGATTGAACTGAATTCAGTTCCTCAATGGAAGCAGGGATGGTTGATTGTTTGGTGTTGTTTCCATCCTATGGCGAGGGTGGATTCAAGCTATGATGGTTCTGTGATCCAACGGATTGTGTAGCATGTTGAGTATGAACATAACCAATAATGTTGTCGGCATGAGATCCCATAGGTGGTTTGGTTGGATCATGTGTAGGGAGGGGGGAATTAGGAATAATATCATATAAGGTGCCATATTGGGCATAGACAAGGTATAAATAGTAAGCACGAGATATGGCGTGTTTTTTCGTAACGGCCCCACCCATGGCCACGTGTTTAGCTATGATGGGTAGTGGTGACTTTGTGAACCAACATACAAGAAGCTAACCCAGAATGGGATATTTAATGAGATGTATTCTCCTCCTCCACTCATGAATATGATCGAAAATGTGAGTGGATATATTTTGATGGAGAGAAGTCAAAAGACCTGTGTTGGTTTTGTAGCGGATCGGTAGCTGAAAGTGATTCAGAAATTACATAGCTAAATATCGAAAATCAACAAAGGAATGTAGTGTCTCAATGTACCACTTTGCGGAAGTACCAGTAAGGGTTCGTTGAAATAACCTCAAACGGATGGAATCATCCATTAATGAATTGGAAGAACACCACAAATGATAAGTCATAACGTTGTTCTTAGGGTCCTTACCGGGATTTCCATCAAACTTTGGAATATATGATGGTAACTTCATAGGAATCGTTGGCCAATTTATGCCATGTTGAATGGGATCGTTAGTTAAATGAGACAAGTATGTGGCAGATCAAGTGTAGCTAGAAATGGTAATTATTGGTTTGGCTGCGGATACTGGTAGTATTGATAAGGCATTTGAGTACTAGTAGTACCATGAATTGACTGATTGTAAGGTCCTCCCATAAAGGGTTTTCCATATGGAGGTGGGCCTCTTGGATTAGGAGGTGGACCATAAGTATGCCCTCCTCTAGAGTGAGGGGGTCCACCACCACCGTACGGGGTCCTCCGGGTGGAGGTGGCACATGTGGTGGGGGAGGAAGTGGGATATGTGGTGGGGGTGGTCCTCCAGCTGGAGGTCCAATTGGTGGAACATTATGATGCCCCCATGGAGTGTTCATGTTTATGGGATATGGTAATCCAACAAAAATATTTCCCGGATATGTATGGCCCCATGGGGGTTGGGTCCAATTGGATGAACCCCCCATTTTATGTGTCCATGTAGGTTGTCCCATGGTTGGGAGAGAACTTCCAACCATACTATATTTCATATGTTAAGAATGTCCTCAGCTCATGTTGTGTCCCTAACTGGATGATGTACTCCATTTAGGTTTTGTCCACTGACTAGGGGTTGCCCCCCAGTTGAAAAATATCCACTCATTGGAATATGGCCACCATGGGTGTGTTGTCCAATAATAGCAGGTTGGATTGAACCAATTGGTTGACTACTAACTAAGGGATGAACTCCATTACACTATTGACTAGCAAGTAGATGATAAAATCCCCTCGAAGTTTGAGGTGGGGGTGGTGGAGGTAGTGTTCCAGTGACATAGTTAATAGTAGCTAAAGTTTTACCTCCAACAGTTGGGGTCGAATAAGGTGTAGAGCCAGCCAAATGGTCTATAGGAGTACTATATGGGAAAGACGGTTGGCCTGGATTGTAAGTGGACATTATTGACATTGATATTCCTAGTGAAAAAAAGGAAAAAGAATGTATAGGTGAATGTTGTTCAAAAACTGATACTTCTGGATTGGACCTAGGGGGGAACTCTAATGTCTAAGTTGATTACCGAACATTTGTAAATGTTCCATAGTCTTGTAAATTGGTGTGAAAAAGACATTGTCGGGAACCCGTGGAGGAAACCGATGAGGTGGAGTTTCCACCATCGGAAGTGAACCAAAATTAGAAAGATATTGACCTAAAGAAGTGTCCCAAAATGATGCAGTTGGAACAAAATCTATTGATATTGGGTCTTCCTGGGGCCGACTGAAAATCTAGTACGTAGCTATGGAATTTTGCTTCCATTGAATGATGAAAATTTGTGTCATATGAAGTAGGTTGTTCCACAATCAAAGGTCCCATAATATCAGTGATAGGTGTGTTTATAGGTGTGTTTGTGGGAGGTGAATAATTCATTCTTGGTTCTAAGGTAGAAGTGTCTTGGTCATGGGACACAAATGTTGTAGGTTGATCCATAGTTTCTCCCGATTTCTCCTCCTGAGTAAGGGGATATTTAGGTGGCAAGTTTAAAATCCTATGGGATCTTTTTAAAGGTTGATTATCTAGAATGGATGAAACAAAATTTCTCCTAAGAGTTTTATACAAAAAGAAAAAATACACTCTAATATCTACTCAAGCCAAACATGGAAGCAAACTTATGTGATAGGTGGTATTCAATGGTCTGGAACCTCACAGGATTATCAAGGCACCACAACTCGCGATATACCATAGGGTCCAATAGTTATACTCGGTCCAATTTTTCAGAGCACTAACTAAGGAGGATTAGGACCGTACCCCTGACCGTATAACCCGACTACATGGCAGAATGTGTGTAGTAGCTCTCTAAGTGTTGTTCTCGGTGTATTTCCACGCCAAGATGTCCAAAAGTTAACTTAGAAGGTTTCAGGAATCCTAATGGGGTCTCCCGATATACAAAAGGTATGTGGGAGCTCAATTCCGTAGTGGTGTTGTCTAATGCACAATCGCACGATAGGAGCCTTCTGATATACTATCGAGTACATGAAGTACCTTTCTATATACCCGAAGGTACGTGAAAGTTCATTCCATATACAATTTGGTAAGTGGAAGAACTACAATCCCTCAGGATGCAGTGCAGGAAAATAACGACAACTGTCACACTTAAAGACGTCGGAACACGTCTCTTACTTAACACACAAGTTTCTATACAATTTTAACCTAATATATCGTTAAATTTTATATTGACGGTTAAGTGGATGCATGAGGTGCAGACTTGGAATTTAAAAAGATGCAAATCTCAGCTACATGAAAATGCAAATCTTTTCTTTTACTGTTCGATGAAAACTAGCTACAGTAAGGAGAAATCTTTCTTGTTTGTGATAATGAAATGAACAAGTACATCTATACTTTCAAAATCAACCAAAAAGACTCAAAAAACACTCTTTTCGATAATCCAACAAAAATGAATATAAAACACCAAATCAAAATGTTTTTTCTTTTTTCTGTTTTAAATTTAAGCGAATCTACGAAAAATGAAAAGATGAATTTATGTTTTTTGAATGCAATAACTCCTAATTCTGAAATAGAAATAAAAAAGTGGGAATAAAATTAAAAAATGCAAGAATTTTCACTATCTTTGAAATGCTTTGAGAAACTTAATATATACTTAGAATTTTCGAGGAAATGATCAATGACTTTTCAATACCAAGAAAATGCAAGCGAATAACAATTTTTAAACTTTTTCGAAGATTTTTAAACACTCATTCCAAAGCATAAAAATTCTTTACAACAATTCCAAAAATGAAAATTTAAATGAAGATAATGAACAACTTTGATTTTCTAGTTGATATACCCCATAGACCTGAGAATTATATCACTTTTCAAACTATATTCAGAAAATCAGCGGATGTATGCTATTGCAAACTTTAATTGATTGGAAACTCTTGAAAAAATGCAACCACCCAAATCTAAAAAACACACAAGAACACACAAAATTGAGCAAAATCACAACAATCAAGTATTGGAGGGCTTAGATGTCAGATCGAACAAATCAGATGTCGTGATAAGGAGTCACAAGATTGAGTGTGCTCATGGGGGATTGAAATTTCCCACTACGAGTGGTACAACCACTTGAATATATAGGACTCTAATCAATACTTAAACTTCAGATAATAATCCAAGGATGAAGTATGTTGTTCCCAGGAGGTCATGTGACAATGAAAGATAACACACATAACTAAAAAAATGCCAAAAATCAACTTTGGGAGTTTTTACACTATGTACCAAATAATGAAGGGCGTCGTGCCCTGCAAAGGTGCTCCAGAGGGTTTGAAGTCCCAATGACGTGCTCTGTTCAATGAGAAATCGCATCAGCGACGCAGACTGCAAAATGACAAACACTATCAGTGACGCATCTTGCTAAAAGGTTAAACACGTCAGAATTATAGTGACGTGGGCTATGAACTTACTAGGTGCATCGGACAGGATCCAAGCAACAAACAATAAAAAATCTCAAAGAATAAAAAGATAGAAGGCTCAAAAAATATCCTAAACAGATTCTGGATGGCCCATAGATTCTCTGATGGTCAAATCCAAGAAGAAGAGGCAACTTAGAGGCTAGAGGCTAATTTGGAAAGAAATCAAAGAAACCAAAAATGCAATGAAATCAAAATCATGGACTACACTCCCCAGTACGGCTGCCAATTTTGTTTAGGGACAATCTATAAGGACGAACTCAGACGGATCTCCCTAGTCTGAATGGTTCATATCTAGAACAAAAACAATACATAATACAAATGCCTTTCCTATATCAATGTAAATGCAAGATAAGTGAAAGATATGGCTTTCCTTACGGGTGTAGTTCCTTTCTCCTTCCTGATCCAAGTCCTGATCTTCATATCTTTAGCTGCAAAACCGAACAATAGATGTGGAAATAGACAAGTAGTAAAAGCACATGAATGTGAATTGATCTAGATCAATAGTCAAAGAAGTTAATCCTAAACATTATTAACACAACAAGTTTATGGAAAGAATGTGCATTATATGTAATAATAAGAAGTACAATGAGAGATGTGTTACAATCGATGCTTTGACGTCATAACCTCCTTCCAACAATCCTATCCTCCAAGATCAAATGCTTAGCCTCCTAATGGATGAAGAGGATCACCTAGCCAAATTACACCAGCATATAGGTACTCTATCCTTCATCTCTTAACAATGGAGAGGGGGTTCATATATATAGGGCTAAAGGGATAGGAGAGATTGAGGATTTAGGGGAAAGGCCTAATAGATCATCCCACTAGGTAAGGGGGTCGAATGCCACCTTCCTAGATATGTATGGATAAGTCTCAACTCCATCCAAACTTTGATCATTCGATTGAAGCTTCCCTTTATCCTTTTTAACCAACAACGATGCACCTTGCACAAGATAAACTTGAGCCAATGGGAGATTGACACACATTGTGCAAGAGAATCATGCGTCACCGATGCACTCTGCTAAGGCGCATAGCGCGTCACCTTGAGTCTGACACACCTTGCCAGAGATCAGGGCGCGTCGGGGTGACAACATAAGGTTAAAGGGATGGACAAAAACTTCCATTTTGATGTTTTAACCCAAGTAATTTAGGAATCATGGCATATAAAGGACACATAACTCATGATGAAGAGATTTTGGTGTAACAATTTTACTTCATTATAATAGGCCAACTATTAAAAAAAGATCAAAAAAGAGGAAAATTAACCATCTTGGTCTCTGAGACACCTGAAATTGTCTTGATGATAGTTGATGTCCCTTCACAGAGAGTGATACCCTCTTTTGACAGCGAGTTTGCTTTCACATTAAGTTCCCTGAAAATGTGGCTAATGGTAAAGGAATTGTAAGCTCCATCCAATATTTTAAGAGAAGTGCTAATACCCTATAGATTGATATTCCAAATCTTTTGCTTACCATTCATAAAATATATCCAAACTACTAAGTCCCCTCTCACTTCCATCTCTCCTATACCTTCTTCCAATGTTAAGCTAAGGATAGACCCAAGTGCCAAAAATTCAACCATATTGTTTGTACCTCTTCCTCCATTTGCTTTGAAGTCAATGTTATTAGTTGTGGATAAGATAATGGATCCTCCCAGTCCGCAAATTCCCTTTTCACATGCACCATCAAAAAAATCTATTCTGCCATTGAATTCTGAAGATTCAGTTTTGAAGATTATGGGATTTTCATTTGAATTCTTCTCAATAAAACTTAAATGAAGTGCGAGGATCTGAGCCGTTTCCTGGAAGGATGGAGTTTGCATGTCCTAAAATATTCTCCTATTACGTGCATTCCAAATGCTCCAAATAGTAAGGAAAGGGATGCACTTACTTTTCTTCAATTCTTCAAGTTTAAACCAAGATATTAAGTTTAGTTCAAAAGAATTATCCATCCACTGTGGTTCCAACCTTAAACCATTGCACAGTTCTGTCCAAACAATTTGAGAGTAAATGTAAGAAATTAGTAAATGCTCCAAAGTGTCTTCATCCTTCATACACATCAAACAGATACCAGGTCCACTAATGTTTCTCTTTTGTAGGTTGTTCCAAGCCAGAACCTTGTTATGCAAAGTGAGCCACATAAAAATATTACTTTTATGCGGTGCTAATACCTTCCATATTGCACCCCACCACCACTTATAGTTGACGGTAAGATTGTTGCAAAATAGTGAGTAGGCCTCTTTTACTGAGTAGGAACCACCTACCTTGTTTCCAATCGAAATGAGAGCATTAGGGTCTTCATTAAGATTTATATAACCCTTCTGGAGACCTATTTTTCATCTCTCCCATTCCTCAATCCACTGTTCATTTAAATTTAATTCAAATACCAAAATCCATGACTTTATTTGCATGCCTCATGTTCCTAGAATGGATACATCCTTAAGCTTAAGGTACCCTCTACTACTAAGTGAAGATATCAATCCATGAGAAAGTTTAATTTCAGGTCCACAATCCATGATATCATCCTTCCCAATAAAAACCTTCTCTCATGAGCCTACTTTCTAGGAAAGCAGGTCTCCTATAATCGGATAAGATTTGCAAATTCCCTTCCAAAATAAAGATCCCCCTGAGTAGGACTTAGTAGGTTTCTTGATCCAATCAATTATATCTCCTCCTCGCATATATTTCACCTTCATAAATGACTTCCATTTCCCATATTTTGTCAATAGATTCCAAACCGATTTAGCTTCTAATGAGGAACCAAAATGAATAAGTTCCTTAAATCCCTAATCCTAACTCTTGAGGTCTAGCTAACAGAGTCCATGCTAGATAATGAATGCCTTTCCCATATTTTCCCTGCCATAAGAAGTTAAAACATAATTTCCTCACTTTAGTCAAAACGCCTTTTGGGATGTGGGCTATTATCAACCAGTAAACAGGGATAGCACTTAACACTGTCTTGATTAGAGTTGTTTTTCCGCCTCTTGAGAGAAAATTGTTGCACCATAAATTAATTTTGGTTTCTACTCTTGTAATGAGCCAGTCCCAATCTTGGATTTGGTAGTCATTAGGTTTCAAGTGAAAACCCAAATATTTAAAACCCCCTTCCAGCTTAAATTGTTCTATAGGAAAATATGCTTTAAAATCCTGTAATTTCTGCTCTCTAGTCTCTTGGTGATAAACAACATGTTAGGAACCTATGTCAACCCTTCTCTTTACTATGTTAGTATATTGTTGTTGGATGCATATGCTTTGTAAGTCATCCCGTAGTATTTGTTGATCCGTAGTTTATATTAGCCCATAGTATTGGACGCATATGCTTTGTAAGTCGTCCCGTAGTATTATATGTCCCATGGTTTTGACTCATAGTATTGGGCATAGACTTAGTATATAAGTGTGTGTTGAGGTCATTGAAAGCACCATGAAGTTAATTGTATTGAGCTTGCTCAAAGGAGGTTTCCCCCTCGAAGTGGCCCGTGATCAATATAAAGGTGATTCTGAGTTCTATTATTTATGATATCTCGTGTATTTGCATTAATTAATTATTGCAGGTTCATCACATCTGGTATCAGAGCACTTTCTTGGGCTCGTTGGGTGGAATTTCTGCCAATTTTTTTTTCGCATCTATTGCAGCTTCGGATTTGGGAATAATCCCTATCTTCTTAACTGTGGGAAGTACTTGGGAATAAGCCCTAAAATGCATTGTGAGGAGTACCATAGAAACCCCAAAGTAGCTGGCCCATTGAGAGGACCTACCAACGAAAAGGGCAACGACCCCAACCTGATTGACTAGTTCCCACCCGTGAGGTAAACCAAGAGCTATCGTTTGTGGCAAAGCGGTTATCAGTTTTACCTGAGCCGTGGAGTGAGGGGTACTGCCCCAATACACAAGCTGTCAGACAGAATTGGTGGCCGAGTGAAACACCTAAACTGTTAGGAAGTCGTACATACCTGGGGTCCATATCTATTTTCAGTTGAACTGTTGTCGATCACTTCCACTCCAGATCCATCCGTTTCAGATCTATTCTGAACATTGTTCCAGATCCAGTTTCCGTTTCCTATCCAACCATTTTCGATCCCTTCCGCGACATTGCATATCCATCTGTTGCGGATCCCTTCTACGCCGCTGTTGCCGATCCATTTCTAGGAAAAAAAAAAAAAAAATTCTCAATATCTCCCTTGTTTTCACTCTGTTTCCCTTGAAATTTTAGGGGAACCCCTGTCATCCCATTCTGCATCTTTCATTCCTGAGGACCCTATCTCCAATTCCCCTTCCCAAAGCTCGAAATCCCACATTTGTCTACTTTTAGGGTTTGCCATAACTTCCTTAGATTTTACCCAATCACCTTCAAATTTTACCACAGAGTTCCTTTCTGAATTCTGCTTCTTTGTCCCTCTCTGCCAAATTTTCTCATTCTATCACCCCGCTTTTGAAATCCCCCTTTTTTCCTTATTTTCCTTTCAACAGTGTCCAAAATCTAGTCAAACCCCAATTACCCATCAGATTGTTTCCCCAATCCAAATTTCTCTTTACTAAATCAGCTTCTGTTTGTGTTTTTCTACCCATTCCACCAAAAAAAAAAAAAACTGGTTATGGTTGTCACCCGTGCAAGAGCACACACCATGGAGGAAGCACTTGCAGCCATCCAAACCAAACTCCAAGATCTGGATGAAAAATTTCTCAGCCTCCATCTTCAGCATTCAACCATGAACAATACCAGACAGCTAGAATCTTTTGCAGCCACTGGGTTCTCTTCTTCCAGAAATTTTTGTGGGCCGAAGCTTGATTTTCCTCGCTTCAATGGTATTGATTCGACTGGATGGATATATCGAGCATAACAATATTTCAGTTTACATAATACTTCTGATGCCCAGAAAGTTCCACTTGCATCCTTTCATTTGGAACAGGAAGCCCTTCAATGGTACCGTTGGTACATCAAAGCTCATCCTGAGCCAAACTGGACAGATTTTTGCCAACTCATTTTGCCACGATTTGGTCCTAGTGCTTTTGATCATTTCACAGGAGCACTCACTAAACTTCACCAAATTGGCACAGTGAGAGAGTATCAGACAGAATTTGAGAAATTGGCCAATCACACAGAAGGATTGTCTGATGAATTCTACAGGAGTTGTTTTATTAGTGGTCTCAAGGATGAAATCCGCTCAGAGGTCAAAATGTTTTGTCCCAAAACAATGATGGAAGTCCTAGGGTTGGCTAAGCTGGCCAAAGACAAGATCGCAGCTCAACAACGTTCCAAACCCACCTTTGTTCCCTTCAGAAATCTGAGTTCCCAATGATCTCCCATCATGCCTTCTCCTCAACCAACTCCTATCAAGCATTTGTCTGAAATAGAAATGCAGGCACGCCGAGAAAAAGGGATTTGCTATAATTGTGATGAGAAATTCACTCGGGGACATAGATGTGTTCAACAAAAGCTCTATCTCTTGGATGTGGATTCTCCGCCTGCCTTAGAACTTGGTGAAGAAGCTACAGATACAGTAGATGATCAGGTGGACATTCAACACCCACCTGTTGACACCCCATCTCAGGACGACCCACTCGAGATCTCTCTCCATGCTGTAACCGGGGTCACCACCCCACAAACAATGCAGGTCAGGGGATACTTCAAGAAGCTCCCTCTTACCATACTCATTGATTCTGGTCGCACTCATAACTTCATTGACCCTCGGATTTCCAAACAGGCTGATTGTTTTGTCCATCCTTGCTCCAACTTTGAAGTCATGGTTGCCAATGGGGGCACCTTACCTTGCAAGGGGAAGTGTCACAATGTGCATATCTCTATGGAAGATTATAACCTATGCTCTAACATGCTTGCCTTGTCCTTAGGCGGATGTGATGTGGTTTTGGGCATTCAATGGTTATGCACATTTGGCCCCATCTTATGGGATTTTGCTGAACTTTGGATGTAGTTTAAAGTCAATGGGGCACAACAAAAATTTATGGGATTACAACCAGGGTCTCTCTGCATCATCAGTTCACAGCGCTTGGAAAAAATCCTTAAGAAGAATTCACATGGTGTCATCGCTCAGCTCAATTCCATTCAGATGCACTCATCAACAGTCTCCACTACTTCCTTGGATAGATATGCAGGTATCTTTGTTGAACCAATGCGCTTACTGCCTTCAAGAGACCTTTCCAGTAAGAATTTAGCCACATCTACCTCTCAGCAGGAAATGATGGCTATTTTGCATGCAATATAGAAGTGCCAGCCACACCTATTAGGGAATTATTTCTGCATCAAGACTGATCTCCAGAGTCTGGAAAATTTTCTGGACCAATGGGTCTCCTCCCCAACACATGTGAAATGGGTTATCCCTATGTGATCACTTACAAGAAGGGTAAGGACAATATGGTGGAAGATGCTCCTTCTCGCACAATTGATGACCCAGTTTCTCTTTCAGCTCTTTCTCTGCTTGTTCCAAATTGGTTGCAATATGTTCAACAGGGCTATCTCTTCTATGAACTCCATGCTTCTTCATCCACAGGGCACTCTGGGTTCTGCAAAATGTATGACCGGGAACAATGTAACTTCTTTTGGCAGGGACTAAAAATGACAATTCAACAGATGGTGGCTGACGATGATACTTTCCAAGTCAACAAGGGTGAAACGACACTCCTTTAGGGATTGCTCAAACCCTTGCCCATCCCTACACAGCTTTGGCCAACTATTTCTATGGATTTCCTAGCAACGCTCTGGTGGTACAATCCCACATCTCAAAGGACACCATATGAAGCAGTCTATGGAAAACCACCGCCAGTTCTTCTTCCATACACCCTTAGCATCTCCCTAGTTCAGGAAATCGACTCGGTTCTTCAAAACCATGATCAGATTCTTCTCATTCTGCAGGACAATCTTCACATGGCCAAAATTCGCCTGAAACAAGCCGATCAGCACCGTTCTGAGTGCATTTTACACACAGCTGATAGGGTTCTTCTTCATCTGCAGGCTTCCAAGCAATCCTCATTGACACTCCAAAGGCATCAGTGGCCCGAAATGCAACTCGAGGATGCTACCGGGGAACCACTCCTTCAGATTCTGCAGCAATTTCTCCAACCAAATCTTTGAGGACAAAGATTTTTCTAAGGGAGAGGGGATGTTAGGAACCTATGTCAACCCTTCTCTTTACTATGTTAGTATATTGTTGTTGGACGCATATGCTTTGTAAGTCGTCCCGTAGTATTTTTTGATCCGTATTTTATATTAGCCCATAGTATTGACCCATAGTATTGGACACATATGCTTTGTAAGTGGTCCCGTAGTATTATATGTTCCATGGTTTTGACTCATAGTATTGGGCATAGACTTAGTATATAAGTGTGTGTTGAGGTCATTGAAGCACCGTGAAGTTAATTGTATTGAGCTTGCTCAAAGGAGGTTTCCCCCTCGAAGTGGCCCGTGATCAATATAAAGGTGATTCTGAGTTCTATTATTTCTGATATCTCGTGTATTTGCATTAATTAATTATTGCAGGTTCATCACACAACAGATTTTCCATAATTAATTAGCATTCCAGTTGCAAGACTATACTTTCCAAAAAAAAAAAGTACTTCCTACTCTCCCTCTGCACTATCATTTAGGAACAAAATCACATCATCAACAAAAAGGATGTAAGTTACTTTTACCTCATCCCTGAACCCGATGCCTTGTAGAATCCCATTGTTTTTGGCCACCTGTAGTTGTCTAATCAAACCCTCCATAACTAAGAGGAACAAGTAAGGGGACATATGGCATCCTTGCCTTAGTCCCTTAGAAGCAAAAGAAAAATTGGATGCTACTCCATTAATTACCACTGCAAAATTAATAGTGGTCATACATGCCCATATCCAGTTGACCATATCCATTGAGAGTCCAATTTAAATAAGAACAAGTTTCACATACATCCAACAGGTACAATCATAGGATTTAGATAGATCTAACTTGATGAAGTTCGCAGACAAGGCATATTTTTTGATAGTATGCAGGCATTCTTGAACTATGCCCACCGCTTCGTGTATTTTCCTCCCTTCTAAAAAGCCAAATTGTTCCGCTGAGGTATTAGCTTCTAGGAAGGGTTTCAATCTCTCCACAATTATCTTAGATATGATTTTGTATAGAGAATTACACATAGATATGGTCCTAAAGACCCCAAAGGAAGAAGGCTTATCAACCTTAGGGATGAGTACTAAGAAGGTATAATTAAAAAAGGATAGTAACCTTCTAGTTGTTCTGCTTTCTTCAATTACCCTCAATAAATAAACTCACAATAAATCAAAGAAGGCCATAAATAAGTCAGAGGTCCATCCATCCGGGCCTGGGCTCCTATATTTTTTTTCTTTCCTCAGAGTGCATTCTAATTCTTCTCGCGTTACTGGAGAAAACAAAGAGTCATTGTCCTCGGCCGTGATTCAATTAGGGAAACCTATGCATTGATTTACAATCTCCAGCATGCTATTAATTTCAGGTTCCTTATAAATATATTTGAAGTAATTAACCAATTCTTCTGCTAACTTATCAAAACCCATGATTTTGTCTCCTCCATCTTTCTTACTTAGTTCCCAAATAGTATTTCTTCTCTTTCTCTAGTTCATAAACTTATGGAAATAAGTAGTATTCTCATCTCACATTGCCAACCAAATTTCCCTACTTTTCATACAGTCCTCAGCACCCTTTTCATTAATAATGTCATTTTTTTGTTTCTCCAAGGCTTCTAAGAGATTTAGGCTATCCTCTCTCAGAACACAAGACTCAAGGGAAAAAATATGCTCAATTTTTAACTTAGTATTCGTAAGTCTTCAATCTCTACTAAGAATTTGATCCATAGACCAATCAATGGAGATCCTTTTAACCATATTCAAGGCTTTTGCAAACTGTCTACTTCCAAAAATATGCAGGCTACCATCAAAATGTTGCCACTGATATTTGATAAGATCAAAATAACTCAGTTTAACTAGCCAATGAGAATTAAACTTATAAGGTGTGGAGGGTTTTCCCCCCTTTATCCATTTGGATAAGGATAGGTAAATGGTTTGAACCTCCTCCTGTAATTATCCAATCCCTACATATCTTAACACTTTCCATTAGTTTTTCCGAAATGAGAACTATGTCCAATATTTTAGCCACAACAGCTTCCCCCACTCTTTTGTTGAACCAAGTAGGCTTAATTTCAACAGGTTCAACATCAACAAGATCTGAATCTTGAAGGGAGTGATTAAAGAAATCTTGTAGAGGATTCGGTCTAGCATTCAAGACCCATATTTCTTGGCTGGAGAGTGTAAAATTTAAATCCCCTACAACAAGAACCAGTTGATCTCGGATTAAATTCAAGCCAAAGATTTTTCTCCAAAACTCAACCTTCTGAATATAGGTACCATAGATATTGAACACAGTAAACTGTAGATTTAGTTCTTGGCTAAAAAAAGAGGTTCCCAATCCAAAGGTAACAAAGAAGGATTTAGTGAGTTCTAAATCCTCTCTCCAACCAGTTAGCAGACCTCCTAAGAGTCCTCTTCCATCAGTCCAAATGAATACCCATACTTTCAATAGATGTTTCAAAACTTTTGACAAGATCCCACCATTACACATGGTTTCTTGAACAATCAAAATATTCAAAGAATGAATACTAACTAATCTAACTAGAGCCAGTGATTTTTGGTTTTTTGACAACCCACGACAGTTGAAAGAAAGTAGTTTCATGAAGGAAATTTAGTCCTGGGATTTCCTCTAAGTTCCTGAGAAGTCTATGGCGTACCAATATCTGTCGTAATCTCTTTCTTAGAAGATCTGAGACCACCTCTGTTTTTCTTCTTTACAGGAGTGAGGATCCCTAAACTAGTAGAACTAAGGTTAATATCAGAGTTAAGGATGTCTTTTGAACCAAGCCCATAATGGTTTCTTTCATTCCAAATAGGGGATGGTTTTTCCTTTAGTTTTAGCTCATAATCATTCAAACTAGTGCCTCAAATTAACCTTTTATGGACTCGAAGTGAATTCTTATATTTAGGACTAACAACACCCAAAATAACTTGAGAATTTGAAACCCTAGCTTTAAGGTTTAATAACAAATATTTATGAGAGGAGTCAGAATCAAGGAGATTTGACATACCTGGAAGCTCAGTGGAGTCAAGAGTCTTTAATTCTACTTATGCACAAAGGATCTTCAACTGTGAAGTATTCAGCCCATGTTCCTTCTGTAAAAGCTGGGATTCGTCCTCTTTCATCACCTTTAAAAAGTCTTCAACTACATCCGAATTCAAAATAACACCCTCTAACCTTTTGCTAAGAGGATTCTAGGACCTAAGCTCCACTGAGAGAGCAATAGGAATAGGGGAATTTCTTAATTTCGAACGTAAGTTGGACCAAGTTCGTTGACTAATCCCCACATCCTCCGAAGGATTCTTATTAGACAAATCTAAAAAGTCTTCTTTCAAAGAAGTGTCCACGAAAAATATGCCTGGATGTCCCTGTGGGTTGAAACCCTCCTTGTACGACATTCTGATAGTAATCCCTTCCTTACCAACTTATTCCATATTCTATGAAAATCCAAGCGGTGAGGTTCCAGGCCCCTATTTCTATGCCCTAGGGTAACGGGTGGCTGAAAGTTATTTCTTCATCCATATTTTATTCTTAAAAGATAGGTGGCAGTCATTTACAATGTGCCCGTAAGAATGGCATCTTATGCATGTAAAAGGAATGTTAACATAATCTAAGGATTGCACCAAAAATATATCCCCTAAATTAATTTCCACAGATGTAGGAAGGCCACCATTTAAATTCACTGAAATTAGAGCCCTTGCTATCATACTCCTGGTCCACATATAAGGTCTTACCCACAAAATTGCCTAGGTATTTTAGAAAGGCGTCGTTCCATAGCTCAATAGGTAGTCCCAGTATTTTAACCCATATCGAAACCTTTCTCAAGGTATCCCTTCGAGGGTCAAAGCATGGATGCCACAACTTAAGAATGAGTGCAGTTTTTCCTCATCGTGAGTTTTCTTTCAAGATCTTGGGTGCATATTCATCGGACTAGAATATGAATCTAATCCAACCTCTGGTAAGGAGAAAGAAGGATGAGTTGTAATTAAGTAAAGGTTACCATAATTGTTCCTCTCAAACATTCAATGTGGCTTCTAAAACCCTCTCTCCATAGAATCTTGTAGTTAGGGTTTTTCCAACAAACTCCATAATATCCTACACTCCAATATCTTCCCTTACTGTCATTTTAACATTAGCTATTTTCTTGAAAATATTTATTTTTCTTTGTTGCTTTGGTGTATTAAAGATAAGATCGGTCAGACGAGAGACCTGCTCAGAGGCTATTCCAAGTAACTCAGGATCCAAACCCTCGGGGGCACATCCCTCACAAGACCCATCATCTTGTCTATTGCTACCAAATTCCTTTACTCCTGGTACATACAAACTAACATTTGGAAGAGATTCCAGCTAGGGACAAAGTACAGAGAAGGTTTGAGAGGTACCACACGACGAGATTTGGTGAGGCGATCCATCTCCTCAAGATCCCAAATGATCCAACGGTCTCATGTTAATCCTAGATTAAAATCCCCCAACAAATCCTTGAGAAAGGTGCCTTTTGAGCCTTGCCATCAACGCAACCGCCATTTTCTTACTCGGGTCCATAGCACTCATCACCAAAAAATCTTCCTGTGAGTCTGTCATAGAATAAGTCAAAATCCATTTCAATAGAATACATAAAACATCCAAATAAAACATATTAGATTCCCCATAAGTCCAACAAATATGAGTAGCATAACTAGCATCAATGGAAAAGTGAACAAACCATAAAGTTATAGAAGCCGATGTCTAATGTCACTATAGTTATATCGATTTTAACATCAATATGATATAAATAAATAAATAATAGATTATAATATAATTAACATAAATAATAATTTAGGATATAAACAAGAGAGGAGATTATATATGTGAAATATAATATGTATTATATTGATAGAGTTTAGGTGCTCATATTTTTATGGATGTATTGTATACTAAATAGATGATGTAATTTATATAAGAGAGAGTGCATTATATTTTAATGGGGTATAATTTAAGAGTCAAGAAAATTGAGAAGAATAATATTTCATTTGTATTTAAATTTTTTATTAATTTTTTTCTATGTTTTAAATATTATTATTAAAAGTATTAAAAATAATTATGGAGATTTTGATTGTTAACACTAAAATTTTGTCCACTTTACTTATCCACTAGCCACACCATATTCTACTTCATGTCCACTTTCCATTTCCACCACTTTTATCTTCACATGTCAAAAATATCATAAATGGTCCATTATTATTATTTCATCTTTTCACAAAAGAGGGAAGTTGGTACATTTCTAAAAATGGGAAAAAGGGAAAATCCCCCCAAAATAGGAAATTCTCACAAATGAGAAAAATTCCACTGAAAAGGGTAAAATAAGTTGGATCTAACACATTGATAATGTTTATCCAAATACCATTTGTCAATCCCATGATTCACCTAATACCATGGGAGACAAAACCATGTGTCATAATATCTATATATACAATAGGAAGGTCCATCATTTAAAGACATATATTCTCCACCTTATGCATGCCATTACTCTATCGAAATTCCATTGAGTTTTCTTTACCCATATGTTGAGCTTTGGAACCTTTTGTGACGTGTAGCCGGAGACTGTGGAGATGCTAGGAGACCAAGGACACACTACTTCGGAAGGATGCAAGAGCCCCCATTTCCAGGTATTCTTATGGTCCTAGATTGTGTTCTCATAATATAAAACTATTTTATTTCATATGTTCCATTGTTAATCAATATTGGCTCAATGCATGTTTAATGTAGATTTATTTTATTGTTGTTTATTTTTTTGCATATCCATTTTTGAACTGCTACTAAGGATTCCCTAATCCTTAGTAGTTTCCTTTTGACACATGCTAGCAAGAAAAATCTAGCAGCAATTTTGGTGACTCCCACTAAGTTCAATATCTTCAAATCTGTGGTTCCATTTGACCATTATTACTCATTTTTTCTTCATTTTATTTTTCTAGGATTTCCTTCTTTTCATTCGATCTGTCGTTGTCAATCAAAACTAGACCGAAAAAATGACCTATACCACCCTTTTCGGCCCTTGTCGGACCAGTATTTATAAAAAAAACAGTTTCAGCTAGGTCACATATGTTTGGCCCTTAAGTGCGACCCAGGTCACTCCTTTCCAACTAATAAGAGTGAATTGTTGCACCTTTGTGCTTGATAGGTGCAACCTGACCATGATCCATATGTTTTGTACCTAGGTCACCCCTATTTTACCTCTTTATGCGACCCAATTCGCTCATGTGTCTCTGATAAGTGCGACCTGTCGCTTAAAACTCCCTGATAGGTGTGATCTGTGTGCTTTTATGGGTTTTTTGCTTCCGTCGTGACTGTTTTTCAATTCCATGTGACCCAGATTTCCTCTGTCCCCTCGATAAGAGTGATTTGCCTCTGTTTTTTACTTTCCAATTTGTTCCTAGCCCCCTGGATCCTATGTCGGACCCACTTTTGCACCTTACATCTTGCTATGATTTTTCCATGCTTGACTGTTTGCAGTACTTTTAGTGTTCTACTTGCACCTATTTGATTGTTGTAGTTATCTGATGGTTTGCCCTTATTAATCCCCGTAGTGAAGAACAACCTATTTTTGAGTCTTAGTTACACCTCATTGGTTCCACTTTAGATATGTTAGGCATGAATCATTTTTTGTTTTTGTAAGTTGTATGGTAATAAGTCATTGCTTGTAGTTAGTTGTGAAGAGAAGTGCTTGCATTTAGTTGAAATGATGAATGAAATACTGGTTTTTACATAGAATCATTTATTATTTCCCTTCATCATTTATTTTATCGGCTATATCTCTGGGCTATACACACCACTTGTGCACACATCTCACACCTTAAAGTCAAACACTTGGTTCCTGACCTCAAGTAGAGCCTTAAAATTAACCTTAACTAAACCAACATGAACCTCACTTGAGGACCAAAAAGAATTTGGTAGTTAGGTTAGGACACTGGGAATATGCATCCAAATAATATCCCTTTGTCACTTACATATGAGGAATAACAGTTGTCCAATTAGGGAACCAAAATCCTTTCGTATTTATTGGCACAGTTGAGATAAATTTGTTGGGGGGGGATCTCCTTTAGGAGGGAAAGTGGCAAGACTGGTTCCAGAGGTCTACGTGGAATGCCTCTCTCCAATATGTACTGAAGGAAACCTACTTGTTGTCTACAGACAGAAGCTGCGGGAAACCTTTCTGATTGTGCCTTGAACGAGGTAGCCTATTTTCCATTCTTCTAGGGATCTTTTACCGAGGATACCCTTCGGTAGGGGGATATACATTGGCAATATTGGTCTTCCATTTCGTATTGTATGACTAGGGATGTCATCACCCTGCAGGGGATACAATTTGTGAGGGTGTCCATATTTTAGTTAGGTGGTTTCTTGCTCCCATACCTCATAGGTTAGTGGGTCATTTTTCTTTTGATAGGTAGTGTTGCTTGTTGGATTTTTGGCCATTTTGTTGTAGCTCACCTATTGTGACACACTGTTGCAGTGGTTTTTTGAGCCTATTTGTTGGCCTGAATGCCTCTTTGTTGCACTCTCCTCTTGCACACTCGGTTGCATTGAGATTTTTGGCCTTCTTTCTCAATCATTGAGCTCATACCCGTAGTAGGTTCTAGTCACCATAAGTGCTCCCAGGTACCCTCATAGACTTCGAGGGTAGTTGCCTCAGTCCATTTTCTTGGACCGCACACGTCGGACCCCAGGTCACACACTTCCCCATATTTGGAACCTTTTCTCGAGGAACCTAAGTTCATTTCTAACTCTTCCCAACTAGAGTCACCTCCGCAATCACCTACATGTAGCCCTATGGATGGCATGAATCCTGACCCATATTTTGGAAGGATCATTGGTTATGGGAATGGAAAGAGCCCTATAGTCACTACAACAACCACTCCAGTTGTTGGTCCCATAGGATACTCTATTCCTGATAGCATCAGACCCACTTCCACCACTACAAATCACATGGTTACCATTTCTATTCCCACTAGCAGTGGGCCCACCCCCACAATCACAGTCCATATAGGAAATGGATCTATTCTTGGGGGAAGTGACGCCTCTGTCACAGTCACTCTGACTCTTGTCATCAGTTCTAAGGTCCTAGTCATGATCACCACCGTCATTGGCCCTACTGTCACTCCACCACCTAGTGGAGGTGGCCCCATGATTAGCTCTATGGTTAGCACCAATGTTGGCCCTACCATGTCATATCCTACTATTAGCCTGCCATTTATGGCCAGCCTAAACCTCCCAGATTTAGCTAGACTGATCAACAATCCTATTAGACATTATTCTACGTGGCCCCAATACCTACCAAACTCCCCTTGGACATCCCTAAGTTCAAAGGGAAGGCTGGGGAAGACCGCCTGAACCATATTATGTATTTCCACTTATGGTGTTCCTCTAATAGAATAGTGGATGATTCTATTATATTGTGGTTGTTTCAGCACACCCTTACTTATTTTTCTTCCAACTGGTACATTGAACTACCTCACGGGGAACACTCCAACTTTTGTGTCCTTGGATTCTACTTTCCTGCAGTTCTTTCAGTTACCCATCCAATATGACGAGGGAGTTGAAATTCTCTTGTATTTCCTCCATACTACCGCTACCCACATCATGGACCACATCCATGAGTGGCGTCGACGTCAAATCTTGTGTAAAATCAAGCTCAACGACTAGATATTCTTAGATTTGTTCCTAAAATCCCTACTTCCTTCAATTGCCAAGGACATAGCTCAGGTTGTTCTATTTTGGGGTGTTGGAAGTAGATGCTAAGGAGAAAGAGAGTCCACTTCTTCCTCCAGGGATGGTTTTTAGGAGTGGAGAAAGTAGATATCGATACTCTAAACACAAATTTCATAGGAACATTGCTTCGCACAGTTTGCTGGCAAGTAGAAATATTCTCAGAGAAAGAGCGGACGCTCTTTATTCAAGTTGTTCTATTTTTACAATTCCCTCATAAATGAAGTGGCAACCGACCATTCTTCTGCCCAGTATTATTTTTCATAATAGTTTTAGACTGGAAGAAGGGTCGGTCGATCCTTCTTATGTTTTTCATTTTGGATATAGTTGAATTGTTGGATATAGGTGTTCACAATCATCTACTAAATGAAGGGGCTACCAATCCTTCATGTCAGAAAATGAAAGTCAGAACAAATATTTTTTATATGTTATAACTTAGGTGACATCCGGGTCCCTACTATTTACAGCGGAAGCCGGAAGTCGAAAATTGTCGACCCAGACTTCGTAGATTAAATATTTTTAAATTTCTCTTGTAAAATGGCGATCGACCATTCTTCTGCCCAGTATTATTTTTCATAATAGTTTTAGACTGCAAGAAGGGTTTTTCGATCCTTCTTATGTTTTTCATTTTGGATATAGCTGAATTGTTGGATATAGTTGTTCACAATCATCTACTAAACGAAGGGGCGATCGATCGTTCTTGTTGGAAAACAGAAGTCGGAACAAACAGTTTTTATATGTTATAACTTAGCTGATGTCCGGGTCCCTACTATTTACAGCGGAAGTCGGAAGTCGGAAATTGTCGGCCCAGACTTCATAGATTAAATATTTTTAAATTTCTCTCGTAAATGAAGGGTCGACCGACCCTTCTTGTTCCCAGTAATCTTCCAGTGTTCACCATTTTGGATATAAATGAATTGACGGACTATTCTTCATAGGTTAAATATTTTTACAATTCTCTCATAAATGAAGGGGTGGCTGACCCTTCTTCTGCCCAGTATTATTTTCATAATAGTTATATACTACACTAAGGGTTGGTCGATCCTTCTTGTGTTCGCCATTTTGTATATAGGGAATTGTTGGATATAGGTGTTCACAATTATCTACTAAAGGAAGGGGCGACTGATCCTTCTTGTCAGAAAACGGAATTAGGAACACAAATATTTTATATGTTATAAATTAGATGATGTGTGGATTCCTACTATTTATAGTGGAAGTCAGAAGTCGAGAATTGTCGGCCTAGCCTTCGTAGATTAAATATTTTTAATTTCTCTCGTAAATGAAGGGTCGACCGACCCTTCTTGTGCTCCATATTATTCCAGTGTTCACCATTTTAGATATACATGAATTGACGGGCTAGCCTTCGTAGGTTGAATATTTTTACAATTCCCTCATAAATGAAGGGGCGACCGACCCTACTTCTACCCAGTATTCTTTTCATAATAGTTCTAGACTGCAAGAAGGGTCGTTCGATCCTTCTTGTGTTCTTCATTTTGGATAAGGGGAATTGTTGGATATAGGTTTTCATAATTATCTAATAAACAAAGGGACGGACGATCCTTCTTGTCGGAAAACGTAAGTCGGGACAAACATTTTTTATATGTTATAACTTAGCTGATGTACGGGTCCCTAATATTTATAGCGGAGGTCGGAAGTTGGGAATTGTTGGCCTAGACTTCACAGATTAAATATTTTTACATGAATTGATGGGGATATCCTTCGTAGTTTGAATATTTTTACAATTCCCTCATAAATGAAGGGGCTGACGACCCTTTTTCTGCACAATATTATTTTCATAATAATTCTAGACTGCACGAAGGGTCGGTCGATCCTTCTTTTATTCGCCATTCTGGATAAGGGGAATTTTTCAATATATGTGTTCATAATTATCTACTAAACGAAGGGTCAGACGATCCTTCTTGTTAGAAAATGTAAGTCAAGACAAACAATTTTTATATGTTATAACTTAGTTGATGTCTGAATCCCTACTATTTATAGCAGAAGTCAGAAGTCAAGAATTGTTGTCCTAGACTTCGCAAATTAAATATTTTTAAATGAATTGATGGGCTATCCTTCGTAGGTTGAATATTTTCACAATTGCCTCATAAATGAAGGGGTGGTCAACCCTTCTTCTGCTAATTATTATTTTCATAATAGTTCTAGAATGCACGAAAGGTTGGTCGATCCTTCTCGTGTTATCCATTTTGGATATAGGGAATTGTTTGATATAGGTGTTCACAATTATCTACTAAAGGAAGGGGCTTCCGATCCTTCTTGTCAAAAAATGGAAGTCAGGACAAACATTTTTTATATGTTATAACTTAGCTGATGTCCAGGTTCCTACTATTTACAGCAGAAGTCAGAATTCGGGAATTGTCGGCCTAGCCTTCATAGATTAAATATTTTTATATTCCTCTCGTAAATGAAGGGTCAGCCGACCCTTCTTGTGCTCAGTATTCTTCCTGTGTTCACCATTTTGGATATACATGAATTAAAAGATTAGCCTTCGTAGGTTGAATATTTTTACAATTAAATGAAGGTGCGACCGACCCTACTTTTGCCCAGTATTATTTTCATAATAGTTCTAAACTGCGAGAAGGTTCAGTCAATCCTTCTTGTGTTAGCCATTCTGGATAAGGGGAATTGTTGGATATAGGTGTTCACAATTATCTACTAAAGAAGGGGCAGACCATCCTTCTCGTCGGAAAAAGTAAGTCGGGACAAACATTTTTTATATGTTATAACTTAGCTTATGTCTATATCCCTACTATTTATAGCGGAAGTCGAAAGTCAGGAATTTTTGACCTAGACATTGTAGATTAAATGTTTTAACATTTCTCTCCTAAATGAAGAATCAACCGACCCTTCTTGTGCTCAGTATTCTTCTAGTGTTCACAATTTTGGATATACATGAACTGACGTCCTACCCTTCGTAGGTTGAATATGTGTACAATTCCATCATAAATGAAGGGGAGACCGACCCTTCTTTTGCCTAGTATTCTTTTCATAATAGTTCTTGACTGCAAAAGGGTTGGTCGATCCTTCTTGTGTTCTCCATTATGGATATAGATTTCCACAATTGTCTACTAAACAAAGGGGAGGCCAATCCTTCTTGTTGGAAAACAGAATTGTTGACATAGATATATCGACAGGGGTTCACTCCGCACAATTGTCAACAAAGCTCGACACAAACTCCGATAGATATCGGCTTAGAAATGGTTTAGCCTTTCCAGCAACACTCGTAGAGTGAGTGAGGTCTCACCCGAGATACCTAATGGGTCTACAGGAACCAAGTTTTAGCATGTATAAGAGGACATGCATCATTATCATTCAATCGAAGCAAAGCTCATAGATCGACATAATTATCATTCACATCAAAACACCATTATTGCATAATAGACATACTAATCAGATCTAGGCAGCAACAGATTATAGAAACATATCTAACTGATTGGAGATACACATCATAAATACGACATTGCTAATTCATTCATAAAACACAATTAACCATACTGCGACAACACACATTCAATCATACTGTGACATGGTACATTGACATTTTCCCAGCTCACTTTTGCTTTGATCATTGTACAGTCCTCAACCTACTAATCTGTCGGATGTTTGCTTCCTATCTGCTGCACCTTCACTAATTTTTCCTTCATCTAAGTCAATACTGGCATAGCTTCAACTGCTACCTGCTCCACTTTCGACTGCAACTCATCCAAATGTGTTTTTATTCTCTATTTCTTTGTCAGTGCTTTGTTGACTCGATGATGCAATTCCTTCAGTTCTGTCACTCTGGTCATCTGCGACATTAGGGGCATCGCCTTTAGCGATCCCCTCGATGCTTCTAACTGCACGTATGCCTCTCGAAGTTGCACATTGAGCTAGTGAAACTGCTCGTCTTGCACAATCCTTCCCCAAAACTATGAGACTTCTTCATAAATGTTCTTCGCCGCCTTCTCGAATTCTACAATATCCATCGCAGCATCCTCAATAGTGTTCTTGCATGCTTCCACTTGTTCTGGTGGTGTGCTCGAGACCATCCTTGTTTGCAATTTCTCGTTCTCTTTTCGAATATCGAAAATAAGTGCACCCAAACTCAACGCCTTAGCTTCCGCAATCATTTATTTGGCTATTTCTAGTGCATCCTCGCATGCCATGGAGATGGCATGTTCGAATATCCTCCTATCCTCTATTGCTTTTTCTCTTTCATTCAATACTGCCTCCTTTTTCTCACGGATTCGTTCAACCTATTCTTCAATACTTCTTACCCGTCATTTATAGTTGATCATTTGATCATGTTTTGATGCTTCTTGGTCATTGATTTATTCTCTCACCCATGTTGAGACAGATCTGTCAATATGGGTTCACTTCACACTGTTGTCAACAAACTTTGACACAAATTCCATATATATCGGCCCGGAAAGGTTTTATCCTTCCCAGAAACACCCGCAGAGCGAGTGATGTCTCACCTGAGATACCTAAGGGGGATGCATATTACAGAGGACATGCATCATTCAGATTCAATCACAATGTAACTCGAAGATTGACATAATCAACATTCCCATGAGAACATAATCATCGCACTCTTGACATATTAATCGGATCTATTCAATGACAAATTAATAACCAATAAAACATATCGCATATTTATCAATACAACATATCGAACCCTACTACAACACAAATTCAGTCATACAGTGACAGTTTACATGAGGCAAAGACATAAACAACATAATTCTTCTCATTATCCATCATCCCGCCTTATACATCACATAATCCATTTGGAAAGCCAACATAAAGTCAAAACAATATAGAAGAAGCAAACCTCAGATCAGATATCAAGATAAAATATAGGTCAATATATGATTCTTTCTCATGCTAGATGCGAAAAATATGCCCTTAGGCTTACAATTCTACTCCTATTTATAGGCTCACTTGGTCGTTACAACTTGGTCCAATGACCCATTAACTAAATAATTAATTAACCAATTATTTCGCATTATCGGATCTATTGCACTCCGCGATCGATCCTTTTCCCATGTTCATGACCCTTTCATTGCCAATTTTACCAAACTTATATGCTTTAGAAACAAACTTGTGGCTCACCCTCGAGCCACCTCAATTGGATGATGTTGGTGCATTCACTTGCATTTTGAATTCGTCGTATGCTGCGTTAATTTGGTCGACCGCTTCCTTGGCCGTTGCTTTCATTGTTCCACAATATTCCACTTCTTGTTTTGTTCGGTGCCCACCACCTATCTTCTATGCCTTCTCCAGATTTTCCTTAACCCGCGTCGTTCTGGACATCGCTTCAACAGCCAGCCGCTTAGCTTTCATCTGTATTTCATCCAAGTGTGTCGTTCTTCTTTGTTTCCTTGCTCGCGACTTATTGACATGATGTTGTAACTCTTTCAATTATGTGGCCTTCGTCATTTGCACCAGTATGGGCATCACCTTAAGCAATCCCCTTAGTGCCTCTAGTTGCGCTTCTGCCTCGCTGAGTTGCACGTTTAGTTGGTGCAACTGCTCATCCTGGACAAGAATTCCCCAAAATTGTGTCACATCTTCCAAAATTCACTGAGTTGCTTTCTCTAATTCCGTGATTTCTGTCATGGAATCCTCAATGGAACTCTTCCTTCCATCTACTTTCTCTGTTGGTGTGCTCAGAACCACCCTTGTTTGCAGTTCCTCATTCTCTTTTCAGAGGTCTGCGATGACTGCACCCAACCTCAATACCTTTTCTTTCATAAGCATATCTTTCCATATATCTGGTGTGTCTTCACGTGCCATTGAAATCACATGTTCCAATATTTTTTTGTCCTCTACCACCTGTGCACTTTCACTCATTACCTCTTCTTTCTCTCCACGGAGCTGTTCAATCTATACTTCAATGCTTCACACCTACCTATTCTATCTAGCCATCTGATCATGTGCTGAAGCTTCATGATCATTTATCTCTTTGCTTACTACGGTGTGAGTGCGATGTAGCATGAACAACGGCAGCATGTTCATGTCTATGCTGATCAAATCTCTCCCTCGCAATGCGACATCCAAATATTCATATCCTGTCGTGATTGCATTGGGTACTATTTGCATAATCCACCATTGAGTGATGATATCCACATTGAACCTCCTTACCTCCAATGTAATCGGCCCCACTTGTCCTTATGGTAGCCTTATTTTTATGTCTACATTGCTTAGCATCTCTAGTAGCTACAATACTTGATGGAAATATTTAGTCACATGTTGCGTGACTTTCACGCGGTTCTTTTCCTCCACAGTCATTATCTTTGTTAGGAACCCATGTCTTTACTTTGTTAGTATATTGTTGTTGGACACACCTACTTTGTAAGTCGTTCTGTAGTATTTGTTGATCCATAGTTTTTGTTATTGTTGTTGGCGCATCTGCTTTGTAAGTCACCCATAGTATTGTTGATTCATAGTTTGTAGTGGCTAATGGTTTTGACCCATAGTATTGGTGCCTAGACTTAGTATATAAGTGTGTGTTGAGCCCTATGAAGGCACCATGAAGTTATTTAATATTGATCTTACTCAAAGGAGGTTGCCCCCTCGAAGTGGCCTGCGATCAATAAATGTATTTTGTGATCTGATATATTGTGTATTTTCGTCAATTAATTATTGCAGGTTCTTCACATCTGGTATCAGAGCACTTTCTTGGGCTCGCTGGGTCAAATTTCTGCCAAATTTTTTTTTCACATCTATTGCAGGTTCAGATTTGGGAATAATCCCTATCCACTTAACTATGGGAAGTACTTGGGCATAAGCCCTAAAAATCATTGTGAGGAGTATCACAGGAACCCCGAAGTAGCTGGCCCATTGAGAGGACCTGCCAGCGAAAAGAGCAACGACCCCTACCTAATTGACTAGTTTCCACCTGTGAGGTAATCCAAGAGCTGTTGTTTGTGGAAAAGTGGTTATCAGTCTTACCTGAGCCATGGAGTGAGGGGTATTGCCCCAATACGCAAGTTGTCAGACAACATTAGTGACTGAGTGAATCCCTTGAACTGTTAGGAAGCCGAGCATACTTGGGGTCTATATCTATTTTCAGTTGATACATCGTAGAGTTCCTCTGTCCAGAACTGTTGTCGATCGCTTCTGTTGCAGATCCATATGTTGTCGATCACTTCCGCACCATTGTAGATCCATCTGTTGTCAATCACTTCCGTGCCGTTGCAGATCCATCTGTTGCGGATCCCTTCCGCACCGTTGGCGATCCATTTCTGAAAAAAAAAACAAAAAACAAAATGAGTATAAAATTCTATTTTTTCCGCCATATCTCCCTTGTTTTAACTCCGTTTCCCTTGAAAATTCTCTAACATCCCTGCAATCCCATTCTGCATCTTTCTTCCTGAGGACCCTATCCCAATTTCCACTTCCTAACACCCGAAATCTCACATTTGTCTATTTTTAGGGTTTGCCATAACTTCTTCAATTTTCACCCGATCGCCGTCAAATTTTACCACAGAGTTCCTTTCCTAATTCTGCTTCTTTGTCCCTGTCTGCCAAATTTTCTCATTCTTTCACCCCGCTTCTAAAATCCCCCTTTTCTGCTTCCCTGTCCTTTCGACAATGTCCAAAACCTATTCAAACCCAAATTACCCTTCTGATTTTTTCCCAAATCCAGATTTTCCATTACTGAAACAGTCTCTGTTTTTGTTTTTCTACCGACTCAAAAAAAAAAAACTCCTGGTTATGGTTTTCACTCACGCCGGAGCAAAAACTATGGAGGAAGCACTTGCCACCATCCAAGCCAAACTCCAGGATCTGGATAAAAAATTTCTCGGCCTCCATCTTGAGCATTCAGCCATGAACAAAAAATGACAATCTGAGTCTTCATTAGACAATGGGTTCTCTTCTTCCAGCAATTTCTGTGGTCTGAAGCTTGATTTTCCTCGCTTCAATGGTACTGATCCAATTGAATGGATCTATCATACAGAACAATATTTCAGTCTGCATAATACTTTTGATGTCAACAAAGTTCCACTTGCATCCTTTCATTTGGAACATGAAGCTCTTCAATGGTACCATTGGTACATCAAGGTTCATGAAGAGCCAAAATGGCTAGACTTTTGCTAGCTCCTTTTGCAATGATTTGGTCCTAGTGCTTTTGATGACTTCATAGGAGCCCTCACTAAACTTCGCCAAATTGGCGCTGTGAGAGAGTATCAAACCAAATTTGAGAAACTAGCCAACCACACTGAAGGATTGTCTCATGACTTCTACTGGAGTTGTTTTATCAGTGGTCTAAAGGATGCCATCTGCTCTGAGGTCAAAATGTTATGTCCCAACACAATGATGGAAGCCCTGGGGTTGGCTAAGTTGGCAGAAGACAAGATTGCATCCTAACAGCGCTCCAAGCCCACTTTTGTTCCCTTCTGAATTATGGGTTCTCAACGACCACCCATACCGTCGGCTCCTCGACCAACTCCTATCAAGCATTTGTCTGAAATAGAGATGCAGGCACACAGAGAAAAGGAGCTTTGCTATAATTGTGATGATAAATTCACTCGGGGACATATATGTGTTTAGAAAAAGCTCTATCTCTTGGATGTGGATTCTTCGCCTGCCTCTGAAATTGGTGATGAAGATCCAGATACTATGGATGCTCAGGTCGACATTCAGGAACCTCCTATTGACCCTCCATCTCAGGATGACCAGCCAGAGATATCTCTCCATGCTTTAGCTGGAATCACCACCCCCCAAACAATGCAGGTCAGGGGTTACTTCAAGAAGCTTCCTCTTACAATACTCATTGATTCTGGTAGCACTCATAATTTCATTGACCCTCGGATCACCAAACAAGCTGATTGTTTTATCCATCCTTGCTCCAACTTTGAAGTCATGGTTGCCAATGGGGGCACCTTACCTTGCAAAGGGAAGTGTCGTAATGTGCGTATCTCTATGGGAGATTATACCCTATGCTCTAACATGTTTTCCTTGACCTTAGGAGGATGTGATGTAGTTTTGGGCACTCAATGGCTACGCACACTTTCCCCTATCTTATGGGATTTTGCTGAACTTTGGATGCAGTTTTCCACCAATGGACAAAAACACACATTGACAAGACTAAAACCAAGGTCTCTCAGCATCATCAGTTCACATCGCATGGAAAAACTCCTTGAAGAATTCACATGGTGTCATCGCTCAGATCCATTCCATTCAGATGCAACCATCAGCGATCTCCACTACTCCTTTGGATCTACAAAAAATTCTGGATCGATATACAGGTGTCTTTGCTGAACCAGTGGGATTGCCACCTTCAAGGATAGAAGACCATCATATTCAGCTCCTTCCTGGCAGTGTTCCTCCCAACATCAGGCCCTATCACTACCCATTTCACCAAAAAATAGAGATTGAAATGCTCGTTCGGGACTTATTGAAGCAAGGTATTATTCGCCCAAGAACTAGTTCCTTTTCTTCTCCAGTTCTTCTTGTCCACAAAAAATATGGGTCATGGCGCCTCTGCATTGACTTCCGAGCACTTAATCACCTCACCATCAAGGATAAGTTTCCAATTCCTGTTGTTGATGAGTTTCTTGATGAGCTTCATGGGGCTCAATTTTTCTCCAAGTTGGATCTTCGTTCTGGGTATCATCAAATTCAGGTTCATGAGGATGATATCCCTAAAACAACATTCCGCACACATGATGGCCACTATGAGTTTTTGGTCATGCCCTTTGTCGTCACTAATTCTCCTTCCACATTCCAGGCCTTAATGAATAAAATATTTCGGCCCTACTTGCGGAAATTCATTCTAGTACTCTTTGATGATATCCTCATCTACAGTAAAACATGGGTTGAACATCTCCAGCATCTGGATCTTGTCATGCAACTTTTCTCTGACCATCATCTCCACGCCAAACAGTCTAAATGTGTTTTTGGACAGAAGGAAGTTGAGTATCTCAGGCACATTATCTCAGCACAAGGGGTTTGCGTGGATCCTGCCAAAATCAATGCCATGAACAATTGGTTGTATCCTCAGACACTCAAGAGCCTTCATGGTTTTTTGGGGTTGACTGAATACTACCACAAGTTTGTCAAGGATTATGGGAAGATTGCAGCTCCATTAACTGCTCTATTTAAAAAGGATGCTTTTACATGGACACATGCTACTCAGTGTGCATTTGACAAACTGAAACAAGCTATGTGTACTACACCTGTTCTAGCTATGCCCGATTTTTCCAAGCCCTTCACTATTGAGAGTGATGCTTGCGGCAATGGAATTGGTGCTGTTATCCTTCAAGATGAACACCCCATTGCGTTCACCAGCAAAGCCCTTTCAGGTAAGAATTTAGCTTCCTCTACATATGAGAAGGAAATGATGGCTATTTTGCATGAAGTGGCGACCATACATATTAGGGAATCATTTCTGAATCAAGATTGATCACCGGAGTCTAAAATATTTCTTGGAACAATGTGTCTCCTCCCCAGCACAACAGAAATGGATTAGAAAACTCATGGGTTATGACTATGAGATCACTTACAAGAAGGGTAAGGACAATATTGTGGCAGATGCTCTTTCTCGAACATTTGATGCCCAAGGTTCTCTTTCAGCTATTTCTATGCCTGTTCCAAATTGGTTGCAATCTATTCAACAGGGTTATGTCAATGAATCTTCCTTATCTCAAATCATCCAATGCTTGACCAACAACCCTTCTGATGTACCACATTAATCTTGGGATGGTGCTTCCCTAAGATACAAGGGTCATCTGGTGCTTCCCCAGAGCACAGATCTTCAACAAGCTGTCTTCTATGAACTCCATGCTTCTCCATTGGTAGGGCACTCTGGGTTCCTAAAAAGGTATGAACGGGCATGGCATAACTTCTTTTGGAAAGGCATGAAAAGGATAATTAAACAGATGGTGGCTGAATGTGATACCTGCCAGCACAATAAAGGTGAAGCGACACTCCTTCCAGGATTGCTCGAACCCTTTCCCATACCTACACGAATTTGGAAAGATATTTCTATGGATTTCATTGAAGGGCTCCCTAAATCTGGCGGGAAGATAGTGATTCTCGTTGTGGTTGATCGCCTCTCCAAATATAGTCATTTTTGTGCTCTCATCCATCCCTATATAGCCTCCTCAGTTGCTCAAATTTTCTTGGACCAGATCTTTCGTCTTCGTGGCATCCCTTCTTCCATTGTCTCGGATCATGATGCGACTTTCACCAGTCATTTTTGGACAGAACTATTTCGTCACACTGGCACCAAACTAAAGATGAGTTCAGGGTATCACCCACAAACAAATGGCCAGATTGAAATTATCAATAAATGCTTGGAAACTTATCTTCGTTGCTTCACCTATGAACAACAACATCAATGGGCAAAGTGGCTCCCTCTCGCTGAATGGTGGTACAAAACCTCTTACCACACTACCTCTAAAATGACCACATATGAAGCAGTCTATGGTCAGGCACCTCCAGTTATTCTTCCATACACCCCCAGCAGTTCACCAATTCAGGAAGTTGACACAGTCCTTCGAAACCACGATCAGATTCTTCGCATTTTGCGGGACAATCTTCACATGGCAATAAATCACGCATGAAGCAACAAGCTGATCAACACCGTTTTGAGCACACTTTTCAAGAAGGTGATATGGTTTTTCTTCGTATCCAGCCGTACAAGCAATCATCCCTAAAACTCAAAGGGCATCATAAGCTCTCTCCAAAGTTCTATGGGCCATATCGCATTCTTCAGAAGATTGGGTCTGTTGCTTATAAATTGGAACTTCCTCCTTCTTCCCGCATTCATCCAGTATTTCATGTCTCTTGTCTGAAGAAAGTTCTTGGCACCAACATCAGTGGAAAAACTATTTTACCCGAATTGGATAATGAAGGATCCATCCTTTTGGAGCCGGAGGCCATCCTCAATCGGCGCACTCATTAGCTTCTCTCTCCCTCTATCACAGAGGTCTTAATTCAGTGGCACGACATGCAACCAGAGGATGCTACATGGGAACCACTTCTTCAGATTCAACAACAATTTCCACATCTAAAGCTTTGAGGACAAAGATTTTTCTAAGGGGGAGGGGATGTTAGGAACCCATGTATTTACTTTGTTAGTATATTGTTGTTGGACACATATGCTTTGTAAGTCGTCCCGTAGTATTTGTTGATCCATAGTTTTTGTTATTGTTGTTGGTGCATATGCTTTGTAAGTCGCCCGTAGTATTGTTGATCCATAGTTTGTAGTGGCCCATGGTTTTGACCCATAGTATTGGCGCCTAGACTTAGATTATAAATGTGTGTTGAGGCCTATGAAGGCACCGTGAAGTTATTTTGTATTAATCTTGCTCAAAGGAGGTTGCCCCCTTGAAGTGGCCTGCGATCAATAAAAGTATTATGTGATTTGATATATTATGTATTTTCGTCCATTAATTATTGCAGGTTCTTCACAATATTCTCCAGTAACTTGTTCATTTGTTTGTTGGGGAGACCGAAGGTAGTGCTCCCCTAATTTCTCTAGATCATATTATTTATTATTCCTTCTTGGCGTTGCTCCTCTAGCTCTGAATCCGTCGGAGTGGGTGATGATGCTCCATCATTGCTTGCGGTGCACGATTGTTCATCCGCATGATACTCTTTGTCGTCTAAATATTTTGTTTCTTCTTGAGATTTTGGTATGTCTATTGGTTGCCCATCCTCTGGGTCTGACAATTGATCCTCATTCACTGGAACTTTCCATTCTTTCATCCATTCTTGCACAATGGTATCCAATTATGATTTTCTCAACTTGTATTGCGTCGCGAGCCACTGCTTTTGCGGGTATGTGCACGCTAGATTGAATATTGCTTGCGTTCCCACAGAAAGCCTTGCAATTCTCCTATGCTTCTTTTTTGCCTCTTCTATTAGCCATGAAATATTCACCGCATAGAAATTTCAAATTACATAGAAATATTAAGAAAGACCAGTGTTTAATTTAATTTTAAATAGCTAGGCCTAATGGAAAGAAATCCTATGGTTATGGAAATCACATTAAATTCATGGTTTAAATGGGAAATCGCATGGATTAAATTTTAAATGTGTGGTTTAATGGAAACAATATGAAATTCATTTTAATAACCATCATGTTACAAAATAGTTTACTAATTCCAATGGATGGTAGTATTTCCAGAAGGTCTCCAAGATTATTACTTTCCCAGAGCTATCAAAGATGTCCGATGTGGGGCAATAATTATTACTTTTACTAATCTGTGAAATATGTATCATTTTATTTGATGTTAATTATGCCCATCATTGTGTAGAAAAAAAATCAATTATTTCATGTTAATTATGCCCGTCATTGTGCAGAAAAACAGGTTCATCATGTGGAGCTAAATTATGAAAAATGTCCTTTGGTAAATGTCTATGTGTGCATGTTTTTGGTCTTCCCAGATATATTGGAGAAAACTCACTATGGCTTGGGGGACCACTATAGACAACTGACTACTAGAAATTAACTCAATTCTCAAAACTATGCTATTATAAATGACAATGCTAATATAATGGAGAATGTAACCAACCTTGATCCAAACATTTGATGTAGATCCCCATTGGAGCTTTTCAATCCATGCACTCGAATCTACAAATTAGTCTTGACATCCAATATACAACAAGTACATATAATATAAAAACGACATTAACATCATCAATAGAAATGGTCCATGATATTATAAGTAAATTCAACCCAATGTAGAATAAACAACATTCACAACATTAATGGACGAGAATATGAGTATTTCTATTAATAAACAAGAAGAAGTACAATGTGATATGACCTCTTGTTGGCAACCAATATGAACCAAGATCTGGATCAATCCACTTGTGCCTCCACCACTTCAATACTCCATGAATGGAAAACTCAAAATATGGTAGGAGTTTGGAAGGTGAACATAAGGGGTTCACAACTACAAGGATCAATGAATGTAGACTCAAGATAGGGAAAAAATCCCTAGAGTTCTCTTACTCTTCTTTCTCCTCCCATCCATAAGCCAGTCCTACCAAAGGTAAGTGAAAGGACACATTGAGGCATTACTTGGGCAGATGGAGGGTCAAAGGTCACCCAATAACTGCTTTTTGGGAGTAAAAAGTAATTAACTAGTGATTTTTACCATTTTACATGTTACCCGCGGGCTATAGTGATGCAACTCGCTGGTACGCTTTCTATAATGATGCAACAAGCAGGTAAGAAGAAAAATGAGGAAATAGTATGTTTGAAGGATATAAAGTGGATCTGAGTCAGTGAAATGGATCCTACAGCCCAAAGAATGTTGATGCTCACAAGGTGTAAAATTATGTTGTAACAGATGCCCCCTAATGTGTGAGGTCAGAGATTGATGCTATGATGGCCGAATTACATTATAAAACTCAGAAGTGGAGTGATGGAAACACAAGTGGAAAGAGCAGCTCTCTCGTCATAGTATAATAGCATCTCTGAATACATGTTGGCATAGTACAACAATGTGATGCAATGGCCATGAATAGGAAGTACATAATGAATATATGTCATAAGTGATCATAGCCATGATCCCTCTACAGTAAGATATGGTCTCCTGCTGAAAAGGAAACAACTAGTGCAAATTGGAGGTACAAACTGCTGGTATCTGAGAGGTGATATCTCAGATGTAAATTCAAAGTCATAGGTAGCATATTGAATGCCACTATCTCCTAGGGTCTTCTACACAAGTCTTAGACGATGCAAGTCCCATCAAGTGAATAAAGGAGTTGGGGTTGAACCTGATGTGACAACATCTGATTACCGATCAATGATGTATACCATTAACAAACGCGAGATGACCCACCAATAATGAAAATGGGCATCAAGGCACATAGCACAATCATTGGAGTGTGAATAAATGAGTTGAAGTCGAACACTAGGACGAATCCATCGATCAGGGGACATTGATGTATTTCCAAAACTGTTGATGGCGAGAGAACCTGCCACTAATGACTGCAAGCCTCAAGGTACTCAACCGAACTCTAAGCCTCAAGTACCGAAATAAATGGGTTGAAGTCGACGGACGAGACTCACCGTAAGGAGGGAATTAAGGCATCCCCCATCAACCAACACGAGGTACCAACTATGCTAAAAGATTTGGAAGATCTCAGGCGAAACAGACTGACTCAATAAGGATGGATGGCATGCAATAGTCAAGAGATCTGAGGAGTGGCCGACACTATTTTTAGGACTTCCTTTGAACAAGAGCATGAGAAAATGGATAGACATAGGCAACATAGACTCAATATAAACTATGTGATGCAGGAGGCATCACAAAGGGCTCCATAATGACTGGAAGCTTAACCAATCAGTGGAGAAACTGAGAAACAAGTACAGCTCCTAGGTTCCAACTATAGTCTCAACTCATAGTGTATGGAGTGGAATGAATACTCTGTTCAAAGGAGACACAACAACTGCCAACAAGAAGTAGTAACCATAATCTCGTCCGGCTTTTTGGAATATTTGATTTTTTAGTCTTTTTCATATTTGGGGAAAGTTGAAACAGAATAAAATTGCTTATAGTACAACAAGTGAGGGAACAAGTGTCAAATAGCGAGCAGACTAGTCCCAAGCAGTGGAACATACCTATGATCAATGCAAGGAAGTGCATGTAGGATGTGGACACTCGAGGGAATGTTCCCTCAGGGTCAAAAGGTCATCAAATTGTGAAGGACAAATGGAAGCTCTGCAAGGCTCGACAGGGAAAAGTGCTCAGTCACTAGGCTAACAACTGAGTAAGCGAGAGCCGGCACAAGGCTCAAGCGGCAAGCAGGATGATGCGATGCAATCACAACATGATATAACTAAGGGGGTCCTTAAGGGAGATGGCCAGCATATGATACAGTAGAGTATGAGTCTTCATCTCAATGTCATGGAGTAACTACAAAGGACTCCCAATCTTAAGGAAAAACAACGACATGGGCACCAGAATGCACAAAGGGGTTCTAACTAGGGTACCCATGTTCGGAAAAGCCCTACCGCCACATAACAACACTTCTATAGCAATGTGAAGGTTCTGTGTCGGTTACGAAGCGGGGTCGCACCTAAGGTTTATGAAAATGGTCAAAAGGTCAAATACATAATGCATGTGGAAATGGCATCTAACGTATATGCCAGGTGTGAAATGTACCTGCCGTAGGTGTGAAATGGTCCAAAAGAACTTTCGCTGAAGAAATCTGATTAAAAAATACTACTCCAAGACATTATATTAGTCCATAACAACATCAAATGGTAAAAACTATAGACAAGTGGGTCCTGAAAATTATAAATAGTAATAAAAATTTACAATTTATAATTCATTTTTACTATTCACCTATTTAGAGTTTTGAGGTCAGTTTTCACCTTGAAGTTCAACTGCCGATTCTGGGAGCTACAAGTGTCCGTTCATCAAACCGTCCGAAGAAGGTTCGTAGTCTCATCCATACTTTTAATTTCATTACATTCATTTTAGTTTTCAGCGGTGGGATTTTTAGTTTGGCCAAGCCCTAAATGGCTTCGGTGCTACCCACGGGCTATCACTATGTGGGTCGCGGGTAGGGCACGATACTCGCAGTCAATGCACAGGTTGACCACAGGTACCCACACCTGTATATAAATTAGCCCGCGGGTATGGCCGTGTAGTTGATTTTGCAAAAGAATTTGACTAAAATCCTTGTTTTTCCTCACTCCAGGATGGTTCTAGAGTGGAGGGAGAGGGAGCATGACCTAGTAGATGAGGCTGTGCACAACGATGTGCAAGCACAATAGGCATTGCAAGCATGTGGGTTGTACAAATTTTGGAGTATAGGGGGTTTGAGGGTCCAAAACCTACTACTCCGCCACTTGATCCATTATTGGGATGTTGATGCACAGAACTTTAGTCTAAATGGGAAAATCCTCACACTGGAAGTGGAAGACATCTACTTCATTACTGGTTTGTCATGTTGAGGTGAGGTGGCCAATCTTCGGTCTCATACTGTGGGTGGTGGGGTCACCGTCCTTGATTACATAGCGTGGTATTGTCTCGCAAACACACGAGCGGTGGGAATTCATGTGCCCATCAACACCATAGTAGATCTGAGCATGAAGATCATTGCGGCTACCTCAGTGCGAATATCAGGTTCTAAAGCTCTACACCAGGCATCTAGGCCAGTGATGTTCTATGCATCACAATGCATGCAGCCTATAGTATTTGATTGGTGTACCACACTACTGGGGTTTATGAAGACCCAACTGACAGAATGCAAAGAAGGGAAGGCCAAAAACTCCGGGTATGGAAGTATCCTATGTAGCTTCTTCTTTGAGAGAGTCCCGGGACTTAGTCCGAGGGTGGATGTCCCTCCTCATAGTCTCCACGACCCAGCCCTAACCCGGTGGGCTGAGATATTGACACGACCGCATGGTGGCCGTCTGGCGTCACCATATATTGAGGATTTCTTCCGCTGGTGGGACCGACAGGTCATTTCCATAGAAAACTACCCCTATGCAAGGATAGATTTCTGCCAGGATCTGGACATGCCGCTCCCACCAGATGCAGCGTTCGAAGACATTGGTGAGTACTCTTTTTAGGTTTTTTGTTATTAAATTTTTATTGATTTTTTATTATAGATGTGAATGCAAAAATATTTTTGGTGGTAGTATCATATGCTAATGTTTGACTATTTGCTCGCAGATAAGGGCCCAGTGAGACCTGATGGCTTCCCGATACATGGTTGCTAGGGCAGGGGTGATGAGGCAGGTGATGTTGTAGCAGGGCACACTCTACAGACCTTGTGGCACAACCTATCACAGATGGTTTCCAGGGTTCCACATATAGAGGTGGCGCGACTACCTGAGGCCATGCAGTGCCAAGTAGTGGGGGTTCCTGGTGACTGGGTGCAGTTACTACAGCGGGTAGCCAATGAAGTTCACTATTTCTATGAGACACATCCTGTCGGGATGGAAGCTAGGCCTCCTCGTAGGGAGTCGATATCCTAGGATCTCATTTTTGTATCGATATGCATATTTTTGAGGGCTACGGGCTCCAGTTTTGTATGACACTACCATTTTTGGAAATATTTATAAATAAAAACTTTGGTTCTCCGGTTCTACTATATGTGTGTATGTACAAATGTATGAATGTCTCTTTCATTTGTGTGCTTCATGGTGAACGTGACAAATGCCAATCTAATACATAGTTAGTGTATGCATTAGATATATGATTAACACTTCTTGGAACATGTATGTATGTAATTGAAACAAAATGTCGTTCCAAGAGTCTCACCTTTAGGAATTTCCGAAGTAACGTAGGATCTCGCACATGGTACTGACCATTCAACTGAGACACAGCTAGTTTTGAATCCAGGCAGACTTCTAAAGACTGCATACCATGTGAAATAGCATCCCGAAGTAGCTCTATCATGGCACTATACTCGGCCACATTATTAGATGTAGGACCGAGACAAGAACCTCCTAAAGACACAACTAGGTGGTCAAGTGAGAAAATAACCCAGGCAATAGAAGCAAGTTGTTGCGTATGTCGGCTAGCACCATCCGCGAACCCTAAGAACGTAGGAGATTCTGCTGACATCTGTCAATCAAACAAAAGCAAATCAGCAGACCCGAAAATCCAAAAGAAAGCTAAACTATGTACAGAAGCAACTATACAATAGTATACAAAAGTATCATCCTGAACCAGAGGTTCAAGTGTAATACGGCTTGAGATAGATCCTATTTATAGGCTCCTTCAAGATAGTCCCCTCATAGTCTTCTAATTCATAGGATCCTTTTTCTAGGATGCACCTCACGATGTAAGGACCACGCCACATGGGATTGAACTTGCCTGCCCCCAGGGGTTCTTTAGCTTGGTCATATAAGAGGACCAAGTCACCTTCAACATACTATCGGGGATGGACGGACCTATCATACTGAACCTTGACACAACGTTTGTTGGCATCTGTGGCCATAGCTGCATCTCAACTTTGCTCGTTAAGTTTCTCAAGGTGGATTAAACGTTGCTCAATATCTGTCGTATCAGGGAGGAGCTCTATAGCCAGTTTAAGCGAATTCAATTGGTAAAAGTTACTCCACATCGTGAACTAGCTAGAATGGTGAGAATCCGGTGACAGTATTGACTACGGTTCGATATGCCCACAAAGCAGGATATAACATGATGTGCCAATTGTTCTTTCTTTGTTGGATGGTACGTTGGAGAATGGTCTTCAAAGACTTATTGACTGCTTCAACTTGACCATTCGCTTGGGGATAGTAGGAAGATGAGTGTTCTTGACGAAACCCAAGCTTGAGAGACAAATCCTCCATCATCTTGTTCTGAAAGTGACTGCCATGGTCAATGACAATCTCTTTCGGGATACCAAACCGAGTGATAATCTGATTGAACACAAAATGGGCTGCAATAGCACCGTCGGATTTTATAGTAGGCATGGCCTCAGCCCATTGGAAAAATAGTCCACGGCCACTATAATATGGTGATGCCCCCCAGCCAAAGCTAGTTTGAAATCCATGAAGTCCACCCCCCACTTAGTGAAGAGACCGACGGTGACGACCGGGTGAAGGGGTGCTGGATGCAAGTGTATGTTCTGAGAAAACACCTAGAAAGGGTGACATCTCTTCATAGCATTAACACAGTCCTTAAAGATGGAAGGCCAAAAATAACCAGCTCGCATAATACTCTAGGCTGTAGCAAGCCCAGATAAGTGACCACCACACACCCTTACATGGAAATCATTAAGCACTCACTCCGCTTCTTCATGAGTTAAGCAACGACGAAAAATGGAATACTTTCCTCGGCGATACAAAGTGTCACCGACGATGGTATAGTCTTTAGCGTGATGTTTCACACGCCGTCGCTCGTCTCGTGAGTAATGTGGAGGAAACTTCAAAGTTTGGAGATATATAATGACATCCCCATACCAAGGGTCTTCAGACGAGATAAGAAATAATTGCTCATCCACAAAGGAATCTTCATGAATGACATCCTCATCAAGTCTCAGGAGGTCCGACATAAGCTCAGCAAACACTAACGATTTCACCGATTTCACTGAAGCAAAATCGAGATCGAACTCCTAAAGGATTACAATCTATTTATTATACTTCCCCCCTATAAGGCGTCATGATAGCACGAACTGAAATGGATTGATGTGAGATACTACTGTGGTTGTTCTAAGAAAAATGTAATGTTGTAACCACTAGACTGCATGGATAGTCGCAAGTGCCAACTTTTCTACATGAGTATACCTTAGTTCAGCGTCTACTAGATTTCGACTGAGGTAATAGATAACATGCTCGATGAGCGCGTCATCAACCTGAACCAAGACCATGCCAATCGTCTCTTGAGACATGGCCACATAAATGATAAAATCTCGTGCGAAGTCTGGTGGACTAAGAACAGGGGCCGATACCAAATCTTTCTTAAGCGTGTTGAAAGACTGCTAGGCTCGCTCATCCCAAATAAAAGGTGTGTCTTTCTTCAATAAGCACGTGAAACCTTTGGTAAGATTAGCATAATTGACTACAAATCGACGCAGAAAAATAGCTCTCCCTTGGAGGCTCTGAAGTTGTAACAAATTACGTGGAGGAGGCAACTGAAGTATTGCCTCAACTTTTAGAGGATCCACTCTAATACCCTCTTTTGAAACTATGAAGCCTAGAAGGCGACCAGTCCTTACAGCAAAGATGCATTTATTGGGATTCAATCGGATTTTGTAGCGTATACATTGTTCGAGAATCATACAGAGGTGCTTGGGGTGGTCCACTCTCTTGCGAGAATGGCCAGCAAGATCATCCAAGAAAACCTCCATAATCTTCTTAAGATCGTGAAAGGCGTAGGTCATGGCTCGCTGAAACATAGCTCCGGTGTTTTTAAGGCCGAAGGGAATTTTTTGATATGCAAATGTTCCCCATGGAAAAATGAATGCCATCTTATGTTTGTCCACGGGTTTGATCTGAATCTGATTATAGCCTGAGAAGCCATCCATGAAAGAAAAAATCTCACTTCCTGCACAAACATCCAAGATCTAATCAATGAATGGCATGGGGAAGTTGTCTTTCGGACATGCACGATTCAAATCTCTAAAATTGGTGCATACATGGATTGTTCCCTTCTTCTTATCCACAGGAACGAGGTTTGACACCCATTCGGTAAGGGGAACAGGGTAGATGAAACTAGCCTTGAGCAGTTTCTCCACCTCTTCCTTGATAGCAGCTTCCTTCCTAGGGTTCACAGCACATAAGCGTTGTCAAACCGGTTTAGCATTAGGGTATGTTCTAATCTCATGTTCAACAATGCAGGGGTCTATTCCTGGAATCTCCTCATATGACCAAGCGAAAGCTTCTCGGAGTTCTGTAAACAATTCAGTGTAAATAGCAATATCCTCAGGAGTGCAATCAGCACCAATGTAGACATTCCCACCTTTCTAGGAGTACGAGAGATGTTGATCGACATGGTTGGGAAAATATTGGCCATATTCCCCTCTGCAAAAACATCATGCGACTCCAAAAGAGCCACATATTCCCCATATTCCCCCATCCTGAACTCCTAACGCACTCAAAAGGGAATGCTTCTGAGAAGGACAGACTTGCAAAACTTCAAGAGCCGACATGGCACATGGAGTTTGGCCCAAATATTCTATAATGGAGTAGTTCTGGGCAACTCGAGCATTAGGATTATGCGTAGAGCGCTTGAGAACACCTTTCGGTATCTATGGCATATTAGAAGGCTTCTCGAGCAAGGAATTGTCAGGAGGAGGGGGAGGCTCACTCCCCATATTAGGTTGTGGTGCACCATAATTACGTTGATGAGTAGCAACACTAACCTACGATTGAACCATATTCACACATCCATAACCACTAGTATTGGAAGAAGCCGTTTTCGTTTCAGTAGGTCCATAACCAAATGTGGGAGAATGCGAAGCCATGTTTTGATGATGAGGAAGGGGATCCTTTAACACAGCTAGGCTCTGTGCCAAATGCTTCTATGCTTCTTCAATTCGAGGACATAAGTGAGTAATATGATCTTCCCCACATAGCTTGCAAGGGAATTTAAACTTACGCCTAGGTTTACAATCCTCACCAGCATTTTTTCCTTCCCGACGAGGGTTGGCATTCTATTTACGAGGGGTATTGTGATTGCTATTATTGTTACATCCATTGTTTCCACCCCTACAGTTGTTTCTCCCCTTTTTCTTACCACCAGGTTGCTGGTTACCTGACGGATTTGTTGATTGCACATTGTGTACATCAGACGACGGAGTGGAAGTGGACAAGGTGTGAACCTGTTCGAGAGTAGATTGGTTTAGTGACAAATTTTGCATTTGATTAGCTACCAAGTATATAGGGTTAGTGCTTGCAGATCCCACGATGCCATCGACATGTGGTCCAGGACCTAACGTAAGTTCATATCGTGTTCTCAGTGCGTCAAGAATAATGTCATATAAAATACCAGACTGAGAGTATAGTAGATCTAACTACTGGACTTTCAAGATGGCTTGTTCCTCAGTCACAATGCTGGGCATCGAAACATCCTTAGAAATATATGGGAGTAGAGACTTGAGGAACCATTCCAACAGAAACTCTGGAGGAATGTTGGCTTTCACTAATCTCTTTCGTCGGTGCCACTCTTGAACGTGGTCATAAATATGTGTGTCCTTATTCTGATGGAAGGTAGACAACAGTTCAGTACCAAGAAAACCAAAGCAATCTCGTTGAATCCCCTATAGGTTTTCCCAGGAAACTCCACATACCACTTCGCAGTTGCCCCCGTGAGGGTGCATTGAAATAGTCATAATCTAATGGAATCGTGGTTCAATGAGTTGGAGGAGCACCAAAGGTGAAACGTTGTGACATGATCACCTGGATCCTCACCACCTTTCCCCTCAAACTTAGGAATGTCCGAAGGGAGCTTGGTAGGGACCGAGGGCCAATTAGGGTCGTGACACACCAGATCATTTGTGAGCTTCAAAAGATCTGGAAGATTCAAACGTGCAAGGAACGGGAGCTGCGGTTGGAAAGCTTGATTATAAGCTCCCATAAAAGGTTGGTTGAATGGAAACGTATTATAAGGTGGACCAAAAGCTTGACCATGATCATTAAATGATTGATAATGAGGACCTGACGGACCATAAGCTTGACCATGGTCATAAGGTTGATAACCTCCTCCGACCTGACCTGTATGAGAGTAAGCAAGAATATAAGTATTTTAGGCACCGTATTGAGGTGGGTTGAATTGGTGGCCAGCACCAACTGTGTTGTAGTAAGGGTTGCCACCATAAGTATGGGGCATATACGTACTATTCGTAGTGGGAACCGAGTTGTAATAACCATAATGGTGAGGTATGTTCCCACCCCCAGCATTAGGATTAGCATGAGTAGTCATGTGGTGACCGAAATCATGAAAAGTATTCCCAACCCCAACGTTGGTGGTACTAGTAGCAAGAATGGTGGCGTTATGACCATATGGATAAGATATATTCCCACCTCCTACATTAGAATTACTAGTAGCAGTGGTGGATGCAAAAGTGTGTGGTACTTTTCCACCCCCATAGTTAGGAGGAGCATTAACATTTGTGAAAGTGGTCCTGGGTTGACGGGTAGCGATATGTGTGTTAGGTGGTGGATGGTGAGTCATGTTTTGAGCAGTGTTCCTATTAGGTTGGGCAGTCCTAAGAGATGGTCTTCTTCCAACATTAGCATTGTTAGGAGGATTATGACCAATCCTCATATTATGTGCGTGAGTGGACAACGTGGTGCCCCCGGTAAGGGTATTGACCCCAGTGGGTGCAGTGTTGCTAACACCATGACTAGTGCTAGCATGACTACCAAAAGCAGTGGGAGGATCAACTGTGCTGAAATCGGGCATACTATATGAGAACAGGTTAACGTTGATCGCAGGATCTTCGTCTTCATCTTCAGGTAAGGTTGGCATCCCATAAAGATAATTATCCGGATTCGAAGGATCGAACGGATCGTTCTTGAGTGGATTCAGCCAAACCGAACCAAGTTGAGGCTCAAGTGGATCACCCCCCCAGGCCTCTCGAGGTGTGGGGGTGTCTGAAGTGTGTTCGAATCCACCCGATGGAATTGTGGGTATTTCCTCCGTGTCGGAATGTGAAACTGTCATAACATCAGTTGTATGTATTGTAAGAATCTGAAGACTCGGAGGGAGCCCGCCGGCGTCCTCTAGCAACGCGACGTGAAAATTTGGCAAGCTTCAAACCAGCCAACCGACGGGATTGGCGGAGAGTAGGACTCCGCGCCATGATATCTCAGAAGAGAATATCAAATCACAATGTCTCCTATGGCCAACTATCGATCAAAAAATAGTAAATCAAAAGCACACACCTAGAGAAACTACATCCAAGAGCAGATAAACAGAGTGGCTAAATGAGCTCCCGACACTAGAGCCAGTATGTCTCACCTTGGAGAGGCTTGAGACTCCCAAACTATAGCCGGAGGTAACAAAATCAATTATAGATACACCCAGGCTTCACTACGTGCACAAGGTCAAGTCCACTGTACAAACACAACTGTGCTGTCCAATCCCTATCTGACTCAGGACACAAACAACATAACCACTGAAAGTACCCTATGCGATACCTAGGTAAGGAAACTATGGTCACCGCAATATAATGAATGCTCAGGGGGATAGTCGTAGGTGGGATCCGTCATATGGGCAGGGTAGCTATGCCCGAAGCATAAGAGGACGAACCTCCGGTACCCCTAGATACAAACAAACCCTGAAAATATCTCCCATGTTCAGTCGGTATAAGAGGGATATCCTTTCAACCAACCTCCCATGACCTTGTGCTTAACTCTGGTTTGAGTAGAGCTTCCTGAGAACACTGATATATACCATGGATTCCTCCACTCCCTGGTTAGACACCTAATGTTTCATCTAGTAGTCTTGGATTGTTAACTCACAATGATCTATTCCAATACTCTAAACCTATGCTAGTTGGTGTACCCTATAAATAAAATTGGTCTAATCAATTTTAATATTAAGCGTTAATTTTAATGGTTGTGGTTACTCAAAGGATATGGTTGTGAAACTAGTGATGTGTATGACTCAATAGTATGCAAAATCGTCCAATCCTAGATTCATCTATCCAATAAAACAATGTCACTAACATGCAAAATCAACCCAATGATTTCGAAATAAAAATGCAATCCTTTTATGTTTTCGATGCACAATCAGAACCTAAATGAAAGCAACAAGCACTCAATGTAAGATGTAGTACATGAAAGTAAATTTTTTTTTTGTATTTTCTCTTATAAGCAAAAGGAAAATGCAAAACTATATGTATTTTTTTTGTATTTTTCAATATAAAGAAATGAAAAATGCAAGCAAAATCCTACTATTCAGTCACTGAAGTGTCGAGACGATCACTAAGACAACCTAGCAGATCCCAAATAGTAAGACCCAGCCACAGGAATGAGCTCAAAAGGAAAAAACCAACAAAGCTAAATCCAAATATGGGTAAAAAACCAACAAGGCTCATCCAAGAGAAAAGAAGAGTTTTGGTCACAACCAAGGCATGAAATAGTCAAGAAACAGACCAACAAAGACTCAAGATCATCCAAAGCCAACCCAGCAACAACCAAAAGTGATAAATCAACAAAAGTCGGAGTTGTACGCTACTGTCGAAGGAATACCCGTGGGTACCCGCAAGCAGTAGAGTAAACAGAGGTGGGTGTACGCGGGAAAATCTAAGCTAGCCCGCGGGTGAGGAAAGGAAAATGGGAAAATAAAGAGTCCAATGGCTCAGAAAAAAAAGAAACTTTTTTATAGTGTATCTTAACGGCCAATCAGTGACATAGAGCTTGGACAAACAACAACTCTAATTATGGACTAATGCTCAAAAAAATTTCCAAACATGGATGTTTCCCCAGCGGATTCGGCATTTCTGTGTTGGAGAAAACTCACTATGGCTTGGGGGACCACTACAGAAAACTTACTACCATAAATTAACTCAATTCTTAGAACTATGTTATTATAAATGACAATGCTAAGATAATGGATAATGTAACCAACCTCGATCCAAATGTTTGATGTAGATCCCTGTTGGAGATTTTCAATTTGTGCACTCGAATCTGCAAATTAGTCTTGACAGCCAATATACAACAATTGCATATAATATATAAATGACATTAACATCATCAATAGCAATGGTCCATGATATTATAAGTAAATGAAACCCAATGTAGAATAAACAACATTCACAACATTATTGGACGAGAATATGAGTATTTCTATTAATAAACAAGAAGACGTACAATGTGATACAACCTCTTGCCGACAACCAATTTGAACCAAGATCTGGATCAATCCACTTATGCCTCCACCACTTCAATCCTCCATGAATGGAAAACTCAAACTATGGTAGGAGTTTGGAAGGTGAACATAAGGGGTTCACAACTACAAGGATCAATGAGTGTAGACTCAAGATAGGGAAAAAATCTACTAGAGTTCTCTTGCTCTTCTTTCTCCTCCCATCCATAAGCCATATGTGCTCAATATATAGTCCTCCCAAAGATAAGTGAAAGGACACATCGAGGCGTTACTTGGGCAAATGGAGGGTCAAAGGTCACCCAATAACCGCTTTTTGAGAGTAAAAAGTAATTAACTAGTATTTTTACCATTTTACATGCTACCCACGGGCTATAGTGATGCAACTCGTGAGTACGCTTTCTATAATGATGCAGCAAGCAGGTAAGAAGAAAAATGAGGAAATAGTATGTCTGAAGGATATAAAGTGGATCTGAGTCAGTGAAATGGATCCTACAGGCCAAATAATGTTGATGCTCACAAGGTGGAAAATTACGTTGTAACACCAGATCTTGAGCAATGGAAGATATAAGAGCTTTTTGCATCTGAGCGTGGTGAGCAAGGATAGGGTGAGAATGTCATGGAGTATTATGCGCTTCACCTCTTTCCACAGTTATCAACCCCATGAAATATATGATGGATGAGAACAACCTGCCATTGTTCAATCCCAAAACATACAGTCAGTTCAAGCATAGCAATATCAACAAGATTCCCTAGAAGGGGATTTCTCTGTTAGCTATGTTTGTTTGGTTGATTAATACGGAATTAGTATGATTCAAAGGTACTAGCTGGATAGTTTCACTTTGAACAATAGGTTGCAAACTATTTGTTATCAATTTGAATTTGGAGAGCGCTCAACCGACCATGATAACATTACAATTAGTTTTCAATGACAAAGATTACAGTAGTTTGACAGTATTAAGTTTGGTTTTTTAATTTTCTTATGAAATAATATCTTTGTAATTATTCAAATATTTAGTGCATGGTTATTCCACAAAGCACAGTCCTCTCCGTAAGAGTATGACCCTTCTAGAGCAAAAAATAAATATATACAAATCCCAATTCAAGACAATATTTAATGGTTCATATTTTCTCCATAGAAGCCACCATCAACTCAAATTGTAAAACAATTTTTAAATATTGATCATTAGGTTGGATTTATCTCCTAAAAGGATTTTTCCCTTTCTCAGGTAAGATAGTAATCATTTGAAAACCATTGGGTCAAATATCCTTCCTAGAGGCTACCCTCTCATCACAATGCTTAAGTCCCTTTTTAATTTAAAACACAAATTCTTTATTTTACCTCTTTGCCTATGGAATAATTAATTGTATATACAGGTAAACATATCAATGGAGTGTTTTCTTCTCATATTGCAAAGGATAATATATATATTCATCAACTATAATACACTGATTCATGATTCCTCTGAAGGGAAGTCGCTCTCTTGTCCCTCCAAAATTGAATAAACACTAATTTAATATATTTAGTAAATTAGGTCAAAAATTGCATAAAGAATAATTTAATATACTCAAATAAGGTACGAGAAGGATCGACTCATCGCCTTTATCTTAGATACCAAGGGTTTATCATAAAACAATTATTAATAAAAAAATTGGAACCTTTGCAATGCGATATATTGACAATTAGATTTTGTATTTTATCATTCAAAATGCATATGTTACATTTTTATGTGACCATTTCATACAATTATGATGTATAAGTAAATTAAATTTGCAGTATATTAAATAGTCATGTAGCAATGGTAAAGCTTATCATTAAAGAAAAAATAGATTCTTTGTAATTTATATTAAAATTAAAATTGTAGTATTAGAAATTATATATTTAAAAATTTTAAATGGAATTTTAGAAAAATATAAATTAATTGCGGAAAAAAATGTGATTCTTTTAAATATATCAAGTTTGGATTTTAAGAATATGGGAATTTCAAAATGGATAATATTTATATTAATTTACAAGATAGAAGTTATAATTTTATTTATTTATTGTTTTTTTTGTAAGCAATATAAGGAAATTATATTAAAGTACAAAAAATGTTACATTCTCATGAGAATCAGTAGATTCAAAAGCTTTTTGAAGCTTCTCATGGAGCAAAAAGAACAAGAAAGAACCTAGGTAGACTTGCCCTTCTATGGGTTGAGTAACATTGACATAATTACAGTCGACCAGTAAAAACATAGACTGAACTAGACCAGAGATATATACTAGAGTATGATCCAGTAAAAACATAAACTGAACTAGACCAAAGAGATATAATAGAGTTTGACAGTAAACCATTATCCAAAACAGAGAAAAGTATGTAACACTAACCGCAAAAAGAGAAGAGCTAGGCACACTTAGAGCGGCTCTAGGTGCTAGCTTTTGCATTTCGGGAACAAGGTTTGTCTTCAATGATAGGGAAACTACCGAAGAAATATTCATCCCAATTCTGGGTTGGGATTTTGATAGGCAGAGGCTCTGTCTTGTGTGGAGTGACAACATCCTCCTCGATCTTCCTTACTTGCTTGTAGTGCATGGAATCAATAGTCGAGGGTATAGGGAAGGATGTCCCAGGGGGAGGGGGCCCCTATAACAAAACCATTACATGAGAACTTGGGCCTGAGGTGGGGCCCCGAACAAGAGCAGAGCCATCCACAACAACAACATCGAAGGATTCATGCATGGAGCTATCTATTGCTTGGGCGTCTGTTGTAGTAGCGGCATCATCAAATTGAATGTTTGGATTTCCAGTCATTCCCTCGATGTGGTCTATAGGGACAGAATTGCGGGGAGGAGTGGAATTACGAAAGAGAGAGTATCTTCGACCAACCAAATTGGCTTCTAATGAAGCCAGCATTCCATCCAAATGGGCCATGTTAGCCTTGGTATCCATTATCATAACCTTGGCCATGTTCCAGTTGGTTAACATTTCTTCGACCAATGTTCCCAACATATTCTTCATTAACCAGTAGTAATTTACCTGGTTTCCTTGGTTACCAAAGGCCAAAATATCAGCAACAATGTGCGATTCCCAATCGTCAACCAGTATACGAACAAGGACAAAGACATTGTCATCATTGCCACTATTGGATTTTTTCTCCTTCTCAACAGAAGTTGCAGTCTTGCCAACACCATGACCAGCTCCATGCTTGGAAGTGCCACACATATGATTCATGGCATTGTCATCTAGTTTGCAGGAGAATGGAGAAGGAGCAAATCTTTCTGCAGTGGAATCAGATAGAGAATAACAAAGGCAAGTGATGACCGCAGGGGCATGAAGAGGGATCCTCATATCAAGAACTTCGAAGTTGAAGCGTCCAGACCTCGCACGGGAAAGCATAATGGAGCGACTGAGCCAGTTAAGGAGATGGGACGTAGAAACCCGAGCCAACTTGAATGCCAACCACCAGGCCATGGGGGGGGTAAAGTCAGACGCGTGTGAGGAGGTGAGATGGTCCTGTGCGGGACACTTCTTTAATGACAAAACCATGGGGAATGCGCCGGTAGAGGGCAGTTTCCAGGTGGGGGAGCCACGCTGCCAGGTGGGCAGGTGATACTTCTTGCCTTGACTGTTTCACTCTTGGAACCCGCATCTGGGGATTTATTTATTGTTATTATCTCTTAAAAAAATTTATTTAACATTAAAAATTATATGATTCATATTATTTATTATTCAAACTCAATTTTTTAATATATGAACTTATATAAGTTAATACTAACGTTTAGTAATATTAATATGATTATTAATTAACATAATATATTATAATATATATTAATAAACCATTTGAAGTCAACCAAAATGATATATAATACTAATGTTTAGTAATATTAATATATTTATTAATTAACATAATATATTATAATATAAATTAATAAACCATTTGAAATCAACCAAAACGACCAATATAAACAATGTAAACCAATATTACATTTAAACCAAATTCAAACAAACAATGTAAACCAAATTAAACCAATATAAATAATAATGTAAACCAAATTAAACCATGGATCTAACCAATAATATGAACAATAATATAAAATAATAAATAAATATATTTAAAATATAATATAACATAAAATAATTGTAATAAGATTAAAGTAATTATATTTATTAAAATTAAATAAAAATAATTAATATATAGAAAATAGTTAATAAATAAATATTTGTAACATTACTATTAATATTAATATTGAAATTTTATTTTTACATTATTATTCATCTTAATTAACATTATTTTTATTAATATTAAAATGTGATTGTGATAGTAATATTAATATTATTTTTAATAACATTATTAGTATTAATAATTTTAATAACAATATTTATACAAAACTTAATAATATTAATAATTAACTATTAAAAGTAGTGATTCTTCGTTAATATTAACACAATTAACATTAATTACAATATCAACATTAAGATTAATAACATGTTACTAAATAACAACATTTATACAAAACTTAATAACCTTAGTAACTTTAATAATTCACTATTAAAAACATTAAGAACATGATAATAACATTAATATTAACAGCATTATAATAATGATAATATTATTTTTAATAACATTATTAGTATTAATAATTTTAATAACAATATTTATACAAAATTTAATAATATTAATAATTAACTGTTGAAAGTAGTGATTCTTCATTAATATTAACACAATTAACATTAATTACAATATCAAAATTAAGAATAATAACATGTTACTAACCTTAACAATAACAACATTTATACAAAACTTAATAACCTTAATAACTTTAATTACATGTTAATAGCATGATAATACCATTAATAACGATAATAATTCACTATTAAAAAAATTAAAGTTAATATTAATAATATGTTAATCACACTAACATAACCACATTTATACAAAGCTTCAAACTTAATAGTTTATATGTAATATGAATTTAGTGGTAGGATCATCCTTAGCCAACTTCTAACTTCATATTACATCTAAACCTTTGCGACCATCCTTAGCCAACTTCAAACTTAAAATTTGATATATCTCATAAAGGTTGAAAATTGTTTACATATTAAACTCAACTTTGAACTCTAAATGCAAATTGAACTTTACAATAGAAACAAAATAAAATAGTTGAATTGAACTATACAATAGAAACAAAATAAAATAACTCAGAAAATATTTGTATCAAATACAGGAAAAAAAATCACATAAATGAAAGTTAATAATAAAAAATTATAATAAACCTGTGTTATGGAAAATAGTATAAATTCAATGGCTTGCATTAATCTAAATGTTTGGTTGTAAATGAGGATGTTAACTAAGTTTGTATTGGATTCCAAGTAGGAGTACTTTGAAATCAAGGTTTTTATTTTTTATTATGAATATAATTTATATAAAATAAATTATGTTGTTACAAAATAATTTACTCACATAATTGTAAGGTTTCGAGTAAGTGGAATATTGGTTACTTAAGGTTTTCTGTAAGATTATATGTTTTGTAAAATCAATTATGCTCAGTTTGTCTAAACATTAAGAATGTTAAGACTATACTTAAGCTCATTTGAAACATTAGATTTGTAAAATCAATAATGCTTTAATAACACAGTCTTCCATAACTAACCATTTGAAGTCAACCAAAGTCAACCATGATGTAACAAAGTGAACCATATGAAAACCAAAGGCGACCATAGTTAACCAAAGTTAACCAAAGTCAAACCATGGATTAATATATTCTATCTTAGTCAAACAAACTCAACAATACCTAAACAAAGTCAAACAAATCCAATCGTGCCCAAAAAACTAAAGTCAAACAAAGACAACAATACCCAAACAACCAAAGTCAACAAAAAAAAATTCAAACAAAGACAACCATGCCTAAACAATGTAAACCATAGTTAAGGATAATAAACCATGGTCAACTATACAATGTAAACCAAATTCATATAAATAATGTAAACTAATGTCATCCAAAGTGAACCATGCCCAAACAATCAAAGTCATCCAAAGGCAACTACGCCCAAATAACCAAAGTTAACCAAACCAACCAAATTCAACCATGCCCAAACAATCAAATTTAACCAAATTAAACCACAGTCAACCATGCCCAAACAACCAAAGTTAATCAATGTCAACCAAAACAACCAACCTCTAGAAAAATCAACCATGGTCAACCAAAGAATATAAACCAAAGTCAACCATGTTTAACCAACCAAAGTAAACAATGTAAACATGTCTAATCAAACAATGTAAACCAAAGTCGACCAAACTGAACCAAAAAAAACCAAACAATGTAAACATGATCAACCAAACATTGTAAACGAAGTAAACAATTCAAGCAAAGTCAACCAATGTCAACCATGCCCAAACAACCAAATTAGTTTGAAGTCAACCATGTCCAAACAACCAAAGTCAACTAAAAAAACCAAATTCAACCATGCAAAACAACTAAATTCAACAAAATTCAATCACAGTCAGCCATACCCAAACAACCAAAGTTAATCAAATCCAACCAAAACAACCAAGGTCAACCCTATCGAATCAAAAAAATTCAACCATGCCCAAATAATGTAACAATGTTTAAGCATAGTAAACCATGATCAACAAAGTCAACCATGGTCAACCAAACATTTTTAACGAAAGTCATCCAAAGGAAACCATGCCCAAACAAGGAAACTCATCAAAAGGAAGTTATGCCCAAACAACCAAAATCAGCTATGCCCATAGTGAACCAAAGTCAACCACAGTCAACCATGCCCAAACAACAAAATTTAATCAAAGTCAAAGAAGCAAAGTCAACCAAACAACTAAGGTTGACCAAAGTCAAGCATGGTTAACCAAACAATGTAAAACAAAGTCAACCATGGTTAACCAAATAAAGTAAACAATGTAAACATGGCCAACCTAACAATGTAAACCAAAGTCAACCACAGTAAACCAAATAATGTAAGGGCGAAAGTCAATCAAATTAAACAATGTTAACATGGTCAACCAAATAATGTAAACCAAGTCAACCATAGACAACCATACAATGTAATTATGGTCAATCAAACATTTTAAGTGATATAAACAATTCAAGCAAAGTCAACCAAAGTATACCATGTCCAAACAACCAAACTCATCCAAAATCAACCATGCTTAAACAACCAAAGTCAACCATGCCCAAACAACCAAAGTCATCCAAAACAACCAAATTCAATCATGCCCAAACAACTAAAGTCAACAGAAGTCAACCATAATCAACCACTCCCAAACAACCAAATTTAATCAATGTCAACCAAATTCAACCAAAGTCAACCATAGTAAACCATACAATGTAAACCAAAGTCAACCATGGTTAACCAAACAAAGCTAACAATGTAAACATGGTCAACCAAACAATGTAAACCAAAGTCAACCACACAATGTAAGGGCCAAATTCAACCAAAGCAAACAATGTAAACATCATGAACCAAACATTGTATACCAAATTCAACCATTATTTACCAAAGTTAATCAAATTCAATGAGAGCCAAAAGTCAAACAATGTCAACGAAAAGTCAATTTAGGCCAAAAAAGTCAACCATAGTCAATTAGTCAACTAAACTCAACCATAGTAAAACATAGTTAAACATAGTCAATCATGGTTAACCATAGTAAACCAAAGTTAATTATGCCCAACCAAATTTAACCAGGATACAATATCTACCATGAATTGAAGTCAACCAAGGATTGTAGTCAACTGTGGTTGAAGTCAACCATTATATTTAGGTCAACTATAGATTGAGTTCAATCTTGGATTGATGTTAACCTTGTTTAAAAGTCAACCATGGATTGGATTCCACCTTACTTAAAATTCAACTATGAATTGAAGTCAAACATGGTTTGAAGTCAACCACAGATTGAAATCATTAATGTTGGTATTATTATAGGACTAAAGTTAGGCATTGGAGCATGGTCAACCTTTAATACAACCTTTGATTGAAGTCAACCTTTAAGACAACCTTCAATTGAATTCAACCTTTGATTCAAATCACCCACATATTGAAGTTAAATTTGGATTGAATTCAAATATTGATTGAAGTGAAATATGGATTGAAGTCAAGCTTGGATTGAAGTCACCCATTGGATTGAATTCAACCTTGCTGAAAATTCAACCTTGGATTGAAGGAAACCATGGATTGAAGTTAACCATGGATTAAATTCAACTATGTTTAAACGAAAACTATGGGTTGAATTCAACCAAGTACTGAAGTCAACCTTGGATTGAAGTCAACCATGGATTGAATTCAACTATGTTTAAACAAAAAATATGGGTTGAAGTCAACTATGGATTGAAGTCAACCAAGTAGTGAAGTCAACCTTGGATTGAATTCAACCATGGATTCATGTTGAGTTCATCCATGGATTGAATTCAACCATGGTTCTTTTGGTTATTTCAACCATGTTCAATGATGGTTTAACATGATCCTCCATAACTAACCATTTGAATTCAACCATGGTTCACTAAATTCAACTGTGTTTAACTAACATCAACCATAGTGAACCAAGGTTAACCAAAGTTAACCATGGTAAAATATTAGATTTCATCAACCATTACTAAACATAGTGAACCATGGTTAACTAAAGTTGACTATTGTCGACTATGATGCAACCATATAAAACCTTGATGCACTAAAGTCAACCATGACTAAACAATGGTCAACAGTGGATTAATATAGTCTATCTTAGTCAAACAAACTCAACCATGCCCAAACAAAGTCAAACAAAGCCAACCATGCCCAAACAAAGTCAAACAAATCCAACCATGCCCAAACAACCAAATTCAAACAAATACAACCATGCCCAGACAACCAAAGTAACCCGAAACAACCAAATTCAAACAAAGACAACCATGCCTAGATAGCCAAAGTCATCCAAACAACCAAAGCTGTCCAAAATAAACCAGAGTCAACCATACCCAAACAATGTAAACCACAATTAAAGATAATAAACTATGGCCAACTAAACAATGTAAACCAAATTCATACAAATAGTGTAAATTAAAGCTAGCCAAATTCAACCATGTCTAAACAACCAAAGTCATCCAAAGGAAACCATGCCCAAACAACCATAGTCAACTAAAACAACCAAATTCAACCATGCCAAAACAACTAAAGTCAACCAAAGTCAACACAGTCAACCATGCCCAAAGAACCAAAGTTAATCAAAGTCAAACACAACAACCAAAGTTAACCAAATAACCAAGGTCAATCCCATCAAATAAAAAAAAGTTAAACACAACAATGAAAGTTAACCAAATAACCAAGGTCAATTCTGTGAAATAAAAAAAAGTCAACCATGTCGAAATAATGTAAACCAAAGTCAACAAAAGACAAGCATACGATGTAAACATGGTCAACAAAACAATGTAAATGATGTAAACAATTCAAGCAAAGTCAACCATTCCCAAACAACCAAAGTCAACCAAAACAACCAAGTTCAATCATGCCCAAACAATCAAAGTCAACGAAATTCAACCACAGTCAACCATGTCCAAGCAACCAAAGTTAATCAAAGTCAACGAAAATAACTAAAGTCAAACAAACAACCAAGTTCTACCAAAGTGAACCATGGAAAACCAAACAAAGTAAACCAAAGTCAACCATGGTTAACCAAACAAATCAAACAATGTTAGGTCAACTAAACAATGTTACCCATGATCAACCAAACAATGCAAGGGCCAAATTAAACCAAAGTAAATAATGTAAACATGGTCAACCAAACATTGTAAACCAAAGTCAACCATAATCAATTAGTCAACCAAATTCAACCACATCCAGTCATAGTTAAAACCGTATTAAACCATAATCCAACAAAACCTACCAAAGTTAACCAACGTCAACCATTATTTACCAAATTTAACCAAATTCAACGAGAGTCAAAAGTAAAAAAAAGTCAAAAGTCATTTGCAGTGAAACAAATTCAACCATAGTCAATTAGCCAACCAAACTTAACCATAGTCAACCATAGTCAAACATAGTCAATCATGGTCAACCATAGTAAACCAAAGTCACTTATGCCCAATCAAATTTAACCATGATACAGTGACCATATGTGTGTTAATGTGGGCATATCATTATGAACCGGCGACCTATCACAAGGATTTCCTTAATAGTACACTACGAAATTTGTTTTTTTAATGTATTAATTATTAGTGTTTTAAGTGGAAAATACAACTCTTACAATCTTGGGCAGACACACATCACATTCCTTCTTCACTTCATGTAACAATGACAAACAATAATGAGTATTTGATGTTTCCACAACATACTCTAAAAGGGTCTCCTTCACCTTTATTATATATCTAGAATAATGGAAGGTTTTCATCGCATAACACATGTGAGAGAAATATTTTTCCACTTCTCTTATATAAAGAAGGGTAATAAGAGATTTTACTTCATAATGCATGCAGGATAACTCTTTTTTTTTAGAGTTAGGAAAGTATTATATGCTTTATTTAATGGATAAGATCATTCCAAAATCAAAACCACAACGCTACACTATTCATCATTACATATTCCAACAAACCTTTCAATTTAACAAAATTAGAAAAAAAACAACTCTAAAGACTAAAAAAATTATTTAAATATTATAAAAAATAGAACATATCAAAAATCAAATAAATGTAAAAATAAAAATTATGTAAATTATTTAATTATTATAAAAAGAGATAAACAACTATATGAATATGTGAAAATAAAACTTATGAGACATAAATGAATGTGGAAAAAAAGCTATGCAATTCTTTGGGAACATTTTAATATAGGCACGAGATCAAAACCCTAACGTATAATTTCCTTTTATAATTTTTATCTCAATTTTAATTTCATTTATTTAAAAATATATCAAACCCTATATAATATATATACATTGTTTTGTATAAGAAACCATGGAGGACATTAAAGAAGACGAAAGCAAGCTAGTGTGCAAAACCTCGTGAATGTGATTGAGGAGGATAACTTGTAACGATGGGAGAAACCCTAATCTCCAAGTAAACCTATTCCACTCTCCACTTATCACCTCTGAGTCATTGATAGACATGCCATTTGTGATGTGCGACAATAATAGGCTCACGACTACCACAATATTAAAACCAACATAGATCCATCTTAAACTCGGATCTATTAAGCATCGAGAGGGATACAATATCTTGAGGTGTAATTTTTTTTATCTTAAATTTTTTACACATTAAGAAAAAATTTACCCCTCAAGAAATCGGATCCCTCTCTTTTATTTTTTTAATTACTTTTTATTTTTGATAAGTTATGAGCCGACATGGAAACATAATGTGACAAATGTAACAACATCTCCCCCATACTAGGTTGTAAGCACCTCATTACTCTTCGTACAATGAAAGAAATGGGTGTACATATCTATAATTATCAGCAATAGCAAGAATTGCAAAGTAGCACTTACTTACTACCAGTAATAATAGATTTTGCTTCCTCATCTTGCATGACATATACTATTGTTACATTTACCCAAACTGTAGGCCTCCTTAAAGTGACCCCAAGGGAGGGTACCCCGAAGCTACTGGGGGGGATTTGTTTTGTGAATAAGTTCTTGTTTGAATAGGGAGATGACTTTTTTTTTAACTTGAATTTTAGTATTCAAATTGCATTTTTATTGCTAAAATGATTCAACGTCCTTAAAAACCCTAGGTACTTTGTTTATGCAATTCCAACTAGATATATTTGCAATTCCAACCAGATTTTGACTATAACAATTGCCAAAAAAAGTTAAAAACTATGTTTTTGATACTAGAGAACACATTGTTATTTACCATTTTTTTTTTAATTTTGTTCACATTCAAACCTCCAAAGTCTTTTTCAAACACAAACATGGTGGGGAGAGAATTCCATTAGGATTAACTTCCATATTAGGCATTGTTACATATTAGAATTTAGGCAATTAGGAACTATATATTGCAGTATCTTCAGTTAAGTGTTTGTATCATATCGATAGTCATTTCATTTGAAGCCATGGGCTCATTTATTCAATAACACGTTGGTTATGTCATTGGGAAATAAGAGTTATAAAAATCATCATGTTGGGCAAGTTAAGAAAATTTTATAAATCAATTTAACTTGTAATTGTGAATTTAAATTAACTTATTGTGTCATTTTCTACATCCCAAGCAAGTGAAATGTGGACCTTTCGTGGCACATATGCCAAATACAAAAACAAAAACAAAAAAAAAACAAATCATATATATATATATATAATAAAACAAAACAAGTACATCACCATCATTAAATAGATGCAACCCTAATCCAATTCAGTTACACTAAGGGAAATTTATGATCTAACCAATGATTTCAATGATATTACATCTAAAGGGAACTTGGATCATAATGTATGTCTTTAGATGGAGATTCACTTACCTTAATCTAATTTCTAACCAATAAGACAAATATGCAAAATCTCATAACAACATATCTTTCGAGACTATCGGAAAGGTTTGCACCTCAAGGGATTTGATCCCTCTTGATGCTTGATAGAGCCAAAGTTAAGATGGATTTATGTTAGTTATATTATAATAATATGTTTATTGATATAGAGGTGGCATGGTACATGTGATTTAATGTCATACTAAGAAGTGATTAGGAATAAAGAAGAGAGGTACTAATGAATTAGTAAAAATATGTTTGTGGTTTGTCTAGGTATATTCGATATAATTTATGAGTTTGACTTAATGTTTTTATATTATAATTATTCATTTTTATTTATTTATTTATCTATTTAAAAGTTGTATTAATGGAGAATTTTTATTGAAACTGTAATTAATCAAGTTCCTTATCCCAATCTTGGTTATAACTTGTTGTCTTTCTATTTCCTTATTTTAATATGAACAATTCACCTACTTAAAGTAAAGGGGACTTAACAAAGTAACCCTAAAGAGTTCATTGTGAATATATAGAATATTTAGATAAAAGTAGGGAAGAAAGTGAAGTCGAACTTCAAACAGAGTTAGGGATAATGCTTGATAATAATTTTGCATCATTGGAAGACAAGATTTAGAAACAAATATGTAGAGATTAAAATAAATAAAAACAAACAAGTTGGAGAAAATGAAGATTAGATTACAAGAAATAAGAAAACAAAGACATGCATGTAAACACTCAACTAAATAACAATATGGCCTTAAATAGTTTGGAGTGTAAATTGGATAGAAAACCCATACAAGAGGAAATGAATAAGCTTATAGAGTTAAACCATGAGCATAGAAAAAGAGCCTTGAACCTCATTTTTTTTGTTTGAAAGGGAAAAAAGAAAATGACACACTAACACTAGTGAAAAGCTAAAAAAATTACAAATTGAAACAACTTGTTTCATAGAAGAAACGATGTTGGGAAAAATAATTGATCACAAAGATAGGTTAATTTGTGTTAGTATGAGCTCTAATGACTGTTAATATGGAGTAATAAATAAAACCCCAAATCTAATAAGGCTAGGGATATTTACAAATGAAGATATCATTCCAAAAGTTCAAGCTAAATTAAGAAAGGTGCTTGAAAAGGTAAAAGAAGCCAAGGAAGGGAAACCAACAATAATTAGGAATAGAGAAGCTATTAGTTGTTTCCAAAGAACAACCTCGCAAAAAACTCTTCGAGTACTTCACCATGATTCATGGATGGTAAACATGAATAGAGAAATTATTATTAGGGATAGATACCCAATATATAAAAATAAATAGGAATTTGGGACACTCTATATCCTCTCCTAAAACTAGGGAAAATTTTAGGGGCGAAATTTAGCCCATGGGCTATTTTTTCATGCTTTTTTCAAAATAAAGATTTGCTAATTTGTATTTTTTGAATCCTCATTTCACCCAATTTTGATGAGGTAAATTTTGTTCACTCTAAAAATCACCAGATTATTATATAAACTATATAAAATCCTTAGAATTTGAAATATTTTTAGAAAAATATCGCCAAATATTTTATAGCTGACATTTTAAGAATTGGTAATATTCACCAAGGTTTATACACTTTTAAATAAGTATATTGGATCCTTAAAATTTTCCCTTCCTGGAACTATCGTGGCTTTCCATGGAGAAAAGGCTCCATGTTAAGTTGGATCCTTAGTGAAATTGATATTATATTACTTGTTGAAACTAGGGGTAATGAAGAATTTAAGGTCCCTAACATAGAGGATTTTTCTTGTGGCTGGTATGGAACAAGAGATCCTACCATAGAGGGGTTAGAGGCATAACTTGCTACATAAATAGGAACATTTTCCCTCATACTAAGTTTCAAAAGAAAGATCCTTTCAATTTGTACATGTGCATTGGATATTTCATATATAAATGCTAAGAATATTTATATAGATATATGTTATTTTGCACTTATTAATTCTACCTTTTATAAGAAACACAATCTAGATAAAAAAAAATGTCCTTACAATGGCTTAGAACAAGATAGTTGCAATCTAATAAATGAAGGAAATATCCTCTTTCTATGAGATTGTAAGGCTACAACAACTAACCAATATATTATCTTAAACAATGATTCCAACCCTAGTCCTCTATGGCTAGGTGAGGACCTTGATTTATCATGTAAATACAAAAGAAACTATGAAGATTGGGTTGAGAATTTTTTTGGTACCAAGATAATCAATATTTGTAGTTCTCAAGATATAATAATTTGAAATGGTCATATGAAGTGGTTGAAACCCACTCGGATGACTTATATCCATGGGCTCACTCGAAAACAATCTTGTTGATTATGTGACATCTGATATCCATGTATACAACCAAATAGTAAATTTTTGCATCTTAAATGACAATAAGCTTGACTTTTACCATAAACCTTTAACTCTAACTCTAAACTTTTTCAGGCACATAATCTTCATAACAAAGAATTATAATAACTAAAAGCACTTGATATCTAATAAAAATAAAATTGCTCTTTTTTTAAAGGATTCAAATACTAAATTAAATCTATCATTAAATAATGACAATATTCAAGACCTCTATAATGGTTTTAGCATAACCCTCTCCACTTCAATTATGGTAAACCCTTGTTGATAAAGAGTGAAATAATGCTGAAAAATCCATTAGTGATTCTTCTAACAATTCTTTAAAATCTAACAATATATATAGGTACAAAATCCTATGTAAAAGGAAAAGAATGTACTATGTAAATACATAAAAAATATAATCTTGTGGACCTCTCTAAGCTAGATCTTAGTAAATTCAAGTGCAGATTATATCTTGTAAAACTAAAGAAAATAATATGATTCCATTGAGGAACTAGAATTCCTACCTTAGAAGACTTTACAAATCCCTTGATTTCATGGACAACATTTAGACCCTTTGTATAGAGGAATAATTGTATTCTTTATAAGATATAGAGTTTGGGATTAAGTGACTCTCAAAATGGAAAGCTAAGGACATTGAAGCATATCAAGTAGAAATATTAAAAATTGGTGGGCATATCATCATCCCTCACTTCTACAATCTCTTCAATATAACAATCAATCAGGGTTTCCTTAAAACCTATATTCAAAGCCTCATTGTTCTTATTTTTAAAAGTTGAGATTAAAATAATCCGTTTAATTATAGGACCATTATGATTATCCCTCTTTTATCCAAGTTATATGGAATTATTCTGGAAAATAATATCAACATATGGCTAGAAATTCATGGAAAAATAGTTAAAGGATAGGCCAAATTTAGGAGCTGTCATTGTGCTACCGTTCAACTATAAGCTACCTTATTATGCTTAGGATCATTCTGAAGGAGTGTTTCATTAATAAAGCAAATATTTTATGTTTCTTTGTTGACTTTAGAAAAATCATTTATCATAGTGTCCAAAACTAACCTACCTTTGGAATATATTAGAAGGCATAAAATTTCCTTTGGAGTTGAGAGCTAATGTGATAAGGTTGTATGAGAATGTTATTGTCAAGATTAGGAAATGTGAAGGCTAGTTAGAAGAAATTAATTCTAATATAGGAGTCAATCAAGGTTGCTTCCTATCAACTACACTTTTTGGTATATACATTAATAAGTTAGAAGTATGTTCGTAAGAAGTAGGTTGTCTCAACACAACTGTAGCTAGTATAGTCATCATCATTATTCTTTAGATTGATGATATATTGTTCTTATCGTGAGGAATACCTATGATTTCAAAAAGCAATTGAAATTTTGTGTGGGTACAAGTGTAAACATTGAAAAAACAAAGGTTGTGATAATCAAATCCATAAGGATCACTTATGTTAATTTCATGTATGACAACAACTACATGGAGAAAGTGACTTCATACAAATATGCCAGAATCAATCTCCATCAAAAACTTAATTGGGACTATAGCATTGAGAAAACTATAAATTGAGGTTGAAAATATTATTCTGGTCTTGAAAATAGTTTTAAATCAATGGACCTTTGGATTTGCGATAAGCAAACTCCTCTTTAAGACTCTCATCACTCCTATTATATTATATGGGTGTGAATTTTGGGGACGCTGTAGCATCTCTAGGGAAACTTGTAGAAGGATAGAGAAAATCCAAAAGCATTTTATGATTTATAATCGTTAAGACCTAAATTGTGGCACATTCCCCCCTAAATTGGGCACTTTATATTAGTATTGTTATATTATTGATGTCGGCTTGAGTCCATTAATGGTAATTAGACCTTTTTGTCTCCTATATGTATCAAGGAGAATTTTCATTTCAATAATCTTCTCTTGTCTTCTCTTGTGTACTTAGTACATTGTATAAGGAGGTTTTCCCATCGAAGAGGATTGATATTCATCTCTTTTCTTCAATATTAAGGTGTGGTTTACTCTTTCTTGTTTATTTATTCGCTTTTGGGGAATTTGTTAAATCACATTTGGCATCGGAACTTGGACACTTCCGAAATGAGTCATATTGGAATTTATATTATAAATTTTCTTCTAGGACATTTCAGATAGTGAAACTTGAAGGGGATGTAGAGGAAAAAGTGATCTATCTATGGTAGGAGTTTTAGATACTGATTCATTGCATGTTCATATATATACCATTTGTAAGTTAGGGTTTCTGACTAGTACAAAAACTAGTCGCAAACATGTGTTCTTGGAAAACTTGTTATATATATAGAATGTGAGATCCAAATTGAGTTGTACCTATTGCATTATAAATAACATGTACCAAAGTATTTTTAGTATCAATTTCAGAATCATATACAAAAAATTGGACATGTGGCAAGCATTACGCTTTCGCTCTTATGAAAGAGCCAAAAATAACAAGTGTTAGGAAAATTGTCCTAAGTTCTTATTGGCACATCAAAATTAGGTCATACATGTGGAATTGAAGAGAAGACATATTGGGATACTACAGTAAAAATTTTCATACATAAAGGGGCCAAAATTTCCAAAGTTACCTTAGATGGAAGGTTGGCTATCAGTCTCCAAATCAAGGTCTGAAAACGCTATGCCATTTTAAATTTGAATAACTTTTAGTAGAAAGATCTATTTTGGCTTTTATTAAAGGTGTGATAAATATTCTAGATATATATTTTTATTATTCCAAAGGGTACCAAAAGGTGGTGGAAAAATTCACACTTCACTCAAACCACCAGAGTATTTATCCTTGACCTTTCGATGAAAGTGAAGACCTGTCTTTTCAGGTGTCCAAGTTGAAATATCTGATTAAAGGGACTATGAGAATATATGATTTAGTTAATTTAGAGAATAAGATGATGGGGGAAATGGAAATAATTGGTAATTTCATACAAAATACAAAGGAAAACCACCCTAAAGGTGAAGGTGTGTCCTAGGGTACTCCGGAAGATAAATATAGTGGCCATGTTGAGCAACCTTACATTAATAAGCATACTTCAATAGGAATTGATTATAATAATGGAAGTAATCGGGGATAGTCCCCAAGGGCTATCCAACTCCCCAAGATTGACATGTGGAAGTTCTATGGAAAATACCCCATAGAATGGATATTCCAAATGGAACAATTCTTTGATATACACCAGGTTCCAAATCTACAAAAGGTAACTATTGCATCTTTATATTTAGAACCTAAACAGTTTGTGTGGTGGCTTTGTGAACACAGAAAGAAATCCATTATATCTTGGTCCATTTTTATAGAAGAATTGATATCATATCATGATTATGTTAAGATAAATTCCTTCTTTACCCAATTAATAAATCTAAGGAAAAGGGTCCATTAATTGAGCACATTCAACAATTTTAAAAGTTGAGTCTTGGAGTGGAGGGTATACTAGATGATAAATTGTCAAATATATTTATTGGAAACTTGAAGGAAAACATTCAACATGAGGTGCATCTATTCGAACCAACATCCTTAGAGATGGATTTCATGTTGGCTAGGAAGGTTCAAAGTAAAAACATGGTGATGGATACTAACAGGACCACCTCTAACACCTACAAAGAGAATAATGTTCCTTCTTCAAATCCACCTCAAACTACATTGTTGACACCTTAACAAATGGATGAAAGAAGATCAAAAATTCTATGCTTTAATTATGACAACAAGAATAGTAAGGTACATAAGTGTGGTGAGAAGAAATGATTCTACATAGATTGTGAAGAGGAAGAAACAAAAGAACATGAACGATATCAAGCTGAATAAATATAAGTGATTACTCCCAAAGAGATCACTTCCACCATATCTTGTCATGCATTGGCTAGAATTAAAAATCCTCAAACTCTCCAGATCAAAGGATATATTAAGAAAAAGGTAACATTGTTCATTGATTCTAGTAGTACTCACAATTTCATTCACTGTAAATTAGCCAAAGTTCTCAATTTATTTAAACATCCATCACCATAGTTTCAAGTAATGATTGCAGATGGAGGAACTATCAATTCCTTTGGGAAATCCCATAATATTAATATTACTATGGGTGAATATGTATTGAATAGTCCAATGATTGCTATCCCAATTGGTGGCGTTGATGTTGTCTTAGGGTTTCGATGGTTACAATCATTGGGAACAATGACTTTTAATTTTCAAGAAATTTTCATTAAATTTTTTTGGGAAGGAAAATAATTTGAGTTAAGGGGTATCATAGGGAAACCAAGCAAGGTGATAAGCTCTAATGGAATGAAAAAATTGTTGAAAAAGGGACATTAGGGTGTAATTGCACAATTATGCTCACTAGAGGTTTAGACATCTAATCCTCATATTCCCCTAGATCTCCAAAGGGTCATTGATAAGCATTCCAATGTATTTTAATATATTCCAATAGTTCTTCCACATACTCGAGATCATGATCATGCTATTCGCTTGATTCTAGAAAGTGTTCCTCCTAACATCAGACCTTACAAATACCCTTATGACTAGAAGATCAAAATTGAGCAAATGTTAGAGGCTAGAATAATTAGGCCTAGCCAAAGTTCTTACACTGCACTAGTGGTAATGGTATACAAGAATGAGGGATCATGGCATATGTGTCCATATTATAGAGAGATCAACAAGCTCACCATTAAAGATAACTTTCCCATTCCGGTCATTGATGAATTGTTAGATGAACTACATTGAGAAGTTTACTTCACAAAGTTGGATCTTCGTTCAAGGTGTCATAAGATTAGAATTAAGGAAAATGAAATCCAAAAAAAAAAATCATTTAGAACTCATGAAGGTCATTATGAATTTCTAGTCATGCCTTTTGGCCTTACGAATGCACCTTCCACATTTGAAGGTTTTATGAATCTTATTTTCAAGTCCTTCCTTAGAAAATGTGTGTTAGTATTTTTTGATGATATATTAATCTATAGCAAGTATTGGGAAGAAAATATTCAACATATTGATAGGGTTCTACAACTACTAAAGAACCAAAAACTATATGCAAAAACTTCCAAATGTTTCTTTGGGGTACTAATGGAGGTAGAGTATTGTTGACTCAAACCCAATCGACAGGGGTTCCCATTGTTGTCGAAACCAACCCGCCACGATCTCCCTGAGCATCGAACCAGACAGGTTTTACCCCGTCCAGCAACACCTATGGAGTAGATGAGGTCTCACCCGAGGTGTTCAAGGGAGAGTGGACGGAACCATGTTTCCGCCGAATGAAGGAGGATGTCAATTAATTAACTTATCATGACATTCAAATATAGCTCTATGCATTTAACTTCAACAACATTGTATTCATAACATTTATTCAAGAGAAACATTCATCTTGACAAATATAACATTAAATCATTTGCTGCACCAAGAAAACATAGCATCATTCACGAATCGCAAACTGCATTACCATAAAAGATACTCATGGAATTTCACCAAATAGCTCCTTCATGTCATATTACTTCAGCAAAACCCTGATACAATATCTCCGCAAAAACATAGACCTTGCAGATAACTCTTGATCACAACTACAGACGCATCTCAGCTCCAACTCTCGATCAAGGTATCGAACACATATGACTCTATGACTATAAATAGGCTTCCGCCTTAACAATGCTTGTCCACTTACTAACAACTTCCTAACCGACACTCTAGACAAATGACCCAAAATCTAACTGACGCGGTCCCAATGACCCAAAAACCCGCATACTACTATACAAATGACTCAAAAATACATCATATACGGTCCAAATGACCCAAATTCTGAAAGTTGCGGTACAAATAACCCAAAAATGCATAAAATAATCTTCTTTACGCCCATCTTTCTGCCTTTCACGACTGCTTCTGACGTGTTGTAGCATTAGCAATGCTGCGATTCTTCCTTACCAAACTGCCTTCCAACAGGCCCCCAACACAATCTTGTGCCTTGCCCTCAAGCCATGTCAACTGGACATGGTGTACTCAATGGTCTTCACTTTGAAATCCTCATACTGCTGCTCGACTGTCGTCACCATTTCCTTTGTTATCGTAGCCGCCTCCTGACTGTCGATGACATCCTGGGGCAAGGGGTGCTCGGTAAGCTTTGCGGACACCTGTTGACAATGTTCCTACACTGCCTAGAGAGCTTCACCAACCTTTGTCATGAAATGACTACCAACATCTTGGAACTCCTCCAGCTGCACAACACGCTTCTTCTATCGCTTGTCAACCTTGGCGATGCATTGCTGTAGGTATTTTAAATCTGCAAACTTAGAAACCTGCTCCATGGGTGGCATCACTCGCATCGCCGCCTTTAGTGTCGCCAACTGCCCCTCTACTTCCTTCCGAACCTTCATCAGTTGTTCAACCTGTTCATCCTGAACGATCTGACCCCAAAACTGTATAGTGTCGGCTGTGAGCTTCATTGCTGTTGTTTCCATCTCCGACAACTACGTTGCTATCTCCTCAATATCTTGTTTGCGGTCATCCACTTTTGCTTGAGGGGTGTCAGGATTCACTTGAGCTTTTAACTTCTGATTCTCATGCTGCAACTGGACAATGACAGCCCCCAATTCCTGCACATGTTGAAGCATATCCAACCCTTTAGTGGGATCCAGCACATGGTGATAAGCATCTGCAATGGCCCGGTCTACCCGCACACTATCATCCCACATATGGGCCTTCTCTGTGATGAGGTGGTGTGTAATGTCCCCATTCAAATAAGTGCATAGTAAGACAATCCCATCAATCCTACTAGTTTCCTAGGTTGGATGGGCACATGTGGGATGGTAATAAGGAAGCTAATAAATGATATTTAGACATTATAAGGGTTCAAGCATTTAATAAACATGATGAATAAATAAATTCAAGAGAAATTCTAGGTGGAAAGTGGTTTTGGAGACATATGGAGGTGGTGGGACCCACACTAGCTTGATTTTTCAATGACACATGGCAGCTCTCTCTTGCCAATTCGAATTCATGGGAAGGTGAACACTCTTGGGTGAGTTGGTAAGTCATAACACATGGCATTGAGCATCTTAGCTCGAAATGGGATGGAATAGTAACCTCCATGGGAGAGGAAGAGCCAAATTGGAGACTAGTGGACACTTGCGCTAGATTCCCTAGTTTTATGACAACAATAATGAAGCATCTATGACATTTATGACAAAATTCAGACCTGACTTCTTACACCTGACCATTATGACATGTTAGCCCCAAAAATAGGCTCAAGGAAGGCGCTCATGGAGTTGGAGGAATCTAAAGAGACTCAAATTCGAATTTGGGAGAAGATGGATGGTTGGAACTAGGAGACAAGTGGCAAATGAGGAATATTTTCTAAATGGGAAATTATTGAATCTATTGAGAGTATTTCGACCCCTTGAAGGCTAATGTTGGTTATAAAATGTAGAAATCAAGTATGAGAATGTATTTTGATGATTTGAGAAAAATTGCATTTGTGAAGAGAGAACTAGTGGATGACTAGTTTCTTGCCTTAGCCAATTTTGAGGGTGAAAGATTCCCATCCAAGTTGGTGTTTGGAGAGGCCACTCAGGTCTTTCATGGTGCTTTGATGGATTTTTATTTGCAGGTAGCAGCTACAGGAAGTTTCATGGTTTGGTTTAGTGCAGCACTTTCTCTCCACCATTTCCAATTTTGAAGGCATATTCGGGCTCCTTGAGGGATTGCGCTTTGGGTGAGATCTTGCACTCATTGGGAGAGCTTCATATGATATTTTTCTGATTTTAATAGCTTCATATCATCTATTATTCATATTTAGAAACTCTCAGGTCGAAATACCCATTGAATGTATGCAAAATTATTGATTAATGAGCAAACAATGTACGTTTCCCCAATGCTTTGATGTATGACACTATAAGGTTGATTATTTCAAATGGATGGATGATTCTATGATATATTTGTGATTAATATACTACCATGGATATATTATACAAGTTTCATGTACTGTACTTGAGCATTTGAAGCATTTTTACTCAGTTTGTTTGTATTGAGAGGTGAAATAGTGCCATTTCCCCAAGGGTCGAATTGGGGGTTTTTGCTGTTGAATGTGAGAGAGTTAGAAAAATAGTAAAAATCAATTAATGGTGCATATGAGACCTTAATAACATACTTAACACATTACATACCTCTGTTCATAAATTCGTGGGATTTTGGAGGCATTTGGAAGGCCATTTGCAGTGTTACCCCAGGGGGATTTGATGCACAAATTACTAGTCAAAATTACCTATATTGATCAGAATACAAATCAAGTTTGTAGCAGTATTTGGAGGGCCATAAAACATCCCTGAACCTAATATTCAAGTATAAATACCACTCATACACTCCTACAGAATATTTGGGAGCATTTGGGTTGATTTGGAGGTCAAAACAGTAAAACTAGTCAAAGGTCGAAATTGGGGAAAAAGTGGAAAAATTGGCATTTTAATAAAATTTTGAAAAAGGGTCATTACAAGTGGTATCAGAGCATGTACTTGGCACCTGATGGTCTTAACAATAAGTCAAAAGAATAATCCACCACCCTTTGAACCAGTAGTTGAAGAGGTTTTTGTTGAAGAAGAGGTAGTAGAAGAAGAGGAGTCTTTCACTGAAACCATGGGTAGAGAGGAGGAGGACAAATTAAAACATAAGGAGGAACTTATTGCAACCTTAGATCCATGTTTCTCTAAAATTTCAGCAAACATGGATAGGATAGGTGATAAATTGTTGCAAGGATTCAAATTGTTGATTAGCCAGCTTCAAAGCAAAGGGATAATAGGAGATAATAGTGGTTCACACTCAGGGGAAAAGATGAAAGGGAATGAGCATATTTTCTCAAGTACAGGACCTCATAATAGACCTGATGAATTTCAAAGCACACAAAGGCCTACTACACCTAAATTTCTGACACCCAAAGAAGAGCCCAATCTTGAATTGGATTACAAGAAACTAGTAAATGATTGGAATGATTTGAATGAAGAGTGTAAAAGAGGTGTACCACTCAGTGACTACATTGATGCTATGAAAAAGATTAATAGGAAGGGAGACAATAGGAGTCCATTCTAAAACAAAGAATTAAATAGTTCTATTGGAAAAATTTCACTTCCTACTTTTGATGGTTCTTCTCAAAATTCTGCTAACACTTGGGTGCAAAAATTGGATGTATATTTTCAGCTGAATCCTATGTTGGAAGAGGATGCATTAAAAATGGCCATTTTGCATTTGGAAGGAGATGCCAATGAATGGTGGTTTCATGGGATGAAAACCTTGGGTCATAATCAGGTTAAAACATATGGAGAATTTGTTGACAGGGTACTAGAAAGATTTGAACAAAAAGATCCAGAATTGCCTTTCAAAGAACTAGCTCAATTGAAGCAAACTGGGTCCCCTACTGAATATATGATGGACTTTCAAAAATTATCAGTCAAGGTGGCTGATGTATCTATGGGAAGATTAGTATTGCTGTTCATTGAAGGTTTGGCTGAACCCTTAAGAGGTTTGGTCAAAGCCCACAAGCCAACTACATTAAAAGATGCAATGAGCTTGACTAGGGATCTCCAAAATGTGCTTCCTAGAACGAGATTTCCTCCTAAGCCTAGCTATAAAATTGAAAAGAAACCTTGGAAAAGGGATGGATATGATAAGAAACCTTGGCAAAGAGAGTCATTTGAGAGGAATAAAAAAGAGGGACTAAACAGGGATGAACTTAGAAAAAAGAAACTATGCTTCACATGCTTCCAACCATGGACACCAGGGCACAAATGTACCAAAGGAAAGGCTCAATACATAGAAGTATTTTCTGATAATGAGGGGTATGATGGGGGCATGGATGAAGATGGACATATTTCAGATCAATAAGAGGCATATGAGACAGCAGTAGAAGAGGAAAGACAAGAAGAAAATCAGCCTTCACCGGACAAAGCAAGAATGGCAGTGCTTTCAGCAGTACCTCGCTATCATACTATCCGATGCAAAGGTGTGGTACAAGGACAAAGAACTTCAGTTTTGGTAGATGGAGGAGCCACTCATAACTTCATTGATGCAGATATGGTAGATAAAAGAAAGATACCTATTGAACCATTTGATGGCTTCACAGTTGTCATTCCCGGTCACAACACAATGCAATGCAAAACATGGGTTCCAAAGCTGCAAGTCACCGTAGGTAACTATACTTTTGTTGATAGTTTTTATGTAGTTGATGTTGCTGATACTAATGTGGTTTTGGGAGTGCAATGGTTGTATTAAATAGGAGAGCATACAGTAAATTATCAAATTCCCAAAATGAAATTCCAAGATTCAAAAGGAGTACAAAGAGTTGTGAGAGGGCAACACACTTATCCAAATCAAGTAGTGACTTGCAATAGCATGAGATCTATATTGAGGAATGGGGATATAGAATGGGTTGTTGAATGTCATATTACATATCCCAAGCCAACTATAAATATTGTCAAACACCCAAAGGAGATAGAGATACTTTTGCAAGAATATGAAAAGGTTTTTAGAGACCCTCCACATGGTAGGCCACCGGATAGGGGGTTGAGCACAGTATTGTTTTGGAGGAGGGTACTTCACCCATTCAGATACCACCTTATAGACATCCTAAAAGGTTTAGAGATGAGATTGAAAAAACTATCCAAGAATTCCTAGAGTTGGGACTCATTAGACCAAGCTCTAGCCCTTATGCTTCTTCAGTAGTGCTAGTGAAGAAAAAAGATGGAACATTGAGAATGTGCATAGATTTTAGAGCCTTGAACAAAAAGACTATAAAGAATAGGTGTCCTATTCCTAGGATTGATGATCTCATGGATGAGCTGCATGGAGCCAAATACTTCTAAAAAATTGACCTTAGATCAGGGTATCACCAAATTCGAATGAAAGATGAAGATGTGCAAAAGACCGCTTTTCGATGTCATTTTGGCCACTTTGAATTTCTTGTCATGCCTTTTGGGTTAACCAATGCTCCAACCACCTTTCAAGCATATATGAATAGGATATTTTGCAAGCAACTAAGAAGTTTTGTTTTGGTTTTCTTTGATGATATTCTCATTTACAGTAAAACATGGGAAGAGCATTTGCAGCAGTTAGAGATTGTGTTGAAAATCTTGCAAGAAGAGTCCTTATTTGCTAAATTATCAAAATGTGAATTTGGAATGAAAGAACTATTGTATCTTGGTCACATTATTGGGCAAGAAGGAGTGAAGGTTCACATGGAAAAAATCAGGGCTATCTTGGAATGGCCATCACCAAAAAATATTACCGAATTGAGAGGCTTTATTGGCATATGCACCTACTACAGAAAATTTGTGAAAGGGTTCTCCAAGTTGACTTCTCCACTCACTGATTTGACTAAGAAGGATGCTTTCAAGTGGTATGAAGAGGCTGAAAAATCCTTCTAAAAAATGAAAGAGGTAATGAGTAGTTGTCCCATACTTGCACTTCCTGATTTTACTAAACCTTTTGTTGTGGAATGTGATGCTTCAGGTGGAGGAATAGGGGCTGTCCTAAAGAAAGGCCAACACCCCATAGCCTTTGAGAGTAGAAAGTTGCAGCCTCATGAAAAAATTTACTCCATCTATGATAAAGAAATGCTGGCCATTATGCATGCATTGGCCAAATTCAGACAATACTTGGTGGGCAGCAAGTTTGTGGTGAAAACTAACCACAATAGTCTAAGACACTTTCTCACCCAAAAAGATCTAAATGAAAGGCAACAAAAGTGGGTAAGCAAGATTCAAGCTTATGATTTTGATATTGAATATGTCAAAGGAAAGAATAATATAGTAGTAGATGCTTTGTCACGAAGGCCTTCTTTTTCTCTCATGGATATTGCCAAGGATTGGAAAAACATGCTACTAGTTGAATATGCCAAAGACAAATTTGCTTGTGATGTGTTGGATGGAATCAAAGGGGATGATAATTATAGGATTTTTAATGGGCTGATATATTATAAGGGAAGAATTTATTTAGTTCATAACTCCAAGCTCAAGTACCGAATTTTGCAAGAAGCACATGATTCCCCACTAGCGGGCGGGGATCTTCAAAACTTATAGACAATTGAGGCAAAGATTTTTTTGGAAGGGGCTGAAGGAAGATGCTCAGAAGTATGTGAATGAATGTAAAGCATGTCAACAAAACAAATCAGAACTTACATGTCCAACCGGCCTATTACAACCATTTCCCATTCCGGAGCAAAAATGGGACAGTATTTCCATGGATTTCATCACCGGATTGTCTAAATCCTTGGGTAAGGATTGTATCTATGTGGTAGTTGATAGGTTGACAAAATTTGCTCATTTTTTTGTTGTTACATCATCTTTTAGTGCTGCACAAGTGGCTGATATTTTTTTCAAAGAAATCTTCAGATTGCATGGGCTTCCCAAGAGCATTGTCAGTGATAGAGATAGTAGATTCATGGTTGCTTTTTGGAAAGAAATTTTTAGATTGGTAGGAACTCAATTGACTCCAAGTACTAGCTATCATCCACAAACTGATGGAAAAACAGAGAGGGTAAACCAATGGTTGGAAGGATACCTAAGAAACTATGTGGGAGGGCAGCAAAAAGCATGGGCAAAATGGCTACACTTGGGTGAGTTTTGCTACAACACCACTTATCATATGTCAATAGGAATGTCTCCTTTCAAAGCATTATATGGTTATGATGCACTTACATTTGCTGACATTATATTTGGTGATAGTAGAGCCCCAAAGGATAAAGATTGGGTGGAAGAGAGCCAAGAAATTTTAAAGCTCTTGAAAGACAATTTGCAAGTTGCTCAAAATCAGTAAAAACAATATGCTGATAGACATAGAGAAGAGAGAACATTTCAAGTCAATGATTTAGTATATTTAAGGTTGCAGCCCTATAAACAAACATCTCTAAAAAAGAATGGAGCAGAAAAATTAAAACCAAGGTACTATGGGCCACACAAGGTAGTGCGGAATGTTGGAGAAGTAGCATATGAACTAGAACTTCCGGAAGGGAGTAAAATCCACAATGTATTTCATGTTTCTTGTCTTAAGAAAGCTCTTGGTCAGCAAATCATCACTTTAGAAATACTTCCTCCTTTGGATGATGAAGGTCAGCTCACACTTGTTCCGGAAAAGATTTTGAAGACACGGGAAAGAAGGTTGAGGAGTAGAATCATCAAAGAATATTTAGTGCAATGGAAGGACTTACCAAATGAAGATGCCACATGGGAAGAAGAGAAGATTTTGCAGCATCCAAATTTGAAATTGCTTGAGGACAAGCAATCTTGGGTGGGGAGGATTGTAATGTCCCCATTCAAATAAGTGCATAGTAAGACAATCCCATCAATCCTACTAGTTTCCTAGGTTGGATGGGCACATGTAGGATGGTAATAAGGAAGCTAATAAATGATATTTAGACATTAGAAGGGTTCAAGCATTTAATAAATATGATGAATAAATAAATTCAAGAGAAATTCTAGGTGCAAGTGGTTTTGGAGACATATGGAGGTGGTGGGACCCACACTAGCTTGATTTTTCAATGACACATGGTAACTCTCTCTTGCCAATTCAAATTCATGGGAAGGTGAAAACTCTTAGGTGATTTGGTAAGTCATAACACATGGCATTGAGCATCTTAGGTTGAAATGGGATGGAATAGTAACCTCCATGGGAGAGGAAGAGTCAAATTGGAGACTAGTGGACACTTGGGCTAGATTCCCTAGTTTTATGACAACAATAATGAAGCATCTATGACATTTATGACAAAATTCAGAACTGACTTCTTACACCTGACCATTATGACATGTCAGCCCCAAAAATAGGCTCAAGGAAGGCGCTCATGGAGTTGGAGGAATCTAAAGAGACTCAAATTCGAATTTGGGAGAAGATGGATGGTTGGAACTAGGAGACAAGTGGCAAATGAGGAATATTTTCTAAATGGGAAATTATTGAATCTATTGAGAGGATTTCGACCCCTTGAAGGCTAATGTTGGTTATAAAATGTAGAAATCAAGTATGAGAATGGCTTTTGATGATTTGAAAAAAATTGCATTTGTGAAGAGAGAACTAGTGGATGACTAGTTTCTTGCCTTAGCCAATTTCGAGGGTGAAAGATTCCCATCCAAGTTGGTGTTTGGAGAGGACACTCAGGTATTTCATGGTGATTTAATGGATTTTTATTTGTAGGTAGCAACTACAGGAAGTTTCATGGTTTGGTTTAGTGCAACACTTTCTCTCCACCATTTCCAATTTTGAAGGCATATTCGGGCTCCTTGAGGGATTGCGCTTTGGGTGAGATCTTGCACTCATTGGGAGAGATTCATATGATATTTTTCTGATTTTAATAGCTTCATATTCAGAAAATCTCATGTCGAAATACCCATTGAAGGTATGCAAAATTATTGATTAATGAGCAAACAATGTCCGTTTCCCCAATGCTTTGATGTATGACACTATAAAGTTGATTATTTCAAATGGATGGATGATTCTCTGATATATTTGTGATTAATATACTTCCATGGATATATTATACAAGTTTCATGTACTGTACTTGAGCATTTGAAGCATTTTTACTCAGTTTGTTTGTATTGAGAGGTGAAATAGTGCCATTTCCCCAAGGGTCGAATTGGGGGTTTTTGCTGTTGAATGTGAGAGAGTTAGAATAGTAGTAAAAATCAATTAATGGTGCATATGAGACCTTAATCACATACCTAACAAATTACATACCTCTGTTCATAAATTTGTGGGATTTTGGAGGCATTTGGAAGGCCATTTGCAGTGTTACCCCGGGGGGATTTGATGCACAAATTACTAGTCAAAATTACCTATATTGATCAGAATACAAATCAAGTTTGCAGTAGTATTTGGAGGGCCATAAAACATCCCTGGACCTAATATTAAAGTCTAAATACCACTCATACACTCCTACAGAATATTTGGGAGCATTTGGGTTGATTTGGAGGTCAAAACAGTAAAACTAGTCAAAGGTCGAAATTGGGGAAAAAGTGGAAAAATTGGCATTTTAATAAAATTTTGAAAAAGGGTCACTACATGGTCCTGTTCCTTTTTTAATTATTCAATCTTGTGAGACTTCTCCGCTCATTATTTCTTGATGTATTCTTCCATTTCATCCACAGCCTACCGTGCTACAATAGCCCTTCCTGTTAAATCTACAATGGCTTCTTGTGCAGCTACCTTGCGCTCCTGAAACCGCTTACACTTGCCACTAATCTCATGCATTATGTCTGCCATTTCTCGACTAGCGACCGTCTGCACAATTATCAACCCTTATGCTGGAAACGCATTAACATTGATGGTCACCTTCTTCAACTGCCGCAGCAAGGCGTTCACAGGCTCATCGTCAGTCATAATTGCAGTCAAGGAAATCTCCACATTCCTAACCCACGGCTCGGTGTTGATTGTGCCAACCGGTGGTGCCACTGCTTCTTTAGGTGCCTTCCTCGAAACCATATCACACAAGGATTCCATACGAGCAGTGAGCACATGGAAACCTTCATTTGTCTTCATTGTCATCTTGTGAGTCACTACGGTGGATGCATCAGCGATTTCTTTTATGAGTCGGCCCAACTGTGCTTCCATCGACAGGGGAAGCCCATTGATTATCACAGGGTCCTGGTGTCCTTTTGTTTTATACAAGGGCCCGGTTACTCTCGTCATCATCTGTTGGTGTCTTTATGGATTCTTGATCGAAATCATGATGACTCCTCTGGTCCTGCGTCGATATGCAATCTTCTAGGCCTTCCACTGGTTCTCCAACCTCAGTCTCCACCAACCCCATGGGTTTGCATCATTCCACTGGCCATTCGTTCATGATAGCCTCCAAATCCACCGTCGTCACCTTATATGGTGTCAGCAACCATTGCCTATCTGGGTCAAGGGGGGCTTGTACATAAATTGCATGCGGTCGAATTGCAAACACCATGACCGGCTTAAACTGCGTTGCGGTTTCTTCAGTCAATCGGGGCACCTTCATTACAGCTGCACAAATCACCTCCCAGTATAACCAGAATAGAAATGTACATTCCCTATTCCATTCTTGTTCTTAGACAAACCACAGTTTTTTGTAATGCACACCACGATGCTCTTGCAGGGCATCAATCTCCATAACCTGGTACATGTCGGGATCCTTCTAGGCCACGAATGCAATCAATAACAGAAGTCAACTATATGTGAATGATCCCTTACCTTCTTGAACCGCCACGGCATCCTCCATCAACTGATTCAATAGAAACAGCGACCAGTTCATTTGCACTCCGGCCGCACACTGCTCGGCACACACCACAATTCCTGAATTACACTGATCGGGTCGACCACCCTGTACCACTTTACAAGAAAGTATCTTGGTGTCGGTGAGCATCGCTTGATAATTGATGCTGCTGGTGCGGTAACCACGACCATCCTTCTCCAAGGCATAGCGCTTGACCAACTGCGCGGCCAACTTTTTGTCGTTCTCCTTTCCTCGGAAATACTGCGATGGGTCGACCCCATCCTTGGGAAACCCACTAATATCTGTGATTAAGTGCACCGTGACGAGAATTGCTTCATCCAGCCACAACATACCACCATGAAAGCAGGCCAGCAGCTGCTTCACGCATGCATTGAACTTCGGCAGTCATCCAAAATGTGGCATATTGATAAGGCCTAACAGGCCTACCTATTTCAAACCCCGTGCCCAATCACACGAAACCGATTTACAGCTCAATTGTGATCCTGGATCACAAGGGTCTGACGCAATCTCCTTGTACACCACCATATCATGATCATCATATTTCAGACGTGTTAGTGCTGGCCCGATGTCAACAGAACACTCCATTCCTATCGGTAAAGCGGGCATCTGCAATGGATACTTTTGATTCCTTTGCACCTTCCAGGGAGGTACCCTGGGAAGACTGGGGGGGACATACCCTGAGATATCGATGGTCGAGAGTCCTTCCCATGCAACGGACTCATCCATCCGGTGGTCGGATGGCCCTGCTTCCCCTTGAGCTTCCCCTACCACATCAATAGAGAACCAAAGCTGACGCTTGCTTTATGGAAACTAGGAATGTTGACCTCCTCGATGTTTCTTAGCAATCACCAATGCTCCAACCGGCATGTTTGCAACTTCTACCTCAAGATTGACGTCTCTCGCTGACTCGACTTCTTCTTCAATGGCAACTAGGATGAAAGGAGACTCTACTTCACTGCTAATCTCAATTGTTTCCAGCATACCTCACACACCGTTCTCAACTGACCACCGACGTAATTATCAGACCTACTCAACGCTCAGCAACAACACTCCGCAAGTTCAGTCTAAACCTTTCCCAACTCTCTACTGCACTCACTAGGTAACAATGATACTCTGCAGCACTTCTCAATCACACTTAACAATTGAATTCGTGGTGCCTTTCGACCAGTTTCAACCCATTCATATAGCGTCCAACCCAATCCTTCATAATCATTACTAAATCCTACATTAACTCGGCTGAAATTCTATATTAATGGCACAAATTTGCCATCGATCCTATCAGTTGATAGGTCGGATCCGCCATCAATTCCCATCATTAGAACAAGGACCATTAATTAACTATCGTTACTTTTGGCATTTATTACTGATTTGACCTAGTCGCAATGCTGCCACCATCGCGGACCACTCCTAACTTGTGGCACAAGCCTCCCTGCCTGCGCATTCTCGTGTCTGTCGATGTGTGCATCCTACCACTGATCAACCTGCATTTTTTTTCCCGATGTGACTCAAGCATCACGTTGTTCCAAGCTCGTCCAATAGGGCTTCAACCTACTATCGTTAATCAACTTTGGGAGCATCGCTCCATCCAACTGCTGCAACTGTACTGTGCCTCCTGAAGTGATGCTATTGATGCGATATGGACCCAGCTAATACATCTGCAATTTTACTGGATGTTTCATATACTTGCTGTAATACAACAACACCAAGTCACCCTGTTGAAACTGTTTGTTTTTTATGTGGCGATCATGCCACGCCTTCTGACGATCCTTCTCCACCCGCTAGTGGAATCTTGGGACAAAGTGATCTTCCTCCAGCTGTACTAACTGCGCTAGACGTTCTTCTAATGTTGCTGCATCATCCATACCTGTCGCTACCGCTATGCACAGGCTCAAAATGATGTACTCCATTGGCATAATTGCTTCTTGTCCATACACTAACTTGAATGGTGTCTGACCTGTCAACCTTTTACATGTGGTGCGATATGCCCACAACACTGCTAGGATTTTCATATCCCAGTCATCGCGGTTTGCATTGCACACCTTTCTCAGTGCATGCTCCAATACTTTGTTGAAATCTTCCACCGTGTCATTTTCCTGTGGATGATATGGCATAGTCTTCTTATGTTGTATCTGTAGTTCCTCTGTCAATGCGCTGATGGTGCGATTGAGAAAGTGGCTGCCTTGATCACTCAACAATATCTTGGGGCAGACGAAGCAGGTGATAATGTTGTCAAACAAAAATCATGCAGCCGTGGCCGTGGAACAATCAACAACTGGTGCAGCTTCTGCCCATCTTGTCAAATAACATGTCACCGTGTTGATGTATCGTGCACCATTGCACTTCCCTGGTGGATTGATTGGTCCCACAAAATCCACTTCCCATTTTTCAAATGGCTGTAGTGTTAACTGAGGCATAAGCATCATCTCATCCCTCCTGGATGGCTTCCCGGTTCTCTGACAAACATCGTAGGACTGCGCATAGTTTGTCGCATCATTATGTAGCGTGGGCCACCAAAGCCCCACACAAAGCACCTTCCTGGAAGTCGCCCGACCGTTGTAGTTTCCTCCAGCCACTCCTCTGTGTGCCTCTGCCAATATATGCACTTGCTCATGTGGCAAGACACACTGATGCAATATCTCATATGCCCCCATCTTGTATAACTCTCCTGCTATTAGCTAGAAATCTGCAGCCTTGACTACCAACTGCTTCTTCTGACTAGTGGTGAAATCTTCTGGTGCGGTACCTGTTTCCAGAAACTGAATGATTTCTTCAAAATAGCCATTGGTTACTTCAACCTTAAACAGTTGCGCATCAGGCACCGTCTTCAATGCTAGTTGACTCTTCACCTGTTTCAATCTGCGATAGATGATCAGGGCTAGCATTCAACCTCCCTGGCTTCAAAATTACTTCAAAATCAAACTCCTGAAAAAGAAGTAACCATTGGCAGATCTTCCCCCCCAACACAGGCTTATTGACCAGGTATTTCAATGCAGAGTGGTCTGTGAACATCTTAAAATGTCTGCCCAATAAGTAGTGTCGGAACTTTTTTAGCGCATAGACCATCACCAAGCCTTCCCTCTCGGTAGTGGTGTAGTTTTTTTCTACGGATGATAGCTTCCGACTGGAAAAAGTAATAAGGTGATCAAGATCCCCCTCTCCTAGTTGCGCTAGCACCACACTGAGTGCAATTGACGATGCATCAACATGGACATGGAATTTCTTACTCCAGTCCAAAAATACTAGTATCGGTGCTGAAGCCATCTTAGCCTTCAGCTGCTCAAAAATATCCTGACATTTAGGGCTCCATTGAAATACCACATCTTTCTTCAATAGCTTCTCCATAGGGGAGGTGATCGCGGCATATCCCCTGATAAAATTGCAGTAATACCCAGTATGCCCCAAATTCGCCCTCAACTACTTAACATTAGTTAGCGGTGTTAGGATCAAAATAAGTGCAATCTTTGTTGAATCGACTAACAATCCTTGTTTGCAGACAATGTGACCTAGCAATATCCCAAACGACACGCAAAAAATGCACTTCTTTAAATTCAGTGATATCTGGTACTGTTGACAATGCTCCAGCATCAATCGCAGATTGGCCAGATGATCGCGGATCAAACCATAGACTGTCCAGTCATCCATGTATACTTGCAAAAAATTCTGAATAAATTCCCAGAATGCAACAACAACAACCCGCGAGAATATCGCAGGTGCATTCTTCAACCCAAATGGCATCACGGTATATTGAAAACAACCCCACTCTGTCACAAAAGTCATCTTGTGGTGGTCTTCCTTCGCAATGCGGATCTGATGATATCTTGAGAACCAATCCATGAATGAATACATCTCCTGGCTGCCCAGACCTTCGATTACTTCATCAGTAAACGGGGTTGGAAAGGGATCATGCAAGCAAGCATCGTTCAACTTCCGCAAATCAACACAAATGTGCACCTTGCCAGTCTTCTTGTCCTGCACTATCACAGGACTGATCCATTCTGACTCTTCAACCGGTTCAATGATACCAACATCCAACATGCGATCAAGTTCTGCCTTAACCTTCTCCTTATGTCACGGATTTAGATGATAGGGTTGATGCCGGATTGGTTTAGCATCTGGTTTCAAGGGAATCTTCATCTCACCTAAATCACCCAAAATACCTTTCATCCCAGAGAACTTCGTAGGAAAAAGGTCTTGGAACTCATGCAGCAAATCACTGACCTTTCCCATCATCTCATCATCCCAATAATCTCCAACATTCGCGAACTTGGGAGCAGCCGCCGTCCCAATATTGATCTTCCGAAGCTTCAAGGGCTGACTGAACGGATCACTTGGCGCATCAGGTGGTACCACATCGTGACTTCCTTTAGACTCGAGAATATTGGCATTCCGCGAATAGTCACCGTCTTCGGGCCCACCAGTGATATTGTAACATTCCATTAGGGATTGCATCTGGTAGTGCGCATGCGGATCCACTGGATATGGATATGCTAAGGGGACAACCTTCAAAACTACATCGTGGATGAGTTGCAGAGCATTATTGACATTAGGGTTGGCATCTGCGAAAGTAATCGTATGAGTGAAGAAGACTGTTAACTCCACCCAAGTGGTCATTTCTCCTCGCAACTCAGCTATAGTGTACCATGAGCGCAGCATCTCATCTAAAGTATGGATAAAGGCATGGACCCACTCATCTCGCGGTCGCGATGCCCACAATGTCTGACACTCCCTCAGATGAATTCCAGGGTTATTCCGACCATCATATTTCCCTGCATGGTAGACCTCGGTATCGCCAAAATGAACCATCATCAATCTTTTGAACTACGACCATTCATTAATTGATTTATTGCGTGTCGCCCACCAGCGTGCTGGAGCAGCCTTCAGTGCTTCCTCCAATGGCAGCAATCGCTGTGGTTCTAAAAACCATTCCTCAAATTCTGTCAAAAATTCGAACAGACCAGGCAACCCCTCAAAGACTGGTAGTGTGACTGTTTCCTTCACAACGTGGCATAACGATTGTGTGACTAATCCACACTTGTGGAGGGATACCTCGTGCAAGCGGTTCTACCAGTGTTCTAACGCATCATCAAAGTCGAAAGATGCAGAGCTCTCATTGCGCCATCCTAGCTCACCATTGGTAGTTGGATGAATATAGTCTTCATAAATGTTGAATGCATGGTCCCATTTACTAGGATCTTCATCCTTCACTGGCTCAATGTACCTGCATCCTTCAGCCGGATCCAATGGGGCTATAACTCTAAGATCACGATTTTCGAAAGTCATCGTCTGCCACTTGAAGTTGATTACTGCTCCATTGTCATTATCCCAACCAATCCCCAGCAATGCGGGATACTAGCTTCCTCCTTCAACCACTTCGATGACATCAAAGTCAGCATAGGTCTTCATGCCCTCAATGTCCACCACCAGTCATGGGACTCACCCAATCGGTGTCACTTTAGTGTGATTAACTAACCAGAGTTGTACAAGAGACCAACTCAATGGGGGGCTCCCCATTTTCTGCCATGCCTGCTTGGTCAAGATGTTGACATCTGAACTAAGATCCAAAATAACTAAATCAACATCATAGTCCCCAATTTGTATATTCATTCGCATCTCCTTACCCGTCTTCCGTCGCTGTAAGGAGTTTACCGTGGACTCCTGCTATCCCCTAGCTGGATGCTGCAACAACCCTTCAATCTCAGCCAGAGCAGTGGTATCCCTTGCCAACAATAAGCAACTCTCAAGAAACTTCTACAAGGTTCCCGGCTGCGCTAATGGTCCTGCCTCGGAAGTAGTATAAAAAACAGGGGGCATGTCGTAGATGATAGCGTTACCACGATCCTGGTCCATCGCACGACATGCCTAAAAAATGTATCACGCTCAAACTCAATTTCAAATGATATCTTCTTCTTCCCAACCAATCGAATGTCCCCTCCTGTTGCTGCTCCTCCCCTCATAATGACTGCAATAGCCGCATCTTGTGGTCTTGGCTCCACAGAAATTGTCGCAACATTCGCACCCTGATTCTGATTTGGTGCCAGATTCCCTTGTTGGTTCAAATTTTGATTAGCATTCTGAATTGGACGTTGGTTCTGGTTCTGGACTGGTTGTTGCACCTAATTTTTACTAGCTGCTTCGCCTGGTTCTGATTCTGCAACTGTGGAACATTCCCTTCCTGCCATCGCGCAATCAACTGTGGATAGTTCTCTACTGTATGGTCTATAACAAAGCAAAATGTACATTGCATCTGCAACAGTGGGAAATCGCGTTGATAGTGTCCCCATACCACACAGTTATAGAATTGCATAGGTCTGCGACCTCCTCATCCTCCTCCGCGACCAAAACCTCCACCACGTCCACCCTGAAATCCTCCACGAAATCCACCCTGTTGTTGGTACTGTTGTTGTTGCATCAGAGCTGGTTGCATGCCCTGCCCTTGCTGTGCATACTGCGGTTGCTGAATGTACTGTGGCTACTGTGGAGCCATTTGCATCCGGGCATATTGCAGGATGAACTGTTGTGGTTGCTTCTGCGGTACAAACTGTACCTACGATTGAGGTAGCGACTGGGCTACCTGCAGCTGTGGTTGCAGTTGTTGTATGGCACACTGGTCATCCTTTACATAGAATGCATCATACGTTCTCTCATGAAACAACCCATATGCCCGACAATCTTTGTCATCATGTCCCACAGATTTACAGAAAACGCAATATAGATTCATCGGTTTGGTAACCATCTTCTGCATGTATAGGCATTCCTCATGACGGTGCCCAAAAATATGACAAACGCAACACCATGGCATACCACCACCATTCAACGGGTTGGGTGCTCCTGAAACCAAATAGTTGTGGAAGTCAGGAAAATTGTCCTTAGTATGTCCTTCCCCTCAACATCGTGTACACCATACTTCTTCGCACTGCTCCTTGCCCTTCTTCAGATCGTGCAGCTGTATGGTCAAGTTAGCCAGCTGCATCTGTATCTGCGACGTCCCAACTTCATTTTCCCCAATCAGAGATGCCTCCAACCACATCGCAATCTCCAAAGCTTCGTTGGGCGTCGAGATGTTCTAACGTTGCATCAGTGGTATTCGAATTTACGATAGTAGTGCTGCAATGAACCACTCTTTGTGTTGGACAACGCTCATATCAAAACTAACCTTTGCCATCAGTGTCTTAAACTTCTAATCAAAATCCCACACCGTCTCATTGGGATACTGCTCAATATCTTTCAATTCTTTAATATATTGTGCTTCAGACTCAGGTTTTATGAATTCTGCAATCAAACCATCCCTGATGATGTCTAGTGTCTTCTCCGGAGCTCCTGTAGGGACTAGAACAAACTTCATAAACCAATCTAATGCATGACCTCGTAGAGTTGTCACTAATTGTCCTTTCTTAGCATTATCATCGGTAATGTGTTTTATGGTCCATACGACCTCACATAAGAACCAGTATTGTTCAGGATTGTCTTTTCCATCTCCATGGAACAGTGGAAACTTAGCATCCTCGCTCGCCATCCTGGACTTTCTTCCTGTAGTCACTGAACTATTAGCAATCAAATTTTGTTGACCCGGTGGGGTCAAAGTTGTGTTTCTTACCAGTTGACAGATAGTGAGTGGAGGTGTGGGTATGTTGTTGTCGAGGTTTGGTCCTGCCTCTATCCTGGGCATAGCCTGGATTTTCTTGTCCGGACTATGAGGTCGCTTCATCCCATGTGGTATTCCTTTGCGAACTTGCGGTTCGACCACAGCAGGACCTTCTCCTATCCTATGCCTCTTTTCATGTTGAAACCTCGCTCCTCCCCTTGTAAGACCACTCTCTTCCTCAACTTCGCTCACAGTCCCGTCATGACCTGCACCCATCTACCCCTTGTGATTCCATGTACTGCCCCCTAGCCATTGCGATACCCATGGCCTTTGCCCACTAGGATTTTTACTGATCTAGATGCATCTTCAATATACCCTTCTCACAAATAAGCATCTTAATGGACAGTTGAAGCGATAGCAGAAACCTTCCTCGGGGTTCGCGGAAGAAATATCTCTTAGCTTCACTATAGGACTTCTGCGTATCAATCGTGAATTCAATGATATATCCTTCCAAGATGCTATCAAGCCACACTTCGATAACTCGCAACACTTTTTTTTTTACCTCCTGTAGTTCTTGGATCAACTCCGAGTTCCAAGTCGTCGACTCACCACCTTGGTGGTTCCTCTTCTGAAATGTCAACTTCACCAACCACTCGAACAAAAGGACTGGGAATTCACAAAAAAACCATTTGTGCGGACCGTCATGAATATATCTTTCCACCCACTGATCTACTGTCAATCGAGTGTTCCGGCTTTCTTCTTCGACAAACTCCTGCAACTTCTGATCAAACCAACTATGTATTTCTGGTTGCGTCGGATGCCACAACATGTCCTCCTTCCACTTCGCACACTGTTCGGGAAATGGAACCATTTGTTGACTCAAACCTAGTCGACACCAACCCATCGTGATCTCCCTAAGCACCGACCCAGACGGGTTTTACCCCGTCCAACAACACTTGCGGAGCAGATGAGGTCTCACCCGAGGCATTCAAGGGAGAGTGGACAGAACCATGTTTCTGCTGAATGAAGGAGGATGTTTGTGGCAACAATTACTTAACTTATCGCGACATTCAAAGATAGATCTATGCATTTAACTTCAGCAACATTGTATTCATACCATTTATTCAAGAGAAACATTCATCACGACAGATATAAAATTAAAGCATTAGCTGCACCAAGAAAACAAAGCATCATTCATGAATCGCAACATGCATTACCATAAAAGATACTCAGGGAATTTCACCAAATAGTTCTATCATGTCATATTACTTCAGCAAAACCCTGATACAATATCTCCACAAAAACATAGACCTCGCATATAACTCTTGATCACAACTACAGACTCATCTCAGCTCCAACTCCCGATCAAGGTATCCAACACATATGATTCTCTAACTATAAATAAGATTCCGCCTTTACAATGCTTTTCCACTTATTAACAACTTCCTAACCAACACTCTGGACAAATGACCCAAAATCTAACTGACGCGGTCCCAATGACCCAAAAATCGGCATATTGCGGTACAAATGACTCAAAAATACATCATATACGGTCCAAATGACCCAAAACCCGCAAGCTGCGATACAAATAACCCAAAAATGCATAAAATAATCTTCTTTACACCCATCTTTCTGCCTTCCATGACTACTTCTGACGTGTCACAATATTAGCGATGTTGTGATTCTTCCTTACCAAACCGCCTGCCAATAAGTATTTGGGCCATGTTGTATCTCATGAAGGTTGGTAGACCCTCACAAAACCAAATACATGATGGATTGGACGATTCCCAAAACCTTGAAGAATCTTAGAGGATTCCTAGTTTTGGAAGGGTACTACCTCTAGTTTGTTTGGAACTATGAAAGAATAGAAACACTAATGACAACATTATTGAAGAAGGATTCATTCTCTTAGAATCTAGAGGAATCTCAAGATTTTGAACAACTTAAAGAGGAAATGTGCAAATCCCCTATCTTGACCAAACTAGACATCACAAAACCCTTTATTATGGAATGTGATGCCTTAGGAAATGGCATTAGTGTTGTTATAATACAAGAAGCAAGGCCCTTGGATTTTGAAATTTGAACAATCAGGGGAAAGTACTTACACAAACCGATTTATGAGAAGGAAACATTGGCAATACAACATGCCTTTAAGCAATGACATCCTTACCTAATAGGTAGGAACTTCAAGATCAAAATAGATCATGATAGTCTTAAATACTTCTTGGAACATAAACTATCTTTAGAAGAACAACAAAATTGGGTAACCAAGATGTTGGGATATGAATTTGAAACCATCTATAAAAAAGGGAAACAAAATATGGTGGAGGATTCGGTCACAAGAAAAGATGGGGATGTTGAGGCCTTACCTTGTGTTATTTCTATTGTACAACCCGATTGGATAGTGGAAGCAAGGGAAGAATGGAAGCATGACCTATCAGAGTGGAAACTCATTCAAAAGATACAAAAGGATCCCAATGTATTAGAAACTTTTGTGTGGATAAATGATTCACTATGGTATAAGGATCGCTTATATATGTGTAAGAAGTACCAACTCAATCAAAAGGTCATTTTGGAATTACACACCTATCCTATAGGGGCACACTCAGAACTCCTAATAACCTACCATAGGGCTAGGAAGGAAATTTTTTGGGAAGTTCTTAAATATGATGTTCAAAGGTTCATGGAGAAATGTTTAGTTTTCCAACAAAATAATCTAAAACAATTAAGACCCCAAGTGATCCAGGAGGATCTTTTTGACCGATCTAGAATGAAGTTCTCAAATGTTGAGCATAAGGGTACCATTGTGTAGATCTTGTTAATAGATTTTTGGTGACACTTGATTCATCTCAAACAGACTCTATATGAATGAGATATGTTGTTTCGAAGTTTTGGAAAAATAGGTAAAATGGAAGAAAAGGGATTCCATGCGGCACCATTGGAAGGGTGACACATGGCCTATACACTGACGCGGTAGTTCCAAAGATTGATATGTGGTAGTATAGTCTACACATGGCAGTGACTTGTGAGACAACTTAGTAGTACAATTAATGATCAAGCGCTGATGTGAGCCAATCATGTGGTGACATGTGGCACATGACTGTATGTGGTTGCACAGGTGGGCTAATCGGGAGTCATCGCATGGAAGTCTTGATTGGCCTGTTAAGTTTTGTTTAGAATTTTTTTTGTAGGTTAAGCAGATCAAACCCATGACCTATCTAACAACACTTCAATCCCTTTTCCATTGCACCTGGTGGTTGTTTCTTAACCCAATACATCTCAACTATTATTTAAAGTTGATTAACTTTTCATTGGAGGAAAGGGGCAAGATTGAGGGCTTAGCTCCCAATCCCATTGCACCTGTTGCATTCACATGACACAATGTCCAAGTCCACAGGATATATATATATATATATATATATATATATATATATAAAGGTTGGTCATTACCAAAAGAGCGGAGCCCGCGGGTTTGACCTTGGGTCTGTAGCTCCATAATACAACATGCTACCATTACATCAATGCCCAATGTATTGGGGCTTATCTTTGTTATATATTTTTAGTTTTGAAATTGAATTCCAATCCCAAATTGGGCACACCCTCCACGGGAGTTTGAAACCATGGTTTTGTATTATTTAAACCACATGAAATTGCCCATGATGGTACACAGTACAAGGTTCAAAGTTCGAGTTCCATGTACAGATCATAAAGCATAGTTATCGAGGTGGGATAGTAAAGTGTGCTTTACTCCTGTTTTATTTGCATTCCAGAGGGGTCCTTGTGCATCTATGTTGAATATAGGATAGTTTATACTAATTTTTCTTGAATTTTTGACAGGATTCCAATGGTAGTGTTTGTTTTTGCATCTAAATAGAAGAATTGGGAAGTGACTTTGGAATTCATTCTAAGCTCAAGTATTTGAAGATTAATGTATTGGCCTCATATTGGAAGTATACTTAGAGATGCATCCCATTCAGGGTGAACTCCATTATCAATGTTCTTCTCAATTTCATGGTTTACTTCTCTTTGTTTTGTTGCACTTCAGTTGTGTAGGCTCTCATTTAAGCTTGTTTATTAAAACCTTTTCAAGTTAATTGTTTAAGATTCTGCACATACAATTCAAGCATTAATTTCATATCATGTTTGGTATCAAAGAAGGTATAATTAGGAATTTGCAAGAGTGAATGATAACTAGGCTTAGATTCAAGCGAGGTGAAGGGATGATTGAATAATCATAATCCTGAAATCAGATTAAGGTGTGCTTTTCCAAAACAAATAATGGTTTTACCAAAATGTGAATGGGATACTCCATTTGCATAAGATGAAGCTTTTCTCAAATATTTTATGTCCATGAATACTGTGGTAGAAGAACGCAAAGAGCATGAAGAAGGTGGGCCTTTGGTAAAAGTTGGAAGAGGTAAAGGAGAAGGAGGTGGTGGCGAACCTAGGAAAAATCCACGACCTCCATTATCATCTTTTTCCATCTATATTTCTTCTTCTGATTCATGAAAGAATCATTTTGAAAAATATTACCATAATATGCCTTGATTGAAACTTGATGTTAAGTTTGATTTGCCCATATATAATGGTGAATTTACGCAAAAAAGATGGATGATTGGATTAGGAAAATTGAGGTGTATTATAGGATCTAGAATCTTGTAGATGATAGTGTAATGATCTAGTTGGATACTCTCCCTCTTGGAGGCACCACGCTCATATGGTGGGAAAGTAAGAATGAAGAATATATTATTACTAAAGGTAAAATTATTTATTCCTTGTATGAATTCACTTCTATGCTAAAGAAATTATATCCATTAGGATACATGCAGAAATCCACATGGTGGATTGGAAAAACTTAAGACAAGGTAAAGGTCATAGTGTACAAGAGTACACACACAAATTCAGAAAGAGTGCTTTGGTTTTAGGTATAGCTCTTTAAACTTAGGAAACACCTCTTAAGTTTATAGGAAGATTAAATAGTAATTTATGTCATACAATACTTATGTTCAATCCTACTAATCTTGATGAGGTTTGTATTCAAGCTACACACATTGAATCCAAAGGGAATAATGGCCATGATAACTTTTCCTCGAATGAATCCATCTAGTAAAAAGAGGGAAAGGACAAAGGGAACTGAGAAACTAAACTGAGTTGCTACAATGAAAAAGGAGGATATGAATTTTTCATGTTCACATTGTCAGAGAGAAGGACATGATGAAGTTGGAAGTTACATCCACAATAGAGGCCAAAGTGGGATCGATATCAAAGAGGTAAGAAGAATACCATTTCCATTATCTAGTATGATCTTGGATATGAATCCAAAGATGAATCTAAGGTTTTAGTTATGGGTATAAAAGGTATAACCTTTGTCTCTAACACTTGTACTTATAATTCTTCTTCTAATATGATCCCTAATGAAAGGAAGAGGAATGAATTGTTTCATTTATGGAACCTATATCTAAACACACCAAGATCGATACACTTATTGATAGTGGATCTCAAGCAAACCTCATTTCTGAAGACATTGTTAAGAAAATTGGATTAGAAACTAAGTTACATCTGAAATATTATCCATTTGGATGGCTATGTGGAAATGCTAAATTGTAAGTGACTAAATAGTGTAGACTTAGATTTTCCATTACTTATGGTTTCATTGACGAGGTGTATTTGGATGTGATAGCTCTTGATATATGTAATATTGTATTGGGTGGTCCCTACTTGTTTGACATGAAACAATTTTCTTCATGGAGCACAATAAGTACCATTTATTTAAGGATGGGATCGAAATCATTGTAAGAGATCATAAGATGAAGACTCATTTGTCTTTGGTTGCTACATGGCAGATGAAGATGTTAGTAAATGCAAGTAAGTATTTTTTTCTCATGAAGGTAAAATATTGTGACCTTGGAAATGGTTTAGTTAAGAATGATATTGACTATAATCAGATGTTTCAGGTCGCACAACAGGTACAACATGAGGGTTATAGCATGAAATCATCTCGGGTCTCAACATACAGCCTTTGGTTGAAATAAAAGTAGATCCATTGGTTATTATTGCTTATGTACACAAAGACAAGATTTTTATGGGTTCATTCTATTTAGCATCTACATGTTCAATTTATGTCTCATTTTGATGCAATTTAGTTGTGTTTCGATGGTAGCTTCTACATAGAATGTATATCTATGTAACGGTGATAGGATGATTAAGTTTTCAACAACATGATGGTTGTTTTCATCTTTGTCATGATGAGCCATGTGATTGTAAAATGAGCAGGTTAGACGGTGGATATAGGACAAGTGGGGCCACAGTGTCCTCACTCTTTTTTTATTAAGTCCTGCTTTTGGTGGTCCAAAATATTTATAATGGGGAGGTTTGATCTAAGAAGGATTTTTTTACTGATCCATAATGAAGTTCTCAAATGTTGAACAAAAGGGTACCATTGTGTAGATCTCATCAAGAGATTTTTGAAGACACTTGATTCATCTCAAATGGACTATGTATGACTGAGATATGAAATTCTAAAGTTTTGGAAAAATAGGTAAAATGGAAGAAAAGGGGTGCCACATGGCACTACTAGAAGGGTGAGATGTGGCATGTATGATGATTGGAAGCTCCATAGATGGACATGTGGTAGTATGGTTTACACATGGCAGTGACTTAGCAGATAATTGGGCAGTATGGTTGATGACCATGTGAGCTAATCATGTGGTGACTTATGGCACATGACTATACGTGGTTGCATAGGTGGACCAATTGGGAGACACCATGTGGCAGTCTCGATTTCCCTATTCAATTTTGTTTACCAAAATGTTTGGCAATTCAAGTGGATCAAACCCATGACCTGTCTAACATCACTTCAACTCATTTCCATCGCACTAGATGGTTGTTTCTTAACCTCATACATCGCATCTATTATTTAAATTTGATTAAGTTTTTGTTGGAGGAAAGGGATGGGATCAGGGGCTTATACCCTAATCCCATTGCACCTGTTGTATTCATATGACACCATGTCCAAGTCTGCAGGTTATATATATCACACCATATCCAAATTTCCATGTAATATTTGCAATATCTATATCTATATCTATATCTATATCTATATATATATATATAAAGGTTGGTCATTACCAAAAGAGAAGAGCCTGCAGGTTCAACCCCAAGTCTATTTCTCCATAATATAATGTGTTACCATTACACCAATGCACAATGTCTTGGGGATTATATTTGTAATTTATTTTTAATTTTGAAAACATATTCCAATCCCAAAAGGGACGCACCCTCCACGGGGGTTTGGAACCATGCTTTTGTATTATTTAAATCATGTGAAATTTCCCACAACGGTACACAATACAAGGTTCAAAGTTCAAGTTCATGGTTATGCAAAGGTCATACAACACAATTCCTGAGGTGGAATAGTACAATGTGCTTTACTACTGTTTGATTTGCATGCCAAGGGGGGCATGTGCATCTGTGTGGAATATAAGCGATTTTATACTCGTTTTTCTTGAATTTTTGAGAGGATTCCAATGGCATTGTCTTTTTCTGCATCTGAACAATAGAATTGGGAAGTGACTTCAGAATTCACTGTACGATCAAGTATTTGAAGATTAATGGATCAGTCTCACATTGGAAGTGGACCTAGAGATGTATCCCATTCAGTGTGAACTCCGTTATCATTGTTCTTCTCAATTTCATGGTTTGTTTCTTCTCTTCAGTTATTTAACATCTAATTTAATCTTGTTTATTAAATCCTTTTCAAGTTAATTGTTTAATATTCTTCACATGTAATTCAAACATTATCTTCAAATCATTAGGTATTTTACAACCATTAGACATACCTTGTTAGTGATGGAAGGAAGTATTAGTGGATTTTATCACAAGTCTACCCAAGTTAAAAGGGAATAATATTTAACGGTGGTTGTTGATAGACTCACCAAGTATGCACACTTTTGTGAACTCTCTCACCCTTTTAATGCAATTACAATAGCTACAAAATTCATGGAAATAGTTGAAAAGCTACATGGAAACTCGAATATTATTGTAAGTGATAGAGATCCAATTTTCACTAGAAAATTTTGGACTGAATTATTTTTTTTGGTACCTAGTTCGATCATAGTTCATCTTATCATCCTCAATCCAAAAGCAAAATTGAGATAGTGAAATTTTTTTTGGAAGGATATCTTTGTTGCTTTGCATCTGATAAACAAGAATAGTGGGTGAAATGGTTATCTTTGGCATAATGGTGATACAATACTTCCTTCCATACATCATCAAAAATGTCCCCATTTATGTAACTTTATGGGTACTAACCTCGATCTATCACATCTACCTTGAAAGGAAAATATAAAGTTCAAGTTGTGGAAGATCACCTCAATCACCAACAAGAAGTTCTCTTGATATTGAAGGACAAGCGAGTTATATCAAAAAATGGGATGAAACAACAAGCAAATCAACATCGTAGTGAAAGGAGTTTTGAATAAGGGGATTAGTTATTTTTGAGGCTACAACATTACAAAAAGATGTCCCTCAAGAAACTAAATAAGGACAATAAGTCTGCACCCAAGTACTATGGTCCTTGTATAGTTTTGCATAAGATTGGTAGTTTAGATTATAAATTGGAGCTCCCTTCATCTTCAAGGTTACCCCCATTTTTCAATGTTTCTTTCTTAAATAAGGTAATAGGAGACAAGATCCCAATTTAAATTATATTTCCATATCTCGATGAAGAAGGAAACGTTATATTGGAACTTGAACAAATCTCATAAATAAGGACCAAACAACTATGAAATCATGCTATTATCGAGTACCTCATTAAGTTGAAGAACATACCAGTAGAAGATTCGACATGGGAGGATGAGTTCTTTATACAAAAGCATCCAAAGCTAACCAAGCTTTGAGGACAACACTTGTTTGCAGGGGAGGGTCATGTGAAGCCTGATTTGTGGCCCATCCCCCCTAAATTGGGCACTTTACATTAGTATTATTATATTATTGATGTCATCTCAATTCCATTAGTGGTAATTTTACCTCTTTGTCTCCTATATATATCAAGGACAAATTTTCATTTGAATCATCTTGTCTTTTCTTTTCTTTTCTTGTGCACTTAGTACATTGTATAAGGAGATTGCCCCCTCGAAGAGGCTTGATATTCATCTCTTTTCTTCATTATTAAGGTGTGGATTACTCTTCCTCGTCACTTTATGATTTTTGGGGAATTTGTTGCATAACAATAATATCAAAATTAAAAGCAATACACCCTATCCTATCCTCCTAAAAAAAGTATGTCACCCCCATTAAGAGCATGATTATGCCTAGGTATATATTGTACAAGAATAAGATAAAAAAGCATGGGAGACAAGAGGATTTGTAAGATTGCTTCTAACTCTAATGAAAACCACATGCTACTTGAGTAAAGTTGGCATAAAGATGCCAAGTCTTGGCTAAATCATTGGGGAGTTAAGGATGAGGTCAATTTTTAGAATAGTGATAATATTAAAAATATTATTATATCTAAATTTAAGGAGTTGTGATGTGATCAAGAATTAGAGGATAAGAGAAAATTAAGATACTATAAGGAGGTGATCAACCCTAAACTAGAATATCAAAAGTATCTCTATATTTTAACTAGCATAAATAAGAAAATCGACATTGCTAAATTAAGAGCAAACTCTCATGGTCTCCATAGTTAAATAGGGCATTAGACGATTCTTAAAACATCATTCAATCAAATAGTTTGTTATATTTGTGACACTAAGAGGATTGAAGGTGAAAATCACTTTCTCTTAAAATGTCCTACATATAATACCCACATTAAATCATAATTTCAAAATATTTTTTATAATACTGACCTTCCCAACATTTTAATGTTGATGTATATGTAACTTCAGAATGTATTTCATTTATATATTTATTGTACTCCTATAGAGATGTATTATTCCTCTATATGGAAGTGTCCTCATTTGTATTGACAAGTGTTGCAAGTGTGTTAACTTTCCGATGGGTTATTAGACCACCTTGTAAGGGGTCGACACGGATTAATGCAATATGAGGTTATTTTGCTAAGCTAGACAAGTTGGCCCCATAAGTTTACTGGGCAGTCAGGACAAGTATAAATAGAGATCTCCCGATCTCTATTTGGATCACCTTAGAACTCACTCTTCCTTCACTCGGAAAGTGGCGCACATGTGAAGAGGAGGATCAGCTGCTAAGAGGAGTCTATCTCTGTGTACTTTGGTTGTGCTATTGCACTATCTATCTCTGAGGAAGTTGTGGGGTTTTTCACCTTAGGGTTTTCCCCATGGAAACTCTGTGTGTCTATTGTCTCTCATGCTTTTGTTTCTTGTGATGATTGACATGCTTGCTATGATTGATATGCATTGATATATTGTACATGTTATTCTCTTAGTAAAGATCCTAGATTATCTTGAATTAATGCTCAAAATTTAACATGGTATTAGAGCTAACCTGAGAAGAAGACATTGTGTAGTGGTGGAAACTAGGGTTTCTTGTTTATTGGGTTTCTCTCCACAGATTTTGGAAAATAAGTATAGTATATTGACTCTACTCATCAAGGAGAATCTATCTATCAAATCAGAATTTAGTTATGAGCACCTTCAGTTTTGGCCCTAAAAATTAGGGTTTCCACAAAAATAGGAATTTCTGAAATCAAAAGACATAGCTGGAATTTCCTTGGAAAAATCAAAGTTTAGAGCTTTGGATCAAGATTTTTGGCTGGATACATCTCCGGGAAACTCAAACCCTAATTCAGGGTCCTCCTCAGTGAATCCGGAAAGACTCAAAGGCATTTCTGAAGGGTGAAACTTTTCAGAAATCAAATTCTAAGTATACCAGGCTGATCATCTCATCAAGGCACATCTTTCTATCCTTTCAGAAAGTTGAAATTCACATTTTGAATTTTTGGGGTTTCTCTGACGAACCCTAATTCGGGACCAGATCCAGTTCTCAACAAATCAAGTGGTAAGACCTAAATATTTTCTATTTCCATTTGAAGTAATTTTTTAAAGATGTCTCACCACACTAAGCTTGAAGACAAGCTTAAAGGGGCTGATAACTTCCGAGCCTAGAAGTATAGGATTGGGTTAATCCTGGAAGAGAATGAGTTGGACTCATACATAAAAGAAGAGGTCCCTACCCCAAAGGATGAAGAGGCTAAGATATTGCATAAGAAGAACTTGGTAAAGGCAAAAAGAATCATTGTTGATTCTATTAAGGACCATCTTATTCCACATGTGTCATCCCTAAAGACACCCAAGGCTATGTTTGATTCCCTGACCAAGCTATTTGAAGGGAAGAACATAAATCGGAAGATGACTCTGCGAAATCAATTGAAAGGGGTCAAGATGTCGAATGGAGAGACCATTCAATCTTATTTCTCCAAAGTCTCTCAAATCAAGGAACAACTTGAAGCTGTAGATGAAATGGTGGAGAATGGAGAAATTATGATGACCACTCTAAATGGCCTACCTAGGTCATGGGATTCCTTTATTCAAGGGATCTGTGCAAGAAAGAAATTGATCTCCTTTAGCAGACTATGGGAGGAATGTTCACAAGAATAAGCAAGGCTTGTGGCCCAAGAAGAAAACATGGGGAATGAAGATCAAGCTCTCACAACACTCACCAAGAAAGGAAAATCTAAAAGAGAGCCATCCCACTCTAGGGGATCTTCACATCACCATTATCATAAGGATAAGAAAAATCTTAGATGCTTCACATGCAATGAGAAGGGACACTTTGCTTTATAATGTCCCAAGAACAAAAGGGACAACAACAAAAACAACAACTTCAACAAGAAGAAGAAGGGCAGCAAAAGAAGATATCATGCTCATGCTGCTGAAGATGATGAACCTCCAAAGAAGAAGGCTAGAGCAGAAAGTGATGATGATGATTCATCAAGTGAAGAAGAGTATGTTATAAACTCTGCTCTCACAGGTACTATTTCTCATGGTTGTAATGATTGGCTTATTGACAATGGTGCTTCCAAACACATGATTGGGTTTAAAGAATATTTTTAAATATATCTGAACATGAATCACCCCATAAAGTGAAACTTGGGGATGACTATCAATACCCCATCAAAGGAAGTGGTGAAGCCTTCTACAACCTAGATTTTGGAAAATATTTGAAGATGAAAGAAGTGCTCTATGTCCCTGGGCTCAAGAAAAACCTTCTCTCCATATCTGCATTGGATGCAAAAGGTATGAGGTTGCATTTGTGGATGGCCAAGTCCTAATGTGGCCAAAGGGAAAGAGCATAGATGATGCAGTGGTGATTGGAGAGCAAGAGGGAGGTTTGTATAAATTGAAAGGACAACCTGAACATGCGATGGTGCATGATTCCATGGAGCCAAGTGAACTTTGGCATAGAAGACTTGCACATATGCACTACAGATCATTACCAATTGCAATTAAAGCTATAGAAGGTCTTCCTGAAATCAAGACCAAGCATGAAGGTCTTTGCAAAGGATGTGCAAAAGGAAAGAACATAAATAAAGCATTTCCAAGCAGTGAAATCAAGGCTAAAGGAATCTTGGAAATCATCCACTCTGATGTATGCGGTCCTATGTCATCCAGTTCTCTGAGTGGGTATATTTACTATGTCTCTTTCATTGATGACTTCTCCAGGAAGACTTGGGTTTACTTCTTGAAGAACAAAGATGAAGTATTTGATAAGTTCAAGGAATTCAAAAGCTTGATGGGGAACCAAACTGATAAGAAGATCAAAACATTCAGATCTGACAATGGTGGAGAATTCACCTCAGGTGACTTCAAGAAGCTATGCAGTGATTCAGGGATTAAGAGGGAGTTGACTGCTCCTTACAATCCACAACATAATGGAGTTGCAGAAAGAAAGAATAGAACAATCATGGAAGCAGCAAGGGAAATAGTGCATGACTAGGATCTACCTATGCATCTATGAGAAGAAGCAGCTAGGACAGCTGTATATGTGCAGAACAAAACACCCCACAAGATATTGGACAACAAGACACCATAATAGGTCTTCTCTGGTAAGAAACCTGAAGTCAGCCATCTCAAAATATTTGGTTGTCCAATATATACTCATGTGCCAAAGGAAAAGAGGACTAAGCTTTATCCTTCAGGAAAGAAGGGTATCTTTGTGGGGTACAGTGAAATCTCGAAGGCTTACAGAATATACTTTCAGGGTTCAAGAAAATTGATGTCAGCAGGGATGTAACATTTGATGAAAATTCAACATTCATCAAATCAAGGAAGACACCTGTTGAAGTTTATGAAGAACCTAAGGAAATTAGATTTCAAGACACTACCATGACTGAAGCAATTCCAGATGTTGATCGTGAAATTGAAGATCCACAACAACCTGTAGATCCACCCCATGAGAATAACTCTCACAAGAGAAAACCTGCATGGGCTAGAGAGTAGAGTATTTTTTAAGGATTATAAAAGTATACCTAAGTATAGTATTCTAGGCGCTTATTTTTTATTGAAAAAAAAATATATAGATTGGTAGGCGAATATTAAATATGAAACATACGGTTTACTACTAAAACTTGTAAATTTTGGCGAATATTATGCCAAAAAACATATTTTATGTAAATATAGGCGATAATAGAGGCTAAAAATGATTAAATAGCGAATTTATTTTTTGAAAAAAAGTCCAAAAAATAGCCAATTGGCTAAATTTCGCCCCTAAAATTTTCCCTACTAGAGAGCTCATTCAAGATGCAGAAAGATATGGAATTCCAGAAGAAGAACATAGAGCAAAGAAAAGAACTAGATCACATACTAGCTATGTTGCTTTACTCTGTGATATCATGAACAAAGAACCTTCCAGTTATGAAGAAGCAGCAGAAAAGAAAGAATGGAAGGATGCCATGGTCGAAGAATACCAATCAATTATGAATAATGATGTTTGGGATGTTGTCCCAAGACCTGAAGGGAAGTTTGTTGTGACTTCCAAGTGGATCTACAAGATCAAGCATGCTGCAGATGGCAACATAGAGAAATACAAGGCAAGATTCATAGCTCGTGGCTTCTCTCAGAAAGAGGGAATAGATTATGAAGAAACTTTTGCTCCTGTAGCCAGGTACACTTCCATTAGATCAGTACTTTCCCTGGCTGTAGCGATGAAATGGAAGATACTCCAGATGGATGTAAAGACTTCCTTCTTGAATGGTGTAGTTGAAGAGGAAGTGTATGTGGAGCAGCCACTCAGTTTTGAAACATGGGACAAGGAGTCATATGTGTGTAGATTGAAGAAAGCCGTGTATGGCTTGAAGCAAGCTCCCAGAACTTGGTATGGTAGGATGGACAGTTTCCTATCTAGTTTGGGCTTTACCAAGAGTAAAGTGGATTCCAACCTTTACTACAAGGTTGAGGAAGGAAATACTGTGATACTACTCCTATATGTGGATGAACTAATTGTAACAGGAGATGATAGACTGATGGCCGATACAAAGAGGAAGCTTGCTGCCGAGTTCGATATGAAGGACTTGGGGATGACGCACTATTTTCTAGGTGTGGAGGTGTGGCAGAGTGCAGATGGGATCTTCCTTGGACAAGGGAAGTATGCAGTAGATATCCTGAAGAGGTTTGGGATGATGGACTGTAAGGCCATGGCCACACCTATGGCATCGAACCTAAAGCTTCTGTGTGATGCTTCATCTGAGCCGGTTGATGTCTCTATGTATCGTCAGATTATTGGGTCCTTGATGTACCTGACGAACACAAGACCAGATATTTGCTTTGCGGTGAACACATTGAGCTAGTTCTTGACGGATCCGAGGAGTGTTCAGCTGGTTGTTGTAAAGCATATTCTGAGGTACCTGAAGGGTATAGTTGATTATGGGCTCAAGTATGATGCGAATCAAAAGTTTAACCTACAAGGTTATGTTGATTCAGATTGGGCAGGAAGTGCTGCAGATAGGAAGAACACTTATGGGTGCTACTTCAGTATGGGATCAGGTGTGATCTCTTGGTTTAGCAGGAAGCAGTCCTGCATAGCACTAAGTACAGCCGAGGCAGAGTATGTTGCATCCTGTGCGGCTAGTTGTGAGGCAGTATGGCTGCGGAAGATACTGTCAAAGTTATTTGATCTCCCGCTGGAGGCTACTGGTATCTTTTGTGACAACCAGAGTTGTGTGAAGCTTTCTGAGAACTCGGTGTTCCGCGACAAGTCAAAACACATAGAGATCAATCACCACTATATCAGGGATATGGTACAGAGAGGAGCAGTGAAGCTCCTGTATGTTGCAACGGATGAGCAGATTGCAGATGTACTGACGAAGCCACTAGCCAGAGTGAAGTTTGAGTACTTCAGAGAGAGGCTTGGAGTTCTTCAGATTGATGGACACATTTGCTGAAGCCATTCCAAGCATGTTGGAAGGAGGATCCTTCACATGGTTGTGGATGTAAGCGCTAGATGATGAGCATCAGGACGATGCTCCAGTTACTACTCTATATATGCATTAGGATGATGCTGGATATAATCAGTTGGATCACTTATATGTATTTGTATGTACTCATCATGTTGGATGCTGGATATGATCAGTTGGATCATTTATATGTATTTGTATATGCATCATTTTGGATGCTTGGACCATGTATCTGTATCAGGTGGATATTGAGTATGATTAGGTAGATCATGTATGTTGATATATATCAGGTGGATACATTATGTGGATCATGTATCTATGTATGTATCAGGTGGATCATGTATGGTGATATGTATTAGGTAGATACTTGGTATGCATTAGGTAGATGCATTATATGATTAGGATGATCATGGATGATGAGCTTCAAGATGTTGCTCCAGATGAATTGCATCAGGATGATGCAGAGATGATGATCAGGATGATCATGTGTACATCAGGATGATGTATGGTGAGTATCAGGTTGATACTCTGTGGCCATGCATAGGTTGTGCAAAGGAAATCCTAGATTTGTTCTAAGTCACATCCAGTATGAAAAAGGACTGGCACTGTGTATCACATGTAAGACCTGAGAGATCCGATAGGTTGGGCTGTGTGTCCGTAATAATTCCTGGGATGCTCTTTCGAGGGTTTGTGATAGTGGGCCAAATGTAAGACTTGGGAGATGCGATAGGTTGGGCTATGTGCATGTAATAAGTCCTGGGATGCTCTTTCGAGGGTTTGTGGTGGGCTGCTACATGTAAGGCCTAGGAGATCCGATAGGTTGGGCTGTGTGCCCGTAATAAGTCCTGGGATGCTCTTTTGAGGGTTTGTAGCAGAGGTCACATGTAATCAGCATTGGAGATCTTTCCGGTCGTGCTTAGGCACATAAATGTTCCTGGGATGCTCTTTAGAGTTCTTACCAGTTGTGCTATGCACATAAACATTCCTGGGACACTCTTTTAAGGTTTTGTGATAGTCACATGTAATAAGTCCTGGAGATATGGACAGGATGAAAAAGGCCTCAGATGCTCTTTAGGGTTCTTGCTAGTCAAGAGACTCTTTTAAGGTTTTGTGACGCACATAATAAGTCCTGAGGATTCCACAGTATGGCCAGTGATGATGAAGACCTGCAGGTGGTGGGCCTACATCCAGTATGAAAAAGGATTGGCTCTGTAGAACTTCCTATGACGAGTAGATTCAGAGATTGTTTGAGATAGCAGCAACAATGATGATGACAATGATTCGAGGAGGAGGATCAGCTGCTATCAGGAGTCTATCTCTGTGTACTTTGGTTGTATCATTGCTCTATCTATCTCTGAGGAAGTTGTGGGGTTTTTCACCTTAGGGTTTTCCCCAGGGAAACTTTGTGTGTCTATTGTCTCTTATGTTTGCATCTTTTAATGATTGATATGCTTGATATGATTGATATGCATTGATATACTGTACATGTTATTCTCTCAATAAAGATCCTAGAGTATCTTGAATTAACCCTCAAAATTTAGCATTTAAACTCATCACAACTATGGTGATCTAGGCGTCCTCTTAAAGTTTTTTTAGCACATAAATAAAATACTAAAGAAAGCTAAGTGATTGCTTAGCTTTTTTAATGGTCTTATAGATCAAAGTTGGTCTCAGCTGGTGTAAATAATCAAGTTTAGGTGATGAAACTTGTGCAATATGCCTAGAAAGTAGCTTCTACGGCTCAACAACCATTAGTGAGGCATGTAACCACCATTCCTGATATTTCAATGGGGATATTTTTCCTTCAAGTTGCAATATGGACACTATTATAAGTTCTTTAGTACCAAATAAGGCTCATGGGGTGGTATACACAACCAAGGGAATAAAATCAAGCCTTGGGACCTAAAGTAAGCTTTCACTCATCCAACTCCAAGTCCTTGAACCACCACACTTAATGTCTTGAGAGTATCATATTTTTATAAGTTGGGATATGGGCACAATTAGTATTTTTTGAGGTCTAGGTAAGAGTCTCTTTCCTTTGAATACAGTTGTAGGATAAAACTAAGGCCTCAGACCTTAAAGGTAGCTTCTAAAACTTAAGGGGCATGAATGAGGCCTTGAAAAACCACTTAGAATATTTCTACATGATATTTGGCCTTTAAGAGGGGATATGGACTCTATTATAGGGTTTTTGGAACTAGATTTTAATTGTGTTGGGACAAGACTGAGACGTTGAACCAATACTAAGGAACTTTCTAGGGTATACATGGTTTCCGAATGGGTATAGTTAGCATTATTTAACATTAAGTATGGATATTTCGACCACATATATAGTCAGGGGAAGAAAACCAAGAATTAGGTCCTAAATGAATCTTCCAATCATTTGGGGCCAACAATGACATCTTAAACCACCCCAAAGGACCACTCAATGGAATCATTTGCCTCTAACTAGGTATATATGTTCTATTAACAAAACTATTAATATGAGCAATTTCCAAAATGAAAGAAAAGTTAGTTTTGTAATTCTATGAGGATGTGATGAAGTTAATAATGTGATCGTATGAAAACTCTTAAGATATAGTGTCATACCAAATACAATTTCACCAATCACATGGAACAAATCCTTTGGGTTTCATTAGGCAGGGTAATTTCAATGTGGGTAATGTTTTGAGAAAATTTATCTAATGAATGGGGCTGAGGTCACCAACATACTAGGGTTGAAAAAGTAGACATGTAGGGTTCTGCAACAAGAAAAATAAACAAAGAGTTTGAAAGTTAGAAGGAGAGGTACCTTATTTATGGATTTTGATCCTAGATTTCCTTGAATCCTTGAGATTTTCTCCTGATCCTTAGTTTAGGAACCTACAAAACTAACTCAAAAAATTCCTCAAACACATTTGGATACAAATAAATGGTTGAAATTAAAATAGAGCATAAAAATATAATCTAATGAACATCAACAAGTAATAAAATCTGAGACAAGCATAAACATAGTTGTCAGGAAAGGAAAGATGTCTACTATTTCATTAATAATTCAAGCAAGTACAAAGTTACCTTCCTTCTATTCAAGAACCTTATGAAACCTTTGATTCAAGATCTCCTTCTTCTCTTCTCTAAGAATCCCAACCACTACTCACATGCATTAGGGTTTGATGGAAACTAGGGCATAAATGGGAAGGGAAAGAGGGTGATAATTTCTCCATCATAAAAATACTTGGGCTAATATTCCCCCTCATGACCAATATCCCTTTATTTTATAGTGGAAGGAGATGGTTAGATTCAAGGAGGGAGAAGTTGTAGTTGAGGAGGAAGTTTCCAAAACCACCCAAACTGCTCCAAATTTAATATTTTTTATATTTTTTGGCATTTTTAAAGGCACGCGCAGGTGAGACAAAGGTAATGTGCACACTACACATAGGTGAGCCAAGTGAAACATGCACATGGGGGGGAAATAGGATACAATTTCCATTTTGAGGGACTTTCAAGGGGTATTTTGGTCTCCAAATATGGTCACAAGATCTCTAACTACTAGATAATCAATGAATAAGTTAAGGCCATAGTAATAAGCACCACATTATGGCTCTTCCATCCATAGTGTCATTTTGTGTGAACAACATTAGCTTTATGAAGTGTCATCACGAAAGTGTCATCATGAGAGAATCAACATGCAAGCGACCCCAGGGGTGGAGAAGTGCCAATTTTGGTTATAACAGATGCCCCCTAATGTATGAGTTCAGAAGGAAACATGATGGATGAAATACATTATAAAAAATTAGAGTTGGGGCTATGGATTCAAGGAAACCAGAGAACTCAAGAATATTAGTCTCAACAAGGTACCTGAAATAAAGAAAGGTGTCAGACAATGTTATCCGTAGGATAAATTTCCATGTTCAAATGATAGAACCTCCAAAAAGATACAATGGTAATCCAATACATATGCATAGATGATGCATATATCATGGCCACAAAATGACAAAGTGGATCCATGTCCAACAAATTATCATAGCCACGGGAATACAAAGGTGGATCTATGTCAAAACTGGAGATCATAGACACAATGAACAAAGTGGATCTATGTCTCATCAAAAGCCAAAGGAAGTATGGTTTAGATTTCGCAACTTAGGTAATAAGAAAATATGACGATGTTACTATAGGCCCAAGTTTTTCAATCCAAACCACCTAAAGGTACGAATCCTACCATGTGAATAAATGAGCTCAAGTCAAACATGGGGGATACCATTTGATTACTGGTCATTAATGTAAACCATTAGCAAATGAGAGGGAACCCACCAACATTGGAAAATGGGCCCCAAGGTACCTAGTACATTCTAATAGGAGTGAATAGATATTCTCGGAGTGGAACACATAAAGAATCCATCGAGTAAGAGACATTGATGTATTCCCATAACTCGATGGCAAGAGAAATTGCCACTGATGGATGCAATCCCCAAGGTACTATCAAAAATCTAAACTTCATTCCAAAATAAAAATGATCTAAAGTCGATGGGAAGAATATCGTTGGAAAGGAGGCCTTAAGGCATCCTCCATCATCCAACACAAGGAACAAACAAGGACCAATATTACTTGGAGCAAGACTGAGTACATGATGAAACATACTGACACTAGGGAATGTCTAACATATGAATTCAAGGAAACTACATTATGGCCAACATAGGTTTTATCCTTGAATAGTGAGCATAACACAATAGTGACTTAGGAAGCTTTGAACACAAAGGGACCAATGATATAAATTCGTAATGTAGAAGACATTGATAGATTCTCCATATGATTGGAAGATTAACCAACTAGAGGAGTAATAAATCTGAGATCAAGTTTATCCTAAGGCCAAAACAAGAACCCCACTTTTTTGATATACTCAAAATTGGTGCTTTGTTCAAGAACACAGTTGACTTGATGCCATTATATCAAAAGACATTTTAGATCCTTCCCTTCCATTTTTCTCTTTTTAGCTACCGTTTTCATTTTTCAACAAGCTTGAAAAAGAGATAAAAGCATGTTCGATGTAGATCACCTAACGATGAGTCCCTTAACATATATTTAATGAACCTGAAAAAAGGAGGGGTTCAATCCCAAGGAGGGTCCTTCAATGGATGGATTTATGAGTCCATAGAAGGAAAAAATCACAATTTCTTCCTTGTTTAACGAGCTTGAAGAAAAGATAAAAATATGCTCAATAAGATATTGATCCATGTATTTTATACCGATCCCGGATCTGTTTGTGCTCATTGGTGTTTTCAATTTTAAAGATTCTAAAAAATTAAACAAGAACTCTATAATGGACATTTTTGTAAATTTAGTCTCCTCACCTGAAAAAGGATAAAAAAATGCGAGAGAGAACTCTTCTAGCCAAGTATGACTAGAGTATTCATTTTTCGTACATAGTCTAAATGGTCTGTAAAATGGTTAAACCTATACTGTATAGAAGACCTTTCAAGTACTTTAAGGTGTGTGAAAGAGACAAGCTGATGGCAATATTTTCCTATTTAAGGAGTCAAAAAACATATTAGAGAAGACTCCATGAAAATATTTTCCGTGAATATTTAACAATCCCAAAAAATTTAACTCATGTCCTCCTTTTTTTTTAATGAGATCTAAGGAAGGATGGAATAATGCTCGTAACCTGGAAAGAGACAAATGTCAGGGGCATGTGGAACTAGTTCCAGGCACATGGAACAAACCTATGCATAATGCAAGGAATATGAGCAACATAAGGACACCTAGGGTTTGTCTCCTCTAGGTAAAGGGTGTCAACATGCAAAGGAAAAATGATACATGGATTAACAATAATGAGATCATATATTAAGACTTATATAATGATCTCAAAGCATGGAAGATGGAATCAGGCTAATGAGTGCAAGCAGGATCAAGGCACTAGTACAAAATGAGAGATAAGTGACTATGCGACTAAAAAACTTAGTCATCACAATTTTTTCAAGGGATAAATGACTAAAATTGAGCAATTTTAGGTGAGCCAACTAAAAATGCCTAAGATAAATGACTAATTTAGCCACATGATAAAATATACAACTAAATAACATGTGACTAAAATAAAAATGACTAACATAAATGACTAATTATTCACAAGAATATAAATATGACTAGATAACAATGACTAAGAATATGAATTAGTCGTTTATGTTAATAATTTTTAGTCGTGTCACCCCGACAATGAAAAATTACAATTTTGACAATGAATTTGTACAATTTACTAAATTTTAACACTGTAGGTGGATTCAGAGACACCATTTTAAAGGGCATTTCTGAATCCATCTACAATGTTAAATATTAGTAAATCGTAATATTGTAGATGGATTTAGAAACATGAGAGTAACTGAGTGACGTTAATTGTGTTACTCAACAATGGAAATTTCATTTTTAACAATGATTGTTACAATTTACTAAATTTTAGCAGTGCAGATGGATTTAGAGACCTCTTAATGGGTCTTTGAATCCATATGTAGTGTTAAAATTTAGTAAATTGTAACATTGTAGATGGATTCATGAGAGACCCCCTATGTATGAGAAAAAGGTTCAAGTCAATTAATGAGAGAACACTTACTCAGAAGAAATGGATGTCAAATTTATCCATTGAATTCTAAACATTGCAAGGTTATCACGCAGAAGGGGTATGGAGTATCTCAAGTAGATAGACCTACAAACCTACACTGACCTACCAAATATTTTCTCTCTTATGCCTTAATAATAGAACAAGACAATAAGCAAACAATAACTAATTATGATAAGCAACATGCCATCCTTAACAAGTGACATGGCATTGTTAACTAACATAATATACAACACCTATTATAATATTAAAAAAAACATATATTAATTATATAATACAAAACATAAAAATTCAACAATATATAATGTATTAATATATCATATATGGCAATATTATTATATTAGATAAGCATATATATATATATATATATATATATATATATATATATATATATATATAATAAACAATTATAATGTAAACAAAACAAAACACATAAACACACATATATATAAAAACCCATTATATAAACATATATATGTAAAACCAATTATAATGTAATAAACAAAACATGTTAACAAAACAATATCTAATTCATACACTGACCGCTTAAGAAACTAAAGCCCATTATTGACATGGCTGCACAGAGATGCCAAAATGGACTCAATTGTGAAATCAAGGAGCATCTGATGAAGGGCGATTAAGGGAATTAGTGGGTATTTTGAATAAATTGGGTTTCATTATAAACTTCAATACATATGCTATTTTCTTGTGCAGCTACGCCAAAATAAAAGCATTGGCAGAGGGAAAACTAATTCATAGAATATAACACAATAGACAACAAGGGCATGGAAGAGAATGCTTTTAAATCTTTTGTCGAATTCTAGGGTTCAGTGTGGTCCCTGAACACAACACTCTAGATAGTGTCCACAGTTCCTGAAGCAACCTAGAAATGTTGGAGTAGGGATGACAAGTACATCTTCTTTTGATCAAAACTAAATATGATTCAGAGGTCATTGTGGGGAGTGCCCTTGCTGACATGTATAATGCAAAATGTGGAAGTGTCGAAGATGCCTTCAATGTGTTTGATAAAATGTTTGTAAGAGATGTCGCTTTGTTGGCTAGGATGATTGCTCGATATATGCTTATCAAGGGCATATTAAGGCCCTATAACTCTTTATACAACTGCAATGGAAATGTACCACATAGGAAGTAATTTTAGCTCCATATCTCGCTGTATCGCATGTTTTCATTGTTTCAGTTGAAAATCTAGTTTAAAGGAACAAATTAAAGATATTTATCTATTGCCTGCATTGGGAAAGGGTGCGAATGTAATTTTTAATGCTCGACAAGGAGGATCCATCACTCATCCAATTCTCCCCTTCTTTGTAAATGCCAATAAATTCAGGCCACCATCGATTCCTCACTTGTCTGCATCAAGCAGAGGCATGTCCTGTCGGGACTTTTCTTTTTTCCTGTCCCATTTTAAACTTACTTAAATGGATCTGTAGTTGGTGTCTCTCATTAATATCACCTAGGGAAGTTTCCTCCAGCTTACCATCATTTAATCTTGTTTGCTTGACCTATATTTGGTTATAGGATTGTATTCACACCAGATCATGAGTATTCATTTTTCATATGTGTTCCTTCTTGTGCGCTGAATTGAAATAAACTAATTCATTCTAAAAATTTAATTAATTTTGAAATTCATTGTGTATATGTTTTTTTTAATTTGTATCTGTATAATACATTTTCAGGGAAATTGCTGGGCTCTTTCATTATGGGGATGGTACCTAGGGTAACCCTATTATGCAAAAGATCAAGGATTTTTCAACAACATACTCATTTAATAGGTCAATATATCACTTCAAGGAATTGAACCTGAGTGGAGAGGATAACACTCACAGTCACAACCATCCCCCCATTGGACAATCTGTTGATACTCCTTAAAATGTTGAGTCTTCTATGGTTTCTGCAACAGTTTTTTCCATGTATGAATTTCTAGTTCTCGGCTCCTCCACCTGTTCCTCCCTTGCTAGCAGAAGCATATATAGGTTTATAAACCATATCATGTAAATTGTCTCTCTCGCGCATGCTGAATCCTAGGTCTTTGCAATATTTTCCAAAATTTTCAAACAAAACTAGTTTCTTCAATATTTTGCTTCCATCCTCCAGATGGCTCTTAATCCATCTTTGAAAAAATGAAATATGATCCTCTTCGTCTAATCCAACAATCCTTTCAATATATTAATGCAAGCTCTACATCACCATCAACTAAGGCACACCTGCTTCCAGAATAACAATGCACTGGCCGCGTGAAGTTTACATGAATAAATGGAGCACCAATGTTGATGTCTCGCTAAGACACCAAATTAATGATATGTCGACTAGCGTCATACCCATCGACCCCATAGCCATACATTTGTAACCATGCATTTATTCATAATAACACAAGACTAATATATTAATTACAATACCATAAGTACCCATGGAGGATTTGAACTCATGGGCTATCATTTACAACTTCTCATCTCAATTTTTCTAACCCAATGGACTTTAATATATAATATATTTATTTTAATATATATCAATCTAATTATTTTATATTTATATTAACTTTTAAAAACAAAATATAATATAGTGATTCCATCTTATATTCCCTTTGTAAATACTAATATAGGTTATATCTAAAATTTAATCAACAAAATATATATATATATATATATATATATATACATATCTTTATAAAAATATTTATTCACAGAAACAATGATAAGTTTTATATATTTATAATTAAAAACATAACCAACATGAAAACCCAATTTACAACCAATTGTATTTTCAATTTACAAATTTTCATGTTGGGAAAAGGTTTTTGTCACCATGAACGGAGTTTTGAAAACCAATTTACAACCAATTGAATTTTCAATTTACAAATTTTCATGTTGGGAAAATTTGTTTGCTTCCATGAACATATTTTTGATGCCATGATGCATCCATGGAAATAATCCCGGCTTCTCTTCAATGGCCACTATCAGAAATATTATTTCCCTTGCAATTGCGTATTGCATTCGTGGTATGTTTTTCAAAGCTTAATGGCTAGGCCAGTGAAATTCAACTTTTTCTCAACATCAAGGAAAATCTCCAAGACCCAACGAATGCATTGAGAAATTGGGAGAGCTCTGCTTCTTGTCCAATCCAATGGAATGGAATCACTTGCAAGGATACCAATTCAGTCACAAAAATCAATTTGGAAATAAGTGGGTTGAGTGACCGTGTTCCTTCTTCTACCATTTTAGGGCTAAATTCCTTGAAGGGTTTCATTTGGGTTACAACTCTCTCCACAAAAACATACCACATGGGGTTTGGAACTTTTCTTGATAATGATCACTTGGACTAATTATATATTATGTGAAATAATTATTTATGCAACATGAGGAATGGCTCTGTGAATGTGATCCAGATCAATAGTGTCTTTTGGAGGACTGGATATTTGATATATGTTAATATTTGATGTCTCTGTTAGGTCAGGTGTCCTGTAGCTTGTTCCTTTGGTTTTCTCTGGGCATACATCAACTATTGTGAACTCTCTTGGGGGTTCCCATGCATTTTTTACATGGAAAAAAGAAGAAAATAGATAACATAAGTATATTAAAGTATACTGAACTACATACATTACATGAGGCTAACCCATGGTGGGTTTCTAATGTAAAGAAACTCATTATCCATCCTCAAGAAGCTCACTACCTGATACTCAACTTATGTGTTGTTCACTTTGTTAGCATAGCTTTTCCAACAGTCCCCTGTATATGAGTTGCAAATAATAAACAACCATTGAGCTAAATGTTTGATGGATGTCTACACTTTCTTACAGACAAGAAAGATTCATTTTGTCACTACTCCTCAGAAAACAGATTGTTTATAAAACCTAAAAAATAACCTCATAATATGATCCCTGATCCAGAATCATGTGATTCAACCTTTTTTCTGACAATGTTGAGTTATTTCAAGTGTTTTATTCCATCAGTTGTGCACTTTTGTATTGTACAAATTATCAAGCTTTCAAGATATGTGAGTATACCATATTCTTTTTGAGATTCTTACCTAAATACTAATTGCCTTCTAGCCAAAGTATGTTATTTGTTCAAACATGTAATTAGGTCTGAAGTTGTGGTGACTTTGGATCTTATATGGAATCGATGATTATATGCAGTTGAATTTCAATCCATAATTTGATGGAATTTATTGCCATAGGCATAAAGTAGTCATGTAGTTAGAAATTGTGTACACTTGTATTGCAATGCTATGGTATGCTATTTCTGGTTTACAGTTTACCTTCCTAAAGCGGAAAAGGTCCATTTGCTTATTTCTATTAGTTGATATTAAGAAGTTTCAGTCAGTTTTAATAGGTAGTATTTTAGTGTGTAAGTGCATGGATTTTAACATTTTACCTCTCAATTCATTTTTAATTGTATTTCAATTGCTCTGCAGGGAAAGCCTCAATTGTTCCAATTCGTTCCCAATGAAAAGCAGGTAAGAAGTTGGCCTTGGTTTTTGAATTTATGTTTTGTATTTTCAATATTGGTGATGAAATAATTTGTTCCCTTCAAACAGGCCAAGGAGGCTAATAAGCTTCTCCAAGGGAACTTGAAGGGAAGAGAAAACCAGTTGAAGGGTGTCCCATTCTTTACTGCTCAAAATCTTAGTATAGTCATAGCTACAATTAATGGCGCCATACGGTATGTTCTCTAATTTGACTTCTTTTTTTTCAGATGAAAAAAAGGCTACTCATTTTATTATTAAAAACGAGTACTCATCTGTAATGCCACTTTGATATTACAAAGAAACCATAGCTTCCATTGATTCCTAGATTGATCAAATTCAAAATGTGCATAGACTATCCAGCCCATTTCATAATTTCATAAAACAGTCTGCAACTGGATTTGGGGAGTTTTTAATCCTAAAAGTTCAGGACCACAAAAAGTAGGTATAGGAAACCGAATGGCTACCTAGCCTAAACAGTTTTCCTCCAGATCCATTATCAGAAAATGATATGAATACTTGGTAGGAAGATCCCTTCAAATCATGATCCATCAGTATATTACCTTCTGGTTCTTAGACTTCCCATTTTTCCAGTCAATCTACATCCATGTTGAGTCCTCGGAGATGTGGGTGAGAGAGATCAAATGCATCCTATATATTATCACCTTTGCAGAACTGATCCTCACTACTGTGAAATGTTCACTTTCTCACTGTCACTGTATAACCATCAGATGATCACCTGAGACTCGAGAGTCCCCAAAAGTAGACAACCTTCAAGTTCCCAAATTCCAGGAAATTTTAAGAGGAGTACTCACTGCTATGTATTCTTCCCTACTATTTGTAGATCAACCAATCCCCAGAATGAAAGAAGCTTATTCTTGTTTGGGGCCTGGATTTCCTTGAGAAGCCCCATCAAAATATCCTTTGGGGATAATTTGGTCATAATATGGTTGATGAAAAGAACACAGGAGCTTTACCTCTTTTGTTTTTAAGCATGGTCCTGCTAGCCTTCAACCTGTAGAAGAGAGGGTAAATGTTGGGTGGTTTGTTCTGAAATATGCTCTCATTGTGAGATATCCATATCGACCACATTAATTCCAAATGCTAATGCTTTTTCCTCCCCATTGGCTAATGTGATCCAGTGGTGAAGTGCCTCGTTTATACTGCCTTTGTGTTGCTTGGTTTTGCAACCAAGCTTGTGTAATGGGCACCTATCAACAATGTGATAGCAGTTTCAATATAGAAAGAAAAAACGATTATGAATTGAATCTAAATCTAAACTAACATGTGCATATAACAAATAAATCTAAAAACGATTCATAGAAAGAACAAGAAATAAAAGAATGTTTTGTATTATCATACCTCAAATGGTGAGGATTTGTGGTGTTGAGCAGCTCCAAGGGTGAGATGCTCGAGGCTCCAATGGTCTCTTCTCCAAGATTGCTACAATGGTCAAGAACTCATGAGAGATTTTGAAAGCATGAGGATAGGAAGATGGATGGATGGAAAGTGAGGAGCCCCTACCACCTTTTTATAGTTTTTGGTGGTGGGGAATACCATTATGGTTTTGAGGAACCAATGGTATTGGCCAACATGGTTTAGGTACCTTTTTCCCTCTTTTTTCCTATTTTGAATATTTTATTCCCTTTTAATGTTTTTTTAGAATTCTGGACCCTTTTTGAGGGTTTTTTTAATGTTTTTTGAGGAAAAATATATCTTTTGAGGGGAAAAAGGGTGTATTATGGTCTTTTGGTGACCTTTTGATGGCTTTAGAGGCTCAAATGGTGGAAAAGTGGACAAATGGGTCATGTGAATAAGGAAATGAGCTAGTGAGCACTTTTTGGGTGTTAACACTTTGGACCAAGAGACTTGGGTTTTTCTTAGACTACGGGAGATAGTCCAAACTTATTTGAAGTGACAATGAAGACAGATGTGTCTGGAATCCATATGATTCCTCTTGTTCTCCTTAAAAAGGGAATTTGTGAGGGCATGTCCATCCTCTTCTCTTTAACAGATTCCAGGTAGGGATTGCACCCTTTAGGGTAATCCAAGAATGAAGGATGGTCTTAGGAGGAGCTTGTAACTTCCATACTATCTGCCACCACCAAAGGCTCTCTAGATTGCTTCCTAGAAGTTGCAATCTATATCCAAGTTTAACATTTTATTTTCCATTCTTCAGATTTGCTTCCCATAGAAGCTCACTTCCTACTCTCTCAGTTCAATTTCTGCTTGGATGAGAGATATGGTGTATACTTTCCATTGAAGTCCCTCTTTGACCTAGTGCTTGATATCCTATATTGATTCCCATAATTGATCACTGTTATCAATGCTTGAAGCATCTTGACTAAAGAATACCATTTTTCTATTTCCCAAGGCATCCACGAGTTGAATGGGCATTATGTAATCTGAGTTTTTTCCACCCCAGTGATCCTTTCCTTGTCGTATTCTTTAGCCATCTCCCACCTTACAGAGTATATGATTTGTTATTGTTTCAGCTGATTGCACAATGGCCTTCCAAAAATTCGATCCCCCTTGTTACTTTTTGTTTGGGTTTCTAAGCCATTCCTCCAAGGATGCCGGAGTGACGTATTTTGGGTCAATATTTGTTGTCATATACCTCTTTTGCTGATAATCTTCGAAGTGCCCTTTGATGCCAGTGCCTTGCCAAAAATCTGCAGTTGTTTTATTCCCCATCCTCCTCTATTTCTTGGTCTAGCCAGAGGTTCCCAGGTGACCAAAGCCATACCCGCTGATTCCGTAGCTTCCATTCATGAGAATGTTAGGAAGATTTATCTAATCTGTGAAAGAGTATGGGTGGGTATGGTATCCAATACCATCCAATAAATTTGGCATAGCTTGGAGAATTCTCTTGATCAGTGTCATTCTTCCTGCCCAAGATATCCATTGATAGGTCCAGTGATTTATCCTTTCCTTTATAAGTTTATTCGATCCACCATCCATATCCAGTATTGGATTCAATGTTTTAAAACTCGGAATCGGTCAAGCGTCAACTCGGAATTGGACTCGGAATCGGTAATGAATCGGAAACGACTCATCCAATTTGAATTTAATGACTCAATTTACTCAAAAATACATAAAATAATTAAATTTTAAAGAAAAACAATATTTTAAAGATTATAATCCATGATTCCAAAGAATTAGAGACAAAATATTTAAAGTTTGCTCATGTAATTACCATATAAGGGTTAATTTATCTAAATGTGATGAAGTGTATTGTGGAATCAATATATTGATTCTGGAAAAAAATACATTATCAATGAGGCCTGTTACTAGATGAACTAGTAGGGATAGTCTCGACTCTCTGATGAAAAATGTAAGAGAAGTGACCACTGTCACCCTAGCCAATTCTCTAAACTTCTTATGAGAGTCAGAACCTCCAAGGGGAAGATCCCTTCAGTGTCCTACAAACACCTTAAGACAAGGAAATCCAATGTCTTCTTTGATGAGATTAATTAGTGACCAGTGCCTTAGACGAACCAATGCCTTAGACATTGATCTTAAACGAATAGAGAAGACATGTTATTCATGGAAATTTTTATGTGGATACTAGATAATATGTAGATATTCAAAGTGTTCGTGTAAGCAATTAATTGAATGTTAGCATATGAAAAGATCCTACAACAAACATATGTCTTTCAATAATGTTCTTGTTTGTTTTATGACTTCAACTACCAGCCAAGATATGCTAAACAAATTATATGTAGCATTTAAAGACATCCAAGCATGTAAGACACCTAAAACACCAACATATGACCATATATATACAATAAACTAATAATAGCTTATATAATGAACCTCACATTCAATACAGTATTATCAGGTTAGCAACAATATGTGAGTCATATGCAAGAAAGTATAAATGTTGGAGTAATACCCTTTGCTATTATTCAATTTTCATTCACTAACTTGTAAACATACCCTAAGAAAAGTAGTATAGAAGCAACTTGTAATTGATAACAATAGTATAAATATGAATCATTAACAAGGATCACATAACATGTATTGGAAGCAACAGGGATCTAGGGAAAGTGTGGGGTGCAAAGAAGGCATGCAGATTGACCCGACATGTGTTAGGAGCATGAATGGGTTGTCCCACATTCCTAGTTTTACTTGCTCTGATAACATTACTGTCAGTCCCTGGTATCCCATTTATATGATATTCTGGTTTGGATTCCTCTGAAAGATCATGTATAGCTTGTCATATTGACATATTGGATGATCCGCCAATATCACCTGTGATTTTAATCTTTGTATGTTTCTCTCCCATGTGGTTTACAAGGATATATATGCCTGATATTTAACATGTCGATTGTTTTATGGATAGGTTGTTAATTCAATTCCGGGGACATGGCCAATATCACTAATCCTCTTCTAATTGTTGTGCAATAGTTCCAAGGAAAATCTCTTTCATGAGGGGCATTTTGCGGGTAAATTGAGATGAAGGAAGGATGAAACAAAAGGATTTTACTTCTAAAATATGCACTTCAAAGTTATTCAAATTCCATTCATCGAGTACAAATCCTAGAGGAACTTGAGGTCACCACCCTTTTTCATCTTGGTGGCCATCCTCCACACTTTAGGTGGTGCTTTCTCCATTAAGGGGGGAATCCCTATTAAAACTAGAAATATGTCCTTCAAGTGTTGATGTAATTCAGATTTGTCAAATGAAAGTGTTTTTTAGTATTTTAAAATAAGATGGGAGAAGCCAAGAAATACTTGGTGCCTTGTCCTTGGGCTATGGAGTCTAGTTGACAAATGGAACTTGAAAGTAGTTGAAGAAGACATGACTAAACCACCAAACATAAAGGATTATTAGCCATAACAGATCTGAAGATTGATATCTTAATAACAACCAAGTGAAATGTTCAAGAGACAAAGAATATCATATCCATGATCTTCTCACATCCATATAATGCATTAAAGATGAAATATGAATAGTAGGAACAACCTCTTGGTACATCAAGGTTTATATTTGATACCTCTTATTGCTAGGTGTCCCTCCTAAAATATTGTTTATTTGGATTTTATGGGATCCATGCAGGTGCTTGGGTCCACTTCGACTTACTTCTTCCCAATGTTGGGCTTTAGGATGCCTTCATACAATCTAACGCAGGGATTTGTGTCATTTTAATTTGATTTTAGGTCCATCTGGGCATCTCCTTCTTATGCATTGTTTTAACATGTGCATCTTTTTAACCCCTGGCACCTTGGTTAAGACAGCTTGCTACAAGCTTTCTAGTTTTGTTCCTTTACAGGATTCTATTGAAACTATTAACCCCTTGCACCTCCTTTGTCATGTCAGCATGTCGAGTTTGCATCAAAAGCATTGGTTAAGTAACAACCATATGCCAATCAGATGTCCTCCAATCCAGTGCTACTTTAATGCTCTTTTTGGTGAAGATGGCATTGGGCTCCTTTTATGCTGTAACTTAGGCTAGGTGAGGTGTTGATCTTAGGCCTCATGGAGTGCCAAAATTGCTGCCATGCAAATGCTAAGTTTCATGATCAATTCAACAATATGGTACTGACTATAATGAGGCATGAAATAAAGGGTATCTTGGGATCTTAGTTTGCTGCTATTTTCAGATGTCATTCTAAAAAAAAATCCACTAGGAATATGGTGGTTTTGGGCATTGTTGATACTCCACATAAAGTGTTGAAGGTTCCTAAACTGTGTAACCAGGATTTCAACTCCCTTGTCATCTTGTGGTTCAAACTATCTACAATTATTGTGAAATTAATATCCCTATCCATGGAAAAGTTATTTTCACCTTGAAATTATGAAAATACAGCTTATGTTATAAGAATTGCAGCAATGTCTCCTATTTCCTGGTGGGGTCATGAAACATTGGTGTACTCTTGCTAATTCATTTGATGTTTAGTCTGTAACTGTCTGAGACAAGGCTTGAGCCGAAAGAGATGCACTATCATTTCCAAATTGGTGAGGAATATTTTGTTTACACTGTTGGTCCTTGTCTGAGACAACTATTTGAGGGCTGCGTGATTTGTATCTTAAATATGCAGTGCTCCCCTTATATGCTAATTTTTAGTCTTAAAATATGATCTAGATTTGGTACATGTTGATAGATGGTTCAAAATCTGTTGATTTACATCTACAAGGTGCCTTCCTAAGATGAACAAATCTGTTAGACATGGGTTGATGATGGGATATTTGAGGCCTATGATAAACACCAGGTCTATCTTACTGTCTTTATCCATCAAGCACTATCTTTGCTGCTTGGAAATGACCTTGATGACATACCGAATTTTCCTTTTTAAATGCTAGTGTAATCATGTATCTGACATTTTCTGTGCTCATACACTTCTGATAAACATTTCAAGCTTCAATTTGTCATTCTATCATGTAGCTTACTGTCACTCAATTGTATTATATGACAAATTACTTGTCAAAAAATCTTTATGTTCTTTACGAGCTTTATGCATGTCTAGTCAAATAGTTGATATATATTCATTTATTGCATAGTGAAATTATGTTGAACTAGAAAGGCACAAATCCCTTAATTGGTTTAGTTTCTATGTTATGTAGAAACTTAATTTGAGAAGGTCAACACATAGTTTTGGGGATGGTAAAAAAAATTATTTTGTTTACGTAGTAGCAAAACGTCACTTTCTTTTCTATTTAATCCCCTAATTGTGGCCATACACAATGTAACATCCTTGTTATTAGGGCCTCGTTACAATATTTATTCAATACGTTTAAAAATTTAGATAATCTATAATTAGGGCACTAGCATATTTACAATTGTCATTATTGATGGAACGTGTCACAAGTGGGACTACTTCTTCCTAAAGAAAAGTATAAATTGAAAACAAATATGCAGGGACCTTTTTTGTAGGATTGGGGTAGATTCAAATAGCTAATTCAACAGTTTGATACCAAAGTTATTTACTCATTTATATGTTGAAAACACTTGCTATATCCTATTTTGAACGCTAGATGAAAATCTTCTAACACTGAGGTCAGGTGTGTTTTTTGGTTGCACAGTGTTTGGCCACTCTGGCTCACTGATAAACTCAGTTTTTGCATGGTTAGTTATTTATCAATGGTTTCCTTCCAAATCCCACCTTGCCAAAAGCAAGGTGACGAATGGTCTTTTCCTCTGTTGTAGCCACTCAGAAACCTTGAATCACATCCTATGGGGGTGCAAGTTTAGTCGAACTTCCCAGAAATATGTTCAGGAACAACATTCAATTTTGTTCCACGACCAACTTCATTGGCATGCATCATTATTTGGTGATTCGATGTCTTTCATTCTTCCTCCTTTCACTGGCATTTGGGATTGTCTTCATGCTATTGCTTTGTTTACCATCTAGAAGATAAGGTGCTAATATATGTTTTCTGATCAGGTCAGTTTGATCTAATCTTTTTGTCACTCTTGGAGAGAAGAGGTATGCTTGAAACTCTTTGCAAAAAGATACCTTCTGATTAAGAATATAATTAAATGTAGTATCTTATGTTGAATTTATTGCAGCTTTAGTAGCTATAAAAAGGAAGATATAAGGATCTATTGCATAATATACCCTTCAACTTTTATTTTCATATTTTCGTGAATATTCTCCTTTTAATATAAGATGTATTTTCAAAAAAGTCAATCTCAATTGCCATATGTGGAAAAATATTACACTTGACTGGATTAAAAAAGAATATTTATACTACATATTAAAAAATAAGAACAAATGTGCCATGTATCTCTGTGCCCATGCATCCATCTATATAGCTCCACCTTTCCTTCTTGAAATATCCCGTATGAACCCAAAAGGAAATGATACATGTGGGATTTCCTAGCATGATATGTATTAGCATGTATGGTCCATTTTATATGGGCCCCAAATATCCCAAAAGGACTACAAGGTATGAGACCTACAAGCTTGTAAAAAAAATGTCTAGTGCAAGGATGAACAAACAACTTTATACATCAATAAATAGCATACATTAAGTATTATTTAATATCAATTAGTGTATATGAACCCATACTAGTTTGCACATGCATGTATAATATAAAAACAATTAATCACAATGTATCCATTTGTGCCTGCATCTATAATTACCACCCCAATTTTCTTTATTGTGAGATCACCCTATTGGTAGGAAGGGCATTGTTGACCAACACGACCTCGGTCAACAGGGGTTCGCCTCACTGTCGACACACACCGCAGTCTCCCTGGCCACCGGCCCGGGCAAGTTTGAGCCCACCCAGCAACACCCGTAGAGCAGATGAGGTCTCACCCAAGGCGTCCAGGAAGGGTAGACGGAACCATGTTTCTGCCGAGGGAGGAGGAGAGTTGTGGCTACACAGACTATCTCTATTGCAGTACTTAAACAAAAACTTTAAACATTCGACATGGAGTTATCACATATTACTTAATCGCAACATTTATCATCCCAGCAACAGTAAGTAGACATTGCATCAAGAAAATATAACAACATTCATAGATCGCAACATTGCACAAAGATCGTACCAAAACATCATCATTATATTACTGTCACAGTCGTATACCAAAAGCAAAACATAGATCTCCATACACATACATCTCCTTATCTCTTGCCAACTCCTTCGCTCTATCTCCCCCCTTTCTTCTATCTAACACTTACAACTCTCATCTATTTATAGGCTTCTGCCATTACAATGTTTGTCCATTTACTAACAACTTCCTAACTGACACTATGGACAAATGACCCAATATCTAACTGACTCAATCCAAATGACCCAAAAACCCACATACCGCAGTACAACTGACTCAATATTACATAACATGTGGTCCAAGTGACCCAAAACCCGCCAACTGCGGTATACTTTAACACAAAATACTCCTTTCGCGCCCTCATCCGATGTGTTGCAGCGTCGGTAGTACTGCGACATTTCCTCATCGAACCACCTGCCAACAGGCATAATGCATGTGGACCACCATGACATGAACCCTAAGTTTCAATATAGGTCTCATGCCATACCAACCCATAATGTTCCGAAGGGCTACAAGATATGAGCACTACATATTCATAAGAAACAAAATACAGTGCAAGGAAGAACAAACGACGATGAAGATATAATAACCTCTACTAAGCATTTTATCACCACAATTATTTAAAAAGGGCCTAAACTACCATGTGTCTACATATAATTCTTTCTGACTTAAATGTGAGGTATACACATCAAAATATAATATGATAAAATTTGACAATGTTGAAAATTATGTAAGAGAATGTATTTCACTCTTCCTCATATTGAATTTTGTAGGATCTATACATCTTGATTTTTCTTTATTTATTTTTATCCGATAGCAATATTTGTAACTAGTAATGTTGTGGGTCAGTTGATGAGAATATATTTTTTATGATCAACAAAGATGTTAAATTTGTTCATGAGACTTATTTTTTTTATTTACAAGAAATATATTTTAAGTAAAATTACATCATCGAGATAAAGAGTATTCAAGTATATCTAAATTTTGTCATAATTCCTTCTAGCTTAGATGTGAGGTATACACATCAAAATAGAATATGATAAAATTTGAGAATGTTGAAAATTACGCAAGGGAATGTATTTCACTCTTCCTCAATTCAATTTTGTAGGATTTATACATCTTGTTTTTTTTTTTGTTTGTTTCCTTGGTAGCAATATTTGTAACCAACAATGTTGTGAGTTAGATGAGGAGAATAGATTTTTTAAGATCAACAATGATGTTAAATTTGTCCACAAGACTCATTTTTTTATTTACAAGAAATATATTTAGAGTAATTGTATCATCAGGATAAAGAGTATTCAAGTATAGCTAATTTTTTTCAAAAAATATTGTTGTGTCTTGTTTACCTAATGCACAAGCTGTTAGCTTCTAGTATGGATTTCTAGTGTCGGTGATAAGTTATAATGATTCATTATTAACTTGTTTTGGTTTTGAAACATTCTTGAATTCAATATTAACTGATACCTTGTCTTTTCACCTTTGCAGTGTTGAATTTCCCAAGGATGGAAAATATCAAGTCTCAAATCATAGAGTCAGAAGATAGATTCTACATAGGAAGAGGCAAGGAATTAAGAAAAATGAGGACACATGCAACAAGATGTGCGAGTTTGTAGTGGGGGTTGGTTAAGTGACAATAAGGGAATCATTGGATTTATGTGGGCATTGCCAAGATTTCACTCAGTGGCCATTGCAAAATTTTGAAAAGTCATCTATGTAGATGATTTTCATGTAAAGTATGGAGACCATTTTTTTCATGGACTAGTATTAGTCCATTAATGGATATTTAGTTGGGAACTTATATATATTGTAATACTTAACATTTCATATAATATAATTTGCATGGTTGAAATTATATGTGTGCACTTGATTTTATTTAGTGGTGTAATTAACTAATGCAAACTTGCATGATTCACGTGTATTCATATTTGATGAGCATGAATATTGTATGACGTTCTTTTAATATAGTCACAATATCATATCATTTGTATTGATTAATAATGAACACAAATAAAATGAATAAACGACTAAATTAGTCATTTATATTGATTAATAATGAAAGAAAATTATATAATATGAAACTACTAAATTAGTTATTTATATAATGATTATGAAACTACTAAATTAGTTATTTATATAATGATTATGAAACTACTAAATAGACATAAATGACTACCACAAATGATAAATTTGTAACTAAAAAATGACTAAACTTTGCTTATAAATGACTATTAGTAGCTAATTTCCACTATCTTATAGCTCGACTAACTAAGTCGTATTTATTTTAGTCATTAATAGTTTCCTTATTTAGTTGTATATTTGGTCATTGATTTAGTCATTAATTTCACCAATTAATGACTAAATCAGTGACTAAATCAATGACCAAATATATGAATAAATAAGGCAACTATTAATGACTAAAATAAATACGACTAAGTTAGTCGAGCTACAAGATAGTGGAAATTAGCTACTGTTAGTCGCCGACTCAAAAATAGTCATTTATATGCGAATTTTAGTCATCTTTTTAATCACTAATTTCTCATTTTGTACTAGTGAGGTAAATGAATATGTGACTTAAACACACAAATGAGAGCCTTATAAGGAATGGCCAGGAATATATGAGAAAGAAAGACATGAGGATTCTTCTCAAAGTCATAGTAAAACTAGAAAGTATTCCAAGCCTATGAGAAAAAATCAACATGGGCAGCAAAATGGGATAGGGGTGCTAACTAGTGTGTCCCGTGTTAGGTAGGCTCTGCTATTGGACTGGTGCACAATGCATATAGATATGGCTAACACACCAATATCCAAAAATTTCAACCCTATGGTGAATTTAGATGGAAAAAGGTTCAAATGCATCATAATACCAGGGAGGCCTAAACCTATATGCAAATTTCCAAATATCCATGGAGGAATCAAGCAATCTGCTAAAAAGAACTAGTAAGCAACCATGAGTCCAGCTAAGAATCCTATCTCCAAGAAACAACAGTACCGAGATCATATCCAAAAAATGTGTAAAGAAAGATATGATATAGGTCACTTTGGTAGAAATACTTTCAACTTCTTTATCGTCAACAAAAGGTGTAATCAAGGTAGAGTTAACCAATGAAGAGTCTATAGTACCAAGGCCTAAGAACCTATAATCAACAAGATCAAACTTAAGAGGTAGATCATAGTTGAAAGAAGTGATGGAATCTACAGGAACAAATTCATCATCGCAGGAATAAAATATTCTACAAACAGAATCAAACTCAGTAGGAACACTGACTTGCATCCATATGGGAGATTTCAAAGACTCAATAGTAGTAGTGTATGAAGATATATAATTAGTAAGATCATACTCTAAAGGAATTAAACTAGGGATGGAATTAACTACAACTAGATCCATATCCAAATGAATGCCATACTGTATTATAGACTCTAGGAAAACTTAGTCAAAAGGAATTATATCATCCCAGATGGAACACATTCCCACACATTCACTTTGATCAGTAGGGTGTAGGAAAGGCTTTGATGACTCCTTCGGTGGATCACCTTGTCAACTACTGGGACTGAGTCCCAATAAGGTAAGCATGAACACACAGGCTTCTTCCTAGTAGTAATCGAACCCAAGGGTCGATATAAGGGTTTTTTCATCTAATTACACCCAATTTTACAGGATTAACACTTCCAAGGGTTGTTAAAGTATGAAGTATTGAATAGATACACCTTATCTATGGAAGTTGTGGAAACTATTGAAATTGTGTGTACCAGAGATGCATTAATATGAAAATTAGGTGGGGGAAGATTAAAAGTCCCCATTAATGAAGGATACATCCCCACACCAATTTTTTCACAATTCCTTGCAGAATGGGATACTAAAATAATATTGGATTGATGATTATGGCTGAACTATGTACTGTTTAAGGCTAGTTGGTCAATTGTTACAATATTTCCCTCATGAGGAAACTTGATGATGCAAAATATTGAAGAGACTATTTCCATCATAGCTTGAGTCCAACTTCTCCCTAGTAATAAATTATAATCAAGTGGGGAATCAACAACTTACACATCCACTTGATTACTTTTCTCCCTATCTCTTTTGAAAAAAATGGGATGATTCCATGAGGTTGGAAAAGGGGGTCTTCGAAATATTTCAACATGGTGACAGGAGAAACCACGTCAAGTGATCCTAAATACTTCTGGCATGATAAATACGTGACACATGTGGATATTCCCTCATCTACAATTATTCGACGAGTCTTATTATTTCCATATACAACTTGGATCTAAAAAGAAGCATGGTCAGGTAAAAAAGGCTTTCAATTCTCAAAATCGAAAGAAATCACTTGATTGTCAACAAGACCTAGAGCTCCTAAAGATGAAAGTAAGGTTTTCCATTGAGTTGGACAACTCTGGAGTACCTCAAGTGTAGACATTGCACACAGATCCTGAGCCAAATATTCAACTATATTATAATGTTGAGGAACATGCGCTTTAGGATTATCCATGGATTTCTTGAGAACACCCTTTGGTATTATAGGCATAGTATCGTTGGCAAGATTCTCTACGTGTAAAGAATTGTTGTTGGCCCGGTTTTGCAACCAGGCTTAGTGCTATGGGCACCTGCTAACTAGTAGCAGCAGTTTCAAATAAAATTAAACAAGAAACTAATCTAAACAAAACTAATCATGGATCTATGCAAGAATATAAGCAAATAATGTAAACATTTAAAAAACAAGAACAAGAAAATATTAAAGAATGAATTTGTATTGAAAATGGGGCAAGCTAATGCTTGCAATAGTATTACCTCCAATGGTGAAGGTTGATGTAGAGCAACTCCCAAGATGAGTAGCTCCAAGCTCCAAGAGGTCTCCTTCTCCAAGGTTGCTTACAATGGCCAAAATGCTCAAGGGAGATTTCGGCAGCATGAGGATGAGATAATGGATGGATGTGAAATGAGGAGCCCCTACCACCTTTTTATAGGTTTTGGTGGTGGGGAATACCATTTGTGGTTTTGTGGAAACCAAATGGTATTGACCAACATGGTTTATAGGTACTTTTCCCTCCTTTTTCCTTTTTTGAATAAAATTAATATTTTAATTCCCTTTTTAATATTTTTGGGAATTTGGACCCTTTTTGAGGGTTTTTTATGCTTTTTTAGGAAAAATAATCTTTTTTAATGGAAAAAAGGGGTGCACTCAGGTCTTTTGGTGACCTTTTGTTGGTTTCAGAGGCTCGGGTGGTGAAAAAGTGGACAAATGGGTCATGTGAATAGGGAAATGAGCTAGTGAGCACTTTTTGGGTGTTAACAATTGTCATTATCAACATTAAGGGGTTCTTTACCTTTGGATTCGAATGAATTAGATTCATAATTCTTGTTCCTAGTCTGGAGATAAATATCATGTTCACACATGAAAATTTCACCTGGGCCTGAATTGCCTCCTTGAGAGGAGGTTCCCTGGTTGCCTCCTTGGGAGGCTATAGGGTTTTGGTGAGCACCAACAATCATGTATTGCTAATGTTGAGGAAATTGATTAGTTAAAATAGGAAGTTGGGAGGACCCTTCCTGTTGGGCCAATAGCTTCTGAGCCATTTCCATCTTAGGGAATCTATAAGTTAGATGATTTTCCTTGCATAACAAGTAGGGGAATTTCGTCTAACCTTTTTCATTATTTTCCCTGCCGCCATTAGTGTTGCTGTTATTGTTGTTTACATTGTTTGTCCCCTTAATCCCATTTTTCTTATTCTTATCATTATTCCCTCCAGGATGTTAGTTTCCCTGAGAGTTTGTTAAACATAAATATTCCACCCTGTGAGCATCAGCATTCTTTGGCCTGTAGGATCCATTTCAGTGACTCAGGTCCATTTTCATCCTTCAGTGATACCAGTCTATCCTATTTTTGTTCCTACCCGCATGTTGCATCACTATAGAATGCGCACCCACGAGTTGCATCCCTATAGCCCGCCGGTATCAAGTAAAATGGTAAAAACCACTATTTTATTACTTTTTACTCCCAAAAAGCAGTCATTAGGTGACCTTTGGCTCTCCATCTGCCCAAGTAACATCTTGATGAGTCCTTTCACCTACCTTTGAGAGGACTATATATTGAGTACATATGGCTTATGGACGAGAGGAAGAAGAGAATAGTAAAGGCACTCTAGTGGATTTTTGCCCTATCTTGAGTCTACACTCATTGATCCTTGTAGTTGTGAACCAGTTATGTTCACCTTCCAAACTCCTTTCTAGTTTGAGTTTGCCATTCATGGAGGATTGAAGTGGTGAAGGCATAAGTGGATTGATCTAGATCTTGGTTCAGATTGGTTGCCGGCAAGAGGTCGTATCACTTTGTACTTCTTCTTGTTCATTAATAGAAATACTCATATTCTCGTCCATTCATGGTGTGAATGTCATTTATTATACATTGGGTTACATTTGTGTTAACACCTAAAAAGTGCTCACTAGCTCATTCCCTTACTCACATGACCCATTTGTCCACTTTTCCACCATCTGAGCCTCTGAAACCAACAAAAGGTCACCAAAAGACCTTGGTACACCCCTTTTTCCATTAAAAAAGATTATTTTTCCAAGAAAATCATAAAAAACCCTCAAAAAGGGTCCAAATTCCCAAAAATATTAAAAAGGGAATTAAAATATTATTTTTATTCAAAAAAGGAAAAAGGAGGGAAAAGAACCTAAACCATGTTGGTCAATACCATTGGTTTCCACAAAACCACAAATGGTATTCCTCACCACCAAAACCTATAAAAAGGTGGTAGGGGCTCCTCATTTCAGATCCTTCCATTATCTCATCCTTATGCTGCTGAAATCTCCCCTGAGCACTTTTAGCCATTGAAGCAACCTTGGAGAAAGAGACCTATTGGAGTTTGGAGCTACTCATCTTGGGAGTTGCTCAACATCAACCTTCACCATTGGAGGTAATATCGCAAGCACTTGCTTGCCCCCCACTTTTCAATACAAAATTTATTTCTTATGTTTCTTGTTCTTGATTTTGAAATATTTACATTATTTGCTTAGATTCTTGTTTAGATCCATGAAAAGTATTGTTTATTTAGTTTATTGTTTTTATTTCTATTGAAACTGCTACTACTAGTTAGTAGGTGCCCATAGCACTAAGCTTGGTTGCAAAACCGAGCCAACAGTTTGCTTATGATATTATGGAACATTGTTATTGATAATGTTAATGTTATTTATATATCACATGTACTTGTTAGATATTGGTTGTCAAGACTAATTTGTAGATTACAAGTGATTAGATGTGCGTGGATTGAAAGCTCCAACAGGGATCTACATCAAACGTTGGATCGAGGTTGGTTACCTTTCTCCATTGTTTTAACATTGTCATTTATAATAGCATTGTTTTTTAGAATTGAGTAGATTTCTGGTAGTCATCTGTCTATTGTGGTATTCCCAAGCCATAGTGAGTTTTCTCCAATACAGAAATGGCGACTCCACTGGGGAGAACATCCATGTTTGGGAAAAATTTTGAGCATTAGTCCATAATTAGAGTTGTTGTTTATCAAAGCTCTGTGTCACTGATTGGCCATTAAGATACACTGTAGAAAACTTGCTTTTTATGAGCCTCTGGACTCTCTGTTTGACCATTTACTGTTACTCACCCGCAGGCTGGCTTAGTTCTGCCCGCGTATACCTACCTCTGTTTACTCTATTGCTCACTGGTACCCGCAGGTATTCCTTTGACAGTAGCATGTAACTCTGCCTTTTGTTGGTTTATGGCTATTGGTTGTTGCTGGGTGAATTTGGTTGATTCCTAAGTCTTTGTTGGCCTCTTTCTTGACTGTTTCATGCCTTGGTTGTGACCAGATCTCTTTGTTTCTCTTGGTTGAGCCTTCTTGGTTTTTTACCAATCTATGGTTTTAACCTCTTGGTTTTTTCCTATTGAGCTCATTCCTTTGGCTGAGTCTTGATGTTTAGGATCTGCTAGGTTGTCTTAGTGATCTTCTCAGCACTTCAGTGACTGAATAGTAGGATTTTGCTTGCATTTTTTCATTCCGTATATATTGAAAAAATACAAAAATGTTCATTAGTTTTTTTTGCATTTTCCTTTCTATTTATAAGAGAAAATACAAAAATATTTTATTTCCATGTACTGCATTTTGCATTGAGTGCTTGTTTCCTTCATTTTAGGTTCTGCTTGTGCATTGAAAAGATAAAAGTTTGCATATTTATTTCGGAATTGTTGGTTGATTTTTCATATTAGTGACATTATTTTATTGGATAGATGAGTCTAGGATTGGACGATGTTGCATACTATTGAGTCTACACATCACTAGTTTCACAACCATATCCCTTAAGTAATCACAGCCACTAAAATTAACGCTTAATAATAAAATTGATTAGACTTATTTTATTTATAGGGTACACCAACTAGCATAGGTTTAGAGTCTCGGAATAGATCATTGTGAGTTAACAATCCAAGACTACTGAATGAAACATTTGGTGTCTGACCAGGGAGTGGAGGAATCCATGGTATAGATCAGTGTTCTCAGGAAAAATCTACTCAAACCAGAGTTAAGCACGAGGTCACGCGAGGTTGGTTGAGGAGATATCCCTCTGATACTAGCTGAACGTGGGAGATATATCTAGGATTTGTTCATATCTGGGGGTACTAGAGGTTCGTCCTCTTGTGCTTCGGGCTTAGCTACCCTGCCCATACGACGGGTCCCACCTGCGACTGTCCCCTTGAGCATTGGCTATATTGCGGTAGACATAGTTTCCTTACCTAGGTACCGCACAGGGTACTTACAGTGGTTATGTTGTTTGTGTCATGAGTCAGATAGGGATTGGATAGCACAGTTGTGTTCATGCAGTGGACTTGACCCTGTCGACACAGTGAAGACTAGGTGTCTCTATAACTGATTCTGTTACCTCCAGCTATAGTTTGGGAGTCTCAAGCCTCTCCTAGGAGAGACATACCGGCTCTAGTGTTGGGAGCTCATTTAGCCACTCTATCTTTCTACTCTTGGCTGTAGATTCTCCAGGTTTGTGCTTTTGATTTACTATTTTTTTATCGATAGTTGGCCTTTAGGAGACATTGTGTCTCTCTCTGGAGAGAACGTGGCGCAGAGCCCTGCTCTCCATCGGTCCCATCGTTTGGCTAGTTTAAAGCTAGCTTTGGTTACACAACGTATTACTAGAGGATGCTGGAGGGCTCCCTCTGAGTCTTTAGATTCTTACGCGACTTACGTTGAGGATTACATGGCTACAGGTCCCGATATCGGGCAAGACCTTTCTACTCCTTCGGGTAGAGTTGAACATACTTATGATCCCCAAACTCCTCGTGAGGATTGGGGAGGTGATCCACCTGCGACTCAACCTGGTTCTATTTGGCCTAATCCACTTGACCGGGATCCATTTGATCCTGCAAATATGGATAATTATCTTTACGGGATGCCCGACTTACCCGAGGAGGAAGAACAGGACGAGCCTTTCGTTCCTTCATTTCCACGTGATTCTAGATATAGGAGGCCTGAGACTCATGATGATTTCGTCCCTATGGTCAACCCCACTGCACTCTCTTTTGGTATTCCTAGTCACAATACTGTCGAACCTTCCACTATGGTTGGTACTCATGCTGACACTATTCAAAGTGTTAGCCATACTATACCCATTGGGGGCACTACGTTGTCCACCCACTCACATAGTATGGGGACTGGTCAGATTCCTAACCATGCTAATGTTGGAACGCGACCACCTCCTAGGAATACCCAACCTAGTCGGAATGTTGTCCGAAACACGACTCGCCATCCACCACCTAATACACATTTCACTACTCGTCAACCCAGGACCACTTTTGCACATGATACTGTTCCTCCCAACCATGGGGGTGGACACATACTGCATACTTTTGCGTCCACTGCCACCGCTATTAATAGTAATGTAGGGGGTGGGAATATTTCATATCCACATGGACATCACACCACCAACCCTACTACTAGTCATGCACATATTGGACCTGGGAATACTTCTCATGCTTATGGTCATCACACGACTGCTCAAGCTAATCCGAATATTGGGGGTGGGAACATACCATACCATTGCGGTCAATAAAACATGGTTCCCACTATGAATAGTACATACATGCCCCATACCCATGGTGGAAACCCTTACTACAACACAGTCGGTGCTTGCCACCAGTATCACCCACCACCCCAATATGGTGCTCAAAATGCACATATACCTACTTACTCTCAAATGGGTTAGGCAGGGGGAGGTTATCCATCTTATGGCCATGGGAAAGCTTATGGGCCGTCAGGTCCTCAGTATTTGCAGTTTAATCCTCATGGTCAAGCTTTTGGTCCATCGTATAACACAGTTCCATTCAATCAACCTTTTATAGGAGCTTATAATCAATCTTTCCAGCCGCAGCTCCTGTTCCTTGCACGCTTGAATCTCCCAGATCTTTTGAAGCTCACAAATGATTCGGTATGTCATGACCCTACTTGGCCCCCGATCCCTACCAAGCTCCCTTCGAACATTCCAAAGTTTGAGGGGAAAGGTGGTGAGGACCCGAGAGATCATGTCACAACGTTTCACCTTTGGTGCTCCTCCAACTCTTTGAATCATGATTCCATTTGATTATGACTATTTCAACGCACCCTCACAGGGGTAGCCACGAAGTGGTATGTGGAGTTTCCTAGAAACACCTATAGGGGATTCAACGAGATTGCTTTGGTTTTATTAGACCATTTCCAGTTGCTGGTTCTCTATGATACTAGTACTAAGTTGTTGTCCACCTTCCGTCAAAATAAGCCCACACATATTTCTGACCATGTTCAAGAGTGGCATCGGTGGAAGAGATTAGTGAAAGCCAACATTCCTCCAAAGTTCATGTTTGAATCGTTCCTTAAGTATTTACTTCCATATATTGCTAAGGATGTTTCGATGTCTAGCATTATGACTGAGGAACAAGCTATCTTGAAAGTCTAGCAGTTAGATCTTCTTTATTCTCAGTCTGGCATTTTGTATGACATTATTCCTGACGCACCGAGAACAAGACATGAGCCCACGTCAGTTCCTGGACCACATGCCGATGGCATCGTATGGTCCGCATGCACTCGCCCTATAGATTTGGTCGCTAATCAAATGCAAAATTTGTCGCTAAACCAGTCTGCACCCGGACAGGTTCACACCTTGTCCACTTCCACTCCGTTGTCTGATGTACACAATGTGCAATCAACGAAACCGTCGGGTAACTGGCAGCCTGGTGGTAAGAAAAATGGGAGAAATAATCGTATGGGTGGAAACAATGGAAGTAACAACAATAGAAATCGTAATACTCCTCGTAAAGAGAATTCCAACCCTCCTCAGGAAGGCGGTAATGCTAGTGAGGATCATAAACCTAGGTGTAAGGTGAAATTCCCTTGCAAGCTTTGTGGGGAGGATCATCTTACTCACTTATGTCCTCGTATTGAAGAAGCATCGAAGCATTTGGCACAGAGCCCAGCTGTGTTGAAGGATCCCCTACCTCATCACCAAAACATGGCTTCGCATGCTCCCACCACTAGTTATGGTACTAATGAAACAACAACGTCTTCTTACAATACTAGTGGTTATGGATGTGTGAATATGGTTCAGTCGGAGGTTTGTGTTGCTACTCGTCAATGTGATTATGGTGCACCACAACCAAATTTGGGGAATGAGCCTCCCCCTCCTCCTGATAATTCCTTGCATATCGAGAAGCCTTCTATTATGCCGCGGATACCGAAAGGTGTTCTCAAGCGCTCCACGCATAATCCTAATGCTCGAACCGCCCAAAACTACTCCATTGTAGAAGATTTGGGCCAAACTCCATGTTCCATGTCGGCTCTTGAAGTTTTGCAAGCCTGTCCTTCTCAAAGGCATGCCATTTTGAGTGCGTTAGGAGCTCAGGATGGGGGAATTCCTATTGTTATCAAGTTCGATACTACTGATGTTTAACCTCGCTTGCCTTACCACATGGCTTTTCAAATCCAGGTGGTTTGCCTTAAGAGCTTCATCAAACGTACTATGGTTGATGAAGGTGCCTCCATGTCAGTAATGTCGTTAACTTGTTGGAAAGCTCTTGGCTCTCCTCCTCTACTTGCGTCTAGAACTACACTCACTACATTTGACGGTAGATCTTTTACGCCACATGGAATTATCCCTTCCCTTGTTGTCTCCTTGGGAGGTAAGTCCATGCCTATTGAAGTCGAAGTGGTTGATGTACCCATCGACTACAACCTTTTACAGGGTCGGAACTGGATGTAGGCTATGAAGGTTGTCACGTCTACTGTATTTAGAGTGATTTGCTTTCCCCATGAAGGCAAGATTGTGACGATCGATCAGCTAGATTATGTTGGCACTCCTTCCACAGCATCTACAGGATCAGTAGTCCCGCAAGTTTCTGATTCTCAGTCGGAAACTAGGAACATAGGTGTTGGAATGTACCCCTCATTGATGGAAACTTTTAACCATTCCACACCTGTGAATTTTATTGGAACCATTTCCGACAATGTGCCTCCTCCTTCGAATAATATGTTATTCTGGACCTCTTATTTAAATGATCCGTGGACTTTACCATCCATGAGTTCCACGTCTGGAGACATTGCGCACGTCAGGATGTCTATGCCTTTATCTATAGCGGAGCTCACTTACGATCATATCCAACAAACCACTGCAGATCCAGATCTCTCTTCTTCCCATACAGTTGAGGAATATCCCGTTACGCTGCCAGTTTTGGCAGCCAACCTATCTTTTTCACATGATTGCCTCGATGGTATCGTACCTTCAGATGGATTTCTTTTTGAGGCCATGGGTGGTGATGACAAGCCGTGGGGGGATCTTTATCATAGATATCATTCCCCTCCTCCCCTTGATCTTATTGAATAAGATGGGCCTATAATACAACCTGCCATCCATTTGAATTTGGATCCATTCACCATCTTGTCCAGCCCTGATTTGACGTTTGAGCCTAATGAGTCTTTGAGCTCTCCTATAGATCCGCAAATCGGTGATCCTGATGAGTTCGATTCTACTTCTAGAATTTCCAACTCCTGTGATGATGAATTTTCCACTGCATATTCCTTCACATCCTTCAGCTTTGCTCTTCATTTTGAAGATGATCATTTTGATCCCTCGGGTATTGGTACTATGGCACCTTCAGTGGTTAGCTCCACCTGCGTTATGTCTGAGGTTAACAATAGTGAATTTGAAAATGTTTCTACCACAGTGACTTGTATCGTATTTTTCTTTATGTACATTTTAGAAAGGATCTTGGTACTTATGTTTCTTGGAGACAGGATTCTTAGCTGGACTTATACTTGTTTACTGGTTCTGTTCGACATTTGCTTCGGCCATGGTAGGAATATTTAGAACCTTGCATATAGGTTTAGGCCTCCCCATTTTTATGATGCATTTGAACCTATTACTATCCGAATTCGCAAACACCCCCTGAGTGTCCTTATCTTGCTCATGTTCCTTGCATTATGCATAGCTTTGTCCCATGCGCTCGGAACTAGTCTCGCATATCCCTGACACTCGTTTGCTCTCATTACGAGCATTCTTCCATATCTCCTTTGAGCTCGTTAAAAACAGTAAGGAGGTCACGAGTTTACTTTTTCGGGCTCGTTAAACCTTTACGGAAAAGATTTTTATAAAGTCTTTTTTAAGCTCTTATTAGACTTTTTCAAAATCAAACAAGATTGCTGAGTATACTTTTCATTTCAGACTTGTTAAAGGATTTGAAGTGACATTCACTTAGGTATAAGTTTACCCCTTTTCTGGGCCTTTGTGGATTAATTACGAAAAAGGTATACTCTAGTCATACATACTAGAAGAGTTCTTCTCTCATTGTTTTACACTTTTTCGGGTGAGGAGACTAACTTTACGAAAAATGACTTCTCAGTTATATCATGTTGTGATTGCATTGCATCATCCTGCTTGCCGCTTGAGCATTGTACCGGCTCCTGCTTACTCAGTTGATAGCTTGGTTCCTGAGCACTTTCCCTATCGAGCCCTGCAGAGCTTATATATTTTCCCTTCACAATTTGATGACCCTTTGACCGTGAGGGAACACACCCCCGAGTGTCCACATTCTGCACGCACTTCCTTGCATTGAGCATAGGTATGTTCCACTGCTTGGGACTAGTCTGCTAGCTATTTGACACTCGTTCCCTCACTTGTTGTACTATCAACAATTTTATTCTTTTTCAAGCTTTTCCCAATATGAAAAAGACAAAAAAAAACAAATATTCCAAAAAGTCGGACGGGATTATGGTCATTATTTTTTGTTGGTAGCTATTGTGTCGCCTTTGAACAGAGCATTCATTCCACTCTGTACATTATGAGTCGGGACTATAGTTGGACCTTAGGAGTTGTAATTGTTTCTCAATTTTCTCCACCGATTGGTTAAGCTTCCAGTCATTATGGAGCCCTTTGTAATGCCTCCTGCATTGCATAGTTTGTGTCAAGTCTATGTTGCTTAATTCTATCCATCTGCTCATGCTCTTGTTCAAAGGAAGTCCTGAAACCAGTGTCGGCCACTCCTCAGATATCTTGACTATTGCATGTCGGCCATCCTTATTGAGTCAGTCCGTTTCACCGGAGATCTTTCAAAATCTTTCAGCATTGCTGGTACCTCGTGCTGGTTGATGGGGGATGCCTTAATGCCCTCCTTCCAGTGAGTCTCGTTCCGTTGACTTCAACTCATTTAGTCCGGGACTTGAGGCTTAGAGTTCGGTTGAGTACCTTGAGGCTTGCAGTCATTAGTGGCAGGTTCTGTCGCCATCAACATTTTTGGGAATACATCAATGTCCCCTGATCGATGGATTCATCCTAGTGTTCGACTTCAACCCATTTATTCACACTCTGATGATTGTGCTCTGTTCCTTGATGCCCATTTTCATTATCGGTGGGTCATCTCGTGTCTGTTAACGGTATAAATCAATGACCGGTAATCAGACGATGTCTCATCAGGTTCAACCCCAAATCCTTTATTCACTTGATGGGACTTGCACCATCGAAGACTTGTGTAGAAGACCCCAGGTGATTGTGGCATTCACTATGCTACATATGACTTTGACTCTACATCTAAGATATCACCTCTTAGATTTCAGCAGTTGTCTTCTTTTCAGCAGAAGACCATATCTTACTGTAGAGGGATCATGGCTATGATCACTTATGACATGTATCTACTTATGTACTTCCTGTTCATGGCCATTGTATCAGATTGTTGTACTATACCGACATGTATTCAGAGATACTATTGTATTATGACGAGTGAACCGTTCTTTCCATTTGTGTCTCCATCACTCCACTTCTAAGTTTTATAATGTATTCCAGCCATCGTAACACATTTCAATATCTGACCTCACACATTAGAGGGCATCTGTTACACAAAAATCTTCCACCCTGTGAGCATCAACATTCTTTGGCCTGTAGGATCCATTTCAATGACTCAAATCCATTTTCATCCTTCAGTGATACCAATCTATCCTATTTTTGTTCCTACCCACATGTTGCATCACTATAGCATTCGTACCCGCAAGTTGCATCCCTATAGCCCACGGGTATCAATTAAAATGGTAAAAACCACTGTTTTATTACTTTTTACTCCCAAAAAGCAGTCATTGGGTGACCTTTGGCTCTCCATCTGCCCAAGTAACGTCTTGATGAGTCCTTTCACATACCTTTGAGAGGACTATATATTGAGTACATATGGCTTATGGATGGGAGGAAGAAGAGAATAGTAAAGGAACTCTAGTGGATTTTTTCCCTATCTTGAGTCTGCACTCATTGATCTTTGTAGTTGTGAACTAGTTATGTTCACCTTCCAAACTCCTTTCTAGTTTGAGTTTGCCATTCATGGAGGATTGAAGTGGTGGAGGCACAAGTGGATTGATCCAGATCTTGGTTCAGATTGGTTGCCGGCAAGAGGTCGTATCACTTTGTACTTCTTCTTGTTCATTAATAGAAATACTCATATTCTCGTCCATTCATGGTGTGAATGTCATTTATTATACATTGGGTTACATTTGCTTATGATATTATGGACCATTGTTATTGATAATGTTAATGTTATTTATATATCACATGTACTTGTTAGATATTGGTTGTCAAGACTAATTTGTAGATTACAAGTGATTGGATGTGTGTGGATTGAAAGCTCCAACGGGGATCTACATCAAACGTTGGATCGAGGTTGGTTACATTTCTCCATTGTTTTAACATTGTGATTTATAATAGCATTGTTTTTTAGAATTGAGTAGATTTCTAGTAGTCATCTGTCTGTTGTGGTATTCCCAAGCCATAGTGATTTTTCTCCAATACAGAGTTATATACTGACAAAACATTAGAAGGAGGGTCGGGTTTAAGGTTGTGTGTTATTCTGACCAGTTTCCAGTGAATTTTGACTTGAATGGTTATTACCTGGGCTAACTGGATTGTTCTCAATTACACCGATCACACCATCATCATGAGGTTTAGGGATGGGTTTTGTTGGGTTAGCTTCTACTCTAAGAGAAGTGGGCAGAGTTTCATGCAAGATACTATATTTGGAATAAACCAAATCGAATTGTTGGGATTTAATAATAGTCTGCTCTTCAGTCTAAACCCTAAAAAGAGCCACATATTTTGCAATAACAGGTTGCAATGAATTAATGAACCAATCATTAAGGAATTCATCATGGATATGATCCTTAATCAAGCTACGCCTACTCTTCCAGTCATGGATGTGGTCAGAGATATGAGTAGATTTATCCTGATGAAAGGATGTTAACAGCTTTATTCCAATTTCATAATGGACTAGTAGCTGGAAGTGGCTTAAAAATACCCTCACAACCGCATTAAAAGTTTGAAAATATGCTCATGGTAACTCAATGTACCATTTCACCGCTACCCCAGTTAAATTCCCTTGAAAAATATGCAATCTAATAGAATCACCATCAAATATTTGGATGAACACCATAGATGAAAATTCATCACATGGTTAGTTGGGTCTTCCCTAGGTTTAACTTCAAACTTAGGAATGTCTAAAGGAATTTTAGTGGGTATGGGTGGCCATCTTGGGTCATGTAACACTGGATCATTAGTCAACTTTGAAAGATTGGCCAAATTCAAAGTGGCCAAAAAGGAAACTTTGTCTGAGCTATTGTGTTCCAGGTTATGGGAGCATTAGCTTCCCATTGGTTGGTGTTGGCATATGGTTGTCCTGGGATATATGGATTTCTAGGATTAGTGAAAAGTTAATTAGATTGTCCAAATTTCTGGCCATGGTGGTTTTGAAAAGTAGGAAAATATGTTCTGAAAAACCCTCCCATCCCTCCTAATGGTTGGATTCATTATAAGAAACTTGTCATAGCAAAGTTAGCCATATTGAAACCTCCCATCCTGGAAGAGGGGAGATTTCCCTGAGTGGAATTTTTCCCTCATGGAAGTCCAGTGTTGGTGCCCCCTAGTGTAAATGAATTACCTTGTAGTGCATTTAATCTAAAGTGGTTACATGGAATCATACCTCCAACAGATTGGAAAGGTAAGCTTAGTTAGGGTAGATTGGAGTTAGAAACAACTCCAGTGAAGTGTGGGATAGGCATAGACATTTGTCAACTTAAGGGTGAGAAATTATGGAAAGGTACATATGGGCCACTTATTAAAGCAATGGTCAAAGTTGAACTAGGAGGAATAGCAATAGGTATAGGTTTAAACCCTAAAAAAGGAAACCCAAAAGAAAAGGGGTTCGAACTCAGTTGATTTGATGAACGAGTACTAGTAAGTATCATCGAGGTTGGTGGGGACCATCTTGATCCTATTCTAGATTTCGTATTAAAAGTAATTACTTCTACATAAGTTGTATTAACTGGATTAGTTACCTCCCTTGAAGTAAACATGTGTTCTATGTTTTCCATGTTGAACCACCTAGACAATGGATTAGCAACGTTGAGACCAACTATTTGTGAAAAACTAGGACTTTCTGATGGGTTCAAAATTCCAAATGGATCTGAGAGGTCTTGAATAGAAATGGGACCTAAATTATCTTCAAATTGAGGAGAATGTATTATAGGAGAGTTATGCAATTTCTCTTTAGTATCTCGAAAATGTCCTTCATCAAAATAACTCTCAGACTCACTTGACCTAGAACTATTTTCTTATGTTGGTTGTTTTGCTTGATGTTCCTAGTTTTCATCTTCTTCCCCCTAAGGGGGTGGATCAGTATGATACAATCTTCGTGTCGATGCAGGAATTCTCTCTATTCAAGAAAGTGTCCTTAAATTCTTTAAGGCCTTCACGAAGGTTTATCGGCCACGGTGGCATGCAGAAGATACTAAGAAGAAAATATACAAAAAAAAAAAAAAAAAAAAAAAACACACACTAGAAATTCCCTAAAAGATATCAGACAAGCAAAAAACCCTTATAGTGAAAAGCACTTGGATACAAATACCTTTCAATGCAGATCCAGATATGGTATCCCAAAGATCATCATGGGATGATAATGGCCCAAGTCTAATCAGTGAAGATCAGAGATCAGTTACCAAGGTTGGGCGTGTTTCCCTTCTTGGTTCAAGTATTTTACTAGATAGATATGGAAAACACCCTCCAAGGGTACTAATGATCAAGTCACTAGGTCTTCCCAAGGTGGTCACAGAAAATCCTTTGCTAGCACCTACGTACGACCCTAAAGACAAGATTCTAAGGCTACCAATATGCAGACAGTGTCCATGGGAACAATTGTAGGTCGGGATCATGTGTATGGGTAGGGTAACTAGGCCCGAAACTCTACAACAACACTATGTATGATCAAAATTCCTCATACATGCAAAATCCTGAGTTGATGCTCGATTAAGTATTGGAGGGATCTCTCAGCAACTTAACCTCACATGAACTCGTACTTAACTCATGTGTTAGAGGAGATTCCCAACCACACTTATTACAAGACTGGATTTCCTCCCTTATGAAAGACACATATGTTTAACAAGTTTGAGTGATCTTGGAGGAGTTAACTCTCAAATCCCTACCTCCAAAATCCTAACTTAGCTATTAGGTGTGTTTCTATATAGAATAAAACCTAGTATCCTATCTCAATTACTAATTGCTTGATTAAAATCCAATTTCAAAACTTTTAAAAATAAGTAAAACGAGTGCAACTAAAGATAAAATGTTCTTAAACTGAAATATGAAGCACTCTATTGACACAATTATGTACCTTTCATTTTCAATTTCTTTCCAATGCAAGTTATAAAGATATGATTCAGAATGCAAATGCAAGTTTTCAATATACAGTGCAATTTTATGATCTTTTCAATGCAAAAGGAAACTTCAATATGCATGCATAATAACTAAATGCAAGACATACAAACTTGGAATGAAACTTGACCTAGAAACAAAACAAATTATGTAAAAGAATTTTTTGTTTTCAATATAAAGCAATTCCAAATCCTTCAAAACACTTCCAATGTATTGAAGCAATGCTAACTAAAAAATGAACCAAATTTTTATTATTTTTCAAGAATGAGAAACAAAATCCAAACTCAAACGAACACATAACCAAATCAATGAAAATGATTTTGATCTCCTTATTAAATAGTGAAAGCAGCCATAAACACTAGACTTCTCATTCATGTAAGTACACCAAGTTGGGAAAAGTATAAATGAATACTTTTAGACTCAACCAAAGTGAAATACCTACTAAGAAACAAGGTTTAGTAAAGCCAGGTCTACATACAACAAATGCAATCAAGGTTCTAAACAACTAAAAGAAACCCTAAACTTTCACTTCAATGGAGTAACCAAAAGCACAAAAAATCAAAGAGCAAAAGAAACCCCCCCTTAAGATGGACATGAAACACACCAAAAATTGCAGCTCAAGACTCAAGTAGGTGTGATGCTTGATTCATTTTTTGGACGTATCTTCATCTTGGTAATAAGTGGATCATGCTCCATAAACATGTGCTTGAATTCTCCTTGAGTGGATGCAAGTGAATCTAGAGGCTTTATGAACTTGCTCTTCATACCAAACATGGTGAGAAGAAATATAAAAATATGAAGATCATCATGGATCCTGTAATTCGAACCAGCTGAGGTAGGATCAAATCCAGGAATGTGTAGATGGTTATTTGATATCTCCTTTGAACTAGAAGGGGTGATATTAAAACAAAAATCACCAAAATATGCTTTGAGACTTGAACCCAAGTGAATGGTAGTGTCATCCATATTTAGTGAAACTCTGAGAACATGTGGCAATGGTGAAATAGAAGTTCATAGGAAGCATGTGATCAAGGAGGGTGAATACATCACCTCCAAGCTCCAATTTAACCTCCAAAACATTAAGTAGATCATCATTCTGCACACCAGCAGACTCATGTGAAAGAGAGGATTTAAGAACCTCTTCAAATTCTAGAGCATGAACCGGCTTATCTTGCTCAGAATTTGAAATAGAATATATTGATAACATGAGTGAGGAATGGATAATCTCTCCAAAAGGATTAGATTCATTAGTTGTATCACTTTCATCTACATCAGCTACATGGGAATGGGACAATTCGAAATTGTATTCAACTTCTAGAGCAACAGAGGAAGGAATGTCTTCAATAGAAACTTTATGTTTTGAATCTACAGTTTCTTCTTCATCTTGAACAACTTTGTCATGAGAGATACTTGAGGCCAAGACATAATTACAGAGAAAACTTGAGGAGGTATCACTGGGATTGTTCTCCAAATGATTTGAACCAATCTCTTCATTCTCCTTGCCAAATTCTCTATCCAGTTGGGCCGATAGATCACTTGGATATTCAACAGTTTCCATGAGGTAGTGCATACTAGGAGACATAGAAATACACATTGTTCCAAAGGCTCTGTCACATTCATTTAGCCAATCATTCTCCTCTTCATAGGAAGAAAAATATCTCATAATATCAATACACAAATAAAAAAGACCTTGTTTCTTCAGATATGTTGTCACCTTTGGTTTCCACTCATCATAGTTGAATGGATAGAGAGGAGGAATTGCTTTTAGATTCATGGAATCTGTTGTAGAATACATGCACAAAAAAGATCTGAAAACTCTTTCGGAAGATTACTTTGCTCAACAAAGATCTGATACCATGTAATCTTTTATGTTACAAAAAAACCTCCATGTATTGATGAACATTTGAAACCAAGCACAAGGTTCGATTATCCAGGGTGGTGGTTAGTCCACATTATATTCCCAGAGGTATGACGGTTATAACCGATACTCCAACACCCCCCCTTCGGCGTAGCTTGGGGGAATTGAACCTAGGCCCTCAGCTCTGATACCATGTGATATTTTGTGAGATTATCACAGAGATATAGAGACAAAGATAAAATTCACACTAAGTCTAACAGAGATCAAAATAATTGAGCAGGAAAAATAGAGAAGAAATAATTCTGTTACAACACAAGAGAATCAAGAAAAACTGGAAAAAAATCCATTACCTCTATTATTCAGTAGAATGTGTACATAAATAATACATCTCCAAAAGAGAAATTTGTGAGCCCAAAGAGGTAGTTGGAATCCACACAAGTGGTAGGCTTAGTTTGCATTGGAACCATATCCCAATAAGGTCCATTGGCCACCGATGATGAATGGCTAGTCCACTGAGTTGGACTAGTGCATGAACGAGTCATTAGGGCTATAAATTAGGGGATGAGGCTCCAAGGGGGAGAAATACTAACTTGTAGTGGTCAAAATAGGTGATCCTACACTCAATGGCAGTGAAACTATGTGTAGTAGTTATTTAACTCGTCAATCAAGGGGACAAGGCACCCTAAATCATGGAACTGACTGTGTTAACTCATAAAATAATGCATGAGAGTGCCTTTGGAATTCAGTGATGTAATCAAGGTGCTCTGAGTGGATAAGAGGGATAATGATGACCAAAATTAATCTCTAGGGGGCCTAAATTAAGAACTAGGTGTAGGAGACTCAACTACCAACGCATGGATGCATGGAGTGTTGCATGGAATGCATGCATGCATGCAAAGCATGAAAAACCAAGATGAGATGGTTAGAATATTCCAACACTGCCCCTTAATCCTAACTATGTGAGGAAAATTAGAAATAGGGCCATTTTAATTGAGACCAAAGGTCACCCTTTACAAATTTATTAGTCCATTTAAGTGAGGAAAGAGGGAAAACCCTGTAGGAACCCCCCCCTCAAGATGGACATGAAACACACCAAAAATTGTTGCTCAAGACTCAAGTAGGTGTAATGCTTGATTCAATTTTTGGAGGTATCTTCCTCTTGGGAAGAAGTGGATCATGCTCCAAAAACATGTGCTTGAAATCTCCTTGAGTGGATGCAAGTGAATCTGGAGGATTTTTGAACTTGCTCTTCAGACCAAACATGGTGAGAGAAAATCCAAAAATATGAAGATCATCCTGGAGCCTGTAATTCGAGCTAGCTGAGGTGGCATCAAATACAGAAATGTGTAGATGGTTCTTTGGTATCTCCTTTGAACCAACAGGGGTGAGATCAAAACCAAAATCACCAAAATATGCTTGAGACTTGAACCCAAGTGAATGGTAGTGTCCTCCATCTTCAGTGAAACGTTGAGAACATGTGCCAATGATGAAATAGAAGTTCATAGGAAGCATGTGATCAAGGAGGGCGAATGCATCACCTCCAAAATCTGATTTAACCTCCAAAACATTTAGTAGACCATCATTCTGCACACCAACAGACTCACGTGAAAGAGAGGATTTAAGAACCTCTTCAGATTCTAGAGCATGAATTGGATTATCTTGCTCAAAATTTGAAATAGAATATATTGAGAACATGAGTGAGGAATGGATAATATCTCCAAAATGATTAGCTTCACTAGTTGTATCACTTTCATCTACATCAGCTACATGGGAAGGGAACAATTCGAAACTGTCTTCAACTTCTAGAGCAATAGAGGAAGGAATGTCTTCAACATGAACTTTATGTTTTGAATCTATAACTTCTTCTTCATCTTGAACAACTTTGTCATGAGAGATACTTGAGGCCAAGACATAATTAGAGATAACACTTAAGGAAGTATCACTAGGATTTTTCTCCAAATGATTTGCACCAATCTCTTCATTCTATTTGCCAAATGATTTGTCCAGTTGGGCCCATAGATCACTTGGATATTCAACAGTTTCCATGAGGTAACACATACTAGGAGACATAGAAATACACATTGCTCCAACGGCTCTAGCACATTCATTTATCCAATCATTCTCCTCTTAATAGGAATCAAAATCTCTCATAAAATCAATACACATATCAAAAATACCCTGTCTCCTTAGATATGCTATCATCTTTGGTTTCCACTCATCATAGTTGAATGGAGAGAGAGGAGGAGTTACTTTGAGATTCATGGAAGTTGTTGTAGAAGACCTGCACAAAAAATATCTAAAAAACTCTTTTGAAATATTACTTTTCTCAGCAAAGATATGATACCATGTAAGGTTTCTCGTTAAACCAAAACCTCCAAATATTTATGAACATTTGAAACCAAGCACAAGGTTCGATTATCCAGGGTGGCGGTTAGTCCACATTATATTCCCAGAGGTGTAGTGGTTATAACCGATACTCCAACACCCCCCCTCTAGCGTATCTCGAGGGAATTGAACCTAGTCCCCCATATCTAATACCAAGTGATATTTTTTTATATTCTCACAGAGATCTAGAGGAAACGATAAAATTCACACTAAGTCTAACAGAGATCAAAAGAATTGAGCAGGAAAAATAGAGAAGAAATAACTGTGTTACAACACAAGAGAATGAAGAACAATTGGAAAAACTTTCGTTACCTCTATTATTCAGTAGAATGTGTACATAAATAATACATCTCCAAAGGAGAAATTTTTGAGCTAAAAGAGGTAGTTGGAATCCACACAAGTGCCAGGATTAGTTTGCATTGGAACCATCTCCCGATAAGGTCGAGTGGCCACCGATGATGAATGGCTAGTCAACTGAGGTGGACTAACGCATGACTGAGTCATCGGGGCTACAAATTAGGGGATGAGACTCCAAGGGGGTGAAATACTAACTTGTAGTGGTCAAAATAGGTGATCCTACACTCAATGGAAATGAAACTAGGTGTAGTAGTTAGTTAACTAGTCAATCAAGGGGACACGACACCCTAAATCATGGAAATAGCTGTGCTAACTCCTAAAATCATGCATGAGGGTGCATTTGGAATTCAGTGATGTAACCAACGAACTCTGAGTGGATAAGAGGGCTAATTATGACCAAAATTAAGCTCTAGGGGGCTAAATTAAGGACTAGGTGGTAGGAAACTCAACTACTAATGCATGGATGCATGGAGTGATGCATGGAATGCATGCATGCACGCAAAATGCATGTAAAGCATGAAAAACCAAGATGCAATGGTTAGAATATTCCAACACAAACAAATTCAATTGGTTCCAAATCAACTCAAACAGGTCCAAATTGATTCAAACAGATCCAAATTGGGTCAAAAAGATTCAAATTGGTTCAAACAAGTCCAAATTGGCTCAAAAATATCCCAAAAACTGAGCCAAGAACAATTAAAAGGGATCCTAACCAGACCAAGGACCAACAAAGACTCCTAAAAATCCAGCAAAAACCTCTCAGTTAGAGCCAAAATTGAAAACACTACCTACAAGAGGCACACGCTAGTGAAGTAATAACATAGTAGTGTCAGAATCTATTTAATATTGGGAGGATGGGTGAATCAGTATTAGCGCAATTATGAAATTTTTTTAACTTCTTAACATATTTATCTTAACTTTAATTATGCATCCACCATAATAAATAATTCATCCACGTATGCACAATAAAAAATAACACGTGGAATTTTTACGTGGAAACCCAAATGGGAGAAAACCGCAGAATTCTCTTTTATAATAAAAAGATTGCATTCGAGGAAGCACCAACTTCCTAAGTTTTCCAGCACCAACTGGAAGGAGGAACCGACCCTCTGGATTTACAGGAACCGACCTAAAGGAAGCTACAAATCCCTAATTTCTCCAGCACCAATGGGAAGGAGGATACAACCCCCTGCTTCTTTCCTTGTCTCGTCGGCCATAAATAAAAGATTATGATATTGTACTATTGAACTTCTGATCCATGCACACTTCTAATATACTATTGTTCTTGATGTTGTATGCACCTTTTGTATGATGTAATATAGTTGTCACTATGTTGCATACATCACTTGACTTCAAACTCAACACTTCACTTCAACTAACATCACACTTCATATATTGTGTGCTACTTCATCAATTTCTACAGTCTGTGCCAAGATTCAATATTTCATTCTGCTACTGCACATCTGCAATCTCAACTAATATTACGCATCAACTGATAAAATTCTTTTATGACTTAGCACACCAATATCATATGGAATTGTGCACCCTAAAAAATATGTCTTTTTTGTTTAGGTGCAACATTCTTTAGATAATCTGCGACCCTCGATGCATCATTTGATTCATCCTTTTGGTGTAACACACTTGTCTCAGATCATCCTCATCACGACACGTGTCTATGACTATGTTGTAACTCAATCTTTCTGCATCTGATGGAATGCCTTACTTCACACACTTCAACTTAGTCTTAGTGCATTAGAAAAACTTCTTCACTTCACGCATCACAAAATATACTTCAGGTATGTCTCTGTGCTATTGTCTTAGAACATTTGTGACAATCTACGTGTTGTCTATGATTCTTCCATTCATCCCTCATGCACTCGCGCATATTCTGTTATTCTACCTTTCTGTCTTTACGCAACTGTCACAGATCTACAGCATCATTTTGTGCACCATCATCTAATCCATTCCTTTTCTTGTGCACTCTCGGCTCTCTGCTAGATCATGTTGTTTTGATTCCATGAGCCCATGATGACCCAAAAACTATAAATCTGTATCTTCCATATTTCCACTTATCAAATCTTCATTCTTCCAAGCTTACTTCATTCTCCATTAACTCTTATTATTTATACTTGTTCTAGATGGATGGTGATGTCCATAAGTTAGTTGTGGCGTCCTTTCTTTCTTGCTTCACGATTTTTATTACCTCGTGCTTCTGCCACTTGTCATCTTCTACGTCGTTGAGGTGTCATCTCTTGTGGGTCTAGTGCATATATGGTCCCTTACTTAGTGGTAATTTCACCCTTGTTGTGTGGTATTGTGTCCTTGATGTACCATTTCCTATGGAGTTTGCGCATATGATACCTTCAACCGCTACACCCTTCTTGGTGCTTGTGCGCACTTCAACAACTGAGAGCTTCTTCTGATTAGTGAGCCTTCCATGCATTTAGGGACTTTCTCAACTAAACAACTACTCCTTTGTTCAATGCTTCTTGTGCACTCCCTACCTTTGTTCAATCAATTCTTTGAATTTCTTGTGCACTCCAATTAACTCTTTGGATTGTTGCAGCATTCCCGAAATTTGTTCAATAAATTCTTTAGATTTTACCTTGAAGGTCTATGACTGGCTATACTTGAGACCTGCTCATGTGCTACATGTACTAGATGTATTCCTTATGTACTTATTTAAACTGGATATGCTTGATGTACCTTTCAATATACTTCTTCAAAGTATCTTTCATATATTTCTTCAAACTGGCATAGGAATACTAAAACCTCTTTGAGATCGGTTGACATCAATGACAATTAATTGAATCTGTTGGCATCAATGAAAACCAAATTACAACAAGTAGGGTGTAACATTCCATTGATAAGTCCATCACCTACGTGTTTCTAGTAAACATGCAACTGTCATAAGGGTCACTTGCATGTGGGTATTGAAAGTCTCCAAAAACAAGTCCAACTCAACCAAAATTACAATGGAAGGTTCTATTAAATCCCTAAGACCATTCCTAACTTGAAAATAGAATCGAAAATTCAAGCAAGCTAGAGAAATAAAATTTGAAAGCCCAAAGCGGATAGGCTTTCACCCCAACGGAGTCGTCAATTCTGTTGTGAGGAAATTTATCCAATGACTGGGGATGAGGTCACCAACATACTAGCATTGAAAAAGAATACATATAGTGTTCTGCAACAAGCAAAATAAACAAAGAGTTTGAAAGTTAGAAGGACATGTACCTTATTTATGGAGTTTGATCCTATCTTTCCTTGAATCCTCAAGCTTTTCTCTTGATCCTTAATCTAGGAACCAAAAAAACCAACTCAAAACCTTCCTCAAACACATTTGGATACAAATAAATGGTTGAAATTCAAATAGAGCATAAAAAGCTAATCTAATGAACATTAACAAGTAAGCAAATTTGATACAAGCATAAACAGAGTTGTTAGGAAAGGGAAATATTTCTATTCCTTCATTAATAATTGAAGCAAGTAAAAATTTACCTTCCTTCTATTCAAGTACGACATGACACCTTTGATTTAGGATCTCCTGCTTCTCTTCTCTAAGAATCCCAACCACTACTCATATGCATTAGGGTTTGATAGAAACTAGGGAATAAATGGCAAGGGAAAGAGGGTGATAATTTCTCTAGCATGACAATACTTGGGCTAAGAGTCCCCCTCATGACCAATATCTCTTTCTTTTATAGTGGAAGGAGATGGTTAGATTCGAGGAGGGAGCAGTTGTAACTGAGGAGGAGTTTCCAAAACCACCCAAACTACTCCAAATTTGATATTTTTATATTTTTTGGCATTTTTAAAGGCACGCGTAGTGGAGACAAAGGAAAGGTGCACATCACACATAGTTGATCCAAGTGCAACATGCATGTGGGGGAAAAATAGGCTAAAAATTCCATTTTGAGGGCTTTTCAAGGGGTGTTTTTGTCTCCAAATATGGTCACAAGCTCCCTAAATGTTGGATAATCAATCAATAAGTTAAGGCCACAATATTGAGAACCACATCATGGATCTTCCATCCATAGTTTCCTTTTGTGTGAAAAACGATAGATTCATGAAGTGTCATCATGAAAGTGTCGTTATAAGAGCATCAACATGCAACCGTCGTCACAGATGGAGAAGTGCCAATTTTGGTTAGAACAGGTAACTTCCAGTGTATCCTGAACTTTGGGAAAAGTTATAGGATGTTATAGGATTGTACCAAAGAGTAAACTGATCTTATATGATAATATAAATTCTATAATGGTTCTCTCACATTGTGACTAAATACAGTTTGAGGAAATCCAAATAGGATATGTTGCTTACTTACTAGCAATGTGAGTGGTTGGTAACATAACAATATTGTTAATAAGAAAGAATATTCAAGTGCGAGTATTATGGTAATTTTTGTTAGGAGATAGTTAAACATTTGGAGTGGATAATCCTACACACTCTTGTAGATGGAAATTCATAAACGTTCATTAAGCAGGAAGGAACTAAGACTATTTGATGGTTCTTTAGTCATAATGCAAACAATGCATTTACTAAATTTTGAAGGTGTAATAGGAAATACATAGAAGGGTTGTGGAATCCATTTTTCAGAGTAATTGGTTATTATACAAAAATACTAAGGAAATAATGACAGATAATGAGAGCATGGGACATACTAGAAAGTAAATGATTCTCAACTCATAAAGGTGATGGGTGATACATTCTTGTAGGCAAGTGCATGCATGCTTAGAAAAGTTGTAGGATATGAACCAACAAGTTATGTGTGAGGAATGGGAATAAGGGATGAAATTCAATTCACATAGAAGTTGTCACAAGTGGAATAAGAAATTCTAGTATAAGGACCTCTCGTGTGGGTTTAGAAACGATGGTAAGGATTTCCATAAGAAGGGAAATAAAGTTGCATGATGAATGAGGCTTAGGGGAATATAATGGACCTTGAAAACATTTCAATGGGAATTGGAATTCCATTGATGACAACATTGTGAAGTGCTAGGAAGTCCAGGTAAGTCAATTTTGGTGCAAGGTTAGCTCAGGAAGGGAAGAAGTAAATAAATAGGGTGACTCAATACAATTTGTGAACCAAGAATGGTCGAGTTGATCTTGGCTATAACTACTCAAGATAAAGTGAGTAGTAATACAAAAACGAGAAAGATGCGAAGACAACTCAAATTAGGAAAATCTTACTGCCATATTCAAGTGGAACTTGACGATAACTAAAGATGGATAATGAAGTTGTGGCAATGATAAATAAATCTACATAAGGCTAAGAAAGTTGTGTAGAAGAAATTGAAGCCGAAATCTCCATGAGGAAAATTAATAAATAGGGATATTTCTCACATTAAATTTATCTTATTGTATCATAAGAATTGCATGAAGGGAAAATAGCATGTATAAATTTTATACATGTGAATTTCTACTTGGTGAGAAAGCTAATGATCCCTTATGTGCTTGACAAAGAGCCCATGGATTAGATCAGCTGTGGTGTGGAAGAGGAAATTCCATGCTATATTGAAGAGAAACAAGAAAGGGAGAATCCCTTAGCTCTTCTCTTGTTGTTATAATTATATTTTTTGAGTTTTATATGCATAAACTTAAGACATGAGATTAGATAGTTGGAATACATATGCACTACTGGGCATGTTAAAATATGATGCATAGTGCATGTGAATATGCTTGTGCATACATATGATATTGCATATTATTAAAAGTTGTAGTTTTATATATGCAATGAGACACTAAGGGTGATTTTTGTGGTTGACAATGATTATATGACCAAATATGGTTGAATCATGGATCAATATACTAATGAGGTGATTGCATATGACCTATAACTTTGTGAAAAAGGTGTTGATGTATTTGTAACTTCGGAAGATATTCACTTGTATATTACATTTGTACTTTATTGTATATCCAACAAAGATGTATTATTCCTCTGATTGGAAGTGTCGTTTTTTGTATTTGCGAGTGTCACAAGTTACATTGTAAGTGTCATCATTTGTATTGTTGGGTTATTAGACCACCACTAAGGGGTCGGCCCTAGTTAGGTCATGTGGTTGGGTTATTAGGATTCCTTAGGAAGTCGACCCTGTTAGTTTATTGGTAGATCAAGTCAATGTATAAATAGAGTGTGTGCCTCTCTCATTCTATTCATTCACTCACTTCTCAAGATCACATAGCTAAGAGAGAAAGTGGCGCACAAGTGGAGGAGGAGGAGTTTCTGCTAGATACATCTCTTTGGGTTTGATCATTGTGATCTTGGTTTGTGGTTTATTCTATCTCTGAGGAAGTTGTGGGTTTTTCACCTTCTTGGTTTTCCCCAAGGAAACTATGTGTCTATTGTCTCTTGTGTTTATGATTGTTATGCTACACATGTTATTATCTTAGTGATCCTAGATAATATTGAATGAAATTATCGAAAAACTAACATGGTATTAGAGCTGACCTAAGAAGAAGGCATTGTGCAGCTGCGGAAGCTAAGGCTTCTTAATTTTTGGGTTTCTATCCACAGATCATCAAAGGAAGGAGGCTATATTGAATCTCCTTGGAAGGGTGCATCTTTTTGACAAGACAGAATTCAATTCTGATCATTTTCAGTTTTGACCTAATCTCTACTGCAGGAAATTAGGGTTTCAGAGAAAGTTGGGATTTCTGAAATCTGAGACCACGGTTGGAAACTCCTCTGAAAAATCAAAGTTTAGAGCTTTTGATCGAACTTTTTGGTTGGGTGAATCTTCGGGAAAATCAAACCCTAGTTCAGGGTCTTGTCCAGTGAATCTGGAAGTTTCAAAGGAAATTTTGAGGGGTCAAATTTTGCAGTTTTCAAATTTGGAGTATACTAGCTTGACCAGCTCAGCAAGGTGCATATTTCTATCCTTTCAGAAGTTTGAAATTCAAATTTTGAATTTTTAGGGTTTCTCTAACAAACCCTAATCCAGCTCCAAATCTAGTTTTCAGCAAATCAAGTGCTAAGACCTAATAACTTTTCTATCTCCATTTGATTTAGTATTTAAGATGTCTCACCACACCAAGCTTGAGGATAAGCTTGAAGGGGATGATAATTTCTGAGCCTGGAAGTATAGGATTGGGTTAATCCTAGAAGAGAATGAGTTGGACACTTACATAAGTGAAGAGGTTCCAGTTCTAGAGGGAGAAGAGGATAAGGCGTTACATAAGAAGAACTTTTTCAAAGACAAGAGAATCATTGCTGATTCTATCAAGGACCATCTCATACCCCATGTGTCTTCCATAAAGACACCTAAAGAGATGTTTGACTCCTTGACCAAGTTGTTTGAAGGAAAGAACATAAATCAGAAGATGACTCTGTGGAACCAATTGAAAGGGGTAAAGATCCATAATGGAGAGACCATCCAATCCTACTTTTTTAAGGTCTCTCAAATCAAGGAACAACTTGAAGTTGTGGATGAAGTGGTGGAGAATGGAGAAATTGTAATGACCACATTGAATGGCCTACCTAGGTCATGGGACTCCTTCATCCAAGGAATCTGTGCAAGAAAGAAATTGATCTCCTTCAGTAGACTATGGGATGAATGTTCTCAAGAAGAAGCTAGGCTTGTGGCTAGAGAAGAAAAGATGGGAAGTGAAGATCAATCTCTCACAGCACATACAAAGAAAAGAAAGTTCAAGAAGGAACAACCTCAAAGCAGAAGATCTTCGCACCAGCAACACCACCACCATCCAAAAGATAAGAAAGATATAAGATGCTTCTCATGCAATGAGAAAGGGCATTTTGCTTCTGAATGTCCAAAGAAAAGGAAAGAATTATTCAACAATAAGGGGAAGACCAACAAGAAGAGGTATCATGCTCATGTTGCTGAGGATGATGAACCTCCCAAGAAAAAGAAGAGGGCATAAAGTGAAGACTCCTCAAGTGAGTAAGAATATGTGTTGATCTCTGCTCTCACAGGTACTATATCACATGGATGTGATGATTGTATTATTGATAGTGGGGATTCCACACACATGATGAGATTTAAAGAATCATTTGTAGACCTATCTGAACATGAGTCACCTCACAAGGTGAAACTTGGGGATGACTGTCAATATCCTATAAAAGGAAGTGGTGAAGCCTCCTACAAGTTAGACTCTGGGAAGTCTTTGAAGATCAAAGATGTTCTCTATGTACCTGGGCTCAAGAAAAATCTCATCTCCATATCATATTTGGATGCAAAGGGAATGAGAATTGCATTTATAGATGGCCAAGTACTCATGTGGCCAAAGGGTAAGACACTAGATGATGCAATGGTGATTGGAGAGTAAGAGGGAGTATTATACAAGTTGAAGGGACAACCTGAACATGCCATGGTACATGAGTCCATGGAGCCAAGTGAAATTTGGCATAGAATGATTGCACTCATGCACTATAGAGCGCTTCCAATTGCAAGCAAAGCAGTAGAGGGTCTTCCTGAATTCCAGTCAAAGCATAGAGGTATTTGCAAAGGATGTGCAAAAGGAAAGAACATAAAGAAGGCATTTCCAAGCAGTGAAAGCAAAGAAAAAAGAACCTTGGAGATTATCCACTACGATGTATGTGGTCCAATGTCATCCAGTTCTCTGAGTGGGTATGTATACTATGTTTCCTTCATTGATGATTTCTCTAGGAAGACTTGGGTTTATTTCTTGAAGAAAATCAAACTGATAAGAATATCAAGACCTTTAGATCCGACAATGGTGGAGAATTAACTTCAGGTGACTTCAAGAAGTTATGCATTGATTCAGGGATTAAGAGGGAGTTGAGTACTCCTTACAATCCACAAAAAAATGGAGTTGTAGAAAGGAAGAATAGAACTACCATGGAAGCAGCACGAGCAATGCTTCATGACCAGGATTTGCCTATGCATCTATGGGTAGAAGCAGCTAGGACAACTGTGTATGTGCAAAACAGAACACCTCACAAGATACTTGAAAACAAGACACCCGAATCAATTTTCTCTGGTAAGAAACCAGAAGTTAGCCATCTCAAAAGATTTGGCTCTCCTATATACACACACATTCCAAAGGAAAAGAGGACAAAGCTAGATCCTTCTGGAAAGAAGGGTATTTTTGTGGGTTACAGTGAAAGCTCGAAGGCTTACAGAATCTATTTTCCAGGGTTCAAGAAGATTGACATCAGCAGGGATGTAACATTTGATGAAGACTCAACATACATCAAATCAAGGAAGACACATGTTGAAGACAATCAAGAACCAAGGGTAACCAGAATTCAAGACACCACTATGAATGAAGTAATTCCAGAAGAAGATTGTGAAATTGAAGATCCACAAGAACCTGTAGATCCACCCCGTGAGAAGAACTCTCACAAGAGGAAACCTGCATGGGCTAGAGAGATTATCCAAGATGTAGAAAGGCATGCTATTCCAGAAGAGGAACACAGAGAAAGGAAAAGGACAAGGTCACACACCAGTTATGTTTCCCTGCTCTGTGATATTATGAACAAAGAACTTTCCACTTATGAAGAAGCAGCGGAAAAGATAGAATGGAAGGATGCCATGGTCAAGGAATACCAATCGATACTGAAGAATGATGTTTGGAATGTGGTCCCAAGACCAAAAGGGAAGTCTGTTGTGACTTCGAAGTGGATCTATAAGATCAAGCATGCTACAGATGGTAGCATAGAGAAATACAAGGTGAGGTTTGTAGCTTGTGGCTTCTCCCATAAAGAGGGAATAGATTATGAAGAGACTTTTTCTCCTATAGCCAGATACACTTCCATTAGAATAGTACTAGCTCTGGCTACAGTGATGAAGTGGAAGATACACCAGATGGATGTCAAGACAGCTTTCTTGAATGGTATAGTCGAAGAGGAAGTATATGTGGAGCAGCCACTCAGTTTTGAGACACATGACAGGGAGTCATATGTGTGCAGATTGAAGAAAGCCTTGTATGGCTTGAAACACGATCCTAGAACTTGGTATGGGAGGATAGACTGCTTTCTATCCAATTTGGGCTTTACCAAGAGTAAATCAGATTCTAACCTTTACTACAAGGTTGAGAAAGGAAATCCTGTGATACTACTACTGTATGTGGATGATTTGTTTGTTACAGGTGAGTATAGATTGATTGCAGATACAAAGGGGAAGCTTGTTGCCGAGTTCGAGATCAAGGAATTGGGTATGATGCATTATTTTCTAGGCATGGAGGTGTGGCAGAGTACAGATGGGATCTTCCTTAGACAAGGGAAGTATGCAGTAGAGATCCTGAAGCGGTTTGGGATGATGGACTGTAAGGCCATGGCCACACCTATGGCATAGAACCTCATGCTTCATCTGAGCCAGTTGATGTCACGGTGTATCGTCAGATGATTGGGTCCTTGATGTACCTGACGAACACGAGACCAGATATTTTCTTTGCGGTGAACACCTTGAGCCAGCTTCTAACAGATCCTAGACATGTTCACTTGATTGCTGTGAAGCATATTCTAAGGTACCTGAAGGGTACGGTTGATTATGGGATCAAGTATGATGTGAATCAAAAGTTTAACCTGGAGGGTTATGTTGATTCAGATTGGGAAGATAGTGCTGCAGATAGGAAGAGCACTTCGGGGTGTTGTTTCAATATGGGATCAGGTGTGATCTCTTGGTTTAGTAGGAAGCAGTCCTGTGTAGCACTAAGTACAGCCGAAGCAAAGTATGTCGTAGCTTGTTCGGCCATTTGTGAGGTAGTATGGCTTAGGAAGCTACTATCTGAGTTATTTGATCTCCCGTTGGATGCTACCTGTATCTTCTGTGATAACCAGAGTTGTGTGAAGTTGTCTGAGAACCTGGTGTTCCATGATAGGTTGAAGCACATTGAGATCAAATATCACTATATCAGGGATATGGTGCAAAGAGGAGCAATGAATCTCTTGTATGTTGTGACGGATGAGTAGGTTGCAGATGTGTTGACGAAACCATTATCTAGAGTGAATTTTGAGTACTTCAGAGAGAGGCTTGCTATTCTTCAGATTGAAGATAATTCGAGGAAGAAGTGATGGGACACATTTGCAAGATCCATTCCAAGCATGGTGATAGGAGGATCCTTCCCATTGTTGTGGATGTAAGCGATGTGTGATGAGCATTAGTACGATGCTCCAGATGATATGCATCAGGAGGATGCTGTGACGATGATCAGGATGATCATGTGATGATGATATGCATCAGGACGATGTTGTGACGATGATCAGGATGATCATGCGATGATAATATGCATCAGGACAATGTAGTGATGATCAAGATGATCATGTGTGATGAGTATCAGGATGATGCTCCAGATGATGTACATCAGGATGATGTATGGTATGATGATGATCAGGTTGATCATTAGCATCAGGATGATGCTCCGTGCGAGGATGATCAGGTGGATCATTAGTTTCAGGATTATACTCAGAGGTTGAGGATATGTGGCAGGTTGTGCAGGTAGGATAGAAAAGATCCTGGGATATACTATAGTCTGTTCTAGGATGCTCTTTCGCGTTTTTGCTATAGGTAGCATGTAAAAGATCCTGGGAGATCTGATAGGTTGAGCTGTGTGCTCGTAATCAGTCTTGGGATGCTCTTTCAAGGTTTTTCTAGGGGGGCATGTAATCAGTCCTGGAGATCCGATAGGTTGAGCTATGTGCTCATAATAAGCCCTAGGATGCTCTTTAGAGATCTTGTCGGTCATGCTTAGGAACGTAAAATGTTCCTGGGGTAACTCTTTAAAGGTTTTGTGAAAGGGATGCTTATAAGTCCTGGGAGATCTTGCCGGTCATGCTGAGGCACATAAAATGTTCCTAGGATGCTCTTGTCAGGATCTGCATATGCACATAATTAGTCCTGAGATACCACCTCTATCAGACCACTCGCAGAGATGTGAAGACCTACAGGAGGCTAAGCCTACATCCAGCATGAAAAAGGGTTGGCTCTGTAGAACTTCCTATGACGAGAAAAATTCAGAGATAGCCCAGTGATCGAGATGTTGAGTACAACAGTAGTGATGATGATGATGCTCTGTGATCTAGTGATGATGATCTAGCTCATTGAATACTTGCACCAATATGTTTTGATGACCCGTGTCTATAGAATACCTTCCTAGTTAAGAGGGAGTGTTGATGTATTTGTAACTTCGGAAGATATTCACTTGTAAATTACATTTGTACTTTATTGTATATCCAACAGAGATGTATTATTCCTCTGATTGGAAGTGTCATCTTTTGTATTTGCAAGTGTCGCAAGTTACATTGTAAGTGTCGTCATTTGTATTGATGGGTTATTACCCCTAGCTTGTGCAAATGAGCACCTACTAAGGAGAATGGACTCCTTAGTAGCAGTTCAGTAAATGGAAAATATTAAGCTAAAACAGAAATGTAAAACTACTCTAAAACATGTGCATGAAAAATAAACAACAATTTGTAAACAATGGTTTTGTATTAATATTACCTTCAATGTGAAGGTTGATGAAGCTCCTTGCAATGTCCAAGAGGGTTGCTCCAAGCTCCAATGTGCTCCTTCTCTTTCTCCAATGGTGGAAATGGGCCAAAAGGGGCTCTCAAGGTGAAAGTGGCTCAATGGTGAGCTAGGGTTTCAAGAGAGATTTTGGCAGAGTAAGGGTATACTTGATTGTGGATGTGAAATAAGGGATCTCCATCACCTATTTATAGTTTTTTGGTAATGGAGTGCTGACCCATGGTTTTGGGAACCATATGGTTTTGGGCAGCTGTATAGGGTTTTTTCCTCCTTTTCCTCATTATTTTATATTTTTTATCCCTTTTTAGGAAGTTTTTGCTATTTTTAGAGGAATTTTGGATATTTTTAGAGGAAAAGGGGGTTTTTTAGCCTTTTTGAGGCTATTTTGATGGTTTTGTGGCCTTTTGGAGGCATTTTAGGCCTTTTGGAGGCTTTTTAGTGGGATTTTTTTGAGATTTTTAAGGGAAATATGGTAGGAAAATGGACAAATGAGCCATGTAATGTGGTAGATGAGGTAGTGAACACTTTTTGGGTGTTAACAATTGTATATCCAACAGAGATGTATTATTCCTCTGATTGGAAGTGTCATCTTTTGTATTTGCAAGTGTCGCAAGTTACATTGTAAGTGTCGTCATTTGTATTGATGGGTTATTAGACCACCAGTAAGGGGTTGGCCCTAGTTAGGTCATGTGGTTGGGTTATTAGGATTCCCTAGGAAGTCGGCCCTATTAGTTTATTGGCAGGTCAAGTCAATGTATAAATAGAGGGTGTGCCTCTCTCATTCTATTCATTCACTCACTTCTCAAGCTCGCATAGCTAAGAGAGAAAGTGGCGCACAAGTGGAGGAGGAGGATTATCTGCTAGAGACATCTCTTTGGGTTTGATCATTGTGATCTTGGTTTGTGGCTTATTTTATCTCTGAGGAAATTGCAGGGTTTTTCATCTTCTTGGTTTTCCCCGAGGAAACTCTGTGTCTATTGTCTCTTGTGTTTATGATTGTTATGCTGCACATGTTATTCTCTTAGTGATCCTAGATAATATTGAATGAAATTATCAAAAAAATAACAAAAGGCGAAGACAATAAATATAGGATCAATAATTTGGTGAAAGGATTGTGCAATCCTTTGCAAGAGACCAACTAATTAGGTAACCTCAAATGTGTGAATGGAAGACATGAAGGTAATGAATCTATTTATGCTAATTGAATAAGTGCTAAGAGGTGATTAGGTAAGGATCCTTTCAACCATATTTAAATATAATGAATTGATATGTGCATGAAGCTTGAATGCATTAATTTAAATGATATCCCACCAGGTATGGTGTGGTAAAGGCAGGAAGCCTTGTACCTATATGACTAATTGGAATATATAATACATTCATATTAAATTAAATAGCATTCAATGTGTGTGTTTTGGTTATGGGTTAATAACCAAGGAAATTTGGGACTTATGTTCCTGATTGTGGTAGTGAATGCATGTGATACAATCATGGGTGAATCCATAGTGTTGTTGGATACAGAAAGGCTATAGTTATACATAAGTGTCCAATGGTATCCCTAATCGTTTCAATGTCCTCGATTGTAACCTCATTGGAATTACATAGAGACCATTACAGAGGGGGTAATTTCTTGAGGAAACAATGGAGTGGTGAAGGGAAATGCCTTCTAATATGCATGAGGGACCCTTTAGTGGAGAAAGGATATATCATGGTATTTTGTTGGGTAGAGAATAATTTGTTCAGATGGTAATGCAAGTATCAAGGAGTTGGTTGGATGATGTGTTGAGGCATTGGCTAGACCTTCCAAATCATCATGATGAAATTTATGACATGGGAATATGATATTCATGAATCAATGCAAGGGTGGATTGAGTGAATGTGCATTGGGAGATTATATTAATAATGTGATTATGTGTATATGTGTGGGTACATATGTTAGAATGCAATGTGTGAATGCATGCTTCTGATATAATTCATTCAAATTAACATGCTAATAGATGAAATAATGAATTACTAGTAAATTTATGATTCTGGGATCATTGCATCAACAATTGTAGATGCAATGAAAGTATTGCATGAAAGGTAGTCATGTTTTGTTAGACTATGAGAATTCTATGTAGAGAGAACAATGTTGCATGAAAAAGGTGTGTTGTATATGGTAGTGAAAGTAATCCATAATGAACACTAGGACTACTACATGCACAATTGAATGTGAAAAGTGTATGATTGTGTATTCATGAGTATTGGAACATTTGTTTGAGTGTATAGATAATATGATTGTAACATGTGAGTCTATTGTGATAATGATGCATATAAACTAAATGTATATCATTACATTTGAAACATTGACAACTAGTAGTGATTGAATTATTTATGTGTCATATTTCTTAGATCACTTCACTGGATATCGTAAATGTTGCAATAAATGGATTTTATGCATGAACACTCATGACTTTTTTAGTTGACTGAAAAGTTTAGATTGCAAGTAGAATTGTCTTGGATATGGAAATGAGTGTAAGTCCATAATGAAGACTAGAATCTACTATGTGAAAATTTCAAACATTATGAGAAGGATCTCATATTTGTGAAATATAATTTCTATATGAAATAGATTTGAAAAAATTATCATTAAAATTATTTTGATGATATCTCATGGTAATTCTATGTGTATAATACAGTTAATATGATGGATATGTCTAGCGAGGATAGATTATGGCCACTAAGAGATTGCAATAAATTGGGAGAATGGTGCTATAATGACACTAGAATCCCGTGATATGCCTTAATCTCCATGATCTATGTTGTATTGAGGGTTGCTAGTGGGATGCCCTATAAATAAGGCCTTGTGAGTTGACTCTCTTATTGTGCATGAAATCCTTTGCAATATGGATCACCCAAAGGAAATTTATAATAGTGAACGGTATGCTTGAGCCTAGAAGGGAGAGTGCAGCAAGGAAGGGGAAACTAAGATGAATCTAAGTGAGAGATCGATGTTAATATATGCTAGCTGGGATCAAGAAGGAATTAGAGGTATATCTAGATACATTAGGTGTCAAAGAAGAAAGTGAGTTGAATATCTCCCATGGAATCCATTTGGAGCAATGATATGTTCATACAGATAAATATTAGGCTTATTGCATACTATGTCTTGTGTTATGGATATATATGCTTTGATTATGAAACTTGAATATTTGTTAATGGGTCAACTGTTGCTTACAATGACTATGTCAAGCATGTTTTCCTTTGATGATTATAATAAGCATATGCTGAAATACTAAAGGGCCTTGGAGGTAATCCATGGTAGTCAAAAGGAATGGTTGATCATTGATGTCCAAGGTATTCAAAAATAAGACAAAGTGGCCTTTAAGAGAAGGCATTACAACTACAACTGAAAAGAAGGACATTGAACCTTGTTGAAAAAATGATAACATCAAGGATGATGTTATTCTAAGGGAACATGATTGTAATATCCCATTTTTTATCCCTAGAATGTATCGAATCAAATTATCTAAATGTTGTAATTATGCTAAGTATTGATTTCAAGGCCAAGGCCCCACTAGTTAATGGCATAGGAATGTATGATGTAGAGATATATATTGGGCCATGTGGCTAGATTTCCATGATGGTTCGAGTTATGTAAATATTATGCTGAAAAATAATATAAAAGGTCCAACATGGTTTTGCAAGGAAGAAACTAAGAGGGGATATGAGTCCACTGGAGGGGAAGTGGAAAGGAGGTTCATATGGGAGAGTAACCCTATGCTTCCATGTGTCATCCCTAGAACTCATCTAATTATGTTGTGTACCTTGAAGGAGACAATTGCCTTATTTTATTCAATCAGTAAATGCCTATGTGAGGTTGGTGAGGGAGCCCTCTCTCATAGTTATGGAAGCATGGAATGGATATTATTTTCTAACCTTGTAAGGTTCCTTCCTACGAGGATCAAAATCAATGTCAATTTTCTTGTCGACCATCCTTTTATCTCCATGGGAGTCTATTATTTGAGGGATGTCATGTGGAGGGATGTTGTAACATCCCGATAATTTCATAAAAATTTAAAATTTTTAAACAGCATTACAATTGCGGAAATAATAAATGCTTAACAAAACAACATTGAATAATGAAGGCATTAATGCGGAAAAAAAAATTAAAAAATGAGTCCCATAATTAAAATCATTTTAATGATAAGCGACACATCACACTTCTTTTAACATGCTTACGACATTAGTTTTGCTTGTGTTAATTGTAGTTCAAATATCAAATGATCAGGTTTTCTGGACAAGGTACTGACAGTTTGTTTCTTTGATGATGATGAAAGGGGTCCTACAAGGTACCCTGAGGCTTACTTAGGTATGTTAGCTAAAGCATTTGTACCTGTCCTTCTTGCATAGATTCGCAGGTAACAGTAGTACGACAGAAACAAGTTTTACGAGTATTTATGTTTTTCAATTAGTCGTCAAGTTTGGTAAATAAAATTATAAGTACCTCCTCGCTTCAGGTATGGAATTCTGTCCAAAATCTAAATGTGCTAATTTGACAAATAAAATACAAGTTGCAGATGTTGATAATATCTATATCGATTCATTGGTGATTTGCCTAGGAGAAAATACCTATGCTTGTGAATCTCATAAATAAATACTAGGTTACGAAGTCTAAAATGCTAATATGATTCTGCCAATACTTTTCCATTTCGTAAAGAATGTTACTACTAGGTGTAATGAGTGATGAACATTTCAACTTGAACATTATTTCTAAACTATAGCAACATGATCCAATTAATATTTCAATACATGGATTTTATTAAAATGACTATAGTATCTCTAAATTCTCCATTTATAATTGGCTTATATGATGATATAGCCTTGTCTATTATGATGTTATTATCATATTTCTATTATGAACATGCTACAATCTATGATTGAACCTTTTTAATATCAAAAGTACAACTTTATGAATAATATCATAAACAAACATTAGGAGCTGCAAGATTTAATTCTAACTATATACTAAGCATCGAAATTGTTCTAAGAATTATGACCTATACCCAACTTGAGGAGTGTTAATACAAATCTCGTAAATACAATAGAAACATATTAAAGATTCAAATGTGGATATTACAAAACATTCATATAATGCAATGTATCATACTTTGTGAACAAGTTAATACGATGTATATAAGTAATTTTAATAATACCCTAACTATGGAATGCGACTTATATCAATCTTAAGAAATATATTGATATGCAATAAATGTGAACCATACGTTCGATTTTCAACTTTGGAAAGATACAAAATGAACGTTGTAAACCTAAGTTTTTTTTAACGTTGGCAGGTGATATGATGGGATAATAAAAGTTGAGTACGAAACAAGTTGGCATCGTTAATGAGGTTGGCTTGACATTTTAAGTCTCCTGACTATCGTATTGAGTGTAACAAAAGAGGATGCTCTCGTGGCTGAATAGCACATGAATGAATTCACATTCAACAACTAAATTGTTGAGCTGTAACAAGCCTTGATCTGTGGTCTACTGTGTTGGTATCGATGTGGTTGAAGTAATAAATATGCATTTAAACTCGGTTGTTGCCCGAACTTCAACGTATCGTGCTGGTTATTTCTCCATCGTTGATCTTGTGTAATCTTGGTTGTAGTGATGAAACCCTAGATATGCGTTTAAACGTTGAGGTTCCTTCTTTGGTTTCCATTTCTTTCGGCAGTGATAGAGGGGAGAGGCCGACAGGCCGAGATATTTTTGGGGTTCTCGGATGTAAGAGGTCTCCAAGCTCGAAACCGTGACCTGTGAGGGTTTATCCTGCAATTGTTTGTTATGTTAAGAAACCGAGCTTGATGAGTGTTTACAGTAGTTGGAATCTAGAGTGTTGCAAATTGTAGTCGGCTTTTGCTATGTATGGTTGAGAGGAATCTTTCAGGGTTTTCCATTGAACCGTGATTGACTTTCAAGTATCGAAATACTATGGTGTACAGAACTGGAACTCTTCGTTGATGTGCTGGAGAGATGGCTTGCCTAAACGTTTGCATGTAGATTCTTGTAGTTCGGAACTTTAAGCATAGGTAAAACTTCGAACAAGAAATGCTAGAGTTTTTCTATTGTATTAGTATTTTCAAAAATGTGAATATCATTTAACCTCCGATTATTATGTGACAGGTTCTTCACAACATGGAAGGGTTTTTAAAGTTTGAGAGCTCCAAAGAGGGACCGCTTGTCCACCGCCTTGGAGGTTCCCTACCTGGTAGGTCCTCCTGTTCGACGTTTGATAAATGGCGAGGTTTTTGATGTTTGGTTCAAGGTACAGTGTTTTCCTAGTATGTAATATTTGGAACCAAAAGATGAATGATCTTTAGCTTGTCTTGCTACATCATTTTGTTGTACTCTTAAAATGTAATTTTTGTTGAAGACTTTATGAAAAAGGAAGGAACCTTAAATACAGTGCTTTTGAACATAAATTTCTCTTTTGAAAGGTTTACAGAATTGATAGACTATCTAGGATGATACTTTGTTGAACTAATTTGGCCGAGAGCCGAGGGTTAGCTAGCTATTGTGAAATCTGCCATAGGTCTTGTTTTGAAATGTTCAAATGTTTGGGTGAGTGTTGATATGGAAATAAGTCTTTTTTTTCAAGTTTAACCTGTAACTATCATAAGAAGTGATAGCTTGTAAATGATGTTGCGTTTAACTTGGAAAAAATTGATATAATAAAATACGTTCAGGATGATAAGTGTAGACTGTAAACCGGTTACAAAAGGTCTTAGGGTTTTGAAACGAACTTAATCGTATTTGCAAATTTCAGCAGTTGAAAGTCTAGTCTTAATAGAACTATATGATTTTGGAAAATGAAAACCTAGAATACATCTATTCTGAAAAAAAAATGGAAAATAGCAAAGTGTTTTAAATGGTGGAAATAATGTTTAATTTGACCGTAAATGTATGATGAAAGAAATAAAATGAGAGTGAAATACATGTATTGATTTTGCAAAAAGAAAGATAATTTACAACTGTTAAATTTCCAGAATGATGTTGTCTGAAATAGATGGAAAAGAATTTGTCTTTCAAAGGTTGACTGTTAAAGGCTTGAAACTTAGCCATAGGAAACAATATTATAATGCTTTACTTCTATTATAGTGAAGAACATAAATCTATTTTCTGAGATGTTGTTATGTACTCTGAGTATTAAATGAAAACATGACATTTTTATGTTGAACATTTGATTACAAACCAGAAAGAACAATTAGTAAAAGTTTGCAGTCTTAAACTGATGCAGAGATGTATTATTTTATTTTTGTTTTTATTCTAAGTAAGGGAATCTACTATAAGTCTGATTTATGTGATAAACTATTCTATATATTAGTTTAATCATGAAGAATTAATAAATCAAAATTAAGAGAAAACATTATAGGATTATTCTATCCAATCATTTGGCAATTTTCCTATCAATCGTCTTTCTTAATTTACTTCTCTATACTGGAGTACGATGCGGAAAACAACATGGGGAAAATTATAGAGATGGTTATCAATTCAATCATTTCATAAATCTTTTTCATTCAGAATCATACTTAGATCAGAAAATAAAATAGTTTCTTCTATATGACTGTAATTAATAATTCTATCATGCAAAAACATTTAACTGTAAAAAAAAGTAAGAACAATAAAACCTGGTTGACTATAGGAGAAACAAACAACCAAAAGAACCTGTTCCACCCAACCTATTCCTGAATACAACCAAGTTACTTGCCTTAGGACACCTAAGCCTGTTCACTGAACCACCAGGAGGAATATTCTATAGAAGCCTTAGTACATCAACTTGCAGTAGACTATAGATTATCCAGTCATCAAGACTCAGCAGTCAAAGAGACCTGCACTAGCACCTTTGGTTTTCCTTCTCAGTATAACAAGCAGACTCATAGTTGCACTCACATAGCCTCCCTATTCGAATCTCTCAGTGATCACCTGATGCACTTGAGGAATATTTCTGCAGAAAATATTGTAGGGCTGCCTGCCCAATTCGAATTTCCTTATCTAGGCTGCCTAGGCCTTTTAGTGGTTAACTGGTCATTAATGAGCTTCCTGCTCTCTTCCACCCACCTGGGGGATAATGCCACAACTTTAGGGGTAGTTGTCCCATAACCAATAGCTAATGGTGGAGTGAAAATGATGCCATATGTCCCATACCTTCTAACAGCTTCCACTCCTCCTAGTGGGTCAGTGAACACTCATTTAACAGTTTCCTTGGGTGGTTGTCTCCTATTTTAATTTATTAAATAATAATAATCAGTAATTACAATCATCCTTGACCAAACTTGGTCATAATTACAAAACTTTGTAATTATAATTTAAACATAAAGTTCATAGCAATTCATAGTTGTAATTATAATTTTTTCAAGGAATTTTTGTAAGCTCTTTGAGGATTGTATTTATTTTTCTAACTGGAAATACAAATACATTTTTTTTCCCGAGGAAAAAATATAGTAACTTTCAATTAAAATGCAAACATGGTTACCATAAAGTGAAAAAAATCAAAATTTCATATAAAGTCCAAGTCTAAAAAATATTGATCGTAATTTCTAAAAAATGATCAAAAGGTCCATTTATATATAAAATATAAAAATAAATTCATAAACATAACATTCATATATAGTATAAATCCAAACATCATGCTACCAGCCCCACTAGTCCAATCACCACTACCACCAACACCATCACTTGCACTAGACCCCCAATCACCCCTATGACCATCGCTATCACCACCATCACCACCAACGTTACTTACACCATGAACCGATCACCCATGTGACCATCACCATCACCTACACCAGGCCCTCTATCACTCATTGGAGTGTTGAAACCTAGCATATATTGGTCAATAAAGAATTCATCTAGCATTACATACTAATTGAGTTTAAAATCAAGTTAGATAACTTTTAGTGAAAAATTTATGAGTTGACTATATTTATATATTTTAACCAAATAGATCAAGTTGCTTGGTCCGAGTCAAAGTTACTATGTGTGTATGGTATTTGGGGCTATGTATACGACATCTAATTTTGTGCATCCTGGAAACATGAAATAAAATGATTATTAAAAATTTAATGACATTTGAATATGATACTATATACACTTATTTATATCAATTCATAAATGTGCATCAGATACTAGAATCCTCAATGGTCCCCCATCAAGATGAAGAACTCTTGCATCCCATTCAATCACCTATATCATCATGGCATCAAAATCCATATGTACACTACCCTTTGTGTGATGACAGTAAATGAAAACACTCAAATTAGTAAATACATGTACTATAATAATTGCTTCAAAAATTGATGCCTTTAAATTGGATTTAATTGAATTGAGCCATGGATCCCACTTCATCAACTAAAGGGGTATAGATTGTAAGTGGATACTTGTGATCAGGTATGTTCCCAACCTCACATAGGGGCTCAATACAACCAACGACACCCTTTCCTCAATCCATGTGAACATGGACATGTGAAAAAAAAAAGATAAAATAAACAATTGTTAATATGTAAGGCAACACATACATAATTTATATCAGTTGAAACTTTTAAAATTCAATCACACAATAACTAGGTCTCCTCCATCAGTTGCATGTGGATGAGAAATTAAGGTTTCACTATTGTAAATATCATTCATTAATGCGAATATCTGCATGTTATAAAAGAACAAAAGAATATTTATTAATGCATTGATTCCACATGTATCAAAATGATCAATTGATGGCTAATAAAAATAATGAATCATACTATAATGTACAAAGGTATACCTCACCTCTAGGAGCTATCATGTATCTCTCATACAATTGAAAATATGCATCCCATGCACTTATAACATAATGTAATAACTTATTGGTTGGTAGCAATGCACATGTCTCATCACTATTATAGTACAAATCAGGCTCTCAATAGTTAGGGGTTGGTCTAGATATCTCCCCAGCTAAATAAATTGTAACACTACCCAACGATCTATGCATGGTGTTTTCCATTTCATACTACACCTCAAATCCATCCTATAATGGCTCATCTAACTCTCGGGAAAAAACTATACTCTTCTAAGGAAATGGTCATAATTATGCCCCCTATTAGAATCATAAAACTATGATGGTGTGGACATATAGTTGGGACCCATGTGCAACAAAAACTCTAGATAAATATGTGTCGTAAAATATAATGGAACATCATCAAGGTGGGGGAACATGCCCCGCACTCCAATAAATCTATCATAAACAAAAGGCATTGCAAACTCAAGGTTAAAATATTTGAGTTTAAGAGGTTTCCTCTTCACGGAATTATGGGTGATCTCTAACAAAGTATCCCTTGCATGCACTCTTTCACCACATCCCATTTGTATTTCCCCAAGACTTGTCTCCTCTTGATAGAGATAGCATGATACCAAAGGACACTCTATGGCCCTAACATCCGATACAACTAAATCAACTTATCAACTCTATCAAGCATTATTGACATATAGCATTGAATGGAGATACCATGAGATATGGAAATCATCTCTTTGCAAAATTTTTTATGCTAATTAGTAATATCATCAAAGGTCACATGTGCAATCACATTCTCCCATGGTGGTGTAAGCATAGAATGGACAACCTATCCACTTGGGGACTATGCAAGTTAGACAAAAAGAAATACACAAATTAAAATATGTGTTTTCTTATGAATTGAAACTTTCAAAATCAAATACATATATGAGTGAACAAGAATAGATTGTAAATTTAATACTTGTATCCTAGAAATGCTCCATATCCTATGATGGCGGATGACTAATATGGGATGGTTGAGGTGCACTTCCTTCTTGACTCCCACTACTGCGACTACCATTGGGTGGTATCTCCTTGTGACTAGAATGTGGGATCCCTATGAAAGTAAACGAATATATTATTCAACATGGTTATAATTCACTTATTTGTATGTAACTCAATAAAACACATACCTATCCTCTCGTGAGTTAGAGGAGTCACAACTCTATCTTATCGACGAGGAGCCTCAGATTGTATAAAGATCCATCTCTACAAATATAATACCCTCAGTTTGGAGAACGATCTGTAAGAGGTTAATAAATAGTAGATGCTTCAAGCACTACAAATTATAATTGTAAGGGTTTGTAAATTATGTTATTAGGGTAATATTTTATGCATTCAAGGTTTGTTGGCAAGCGGTTTGATGGGGAAATGTTGCGACACCACCAACGTTGCGACACACAGGAAGAGGGCACAAAAGGAGTATTTTGTGTTAAAGAATACGACAGTTGGCAGGTTTTGGGTCAATTGGACCACATATTATGTAATAGTGAGTCAGTTGTACCGCAGTATGTGGGTTTTTGGGTCATTTGGGCCAAGTCAGTTAGATAGTTGGTCATTTGTCCATAGTGTCGGTTAGGAAGTCATTTGTAAGTGGAAAAATATGGTAAGGGAAAAAGCTTATAAATACATGAGAGTTGTAAGTGTTAGAGATATAGGAATGGAGAAGAAGAAGAAGACCAATCATGTGCGAGATCTGTGTTTTTGCTTCTGGTATATGATCGCGACAGTAATACAATGATGTTTTGGCCCGAACCTTGTGTAATGTTGCAATGTGTGAATGTTGTTTGATGCAATGTCTACTTACTATTGCCTTGATGATAACTATTGTGATTATATAATATGTTTTATGTGATGATAAATGCTGCGATGAAGTGATATGGTATAACTCTCTGTTGAATGCTTAAGGTTTCTATTTAAAGTACCGCAGTAGGGTTAGTCTGTGTTGCCACAACTCTTCCTCCTCCCTCAATGGAAACATGGTTCCATCTTTTCTTCTTGGATTCCTCGGGTGAGACCTCATCCACTTTGCGGGTGTTTCTGGGTGGGCTCAAACCTACCCGGGCCGGTGCCCAGGGAGACTATGGTATGTGTCAATAGTGAGGTGAACCCCTGTCGACTGAGGTCGCATTGGTCAACAAATGGTTCCATTTCTGGAACCATGTGCAGAGTAGAAGGAGATCATGTTGTGGCACCCGATGAAGCCGAAGATACAAAAATGGTTCAATCAGAAGTTGCAGGAGTTTGCTGAAGAAGAAATCTGGAACACGCGATTGACAGTAGATCACTGACTGGGAATATATATTCACGACGGTCCGCATGAACGGTTTTTCTGTGAATTCCTGGTCATTCTGTACAAATGGTTGTCAAAGTTGACCTTCCAGAAGAGGAACTTCCAGGGTGGTGATCCGACGGCTTGGACCTCGGAGTTGATTAAGGAGCTGCAGGAAGTTGATAATAAGGCATACAGGCTATCGAAGTTTGGCTTGATAGAATCTTGGAGGGATATATCACTGAATTTGCGGTCGACACGAAGAAATCGTATAGTGAAGCCGAAAGATACTTCTTCCGAGGACCAATAGGAAGGTTTCTACTGTCACTCCAATTGTCGATTAAGATGCTAATCTACGAAAAGGGTATATTGAAGATGCACCTTGATCAGTAGACATCCTGGTGGGTGGAGGCCGTGGGTACTGTGACTGCTAGGGGGCGGTATATGGAATGGTAAGGGGTAGATGGGTGCAGACCATGAGGAGACTGTGAGTGAAGCCAAGGAAGAAAGTGGTCTTACGAGGGGAGGAGCAAGGTTTTGACAGGAGAAGAGGCAGAGGACGGGAGAAGGTCCTGCTATGATCGGACCGCAAAACCACGAAGGAAGACCACATGGGACGAAGCGACCTCATAGTCCTAATAGGGACGACCAGGATATGCCCAGGATAGAAGCAGGACCAAACCTTGGCACCAACGTAACCACACCTTTGCTCACTGACTCACAACCAGCAAGAAATACCACTTCGACACCACCAAGTTCATCAATTCCGTAGAAGTTAATTGGTAGTAGCACAGCGACAGAAGGATGGAAGCCCAAAATGGTGGGCGATGATGCTAAGTTACCGTTGTTCCACGGAAGTGCGACAGATAACCCAGAACAATATTGGTTTTTATGTGAAGCGGTCTGGACCATGAAACAGATCACTGATGCTGATGTTGAGAAAGGACAGTTAGCCACGACTCTGCGAGTTCGTGCATTAGATTGGTTCATGAAGTTTATTCTAGTCCCTACGGGGGCCCTAGAACAGTCACTAGATGAGATTCGGGATGAGCTGATTGCTGAGTTTAGAAGGCCTAAGTCGGAGGCTCAATATATCACTGAATTGAAGGAAATTAAGCAGTATCCCAATGAGATAGTATGGGATTTCGACCAGCTATTCAAGACACTGATGGCAAAGGTTAGTTTTGTTATGAGTGTCATCCAACATAAAGAATGGTTCATTGCAGCAATGCTACCCCACATTCTGTTGTCGCTGATGCAGCAAAGTATATCAATGCCTAGCGAAGCTCTAGAGATTGCAATGCAATTGGAAGCGTCACCGATTGGAGATAATGCAACTGGGATGTCACAGATACAGACACAACTCGCTAACCTGACTATACAATTGCATTATCTAAAGAAGAACAAGGAACAGCATGATGAAGTATGGTGTACGTGATGCCGAGGACAATTGCCCGGATTTCCATAATGATTTGATGTCAGGTGCGCCAAACTTGTTGAATGGCGGCAGTATGCCATGGTGCCGCGTTTATCAAGTGTTTGGGCACAGTCATGATAACTTCCCGTATATGCAGAAAATGGTCACAACACTGCGGAATCTTTATTGCACATTCTACAAGTCGGTGGGTCACGATGACAAATATTGTCATGCATATGGGTTGCTACAGGAGAGGATGTGTGATGCATTCTATGTCAAGGACGATCATCACGCCATGCAACAACCACAACTGTAATTGCAGGTAGCCCAACTGCTACCGCAACCATAGATGCAGTTTGCACCACAGCAACAACAACCACAGCAGTTCGTTCCACAATACACCCCGATGCAGATGACTCCCCCATAGCCACAGTATGTACAGCCACCACAGTATGCACCACAAGGGCAAGGGGTACCACCAGCACCAATGCAGCAACAGTTTAACCAACCTCGGTACCAGCAGCAGGGTGGCTACCGAGGAGGATACAGAGGAGGACGCAGTGGCGGATTTGGTCGTGGAGGAGGAGGCCGAGATGGTCATGGACCTGTTCAATGTTACCACTGTGCGGTATGGGGGAATTATCAGCGCGACTGCCCACTGCTACAAAATCAGTGTATGTTCTGTTTTGGTAATGATCATATGGTTGAGAATTGTCCACAGTTGATTGCACGATGGTAGGCTGGGAATGCTCTGCAGCTACAGAATCAGGCCCAGCCAGAGAAACCAGTGCAGAATCGGGTACAACAACCAGTACAGAACCAGCCCCCACGACCACCGTTGAACGCCAATCCAAATGTCAATCAACCGGGGAATTTGCAGCAGAACCAGATGCAGCGTGCAAATATTGCAACCATTTCTGCAGAACCGTGACCATAAGATGCTTCGATGGCTGTTGTCACTCATGGAGGAAAGACGACTGGGGAAGATAGTTCGAGACCACTGATTCGGTTGGTTGGTCAGAAGATGACCCTTTGACATTGATACAGAGTAGGAAACATTCCTGGAGACACGTCACACCTTGGAGAAAGACCGCGGTACGGCTGTTGTTTGTGATATGCCACCTATCTTTGATACTACATCGGACATTGATCGGCCTCCACCACCGGGGATATTGCAAAAGTTTCTTGAAAATTGTCTGTTATTGGCCCAAGACCCGGCTTCCCTGGTGGAGATTGAGGGATGGTTGCAGCGATTTCCCAAAGGATGGCAGGAGTCGGCAGTAAAATCCCTGTAGCGACGGAAGACTGGGAAGGAGATGCGAATGAATATTCATATTGGTGACTATGATGTTGACTCTGTGATTCTTGACCTTGGTTCGGATGTTAACATCTTAACCAAGCAGGCGTGGCAGAAGATGGGGAGTCCCCCATTGAGCTGTTCTCCTGTACAGCTCCGGTTGGATAACCATGCGAAGGTAACACCCATTGGGCGAGTTCCGCGGCTCACGATTGATATTGAGGGCATGAAGACTAATGCCAACTTTGATGTTATTGAAGTAGTTGAGGGAGGAAGCTCTTATCCAGCGCTCTTGGGGATTGGATGGGCTAACGATAGTGGAGCTATAATCAACTTCAAGAAGTGCATGATGACCTTCGAGAATCATGATTTCAGAGTCATAACCCCGTTGGATCCGGCTGAAGGATATCAATACATTGAATCTATCAGAGATGGTGATACCACTGGATGGGACCATGCATTCAATATTTTTGAAGATTATATCCACCCTACCGTCCATAGTGAGTTGGAGTGGCGCAGCGAGAGCTTTGCGTCTTCCGACTCTGATGATGCTTTAGAACATTGGCAAAACCAAATGCATGAAGTACCATTCCGAAAATGTGGCTTAGTTACGCAATCCTTATGTCGAGTTGCGACAGAGACGATCACACTGCCTGTCTATGAGGGGTTACCTGGCCTAAACTCCTTTTTAGCAGAATTTGAAGACCGCATCTCAGAACCATAGTGATTTCTAGCATTGGAGGAAGCGTTAAAGGCTTTTCCAGCACGCTGGTGGGCGACACAAAAGAAACTCATTAAGAGTTGGTCACAGTGTCGAAGGTTGATGATGGTTCGATTCGGTGATACTAAGGTTTATCACACTGGCAAGTATGATGGCCAGACTGATCCCAATGATCATGTGATGGAATGCCAATGATTGTTAGTAGCGCGACCCATGGATGAATGGGTCCATGCTTTTGTCCATACTTTGGAGGAGATACCGCACTCATGGTATACTGCAGCTGAGTTGCGCCGAGAAATTACAACATGAGGGGAGTTGATGATCTGTTTCACTCACACGTTCACTTTTGCAGATGTCAACCCTGATGTCCATAATGCCCTATAGCTCATCTGCGATGTGGTATTTCAGGTTGTTTCGGTGGTCTACCCTGTCGACCCGCACACACGTTTTCAGATGTAGTCTCTCATGGAGTGTTTCAACATCAGTGGTGGCCTAGAGGACGATGATGATCCCCAAAATGTTAACATTCCTGAATCTGAAGGAAGTCGCGATGTGGTCCCACCTGTTGCACCAAGTAATCAGTTCAGTCAACCATTACAACTTCGCAAGATTAATATCGGCACCGAGGCTACTCCAAAGTTTGCTAATGTTGGGGATTATTGGGATGATGAGATGATGAGTAAGGTTATTGAGTTACTTCATGAGTTTCAAGATGTGTTTCCCACAAAGTTTTCCAAAATGAAGGGGATCCTAGGTGATTTAGGAGAGATGAGGATTCCATTGAAACCAGATGCCAAGCCAGTTTGGCAGTTACCTTATCAGCTGAATCCGCGACATAAAGAGAAGGTCAAGGCAGAACTTGATTGGATGTTGGATGCTGGTATTATCGAACCTGTGGAAGAATCTGAATGGATTAGTCCTATGGTGGTGCAGGGAAAGAAAACCAGTGAAGTGCGCATTTGTGTCAACTTACGGAAGTTGAATGATGCCTGTTTGCATGACCCTTTTCCGACCCCGTTTACTGATGAAGCACTTGAAGGAGTGGGTGGCCAGGAGATGTACTCATTCACTAATGGATTCTCTGGATACCATCAAATTCGCATTGCCAAGGAAGATCGCCACAACACAACTTTTGTTACTAAATGGGGTTGCTTTCAGTACATGGTAATGTTGTTTGGTTTGAAGAATGCACCTGTGATATTCTCCTGGGTCGTTGTTTCCGCATTCAAAGATTTTATTCAAAAAAATTTGTAGGTATATATGGATGATTGGACCATTTATGGATTGATTCATGATCATCTGGCCAATCTACGGTTAATGCTTGAGCGATGCCGACAGCACCAGATATCGTTGAACTTGAAGAAATGTATTTTCTGTGCACCGTTCAGGATATTGCTGGGTCATATCGTGTGTAAGCAGGGATTGCTAGTTGATCCAGCCAAGATTGTGCTCATTTTGGGGTTGCAACCGCCAACCACCGTTAAAAAATTGCACGCAACCTTGGGCCATACGGGATATTATTGCAAGTTTATCAGGGGTTATGCTGCGATTACTGCCCCTATGGGAAAGTTGCTGAAGAAGGATGCGGCATTCCAGTGGAGCCCGGAATATCAGGATAGTTTCAAAACGCTCAAGGCGAAGATGGCGTTGGCACTGATCTTGGTCTTTCTGGACTGGATTAAGGAATTCCATGTTCATGTTGATGCTTCATCGATTGCGCTAGGTGTTGTATTGGCTCAACCTGGAGAAGGTGACATTGATCATCCTATTGCTTTTGCCAGTCGAAAGCTGTCCTCTACAGAACGCAATTACACTACCATTGAATGTGAAGGTCTGATGCACTGCAGAAATTCAGGCACTATTTGTTGGGTGGCCACTTTAAAATGTTCACTGACCATTCTACATTGAAATACTTGGTCAATAAGCCTATGTTGGGGGGGAAGATCTGCTGTTGGCTACTCTTGTTTCAGGAGTTTGATTTCGAAGTTATTGTGAAACCAGGGTGGTTGAATGCTAGACCAGATCATCTGTCACAGATTGATACAAGGAAGGAAGCAACTAATATCGAAGACGGGTTACCGGATGCCCAACTATTTCAAGTTGTTGTTTATTAGTATTTTGATGACATCCTTCAGTTTCTAATGATTGGCACCGCGCCTGTTAAGTTTACCACTGCTCAGAAGAAGCAATTGGTTGTCAAGGCTACTAATTTTCAACTAATTGTGGGAGAGTTGTATAAATTAGGCACTGATGAGATATTGCACAAATGTGTCTTGCCGCATAAGCAAGCGCAAATATTGTGTTAGAATATTTAGACACTTAGGAGTTAGTTAAGATCAACTTGTGTAATATATCCGTTAGGGATAGTGTGTTTCTTTAGTATGCATTAGTATGCATTTGTAAATACTTAATCCGATGGTCACGATATGTTTCCGACATAGAGTGATCCGACGGCTCAACTTCTCTTAGATCAAACCTAACCTTGATCCGTGGCTTAACACCCAATTGGTCCATGATCTCTATTTAAAGAGCATGGAGGGTCATTGTTTAGTTGATCAATTATGAGAAGCTCATTTGTAACTTTCTTTCTTTGCATAATAAATTGTCCCGTAGAAGCTATTTGGCCGGGGCCGTGGAGTGTTTCCCTCAAGAGGGTTTAAACCACGTCAAAACATCGGTGTGCTGATCTGTGATCTGTTTGTGTGAAGTGGTTGCTCTTGGTGTTCGGTCCTTTGGTAGTACCTTGTGTACCCGAACATGGTATCAGAGCTGAGGTCTCAGGTTCAATTCCCCCGAGCTACGCTGGAGGGGGGGGTGTTGGAGTATCGGTTATAACCACCGCACCTTCGGGAATATAATGTGGATTGATCTCCCACATTGGGATCCTTGGACTTGTGCTTGGTTTCAAATGTTCATCAACATCTGCAGGTTTTGGTGTAACGGCAGGATTCATTACAGTACAAGGGGGAAACCTTTGTTGGTTGGTTTCACTGATTCAGATTGGGCCGGTGATCCTGATGATCGAAAGTCTACTGCAGGTTATGTTTTTAGTCTGGGATCTGGACCTATTACTTGGGCTTGTAAGAAACAACAAGCTCTTGCTCTTTCTTCAGCAGAGGCAAAATATCGAGCAGCAGTTAATGCCAGTCAGGAAGCTTTATGGCTTCGACAGATCCTTTCAGAGTTTGGATTCAAGCAGCAGCAGCCTACTCCACTTTGGTGCGACAATCAAAGTGCCATCAAGCTTGCCAAAGATCAAGTTCTACATCAACGCAGAAAACACATTGAGCTACATATGCACTTCATCAGAAATCTTGTTCATGATCGTGTTCTTGAAGTGCTCTTTTGCCCTACAGATGATCAAGTTGTAGACATCTTCACCAAGTCTCTTACAGAAGCAAATTTTTCTAAACTTCGATCTATGTTAGGAGTTCAGGAACTTGTCATTAAGGGGGGATAGGTTCTAATGCCTCCTTCCTTCTCCTAATAGTGTCACTTTTGTAAATCCTTCAATCCTATCCCATGTTGTTCTTAAGGGGGGATGTTAGGATATTTAGACACTTAGGAGTTAGTTAAGATCAACTTGTGTAATATATCCGTTAGGGATAGTGTGTTTCTTTAGTATGCATTAGTATGCAATTGTAAATACTTAATCTGATGGTCATGATATGTTTTTGACATAGAGTGATCCGACGGCTCAACTTCTCTTAGATCAAACCTAACCTTGATCCGTGGCTTAACACTCGATTGGTCCATGATCTCTATTTAAAGAGCATGGCGGGTCATTGTTTAGTTGATTGATTATGAGAAGCTCATTTGTAACTTTCTTTCTTTGCATAATAAATTGTCCCATAGAAGCTATTTGGCCGGGGCTGTGGAGTGTTTCCCTCAAGAGGGTTTAAACCACATCAAAACATCGGTGTGTTGATCTGTGATCTGTTTGTGTGAAGTGGTTGCTCTTAGTGTTCGGTCCTTTGGTAGTACCCTGTGTACCTGAACATATTGACCGAGGCACATGGTGGAGTTGCGGGTGGACACTGTGGCGGTCGGGCAACTGCCCGGAAGATACTGCATGCAGGACTTTGGTGGCCCACATTACATAATGATGTGACAAACTATGCGTGGTCTTGTGATGTTTTTCAGCGAATTGGCAAGCCATCCAGACGCGACGAGATGCTGCTGCTACCTCAAGTGACATTGCAACCATTCAAAAAATGGGCTGTGAATTTTCTAGGACCAATTCATCCACCAGGAAAATGCACAGGTGCGCAGTATATTGCAACAACGACAGAGTACTTGACACAATGGGCCAAGGCGGCACCCATAGTTGATTGTTCCGCAACAACGGCTGCTCGATTTTTGTTCGACCACATTGTCACTCATTTTAGTTGTCCTAAGATTTTGTTGAGTGATCAAGGTAGCCACTTTCTTAATCGCACCATCAGCGCATTGACAGAGGAGTTACGGATATAGCATAAGAAGAGTACACCCTATCATCCACAGGCGAATGGGACGGTGGAGGCGTTTAACAAGGTCTTGGAGCATGCACTGACCAAGGTGTGCAATGCGAACCGCGATGACTAGGATTTGAAAATCCCAGCAGTGTTGTGGGCCTATCGCACCACATGTAAAAGGTTGACTGGTCAGACACCTTTCAAGCTGGTATATGGGAAGGAAGCAATTATGCCAATGGAGTATATTGGTCCAAGTCTACAAATTGCGGCTGTTACAAGCATGGATGATGTTGCAACATTAGATGAGCATCTAGTGCAATTGGTGCAACTGGAAGAGGATCGATTTATCATTGGCTTTCACTAAGGGGTAGAGAAGGATCGCTAGAAAGCATGGCATGATCGCCACATCAAAAGTAAACAGTTTCAGCAAGGCAATTTGGTGCTATTATACGACAGCAAGTTTATGAAACATCCAGGCAAGTTTCAAATGCATTGGCTGGGTCCATATCGCATCAATAGTATTACGTTAGGAGGAGCAGTTCAGTTGTAGCGGTTGGATGCGGTGATGCTCCCCAAGCTGGTAAATGGTCACAGATTGAAGCCCTATCGATCGGGCTTGGAACAATGTGATGCTTGAGTCGCATCGGGGAAAAAAAAAGTGTGTGTTGCAGGTTGCTTGGTGGCTGATGGCGCACCAATAGAATAAGGTATGCGCAAGTTTATGAAACATCCAGGCAAGTTGCAGATGCATTGGCTGGGTCCATATCGCATCAATAGTATTACGTTAGGAGGAGCAGTTCAGTTATAGCGGTTGGATGGGGTGATGCTCCCCAAGCTGGTAAATGGTCACAGATTGAAGCCCTATCGATCGAGATTGGAACAATGTGATTCCTGAGTCGCATCGGGAAAAAAAAAAGGGTGTGTTGCAGGTTGCTTGGTGGCTGATGGCACACCAATAGAATAAGGTATGCGGAAGCGAGGAGGCTTGTGGTGCAAGTTTGGAACAGTCGGAGACACATGGTAGCATTGTGACCCAGTCAAATCAGTAATAAATGCCAGAAGTTAAGACAGTTAATCAACGGCGTTGTTCGAATCATGGGCATTAATGGTGGATCCGGTCGATCGGCAGACAGAATCATTGGTGGATTTGCCTCATTAATACAGGATTTGGTTGAGTTAATGCATGATTTAGTCATGATTACGGCGGATTTGGGTAAATGCTATAAGTATGGTTTAGCGTCGGGCATAAGACACCAAGGATTTAGCAAGTTGTGTTGTTGTGAAGCGCTGTAGTGATTTGAGTCAGTTACCATTAGGGATATAATGAAGAGTGGTGAGGTATGCCAGGAGAACTGGAGACAGTGGATATTAGCAGTGAAGTGGAGTCTCCATTCATTCTGGTTGTTGTAGAACGAGAAGGTGTGTCCTCAAACACTGTTGATCTTGGCATCGAGGTTGCCAACATGCCGGTGGGAGAATCAAGTGTTGCTAAGAAGAAACGAGGGGGTCATCCTTCTAAATTTCCACAGAGTAAGAGATTGCTTCAGTCTGCAGTGGCTGGCGAAGCTCTGGAGCAAATACAGCAGTCCAGTTGTGCCGTTCATCCATCTTCCCAATGGCTAGGGAAGTCTATGAACAATATCCTTGGTTACATCCCTCCTGTTCGGCTGGATGCCACCCCACGTAAGATAAATCTGAAACAAAAATTTAGCGTGAAGATGCCCGCACTCCCGGCTGGGATGACATGCTCGGTGGATATTGGGTTGGCACTAATGCGCCTACACTATGAGGACCACGACATGGTGGCCCAACCCGAAATTGCGTCAGCACCATATGTGACTAAGATGCGCAATTCGCTGGTTCCAGAGATACACGAATGGGCACAAGGACTGCGGCAGGTCGTCTTGTTAGGGCTAATTAACATGCCACATTTTGGTCACCTAGTGGAAGTTGGTTCTTGTGTAAAACAACTCTTGTCATGATTTCACGGGGTTTCGTTGTGGTTGGACAGAGAGGTCCCGGTCATTGTTGACTTGATTTCTTACATTACTGGCTTTCCCAAGAATGGCGTTGATCCAGCGCAGTTTATTCAAGGAAAGGCGAATGAGAAGAATCGGGTGCATTGGTTAGCACTAAAGTATGAATTAGAATCAGATGGGCGTGGGTATCACACCAGTAGCTACAATAATCAGGCGGTACTCACGGGTATTAAGATCCTGTCTTGTAAAGTGATTAGGGGAGGTCACCCTAATCAATGTAATTCGGGAATAGTTTCTTGCGCAAAGCAATGTGCAGAAGGAGTCCAGATGAATTGGTCCTTATATATCTTGAATCAGCTAATGGAGGATGTTGCAGACGTCCAAGTGGGTAGAGGCACTTTCTCATATAGTTGGTTGTTGCTGTTGATCGCTCTAGTTGCATGGAAAGAGCTAGACACCTACCGTGGTATGGACTGCCCGGCTGCAGCAAAATGACGAGGGGCACGTTATCAGAATCTATGGTATGTACGAGAGCCCGAGCACATCCGAGAGTGCCAATTGCAGTTCTGGCTATATTCGGAAATGCTTTGTGACACCGCGACACAGGTCCCATGACTATCTGAAGATACTGTGCCATGGTTCAAACCCATCATGGCATTTGCAATACGGCCCCGTGTCATACATATCCAAGCTCACCGGGATACTGCTCAACAGTGGTTGCAGACAAGGTATAAGGTGACAGCGGAAGAGTTGGAGGTTATTGTAAATGAGTGGTCGGAGGCTTGGCGATAGCCCATGAGTTTAGTAGAAATTGATGTTAGAGGTTCGCTGGTGGGTCCTGCGGATCGAGTATCGACCCAGGATCAGCAGAGTTGTCGTGATTCTGATCACAAGTCAACCAGAACACCAACTGTGGATGATAGCGACCACGCTCTTGAGGAAAAATGATCAAAACGGCACCATGAGCATGCGACGATCAGTGGGATGTCTTTACCAGTAGAGGCGCAGTTGGGTCGGTTAATCACAGCCCTTAACCATGCCGCCACATCGACTTTCGACAAGATGTCCATCAAAGCGGAAGAGGGATTCTCTACGCTTGCTGCTCGAATGGATTCTTTGTGTAATGTCGTGTTATGAAAGGAACCTGGTAATGTACCCATGCAGGAGACAGTCATAATTCACACCACGCCCCGAGTCTAGAATATCAACATTCCTCCGACTGTGGTTGTGACTGACAATGAGGCTTTGCAAAATGTGTTGCGGTCGATTTCCCAGGTGACTATCAATGTTAATGACCTACCGGCTATGGCACTGGTGACAATGCAGAGGGTCGTCTCCCAGGAAATGGCGGATAGAATGCATGAAATCAGCAAGAGCTTTCAGCACTTGCAGGCAAGCGAGGCAGCTACAACCGCTGCGATCGATGAGATTACAAGAAGGGCTGCTACAACGCGGAAAGCAGTGGATGACCTGGAAATCGACCTTAAGCAGTAGCGGATCAAGAAGAGTTACACAGTAGAAGCCCTCAAAAAGGAACAAGACTTCCTTATTGCAGAAAAGGATCGCATGTGGGATGACAATGTTCGGGTTGACCAGGCGATCACAGAGGCTTATCAACATGTCCCGAAGTCCACTGAAGAGGTAGGCATGCTCCACCGAGTGCAGCGGCTGGGGGCTGCTATTCTTCAGTTGCGCCAGGAGAATGCCCTATTGAAGGCCCTGTTGAAACCAGGTATGCCTCAGGCCGAGGTGAATGAACGAAGAAGGGCACTCGAGGAAGTTTCCACCCAGATGGAGGAGCTGGAAACACAAGCAACCAGGCTCACTATGGAAACAGTACAGTTTTGGGCATGCATCATTCACGATGAGCAAGTTGAACAGCTTACTAAAGTCCAGCAGGAAGCAAAGGGCCAGGTGGCCACACTAAAGGCTGCAATGAGAACCCTTCCACCAATGGAGTAAGTTACTAAGTCGAGTGAGCTAAAGGAATTGCAACAACGGGTTGCCAAGGCAGATGAACGATAGAAGATACATGCGGCCCAGTTGGAAGACTTCCAGGACACTAGCGGGAAACTGATGCTGCAAGCCAGTGAAGCACTACAAGCAGTACAGAAGTCTCGACAGTAGGTCATGGACAAGCTTATCGATCACCCATCAACCGAAGATGTCATCAGCAGTCAGGCAGCAGCTAAGGATGCTCAGGAGCTGGTGCGGAATGTCGAACAATCGTATGCAGACTTCAAGGTGACGACCACAATGTGTACTATGTCCAGTAGTTGACGTGGCTCGAGGGAGAGCCACAAGATTGTGTTGGGGGCCTGTGGGCAAACGGTTTGATGGGGAAATGTTGCGATACCACCAACGCTGCGACACACCAGAAGAGGGCACAAAATGAGTATTTTGTGTTAAAGAATACCACAGTTGGTGGGTTTTTGGGTCAATTGGACCACATATTATGTAATAGTGAGTCAATTGTACCACAGTATGCGGGTTTTTGGGTCATTTGGGCCAAGTCAGTTAGATAGTTGGTCATTTGTCCATAATGTCGTTTAGGAAGTCATTTGTAAGTGGACAAATATGGTAAGGGAAAAAGCCTATAAATACATGAGAGTTGTAAGTGTTAGAGAGATAGGAATGGAGAAGAAGAAGAAGACCAATTATGTGCGAGATCTGAGGTCGCATTGGTCAACAAGGCCATTAAAGTTAATATTAGGGTTTGTATGGTTTATTCACTATAATGACTAAAACCTAGGGGTTATTGGGATAAGGTGTTAGGGATTACAAGGATTAAGATTAATGTAGTTAAATAGGTTAGGTTAACAATTTGTAGTTATCATTATAACCATTATCATTTATAGTTAATTATGGTCACATTCAACCACGGGCATCTATAAACAAGGGATTAATGAAGTCAAGGCTAATATTTGATTAAGCTATGGTTTAAGGGCTCCATTGTTTAGTAGCATGAGTATTTGACATATTATGCCTACACTCTACCATTGACACATGTAGTCAACCATGGTCAACGTAATTTTGACCACTGTTAACCATATTTTTAATTAATTTTAGGTCAAGGGTTTGTGGTCAATGAGTGGGTTGGTGTCAAATATGGATAATTATACATAGCCATAGTCAACCAAAACCAACCATCATTACTGTTTTTGGACCTATGGGGCTAGTATTGGTTTAATAGGATCGCCCTCTAAGATATTAGGACTACATAAACCATAGACACATATAACTAGCAATAATTAAGCTTAGTCAAATATAATGAAACATTAGTATTGATGGTCACTAAATTATGGAATAGTAGTCAATTATTGTGGTAGTAATAATGGTTGATAGATGTATGCAACAATGGTCATATATGGTATTCCATTTTTAATAGGTTAGGGGTTATGGGGTTTTTTCATCAGACACATCAAACACTAGCAAGTTATGATGACATTCAACCATGGATAATTATACTAATGATAATAAAACATAGTGAACCATATTTCTTATTGATTACTATATTAGGGATTAGCAATCATATAGTTTGGTAATATTAACCATGGGAAACTATATGTAACCATGGTCAACAAAATCAACCATGTTCAACCATTCTTACATGATTAAATCTATCGTTTAAAGGTTAGTGCATTTTCGGTGTAAATCATTAACATATTAGGGATAGATTAACCATGAAAGGATTTAGTTAACTATATTCAAGAGTATAAATGTCAGTGTTTATTTAGGAGGCTAGTGTTGACAATGAATTACTATGTAAACCATAGTCGACTAGGTTCAATTACTATGGTCAACCATCATTACTATGTCAAATCATAATGAGTTAGTTGGTTGTTAGTATAAATCATTGATGTATTAGGGCTATATTCAACCATGGCCACTTATAGTAACACATGGCTAACCACACCTATCCATAATCAATCATATTTTTTATTGATTATTAGGTTAGGGTTGGTTCATGTTTAATGTGGTGTGTTATACCTCCATATTCCACAATGTCGCATCTTCACCACAAAAATAGTTGACGACACTTCCCCTGCTGCTTAAAACACCCAGAAGAGAAAAATGATGAGTGATCCTTGAAGACAAACCTATCCTATCAAGAATCAACCCAGCTGAGACTTCATATACCTACACTACCGCGCCTTACTCCTGCTTAGGTGCGTAGTAGTCCACACTACTGCGCTATGCTCTTTCTATGCCACGTGGTACTACTGCGTTATGCTCTGTTTGAGAGGCGCGGTACTCCCTTTTTAGCTTTTTTTCCATGGCTTGTGGGATCTTGATCTTCAAGAGATTTTTGAGGATTGGTGTCCCTGATTCGATCCTAACTCACTTTCTGTGATTAGTAGGCCTGGTCGACTAAACTCTCCCAAGATCCACCCTTCTCTCTTGTTGGTTAACCCTACTACACACTATAAGAGAGAGACATTCCATGAGCAAAGGGGAGGACTTTTGGAGACATCAAACTTATGATCTTGAATCTTTGTGGAGATAGCTAGAGGAGGAATCATTTGGAGCTGGGAGTTGGCTTGGATATCAAGCAACCATTATAAGTGACTTCAAGTTGGTAATAGAATATAACTTGTCTTGTTTCCCAAATCACATGTGTTGATTTTGTTTCAATTATATGATTTGTATTTGTTATAGATTTAGATCCTAACTCATATTTCAAGTTGCTAGAGAATCGTATATGCTTGTATCTTGGTTTCATTTTGACAGGTTCATTCACGAGGACTTGGAAATTGGAACAGCCATCAAGACAAGCAATTGGATTGAAGGTCAGTTAGATCTCTTATGTTTCTTCCAGCAGTCTAATCTTGAAATGTCTGTTTAGATCTAGGAATTGAAGGTAGCATTTGTTATTTTTTGTCTTAGTTTAGAGTCAGTTAAAGTCTACTTTAACCTAAGAGAATTTCTACCTATCCGTAAGGAGAAAATTCTACAACAAGAATGGTGACTCCACTGGGGATATAATACATGCTCCATTGATTCATCATCCTATACTATCTTTCATTCCGATTTCGTGTCGATGATGTGGGAATCATTATGGCACACCTTCGACGAGTCTATTCCCATCGACGCCAAATCACTATCAGGGAATTGGACTTAGGGATCAACCATTAGTACCTTGGTCATGCCTCAATGGTAGGTTTCCTCGTGTTCGACAGTAGGTTTACATCATTGACCTCTGATCGAACGATCTCTTGGATGCTCGACATCAACCCATCTATTCGCATTTCGTTGAGATGTACTACAGATACCTTGGGGATCATCGTCATCATTGGTGATTTCCCTCGCATTTGTTAACGGTTCACATCATTGACCGGTAATCAAATGGTTTCTACCATGTTCGACTTCAACACTTTGTAATCACATGGCTAGATTCGTATCATTTGCGATTGGGTAGAAGACCCTGGGTGCACCTTTGTATCTCAATTGCGTCTAGGTTGCGATGGAGATGTCCTTTGTATTTTCACACAGATCCACTTTTTGTATTGGTCGTGGTTGTGTCCTTATTGTCTCACGGATCTACGCTTTTTCATAGTAGCCATGATTTTTCTACAGTCTATATCATCTCAGTACTCATGGATCTGCAATGTATTGGTCGGCAGCCATGCTTTGAGTCAATTGTTTCCGAGCATGGGGATGCCCGCCTCGGTGGTATATCTAACATTTTGTTTCTGTTTCGGCTCCTTGTTGCTCTCCTCCATTCTATCTCCGCACAGTATTTGTAAAGTCTTTCGTCCATCAGTCCCTTCTGACTTCACACTTTAGGGGGCATCTGTTATACCTCCATATTCCACAGTGTCGCATCTTCACCACAAAAATAGTTGACGACACTTCCCCTGCTACTTAAAACACCTAGAAGAGAAAAATGATGATTGATCCTTGAAGACAAACCTATCCTATCAAGAATCAACCCACCTGAGACTTCATATACCTACACTACCACACCTTAATCCTGCTTAGGTGCACAATAGTCCACACTACCGCGCTATGCTCTTTCTATGCCAAGTGGTACTACCGCATTATGCTTTGTTTGAGAGGCACGGTACTCCCTTTTTAGCCTTTTTGCCATGGCTTGTGGGATCTTGATCTTCGAGAGATTTTTGAGGATTGGTGTCCCTGATTCGATCCTAACTCACTTTCTGTGATTAGTAGGCCTGATCCACTAAACTCTCCCAAGATCCACCCTTCTCTCTTGTTGGTTAACCCTAATACACACTATAAGAGAGAGACATTCCATGAGCAAAGGGGAGGACTTTTGGAGACATCAAACTTATGATCTTGAATCTTTGTGGAGATAGCTATAGGAGGAACCATTTGGAGCTGGGAGTTGGCTTGGATATCAAGCAACCATTGTAAGTGACTTCAAGTTGGTAATAGAACATAACTTGTCTTGTTTCCCAAATCACATGTGTTGATTTTGTTTCAATTATATGATTTGTAACTGTTATAGATTTAGATCCTAACTCATATTTCAAGTTTCTAGAGAATCGTATATGCTTGTATCTTGGTTTCATTTTGACAGGTTCATTCGCAAGGACTTGGAAATTGGAATAGCCATCAAGACAAGAAATTGGATCGAAGGTCAGTTAGATCTCTTCTGTTTCTTCCAGCAGTCTAATCTTGAAATGTCTGTTTAGATCTAGGAATTCAAGGTAGCATTTGTTATTTTTTGTCTTAGTTTAGAGTCATTTAAAGTCTACTTTAACCTAAGAGAATTTCTACCTATCCGTAGGGAGAAAATTCTACAACATGGTGACATTAACCATGGAAAAAAATATGCAATGATTGTTAACCATAACATACTTTACTAAGTGACTCTTGCACAATTATGGGTTAGTGGACTGGTGGGTTGGTCTAGATTAGTAAAATCAATCATTATCTTATTAGCTAAATATTTAACCATAGAAAACTATAGACAACCATGGTTTAACATTTTCATTTAGGTTATAATAAAATGGATATAGGGGCCAAAGTTATAAGGTTTATATGGATAACGAGTTACCAATTATAAAAAAAATAGGTGTTATTAAGGTTTTAGGTCTTATGGACTAGATAAGAAGAGATATTGGGTTTAAGGGATGGTGATAAGCAGTTAGAGGTTAGAGTTATATAGGTGTTCAGGTTAAGATTTTCAAGGATTACAAATTACAAGAATTATAAACTAAGTGCTACATAGATGTCCTTAGAGTGATATGTGCAATCAAATTTTGGTTCACAAAATCCTAAATCAAGACAAGTAACTATCATAGAAAATTTACTTCGAATCTAAAATCACCTCAAAACCAAATTCTAAAAGTAACTTCAGGATTTTAATTTCCTAGTTTCTTTGTTCTCTCTCATTTTGTCTCGGTCCTAGAAATCAAGTTAGTCTAAAGGATGTTAAAACACATTGTCATTATCATTATATAGGTAATTATGCTTATGTGTTATAGGAGTTGTATGGACAAGGAAATGATAGTTATTGTCTGAGATACATTAGAGGCTATTTAATGTTAAAAGGTTTAGGAATTAAGTATGATAGGGATTATACTATATAAGGGTTTATCAGTGGACTATGCTTATTAGTGGTCATGGTTGACCCTTCATGTGTGGACTATGGCCACTACCCAATCTTCAATGCACCATTCATGTAGCTCTAGTGCTTGATTCACACAACACTCTTTAACTAAGAAAATATTTTCAAAAACTCTTATGGGATTCATCAAAATAATGGCATAATCAAGAGATGATGCAATTGTGGACCTTGGTGCAAAAATTAAAATCATGTCATCCATTTATTTATATGATGCACCCAACTAACCTCATCTATTCAATAGTTAGGTTATGGATAGAATGATGAACCATAACACATATAGAACAATTGGTCCATTTTTGGTAGACCAAGCAAACTATTATGACATCAATACCTAAACTAAATTAGGATTTTTAAATTTTTCTTTGGGTTCCTATTGAAAATATATTTGGAAGGCCATGGATGCACTCCATGCACATAACAATATACTGTAAAAATATAAGAATGATTTTCCAACAAGGTTAAAGGAATGTTATCATTCCTTTAGACAAAAAGAAAAGTGATATTGCTACATACATATGTTATAAAAATATATGGTTGTACTTATAAACAAATGATCAATGGAGGACAACTATATATTGTACAACAAGAAGTTTATGAAATTCTAGATGAGAATGATTTTCCAACAAGGTTAAAGGAATGTTATCATTCCTTTAGACAAAAAGAAAAGTGATATTGCTACATACATATGTTATAAAAATATATGGATGTACTTATAAACAAATGATCAATGGAGGACAACTATATATTGTACAATAAGAAGTTTATGAAATTCTAGATGACCAAGGATTACTACATATGGTGTAATAGGGGTGACTATTTTGACCTAGTATTGTAGGCCTATGCACATGAGAATCATGAAATATGGTCAAGTATTTGAATTTTTTTTCACATCAAAGTACAAAGAATTGAAATAATGAAAATGGGAGGAGGGACAAAAACCAATGAAGCACACCGAGTGTATAAATAAGAGATTGAAAAAACTCACGGAAGAATAAGAGTTTAAGGAATTCTTACTGATGCAGGAGCATTAATGTTAACCAAGCAATGTGATTGAGTGTTCACATGTTGTGGCTAGCGAGGAGACAAGTTGCCCTAAAGTAGGGAATATAGTTTGTTTACTAAGTATTTTAATATTTGCAAAATGTGTCACCAACTAGTGTGTTGTCATTTTTTTTTAGAAAATAGGACGTAGTGGCGAGTTGATACTCCCTGCGTGGAGATCAATCCAAATAGGCAGTTTGTTGAATAATGATGGTGAATCCTTCATGGGGGAGGGGTGTCAGTTAGTTATTTTTTATGTTCATCCATTCGGTTTTGAGGATTTCGAATGGGTGAGAAGGGGAGAGATAGGGACAGAGTAAGGGAGCCCTGCGAATCCTTGCATGAGGGAGAGTAGATGGGATATTTTCTTGAATACTAGAGAAAAATGTGGCTAGATGGGTGGATTGCTATCAGCTAATGAAATTATCAAGTCTTGTGTAGTCAACAATGTTACTGTCCTTTTGAATCAGAGATAAGATAATATTCTATCAGGTAGAGATGTGGGAAAGCGTTAACTTGATGTTTGTGTGGACTCTCATGTACAGTTAAGAATACCCAAGTCATTCGCAAACCAACTGTCATTAAGTAACAGAGGTAATTTCTTGTTGTATTTAGTTTCACATTAGGTCCAAATGAAGGTCGAGCAGGATTAATCGATTCCCTGGTCGATCAACAAAAAAATCATAGAGTTGCATTCGATTCAATTAGTAGAGGTTGGACGAATCATATCAAAGCCAAAAGGAATATCGACGACGGGGAAAGGATCCACAAAGTGAACGTGCGTAGGAGTTAACATTTTCGCAAGACGATGCGAAATATTTCACATTGATCATAGATCAATGAATGAGATCAAACCCGCAAGGGATCAACGGTTGATATAGCGTTCCGCAAAAGGAAGGAGCTTGGGAGTTAACGACGAAAAATTGTGGAAGTCACATTACGGGATTTTTTTGCGGAAGTCTTTTCAAGAAGTTCAAAATGCACACCCGCAATCCACAAATTGCAGAAAGGAAGTTCTGGAAAGGCTTGTTGCTGAAAGGCGCGTTGTGGAAAGGCTTGTTGTGGAAAGGCTTGTTGCGGAAAGGCTTGTTGCGGAAAGATAATTGTGGAAAGGAATTTGCAGAAAGGCTTATTGTGGAAAGGCGCATTACAGAAATATAATCGCGGAAAGGACGTTTCGAAAAGGCTTGTTGTGGAAGGGCGTGTTTGTTATGGAGAAAAACTTCCTATGGCTTGGGGCAGGCCACAATAGACAGATGACTACTAGAAAATAAACTCAATTCCCAATGCAATGCTATATCAATGAAAATGCTAATATATGGAGAATAAGACCAACCTTCAACCGGATGTTCGAAGTAGATCCCCGTTGAGATTTCCAATCTACACTTGAACCTGCAGCTTAGTCTCAACAACAAATACAAGCAAGTGCATATAATATGTGAAAGACATTAGCATAATCAATAACATGGTCAATGATATCATAATCAAATGTAACCCAATATAATTTAAACAACATTCACAACATCAATTGGATGAGAAAATGAGTATTTCCATTAATAATAACAAGAAGTACAAGATACAACCTCTTGTCGGCAACCAATCTGAACTAAGAACTAGGTCTCTCCACTTGTGCCTCCACCACTTCAATCCCCCATACAATGGAAAACTCAAACTATGAAAGGAGTTTGGTAGGTGAACATAAGGAGTTCACAACAACAAGGATCAATGAGTGTAGACTCAAGTCATGACAAAAATCCACTAGAGTTATGTTGCTCTCTCTTTCTCTTCCCTTCCATACAACATAAGAGCTCAATATATAGCCTTCCAAAGGTAAGTGAAAGGTCGAATCGAGTCGTTTCATGGTATATGGAGGTCCAAAGGTCACCCTAAGACCACTTTTTGGGAGTAAAATTAGAGTTTTTACTGTTTTTTACCATGTAACTCGATGTACGCAGGTTAATTAGGTGCAGCCTGCGTGTACATTGGCTATAATGGAACAGCAAGTGTACAGGAACAAAAATAGGGAAACTTGGTTCCTGAAGGGAAAATAATGGATCTGAGTCAATACAATGGATATTGAAGGCCAGTCAATGCTGATTCTTACAAGGTCGAAAAATACGCTGTAACAGATGCCCCCTAATGTGTGAGGTCAGAGACAGTACTAAGATGGCCGAAATACATTATAAGTCTCAGAAGTGGAGTGATGGAGACACAAATGGAAAGAGTAGCCCACTCGTCATAATACAATGATATCTCTGGATACATGTCAGTATAATACAACAATCTGATACAATGGCCATGATGGGAAGTATATAGTGAATACATGTCATAGGTGGTCATAGCCATGAACCATATAGTAAGATAAGGTCTCTTGTTGAAAAGGAAACAACTGATGCAATACTGGAGGTACAAACTGTTGATGTATGAGAAATGATATCTCACAAGTGCAATCACAATCATGAGCAGCATATTGAATGCTGCTAACGGCTGGGGTCTTCTACACAAATAATCTATGGTGCAAGTCCCATCAAGTGAATAAAGGTGTTGAAGTCGAACCTGATGTGACATCGTCTGATTACTAGTCAATGATGTATACCATTAATGGATGCGAGATTACCCACCAATAATGAAAATGGGAATCCAGGCACAAAGTAAAATCATCAAAGTGTGAATAGATGTGTTGAGGTTGAACACTAAGATGAATCCGTCAATCAAGGGACATTGATGTATTCCCAAAACTATCGATAGCGAGAGAACCTACCACTAATGACTGCAAGCCTCAAGGTACTCAACCGACTCTAAGTCTCAATTCCGAAATAAATGAGTTGAAGTCGACGGAACAAAACTCGCTGGAAGGAGGGCATTAAGGCATCCCCCATCAACTAGCATGAGGTAATAGCTATGTTGAAAGATTTGGAAGAACTTGGACGAACGGATTGACTCGATAAGGATGGCCGACATGCAATAGTCAAGAGATCTTAGGAGTGGCCAACTCTGGTTTCAGGACTTTGTTTGAACAAGAGCATGAGCATATGGATAGAATCAGGTAGCACAGACTCAAGAACTAGATGATAATAACACTATGTGATGCAGGAGGCATCAATAAAGGGCTCCAGAATGATTGGAAGCTTAACCAGCCGGTGGAGTAAAATTTGAGAAACAAGTACATCTTTGTTGTAGGTACAACAGATCCCATGTTTCATTTGAACATGGGAGCCCCAAAATTTTTAATACAAAGGTATTTGGGTAAGTTCCTTATTATAACGAGGTCCTTAAACCTTGTTTATTTTAATCTCATACCTTTGCTTTTGGTTTGTGTAATTACCTTTTTCCTTTGAAAAATTTCTAAGTTTTTGGTTATGTTCTTGGCTTGCGGAAAGCCTTCAATTTTTTCAAAATGTTATTTTCTTCCTGCAAACCTGCAATCCCGCAATTGCGAATTGCAGAAATCAATTGTTCTTTCTTTTCAGAATTGTGTCATCCTGCAACCCGCAACCCACAATTGCAGATTGCAGGAAGACTTTGTTAATATTTTGGGAAATTTCTATTCCATAACCTGCAATTGCGGATTGCGGATTGTGGAAAGTTGTTATTTTAATAAATCGCGTTGTGTGTTTTCACAACTTGCAACCCGCAATTGCGGATTGTGGGATGTGGAAACATTATCTTGATTTTGAAGGTTGTTTACATTCCTGCAACCCACAACCAACAATCCACAATTACAGATTTCGGATTGCAGAAGCTCTTTCATTCGTTATTTTGTAAAGTTGTAATCCCGCAAGCCACAACCCGCAGGTACGGATTGCCTATTGCGGGAGTAATGAATAAAGTTTGAAGGTAAGACTTATGACCCGATATCGCATCCCATAGGGGTTAATCTTAGTTGTTTATTTTGTTTAATCCTATGGTACAGATTTGACCTGACGAAAAATCAATAAATATAAGATTTTTTCTATTTTTCTTTATCATTTTCATTGTCGGAAATTTACTCTACTACGTGGATTTTACTGTGAATTTCTTACCAGGGGTCATTCTCACGAATTTTCAGTTATTTTCAGGTTGGTTTTTGTCATTTTTGCATTTGTTATTTGTGTTCTTACTATTTATGATTTAGTTTCGATTTTGTTTTTATTTATTTACCAGAATTTCCAAGCTTTGCAAAGATGTCACGAAACACTCATTCTAGGACAATTCACAGGGATTTGTTGACCAAAGATCCGAATTTCGGTATCTTCTTAGATACCAGTGAGAGGGTTATTGAAACTTATCAAATGGACTAGTCCAAAATTTATTCAATTTTTTATAATAACGACCTTTCATACATTAAAGAAGACCAACCTGCATATGAGAAAATTAGGGCTTCTCAACTTCATGTTATTGTTGCTCAGCCTGCCTTCCTTCCTTACACCGATGCCATTAAGTGGATTGTAAACCATGCCAACCCTAAAGACCGGTCATTCAATGACAGTGCAGGGTCACAATTAACTACTTTCTGCCCTGAAGTCTTTATTAGGGCTTTTGCTTTTAAACCGGCCATGCAGATCCTTAGCCCTGAATTCATCCAATCTTCTAAAACAAGGTACAATTTCGATGAAATGTTAAAATCATGGATGATTAAACCTAGCAGCTTTGTGCCAAAGGCTGATAACCTCTATCCGATTTCCTGGTTCAGAGAGCCTTATTCTTTACTGGAAGCCATGCTCTGCAGGCTCTACGACCTTCCAAATTGTTCAATCTTCAAGGCTAAATGGGCTCCAATATCCCATCATGTCCTAACCATAGGTGAGTCTTTTCCTTGGGTGTTCATTTTGTCATTGGAGGTTAAGACAGCCATCCAAGAGTATCAAAAGGCACATGCTTTGAGGAAGCCACACTTTTTCTTTTCAGCCTTCATTATTGATATCTTTTGCTCATAGTTCCAATATCCCAACATGGGATGGAATTGGAGCCCTTCATCTCTACCAGACCATATCTATCATGCAGCACTATGGGAGAGTAATTTTGTGCCCTTACTCTATGACATTTGTGACCATTTCATGGGTACTATTTATTTCAAGATATTCAAACAAGAGGCTCCTACCTTCTCACCTGATGTCAGGACATTCATCAATACAATTGGTGATTGGTATGTCTATGAATCCTTTTCATATATCAGAGTCTAGGGAAGTCACGTTGTTCATTTGCTACTTATAATACTCCCCAACGGATTGGTCATTGAAGAAGTCTCTTATCAGACTGTTATTGATGGTGTCTACAGAAAAATCATTGGCCCCAAGAGAAAGGGTTGTCCTAAGTTCTCCTTAAACCTTGGATCGTTGGTCATTCCAACTTCAAATTGGGATATAGTGTTGGGAGATAGGATGGTTTCTCTGAAGCTAGGCTTTGCTCCCAAAAGAAATCATAACCCTTAGAAGTTTCTTGATGCTCATTTTAAACAAAATCATGTGAACATGGACTATGTGCATGAAGAAATTCTTGGTGACTCCATTTACCAATGGGTGAATACCTTTTCTGAGGTCCTGGCTAGGGCCAAGAGCATAGATGAGCAGCATTAGATTATGCAATATCAGAGAGAACTTAAAACTAAAGTTTTGAGCTACAGAACAAGGGAAATGAAACTACTAGAGAAAAAGAGAAGGATAGAGAATAAAAGGAGAACCATCAAGCTAATGCCCCTCTAATGCTTACTTATCTAAATGGGGATAAAGGTAAAAATCCTATGGAGAATACTCCACAGGTAAAGACTACTGAAAAACTCAAATTTTTGTTGGAAACCTCTCATCAGATGAAGCATGAGTTAGCACATATATATTCAGTATTGGGTACCCAAACAATTGAACCTCCTAAGCTTACTGTGGATATTCAAGTGACTGCTGCAGCTATACAGGTATCTGATGATCTAATAATAGTTGATGCAAACCCAGCTAAGAGACACAAAATATTGATTCCTACCTCATAGGTTCCTAATCTTAATATTATTGACTGTGATATTGAAGATGAGCCACACCCTCTAGTGTCTATGACTGAAGAAGTGATTGAAGACTCACAGGCAGTTACAAATTTGTTAGATACTATTGAAATGGATCACTCTGATCCTGATCAACAAGTATTGCAACTCACCACTACACCTAATATTACAACTTCGGCAGTTTTACTTTCATCTATTCAAGATCTTTCTACTTTGTCTCCAGGGGTGATGCCACCATTTTCCATATCACAACTTTTTCATACTTTGACTTCCATAGCCACTCCATTTTCAGACAGCCCAGTTCCATTTCCCATCCCCTCATCTATTATTGCAGAGATCTAGTCTTCGACTATCCCTCAGCAATCACCCATTTCTACATTATCATTACCCACTGTGGATGAGCCACCCTCAGTTCCTTCTTCATCATCACCTACTAATGATGGTCGTGTTCCACTTTCTGAAGCCTTCACTTCAATCCCTTCTCCAACCCATGTTCCATCAGTTGCTCAGATTGTCTCTACCCCTCTGACTACTCCTCAAGTTACCATGTCTATACCTAGTCCCACTGACACCCAAACAACTTCATTGATCTCAATAGTGATTGTCACTTCAACTTCTCCAGAATTGGTAACTGAGTATGATGTTGTAGTCCCTCTTGGGAATTATTTTTACAGTAAAACATCTAGGGCAGTGATGAAGAAAGGAAAGAAAAGAAGTTATGATTAGGGGGGATTGGAAGCACCTATCCTAATCAAATAATTTGGGCTCAGCAAACTAATGATCCTTAAACAAAATCAATTGAGGCAGTTGTAGCCTTAGGGTCATTTGCTGGTGCAAATTTTGATTCATTTCAGGTACTGAATAGGGAGATTGATCAAAAGAAGGAAGAATTAAAAAGGCTTGAAGAAGAGTTAGTTAAGACCAAGGAGAAACATGAGTTTTATGTTGTTGATCTCAAGAAGATATGGGGATATAGGTTAGAGGATTTGGAGCAAAGCAACACCTCTCTTCATGTTAGATTTTGAGAATTAATTCAATATGATCTAGGATCTTATCAGAGAGAATAACAAGCACAGTATATCAATCACAAGAGACAATAGACACAGAGTTTCCTTGGGGAAAACCAAGAAGGTGAAAAACCCCAATAAGTTACTCAGAGATAGATAAAGCAATGACACAAAACCCAATCATAAGAGATAGACTCCTAGTAGCTTCTCCTCCTCCACCACTAGTGTGCATCACTCAATGAGAGAGATAGATGAGTAAGTGAGTGATCAAATAGAGTGACACCCTCACTCTATTTATACACAACTTGACTTGCCTTTTAACTCTAACTAGGTCGGCCCCAAATTAACCACTTAACATAATACTAACTGAGCCGACCCCACTAGGGTGGTCTAATAACCCTTTAACCCACAAGACTCATATAGGGCCAACCCCATCAAGGTGGTCTAATAACCCATCAAGTATAAGTTACGACACTTGCAAATACAAATGATGACACTTTTGTACAGAGGAATAATAACCTCTCTGTAGGGATATAATATACATATATGAAATACATTCCGAAGTTACATATACATCAACACTCCCTCTTAATTAGGAAGGTGTTTCTCGGCATAGGTCTTCTAGCACAAGTATTCTTCTCTAGATCATTGGATCATCGTCATCGTCACTGCTTCTATCTCAATCAATCTCCAATATACTCGTCATAGGAAGTTCTACAAAGCTATCCCTTTTTCATGTTGGTTGTAGGCCTAGCCTCCATGTAGGTATTCATCATCTATGCGAGCAAGCCATTAAGTAAGTACACCTTAGGACTTATTACACTACCTCTGCAAAACCTGCAAGATCTCTCAGGACTGATTACACTACCTCTGCAAAACCTGCATGAGCATCTTAGGACTGATTATATGTCTCTACAAAACCTGTGTACCATACTGTCATCTCATCATCTTCAGATCACCGTATAGTCCACAGAGCACAACCCATATGCACACCACACAGCACTTACATTCACCGGCATGGGAAGACACACCTCAACCATCCGTGAAAGGCTCAGCACTTATATCTATGCCATGGGAAGACACACTTCAACCATGCAAGAATGGAACACACTTATATCCATAGCCATGGGAAGACACACTTCAACCATGCTAGAAATGGAACAACACTTATATCGTAGCCATGGGAAGACACACTTCAACCATGCTCAAATGGCACAGCACTTATATCACAGCCATGGGAAGACACACTTCAACCATGCGCGAATGCCACAGCTCTTACATCAACGACCATGGGAAGACACACTTCAACCATGTTGGAATGGCCCCAACCCTTACATCTACACCATGGGAGGACACACCTACCACCATGTGAGAATGGCTCATGTGCATCTGTGTCTCCAGACTCATCACTTCCCCTTGGAAGGAATCTTGGTCTAAAGTACACCAACCCTCTCTCTGAAGTACGCAAACTTCACTCTGGCCAGTGGCTTAGTCAACACATCGGCTATCTGCTCATCTGTCGCAACATAGAGAAGAGTCATTGCTTCTTTCTGCACCATATCCCTTATATAGTGTAACTTGATCTCAATGTGCTTCGACTTGTCATGGAACACTGGGTTCTCTGACAACTTCACACAACTCTGGTTGTCACAAAAGATACCAGTAGCACCCAACGAGAGATAAAATAATTCAAACAATAGCTTCCTAAGCCATATTGCCTCATAACTAGCCGAACAAGCTGTAACATACTCTGCTTCGGCTATACTAAGTGCCACACAGGACTGCTTCCTGCTAAACCAAGATATCATACTGGATCCCATACTGAAGCAGCACCCCGAAGTGCTCTTCCGATCAATGGAACTGCCTGCCCAATCTAAATCAACATAACCCTCTACGTTAAACTTTTGATTCGCATCATACTTGAGCCCATAATCAACTGTGCCCTTCAAGTACCCCAGAATATGCTTTACAACAACCATGTGAATACTTCTCAGATCCGTCAAGAACTAGCTCAATGTGTTCATAGCAAAGCAAATATCCAGTCTCATGTTCGTCATATACATTAAGGACCCAATCAGATGACTATACACCGTGACATCAAGCGGATCAGATGAAGCATCACACAGAAGCTTTAGGTTCGATGCCATAGGTGTGGCCATGGCCTTGCATGTTGAATATTGTAACTTCTAAGAATATTATATTTGTACTTTATTATTCCAGAGATGTTTCATCCCTCCGAGGTGACCCTATTGTATATCCGAAGATGTTTATCCCTCCGATGGATTGTGGTAACTAGGGTTATTAGATCTCCCATGTGGGGGTCGGCCCTGAGTTAATTTATTAGGGGTTATTAGACCCTCTTAGGAGAGGTCGGTCCCATAAGGTAAAAAGTCAGTCGAGAAACAAGTATAAGTAGAGGAGGATGTTCCTCACTTATCACACACTTCCATCACTCGAAAAGTAGCGCACAAGTGAGAGAGAGGTTTGCATAGGAGGTAGAGAAGGAGCTCTAGTCTTGGACTACATCTTGTATTTGGTTGATCATCTTATTGAGGAAAGATTTGCTGTGTTTTCTACCCCATGAGGGTTTCCCAGGGTAAAATATCTATCTATCTTGTGATTGCGTTTCTTTCAATGATATTGCTGGTCAAATTAGTTTAAACTTAACATGGTATCAGAGCTAGCCTGAATAGGACATCTTTTGTTCGGGTACACAGGGTACTACCAAAGGACCGAACACCAAGAGCAACCACTTCACACAAACAGATCACAGATCAACACACCGATGTTTTGACATGGTTTAAACCCTCTTGAGGGAAACACTCCATGGCCCCGGCCAAATAGCTTCTACGGGACAATTTATTATGCAAAGAAAGAAAGTTACAAATGAGCTTCTCATAATCGATCAACTAAACAATGACCCTCCATGCTCTTTAAATAGAGATCATGGACCAATCGGGTGTTAAGCCACAGATCAAGGTTAGGTTTGATCTAAGAGAAGTTGAGCCGTCGGATCACTCTATGTCAGAAACATATCGTGACCGTCGGATTAAGTATTTACAAATGCATACTAATGCATACTAAAGAAACACACTATCCCTAATGGATATATTACACAAGTTGATCTTAACTAACTCCTAAGTGTCTAAATATCCTAACATCCCCCCTTAAGAACAACTTGGGATAGGATTGAAGGATTTACAAAAGTGACACTATTAGGAGAAGGAAGGATGAATTAGAGCCTATCCCCCCTTAATGACAAGTTCCTGAACTCCCAACATAGATCGAAGTTTAGAAAAATTTGCTTCTATAAGAGACTTGGTGAAGATGTCTGCAACTTGATCATCTGTAGGGCAAAAGAGCACTTCAAGAACACGATCATGAACAAGATTTCTGATGAAGTGCATATGTAGCTCAATGTGTTTGCTACGTTGATGTAGAACTGGATCTTTGGCAAGATTGATGGCACTTTGATTGTCGCACCAAAGTGGATTAGGCTGCTGCTGCTCGAATCCAAACTCGGAAAGGATCTGTCGAAGCCATAAAGCTTCCTAATTGGCATTAACTGCTGCTCGATATTCTGCCTCTGCTGAAGAAAGAGCAAGAGCTTGTTGTTTCTTACAAGCCCAAGTAATAGGTCCAGATCCCAGACTGAAAACATAACCTGCAGTAGACTTTCGATCATCAGGATCGCCGGCCCAATCTGAATCAGTGAAACCAACCAACAAAGGTTTCCCCCCTGTACTGTAATGAATCCCAAACTGAACTATACCTCGAATATATCGAAGTATTCTTTTAGCTGCTTTCCAGTGACTTTCATGAGGTGTCTGCATATAACGGAAAACACGACCAACGGCAAAGGAAAGGTCAGGACGGGAATGAGTCAAGTATAAGAGACTACCAACAAGCTGACGATACAAGGTGGCATCGACTTCAGGTGAAGTACAAGTGGTAGAAAGTTTGACTCCAGACTGGAAGGGAGAAGGGGCTGGTGTACAATCTTTCATGTGAAAGCGACGAAGAAGGTCACAAGCATACTTAGACTGAGAAAGAAAGATTCCTTCTTTGGTTTGCAGGACTTGGAGACCAAGAAAATAATGCAAATGTCCTAAGTCTAACATTTCAAAATTTTGTTTAAGACTGGATTTCACATGGGTTATAAGCTTAGGGTCACTACCAGTAAGAATAAGGTCATCAACATATAGAACAAGTATGATGAGATGGTTTCCTACTTTCTTGGTATATACATTGGGGTCAGAATGGCATCTAGAAAAACCAGTGTCAAGGAGAAAGTTATCCATTTTGGCATACCAAGCTCTAGGAGCTTGCTTAAGGCCATATAAGGATTTCTTAAGGCGACAGACAAGGCTAGAGTTATTCTGAACATAGCCAGGAGGTTGTTCCATGTAAATTTCCTCCTGTAAATCACCATGTAAGAAGGCAGACTTGACATCCATTTGATGGACTTCCTAGTTGTGTAAGGCTGCAAGGGAAAGAACAAGGCGGATGGAGTTCATTTTTGCGACAGGAGAAAAGGTTTCATTGTAGTCAATCCCTTCAACTTGGGGAAAACCTTTGGCAACTAACCTTGCCTTAAGTCTTTCAACACTTCCATCTGATGCATACTTAGTTCTGTAGACCCATTTACATCTGACAAGTTTTCTTCCTTTTGGAAGAGGTACAAGATCCCAAGTATCATTCGCCATTAAGGAACGATATTCTTCATCCATGGCTGCATCCCAATCTGGATTCCCTGAAGCTTCTGCAAAAGTTTCTGGATCATGATTCTCGGAAACTTGAGCCAAAAGAGAAGAGGCTTGTTGAAACTGAGAACGTGTTCAACGTTGATCTCTAGGATCACCGGCAAGATCACCAGCTGCTTCACATGTTGAACGGACCCATCGAGGAAGCACTTGTGCTGGTGCAACTGGGGGAACATGAGCAGGCAGAGGTGGATTTTCATCCTCACTATCATCATCAGAAACTAGAGTTGGAAACCTGTCAAGGAAGTTGGAAGAAGAAGAAGAAGGCACAGACGCCAAATCAGGCTCGCAGGCCAAAGATGGCACAATCGCCGAGTTAGGCTCGTAGGCCAAGAGATTTTCATCAAATTTAACATCTCTTCTAATGATTACATCATGAGAATGTGGTTGAAGAAGTCTATAACCTTTTCCATGTTCAGAATATCCAACAAATATGCACTTTTCACTTTTAGGCTGCAATGCTTTCCGTTTTTCATCCAGAATGTGAGCCCATGCTTTACTACCAAACACACGGAAGTGACTTACTTCAAGTTTAGTTTTACTCCATGCTTCTTCCGGTGTTATACCTTGTAATGCTTTTGTGGGGGTGCGATTAACTATGTAATTTGCACAATTTATGGCTTCAGCCCAAAATTTAAGACTTAGTCCCTTAGATTGGATCATACAATTAGCCATTTCTTTTAAAGTGTGGTTCTTCCGCTCAGCTACACCATTTTGTTGTGGTGTATATGGAACAGTGTGTTGCTGTTGGATGCCTTGTTCAGTGCAGAAAGTACTGAACTGTTTGTTAACATATTCTCCTCCATTGTCAGATCTTAACTTAATAATTTGATGACCAGAATGTTTTTCAACAAGGGCCTTGTAGGCCAAGAATATGTTAAAACCTCGCTCTTAAGTTTTAGGAAATAAACCCAAGTGCGTCTGGTGTAATCATCAATGAAAGTTAAGAAATATTTGAAACCAAAAAAGGAAGCAGATGGAAGAGGACCACACAAGTCACTATGCACAAGCTCCAAGGGAACCAAGGCGTGCCAAGAGGCACGTTTATCAAAACTGTCCCGATGATGTTTTTCGAGTATACAACCGGAGCAAACACCATCCCTGCAAGATACCATCGGAAGACCTGTCACCATATTTTCTTTACATAGTTGTTGCAATGAGCGATAATTTAAGTGACCAAATCGCTCATGTCAAAGTTTGCTCAAGTTATCACTATGAGCAACAAAAACTGAAGGGAAAGGTGATGACCCAAAGTTGTTAAACTTGTACAACCTGGTAATATCATCAACAATTTCGGTAGCTAGGACGTGCTGAGGATCTTTAAAATCCTTGATTACAACTTGGTGAGGTGTAAAGGTCACAGTTTTACCTTCACCAGAATGAGTGATCTGATAGACTGATAACAAATTGCAGAAAATTCTTGGAACACATAGTACATCACTAAAATGACCATTATCTACTGGAACTGTTTCAGCTCCTACAACACTTAGAGATCTATCATCACCAACAAATATTTGTTTGGTGTTACATTCATGCATAGTAGAAAAGATGGCTTGATCCTTAGCCATATGATAAGATGCTCTAGAATCAATGAGCCATTCATTTGAAGTAGAAGAAGAAGATGCATTATAAGAATAACCAAAAGCACAAAGTGCATGTCCATGAGAGGCAGATTCTGAAGGCGAATCTAGGCTGATGTGGTGCTTCTTCATTGCTGCTTCCAAGGCTGCCATCTTCTTGAAACACTTAGATTCATCATGATTATCTTTCCCGCAATAGTTGCAATGACACTCAGTCTTCTTGCCTTTTGGCTTGGATCCTTTGTCATTTTTTAAAGAAGGAGTTGACTGAGAGGGTTTTGGACCCTTATTTGACTTATTATTGCAAAAATTTTGTTTCTTGGGAGGCTTGGACTTTTCTTTCTATTGGGACAATAAGGTTTTCCCAGATGTATCTGCATTGTTGTTTATTCCAAGATGAATGAGTTTATCTTGTTCCCTAATCAAGGAATCACAAAAAGATTCAAGACTAGGCTCTTGATTGCTAGCTGCATTCAAGGATGCTTTCATGGAGTAAAATGTAGATACAAAAATAGAATATGCAGGTCCAAGTTTGGAAAGAATGTGATGAATGCATTGTTTGTCTTCCCTCTCAATCTTACATTCTAAACATAAGAGCTTAAGAGTTTTGTACTTAGATAAATAATCTTGAATGCATGAAAAGTCACTTGGATTTAAAGAAATCAACTCATTTTTGAGTTGGTGACCTCGAATTTCATTGTGTTTATGAAACACAGATTCCAACTTGTCCCAAGCAGTATTAGGTTCATCAATTCCAGATATGTGGAATCGCAAATCAGTAGAGATTGACATCCCAATCAATCCATGAGCTTCATCACATCTATTTGCCCATTTTATTTTCTTATCATCATCAGTGGGTTCTTTTTCTTTCCCTGTGGTAATTCTGAAAAGTCCCCTACTTCGTAGAACATCCTCCATACGAGATTTCCATGAGAAATAGTTGGAACTGTTAAGTACAATATCACAATGGGCGGCCATATTTATAAATTAATGGCTGTAAAAGTAGAAACCAATAGTCTGGATGTGAAGAGCTCAAAAAAATAGGCGGTTTCAAAAAAAACGGCACTGAAAACTGACTCTGTATGATGAAGTTATGCTTGAACAAAGAAACTGTTGAAGATGTCCCCAATAGTGACGTGGCAGCTAGAGAATGTCCAGCAAAAAAAAGAACCCCCCTCTTCCCAAGATGAACCTTTTGACAATCACTTTACAAGAAAGTTGCTTTAAGGGGACCACTTTTGTAAAATAAGTGATTTCACTTTTACAATGATATTACTTTTAAATAGTGCAACAATAAAAAAACTTAAGTGACTCACTTGTATTTTTATTTTTTATTATTTAAGTGAGATGCACTTTTACAATAAAGTAACTTGAAATTAGAAATTGCATGCACTTTTTCTTTTAAAGTAACTTCCTAAGACTTGAACTCAATACCTATTAAGGAATAAAGCAACTTTGAACCAAGTGAGCTAGATTAAAAGGTATGTAAAATATGAAAATAAGGAAGTGGGCTTTTTTCTTTCTTTTTTTTTTTTTTTTTTTAACTCTTCTTGCTCGGTTTGCGTGCTTGCCTTTTTTCCTGCAAAACAAACCACAAATCGAAACAAAAAAACTTTTCCACACTTGTGGAGTTAGATCTTGTTAGCTTTCCCGGAAAGTCTACGTTTTCTCTCTGTTTCTGATTTGCCGAGATCGCGCAAGGTGCACGGCAAAGAGCATACGCAGCCGAGAAAAACCCTTTCCCTTTCTATTTCTGATTTTCCGAGATCGCTCAAGGTGCACGGCAAAGAGCATACGCAGATGGGAAAGCAACAATCCGAACCCAAAAAAAATCTAACCATAAAAAAAAAGATGAAATATAAGATTTTTTCTTTTTAAAAAACGAAATAAAAAAATGTGTCACTGTAACATTATACCTTCAGATCTGATGAAATACGCATTTCTGGAGCAATCGGGAACCGTTTTCGATCAAACAAAAACTATTTCCCAATGGAAACGACGCTTCAAACACAATGGAACACCTCCCACAGCCCATAAATGCACAGAAATACCAGAACTAGAAACCCTTTTGAGTTTCAGCAACAACAGTTCAAGATCTAGATCATAACCGGAAGCGACACTTCATAAAAGCTCTGATACCATGTTCGAGTACACAGGGTACTACCAAAGGACTGAACACCAAGAGAAACCACTTCACACAAATAGATCACAGATCAACACACCGATGTTTTGACGTGGTTTAAACCCTCTTGAGGGAAACACTCCACGGCCCTGGCCAAATAGCTTCTACGGGACAATTTATTATGCAAAGAAAGAAAGTTACAAATGAGCTTCTCATAATCGATCAACTAAACAATGACCCTCCATGCTCTTTAAATAGAGATCATGGACCAATCAGTTGTTAAGCCACGGATCAAGGTTAGGTTTGATCTAAGAGAAGTTGAGCCGTTGGATCACTCTATGTCGGAAACATATCGTGACCGTCGGATTAAGTATTTACAAATGCATACTAATGCATACTAAAGAAACACACTATCCCTAACGGATATATTACACAAGTTGATCTTAACTAACTCCTAAGTGTCTAAATATCCTAACATCTTTCATAAGGTGAAAATATCTCTCTCTCTGTGATGAAAATTAGGGTTTCTGCAAAAGTTAGTATTTTTGGATTCTGATTACATGGCTGAATAGCCCTTCTCAAAATCCAACTTTTGAGCCCTATATTGAACTTTTTGGTTGGGTAGAACTCCGGGAAAGTCAAACCCTAGTTTGACAAAAAGTGCGAAAAACCAGAAAACTAGAACCAGAATTCTATAGCAGGTCCGAAGTTCATTGGTCATGTTTGGAGATTGAAAAATTGAATTTTCCATAAAGTAAGTACATCAGTCACCTTGCCTTAGTCAAGCCAATCTCCTGGTAAGGTCAATTTTTCATTTTTGAAATTTTTTAATTTTTGGTGACCCCCTGGGCAAGATGGCCCCAAGTACTAAACTTGAAGAAAAGCTAGAGGGTATAGAAAATTTCCAAGCATGGAAATATAGAATTGGTCTCATTTTTGAAGAGAATGATCTTGCCCAATATATCAAAGATGAGATTGCAGAACCTATAGAGGATGAAGCTAAAGAGAAGTACAAAAGGGACTTGATTAGGGAAAAGAGAATCATTGTTGATTCTATCAAGGACCAATTGATTCCCCAAGTGGCATCCAAAAAGAATCCTAAGGAAATGTATGATTCCCTAGGAAGAATGTATGAAGGAAGGAACATCAACAGGAAGATGAACCTAAGATCTCAATTGAAGAGTACCAAAATGATCAAAGGAGAATCTATTCAAGACTATTTCTCAAGGGTTTCCCAAATCAAGGAACAACTAGATTCCATTGGAGATACCCTTGATGAAGATGAATTAGTTATGACTGCTCTAAATGGTCTCACTAGACCCTGGGAGTCATTCATCCAAACTATGTGTGCCAGAGAAGAAAGTATGAAGTTTGATGTGGTATGGGAGGACTGTATTCAAGAAGAAGCTAAGGTAGCCAATAGAGAAGCCCTTCTCAAGGAGGATGACCACGCTTTGGCTACTCACACCAAAAGAATAAGAAAGGTTCACTTCAAGAAAGATGACCATAAGGATTCTCAACCTTCCCATAGATTTAAAAGAAGAAGAGGAACAAACTCAAAAAGAGACCTCTCCACAGTCCAATATTACAATTGTCTTAAACTAGGACACATTGCTAGAAATTGTACTTCACAAACAAAGAAGAATAAGTTTGTTCACAAAAGACATCATGCACATATGGCAGAAGATGATAGTGAAGAAGAAGAAGAAGAGGAAAGGCCTCAAAAGAAAAGATATAGAGTAAAGAAAGAAGATGCAGAAGAATATGTTCTATTTTCTACACTCTTTGGGTCTATAACACCTAGAGAAGATACATGGCTCATTGATAATGGTGCTTCAAAGCACATGACAGATCAAAAGAAAACTCTCTCAAGACTTGAAGAAAAGACCTCTCCACAAAAGGTATCTCTAGGAGATGATTATCAATATCCCATCAAGGAAATTGGTGAAGCAAGCTACAAGCTTGATTCTGGAAAATCATTGAAGATGAAAGAAATCTTATATGTACCAGGTTTGAATAAGAACCTACTTTCTATCTCAGCTCTAGATAAGAAAGGCTTTAGATTTGAATTCATAGATGGACAAGTACTTATGTGTCCCAAAGGAAAATCAATTGAGGATGAAATTGTCATTGGTGAAGAGGAAGGAGGTCTATACAAACTCAAGGGTCATCTAGAAGTTGCCCTTGTTCATGAAGCCACTAGCCTCAGTGAGCTATGGTATAGAAGGCTTGCTCAAATTAACTACAAATCTCTACCTTATGTGAGCAAAGTAGTTATAGGATTACCATACTTAAAGGTTGATCATGATGGCACATGCAAAGGATGTGCAAAAGGGAAGAATATCAAGAACCCATTTCCAAAGAGTGAAACAAAGACTAAGCACATCCTGGAGTTAATACATTCAAATGTATGTGGACCAATGCCCTCCACATCTCTGAGTGGGTTTGAATACTATCTCAAATTTATTGATGACTATTCAAGGAAGACTTGGATATACTTTCTAAAAAGAAAGAATGAAGTCTTTGGAAAATTCAAAGAGTTCAAGGCATTGATAGAGAATCACTCAGAAAAGAAAATCAAGATTCTCAGAACAGATAATGGTGGAGAATATACTTCAAAGGATTTTGAAGACTTTTGTAAAGAAGCTGGAATCAAGAGGGAGCTAACCACTCCCTACAATCCCCAACAAAATGGGTTTGCGGAAAGAAAGAATAGAACCATCATGGAAGCTGTAAATACTATGATACATGATCAAGACCTACCCATGTATCTATGGGCTGAAGCAACTAGGACAGCAGTCTATGTACAAAATAGACTATCCCATAGTGCTCTTGAATTCAACACTCCAGAAGAAGTGTTCACAGGAAAGAAGCCTGAGGTAAGTCATCTCAAAATATTTGGATGTCTAGTGTACATTCACATTCCAAAAGAAAAGAGAACCAAGTTGGATCCTTTTGGGAAGAAGGGAATATTTGTTGGATATTGTGAATCATCCAAAACATTCAGAATTTACATCCCAAGTTTCCATCACATGGAAATAGGTAGGGATGTGACATTTGATGAAGAAGCAACTCTCAAGAGATCTAGAAAGTGCCAACATGAAGAAGTCTATGAAGAAGATGCACCTCCCAGAATCACAAAGGCTGTACCCATCCCTGAAGATGTTACACCAGAAGACCATGACATGTTAGAACCACAAGAACCCCCCATTACAAACTTATCAAGAAAAATAAGGACAGCATGGGCCAGAGACATTATTCAAGGAGCTAAAAAGTATGGAGCTCCTGAAGGCTCCACTAGAGAAATGAAGAAACCAAAGCTAGTATCCAACTATGTGGCTTTGATGTGTGATCTTGTGGGTAGAAGCAATGACTGAGGAGTACCAGTCAATAATGAAGAATATTGTTTGGGATATAGTTCTCAAGCCAAAGGACAAGAGTGTGGTATCCTCCAAATGGATATATAAGATAAAGCATGTTGCGGATGGTAGCATTGAAAAGTATAAGGCAAGTTTTGTGGCCAGAGGATTCTCTCAAAAAGAGGGAATTGACTATGAAGAAACATTTGCACCAGTTGCAAGGTACACTTCCATTTGCAAGGTACACTTCCATTAGAACCATCATGGCACTTGCATCCATGATAAAGTGGGAATTACACCAGATGGATGTGAAGACAGCCTTCCTGAATGGTGTGATTGAGGAGGAAGTGTACATAGAACAACCACAAGGATTTGAGGTGGAAGATCGAAGAACCCATGTGTGCAAACTAAAGAAGGCCTTGTATGGACTGAAGCAAGCTCCCGGAGCTTGGTATCGTAGAATTGACAGTTTCTTGACTAGATTGGGCTTTACCAAGAGTAAAGCTGATCCTAAGATTTATCTCAAAGTTATAGATGATGAACCTGTTATATTATTGTTGTATGTAGATGATCTATTTCTGACTGGAAATGAGAAACAAATTATCAAGTCCAAGAAGAAGCTCTCTTCGAAATTTGAGATGAAAGATCTCGGATTGATGCACTACTTCTTAGGTTTAGAAGTATGGCAAGACCCAAAAAAGGAATCTTTCTCAATCAAGGTAAGTATGTTGTGGGGATTTTGAAAAGATTCGATATGTTGGAGTGTAAATCCATGGCCACCCCCATGGACTCCAACTTGAAGTTATTAGTTGATGACTCATCAGAGTTAGTCGACGTGACTCTATACAAACAGATTATTGGGTCATTGATGTATTTAACAAATACTAGACCAAACATATGCTTTGTTGTGAATACCTTGAGTCAGTATCTAGTGGAACCTAGAAGAGTTCACTTAATAGCTGCAAAGCATGTGATGAGGTATCTAAAGGGTACGATAGATTTTGGTCTACATTATCTTGGAGATCATGATTTCAGATTGCATGGTTACTCAGATGCTGATTGGGAAGGAAGTGTTTCAGATAGGAAGAGTACATCAGGTGGATGTTATTGTCTTGGATCTGCCATAATCTCGTGGTTTAGCAGGAAGCAGTCTAGTGTGGCTCTCAGTACAGTTGAAGCGGAATATATAGCTTCTTGCTCTGCTAGTTGTGAAGCAGTATGGCTTCGAAAACTATTATCGGGACTATTTGACTTAGAGATGGATCCCACTGTGATCATGTGTGACAACCAGAGTTGTATCAAGATGACAGAGAATCTAGTGTTCCATGATAATTCAAAACACATAGAGATCCTATATTTCTATATACGGGATATGGTGCAGAAAGGAACTACCAAGCTCGAATATGTGAGCACTGATGAACAAATTGCTGATATATTGACCAAACCTCTGTCTCGAGTAAAGTCTGAGTATTTTCAAGACAAGGTTGGTGTAGTTCAGAAGGACCCCCCTTGAAAGGGGGAGTGATGTGGTCACTGATGAAGAGATTGCCTACATCGACAGTGAGGTCGATGATGTGGATACCTATATTTGTGATGCCAACAGGAAGGTCGATGTATGATCCTTGGTGGATAGATGGGGATTGTATCTTCCCCGAACTTTGGTCCCAGAATTGATCCTTAGACAGATGTCTTCGAGAATGAAGTTCTTTGTGGACAGATGGGGATTGTATCTTCCCCAAACTTCGGTCCCAGAATTGATCCGTAGACATATGTCTCCGAAAATTGATGATAGGATTGCATCATCCCTGGACCTCGGTTCAAAAGGTACGTGAGAGGACTGCATCGTCCGTGAACCTTTAGTTCAAAAGTTACGTGAGAGGACTGCATCGTCCGTGAACCTTTAGTTCAAAAGGTATGTGATAGGACTGCATCGTCCCTAGACCTCAATTCAAAAGGTACGTGAGAGGATTGCATCATCCATGAACATTGGTTCAAAAGGTACGTGAGAGGACTGCATCATCCGTGAACATTGATTCAAAAGGTACGTGAGAGGACTGTATCATCCATGAACATTGGTTCAAAAGGCACATGAGAGGACTGCATCATCTGTGAACATTGGTTCAAAAGGTACGTGAGAGGACTGCATCGTCCGTGAACTTTGGTTCAAAACGTACATGAGAGGACTGCATCATCCGTGAACATTGGTTCAAAAGGTACGTGAGAGGACTGCTTCGTCCGTGAACATTGGTTCAAAAGGTATGTGAGAGGACTGCATCATCCATGAACTTTGATTCAAAAGGTACGTGAGAGGATTGCATTGTCCGTGAACATTTGGTTCAAAAGGTATGTGATTGGGATTGCATCATCCCTAGACATGAGACTTGTCTTAAAGTGATAAGGATTGATCATCCTAGAACTTGATCTGGATTGTATCATCCATGGACCTATGTCCTAAAAGTGAGCAAGATTGATCATCCTGTAATTGGATTGTGTGCATTGCAGAGTATGCTACTATGATGATCCAGATGTTGTAGATCGAGATGATGATCCAGATGTTGTAGATCGAGGAGATGATCCAGATGCTGTAGATCGAGATGATGATGATGCTGATGATCGTATGTTGACGATGTTGCTTATCGTGATTGAGAGATCTAGATGATGCTGTTGATCATAGGATCCGATGATGATGATGTTGTTCGAGTGTTGCAGAAGATGAAGACTCAATACTGACGATGTTGATGTTCCAGTATTGAAGATTTTGAAGATGTTCCAGTAACTACTTGAGTTACTAATGATGATGTATTAAAGCTTCCAATGATTTATAGATGTATCATGTATGATGTAGTCAATGACTCCTTGCTCGTACAGATGTTGTTATAATATCCTTCTCGTTAAGGGGGAGTGTTGAATATTGTAACTTCTAAGAATATTATATTTATACTTTATTATTCCGAAGATGTTTCATCCCTCCGAGGTGACCCTATTGTATATCGGGAGATGTTTATTCCTCTGATGGATTGTGGTAACTAGGGTTATTAGATCTCCCATGTGGGGGTCGGCCCTGAGTTAATTTATTAGGGGTTATTAGACCCTCTTAGGAAAGGTCAGCCCCATAGGGTAAAAAGTCAGTTAGGAAACAAGTATAAGTAGAGGAGGATGTTCCTCACTTATCACACACTTCCATCACTCGAAAAGTAGCGCACAAGTGAGAGAGAGGTCTGCATAGGAGGTAGAGAAGGAGCTCTAGTCTTGGACTACATCTTGTATTTGGTTGATCATCTTATTGAGGAAATATTTTCCGGGTTTTCTACCCCATGAGGGTTTCCCAGGGTAAAATATCTGTCTATCTTGTGATTGTGTTTATTTCAGTGATCTTGCTAGTCAAATTAGTTTAAACTTAACATTGCAGTCCATCATCCCGAACCTCTTCAGGATCTCTACTGCATACTTCCCTTGTCCAAGGAAGATCCCATCTACACTCAACCACACCTCCATGCCTAGAAAGTAGTGCATCATACCCAAGTCCTTCATATCGAAATCGACAGTAAGCTTCCTCTTCGTATCGACAATTAATCTATCCTCACCTGTAACAAATAGGTCATCCACATACAATAGTAGTATCACTGGATTGCCTTCCTCAACCTTGTAGTAAAGGTGGGAATCTTCCTTACTCTTAGTAAAGCCCAAACTAGATAGGAATCTATCCATCCTACCATACCAAGTCCTGGGTGCCTATTTTAAACCATACATGGCTTTCTTCATTTTGAACACATGAGTCCCTCTGTCATGTGTCTCAAACCCGAGTGGATTCTCCACATACACTTCCTCTTCAACTACACCATTCAAGAAAGTTGTCTTGACATCCATCTGGTGTACCTTCCATTTCATCACTGCAGCCAGGGCAAGTACTGATCTAATGGAAATGTGTCTGGATACAAGTGCAAAAGTCTCTTCATAATCAATCCCTTCTTTCTGGGAGACTCCACGAGCTACAAACCTTGCTTTATATTTGTCTATGCTACCATCTGCAGCATGCTTGATCTTATAGATCCACTTGGAAGTCACAACAGACTTCCCTTCTACTCTTGGGACCACATCCCAAACATCATTCTTCATGATCGACTGGTACTCCTTGATCATGGCATTCTTCCATTACTTCATCCCATATCCTGGGAACTTCAATATTTTCTATAGATAGCTTAGTTGCTGGAACAAATGTTGTAGTCCTTCTTTTGTAGGTGATTGTACATGATCTTTCCTACAAGTCAAATTCAATTGCATGATTAGAAACTTCTCATTGTTTTCAAAAACAAATTCTTACGCATAAAAATATATATGTCATACAGTCATGCAATTATCTTAGCCAATGCTTCAATACAACATTCATCCATATCTCGCAAATTTCTAGATTCCTTCCATCTCTACCAAAACATTGTTAAGAATTTGCACTACTCCCAACATGTCAACAAAGAGGTTTCATTCTAGATAAGTAGTAATAGAATGTTGTACAGTTCCATAGGCCACTTACCCATCACATGCATATTAGTAGTATACTGTTCATTAATGCAATTATTCTAATATGCATAATACACAACCTAAGTCTAGGAACATAAGTATATACATCATTGAACAACATTATTTAAACAAATAGAATATACAATAAATGACAGTTCAAATACTTATCTTTGTTTGTTTGTTGGGTGGACTCCCTCTGAATCTTTGCTTCCTTGCATGAGCTGCTAGAGTCCGACTCTGAAGTAGCTTCTTCTACTCCTTTCTGTTGTGGATTGTAAGGAGTGGTCAACTCCCTCTTAATCCCTGAATAACTGCATAACTTCTTGAAGTCCCTTGAAGTGAGTTCTCCGCCATTGTTGGATCTAAAGATCTTGATCTTCTTATTAGTTTGATTTTCTATCAAGGCTTTGAATTCCTTGAAATTATCAAAACACTTCATCTTTGACTAGATTTCAAGAATACCTTTTACTGCTTTGCTTGCAATTGGTAGTGCACATGTGCAAGCCTTCTGTGCCAAAGTTCATTTGGCTCCATAGATTCATGTACCATGGTTCGTTCAGTTTATCCCTTCAGCTTGTATAATCCTCCCTCTTGCTCTCCAATCACCACTGCATCATCTATAGTTTTACCCTTTGGCCACATAGGGACTTGGCCATCTATAAATGCAACCCTCATGCCTTTTGCATCCAATGCAGATATGGAGAGTAGGTTCTTCTTGAGACCTGGAACAGATAGTACATCTTTCATTTTCATAGACTTTCCAGAGTCTAGCTTATAGGAAGCTTCACCACTTCCTTTTATGGGATACTGGTAGTCATCCCCAAGTTTCACTTTGTGGGGTGATTCATGTTCAGATAGATTCATAAAGGATTCCTTGAATCCTGTCATATGTTTGGAATCCCCACTGTCTATAAGCCAATCATTGCTACCATGAGTAATGGTACCAGTGAGACTAGAAATTAGAACATACTCTTCATCACTTGAAGAGTCTTCACTTTAGTTTCTAGCCTTCTTCCTGGGAGGTTCATCATCCTCAGTAGTATGAGAATGATGTCTTTTCTTGTTGTTCTTCTTTTTGTTCCCAGGACAATTTCTGGAAATGTGTCCCCTTTCATCACAAGTATAGCAACGAACATAGGACATGTTTCTTTGAGGTTTGAAATTACCCTTCTGATGGTGATGTCTTTCTTTCTTATCATGGTGGTGAGTCTTCTTGTCACCATGCCTCTTGGAGTGTGTTGTGAGAGCCTGGTCTTCATTCCCCATCTTCTCTTCTTGAGCTACAATTCGAGCTTCTTCTTGTGAGCATTCTTCCCATAGTCTACTGAATGTGATAAGTTTCCTCCTAGCACAAATTCCTTGGATGAAGGAATCCCATGACCCAGGAAGGCCATTAAGAGTGGTCATTACCACTTCTCCATTCTCTATATCTTCTCCCACATATTCAAGTTGTTCTTTTATCTGGGAGACCCTTGAGAAATAATACTGCATGGTCTTCGCATTCTGGATCTTGATATTCTTCAATTTATTTCTCAAGGTCATCTTTTGATTTATGTTCTTCCCTTCAAATAGCTTGGTCAAGGAATCAAACATCTCCTTGAGTGTCTTCAGAGATGACACATGTGGTATGAGATGGTCTTTGATAGAATTAGCAATGATCCTCTTATCCTTGACCAAGTTCCTCTTGTGTAAGGCCTTAGCCTCTTCTCTCTCTGGGACAGGGATCTCTTCACTTGTGTAAGTGTCCAACTCATTCTCTTCCAAGTTTAACCCAATCCTATATTTCCATGCTCAGAACTTATCAGCCCCTTCAAGCTTATCCTTGAGCTTGGTGTGGTGAGACATCTTAAAGAGTAATTCAAATGGAAATAGAAAAGATTTAGGTCTTACCACTTGATTTGCTGAAAACTGGATTTGGTGCTGGATTAGGGTTTATCAGAGAAACCCTAAAAATTCAAACTTTAAATTTCAAACTTCTGAAAGGATAGAAAGATGCGCCTTGATGAGTTGATCAAGCTGGTATACTCGGAATTTGAAAACTGCAAACTTTCACCCCTCAAAATTTTCTTTTAGAATTTTGGATTCACAAGGGCGAACCCTGAATTAGGGTTTGAGTTTTCTAGAGCTTCACCCAACCAAGAAGTTTGATCCAAAGCTCTAAACTTTGGTTTTTCCAAGGTGCTTCCATCTATGGTCTCAGATTTCAGAAATTCCAACTTTTGCAGAAACCCTAATTTCTGGATTCATTAGATAGGACACCAAACTAGGGTTTGATTTTCCTGGAGTTTTACCCAATCAAAAAGTTTGATCCAAAGCTCTAAATTTTGATTTTTTTGAGGAGCTTCCATCCGTGGTCTCAGAATTCAGAAATTTCAATTTTTGCAGAAACCCTAATTTTTAGGTCAAAAACTGAAAGTGCTCATAATTGAATTATGTTTCGACAGAAAGATGCACCTTATTGAGGAGAGTCAATTTAGCCTCCTTCCTTTCAAGATATATGGAGAGAAACCCAAAAAACAAGAATCCCTAGCTTCCGCAACTGCACAGTGTCTTCTTCTCAGGTTAGCTCTGATACCATGTTAGATTTTGAGCATTAATTCAATATGATCTAGGATATTATCTGAGAGAATAACAAGCACAGTATATCAATCACAAGAGACAATAGACACAGAGTTTCCTTGGGGAAAACCAAGAAGGTGAAAAAACCCAATAATTTCCTCAAAGATAGATAGAGCAATGATACAAAACCCAAGCATAAGAGATAGACTCCTAGCAGCTTCTCCTCCCCCACCACTAGTGCACATCACTCAATGAGAGAGATAGATGAGTAAGTGAGTGATCAAATAGAGTGATACCCTCACTCTATTTATGCACAACTTGACTTTCCTTTTAACTCTAACTAGGTCAGCCCCAACTCAACACCTTAACATAATACTAATTGGGCCGACCCCACTAGGGTGGTCTAATAACCCTTTAACCCACAAGACTCATACAGGGCCGACCCCATCAAGGTGGTCTAATAACCCATCATAAATAAGTTACGACACTTGCAATACTTGTAAATACAAATGACGACACTTCCGTACATAGGAATAATAACCTCTCTGTAGGGATACAATATACATATATGAAATACATTCTGAAGTTATAAATATATCAACACTTCAGACTAAACTTCGTAATGCACAAGTTGAGAACTCTGCCAATACACAAAGGATAGCTATGCTGGAAAAGGAATGTCAGGATGTAACTGCAAGTGCAGCCTCTTCTCGTTTCTCTAAGTTTTCACCCCAGTAATTTAAGGATTTGGCCATCTAGGTCAATGAATAACATCATAAATTACTAAAGAAACTATTCAACACCCTAGATGAGATTAGGAAAAATCATATAAATTTTGGTAAGATGTCTGTTGTTCTTGAAGAGAAGAAATCCAAAAGGCTGCAAGCTTATAAGGAAAGTCAATACATTGGTGAGTGGAAGGGGTATATCAAGAACATACTAGAAGACATCACCATTCTTAATAGTTTCCAGTTCAAGAAAATCAGAGCTGCATTGAACACTTGGCTTGATATTAATGAGTCAGTTGAAGACATTATTCTGAAAGCACAGGCTATGTGTAGCAGGCGTTGGTATGCAGTGGATAATATCATGGAAATTATACAGTTCTCCACCATGGAGCTCATTGAAGATGCTTTCCCACCTAAGTTGATGGTTGAGCAAGTCAAACGCAAGTGTGAGGAAGCCAAGTAGAAAATTCAGCGCCTTGAGGAGGTCAAGATTGATAAAGTGGATCAATTAATTAGGAAACCGGTCACTATGGAAGGCAAGATCCACATTTTCATCCGTATTTGGCATAAGTTAGCTAAAAATGAGATTGAAACATTCACATGTAATGCCCAGCTGGGGCTTGAGTTAGCTAAATATACGAATGTAGATGAGTTGTTAGGAATATGGGACAAGTGGCAAGATTTTCTTGACCATTAGTCCAATTCGAATTGAGTAATTCCTATTATGTCTGAATTTCCTATTGTATTATTTTGTAACTCTTATTTAAAGGGTTTTTTTCTCATTGAGAAGGGATGATGGAATTTGGAGGAGAAAATCAGTAAGAGAGACGAGAGATACCCTGTTTGAATCAAAGCTTGTAATTTCTTGCATACTTTTCATTAATATAGTAAAGTTATTCCCATATTTTCTTTTGTCTATTGATCAAGTTTATTTGATGAATGTTGATTTTACTCCAGATTTCTTATCAAGTGTTGTTTGAATCTTTTGAAATTTATTTAATACAGTGATCTATAGTTCTGGTTTATCTTTGCTAATGATTTGTGTGTTCATGATGCTTTTAAAGAGTTTATTCAATTAAAACATTATCGATTTCTGCAAATGGTTTTCTTAGAAAATTATAATTGATATTAATTTTTAAATTAACAAATCAGTTACAGGTTAATCTTGAATGCATTTAACCCTTAATTTGTTGTTGATTAATTTTAATTTATTAATGGTAATTTGAGCAGATAAGTTACAAATCTATTGACATTTTTGTTAAATGGATGAACAATACTTGTCTATTTTTACATCAAGCAGACCTGCACATAAACAAGCCACCTTTTAGAATAGGTCTAACTTAGATTAGGTTCCCCTTCTTAGGTAGATTTGTTTTATAGAATTTTACAACCTTGTTTTCCTTCATTGGAAGACTGATCTATTGATCAAATTTCACCAACTCATAAAGTGTCAGCGGAGGCCGAATATCCGTGGGAGATTACTATACCAAACAGGCTAGGGATAGAACTTTCCTTGCGTAGGATCTTTTGAATCCTTTCAATCTGGGTTTTCCCCCTCTGTTGGGAGCCTTGGAACCCATTCCAACACCTTGCACCTACCCTACACACCCGAGGCATCATCAAGCTCCTAAGTTCCTACTATAGTCCCGGCTCATAATGGATGGAGTGGAATGAATGCTCTATTCTAAGGTGACACAACAGCTGCCAACAAGAAGAATAAAAATTTTCCTGTCCAGGATTTTGGAATATTGGATTTTTTTGGTCTTTTTCATATTTGGAAAAGCTTGAAAAAGAATAAAATTGCTTATAGTACAACAAGTGAGGAAACAAATGTCAAATAGTGAGAAACTAGTCCCAAGCAGTGGAACATACCTATGATCAATGCAGGGAAGCATGTGCAAGATGTGGACACTTGAGGGGTGTTCCTTCACGGTAAAGGGTCATCAAATTTCGAAAGGAAAATGAAAGCTCTGCTTGGCTCAAAAAGGAAAGTGATCAGGCACATGGCTAATAATTGAGTAAGCGGGAGCCAGCACAAGGCTCAAGCGGTAAGCAGGATGATGCAGTGCAATCACAACTTTATAAAAAATCAGGGATTCCTTATGGGAGATACCCAACATAAGACAAAGTAGAGTATGAGTCTTTATCACAAATTCATGGCGTAACTACAAAGGAATCCCGATCCTAAGAAGAGACAATGACATGGGCACCAAAAGGCATAAAAAGGCTCTAACTAGGGCACCCATGGTCAGATAAGCCTACTGCCCAATAACAACACTTCTATAACAACGTGAAGGCTCGTGTCAGTTAAAAAGTGGGGTCGCACCTAAGGTTAATGACAAATGGTCAAAGTTCAAATGAATAATGCATGTGAAAATGACATCTAACCTATATGATGGGTGTAAAATATACCTGTCATAGGTGCGAAATGGTCAAAAAATCAACTCTCGTCGAAAAAAATCTGTTCAAAATGGTACTCCAGGACAACATATTAGTCCAAAACAAATTAAAATGGTAAAAACTATAGGAAAGTGGGTTTTAAGAACTATAAATAGTAATAAAAAATTACGATTACTATTCCATTTCACCCAAATAGTAGTTTTTGGTTAGTTTTCACCTCAGATTTCAGTTGTTGATTCCGGAAGCTACGGGCGTCCATTTCTCAAGCCGTCTAGAGTAGGTTAGTCATATCATCCTCCTCTTCCATTTCATAGCTTTTATTTCAATTTCTAATGTTCCAATTTTTTTATTAGTCGAGCCCTACATCTCTATGGCACTGTACGTGAGCTATAGCTCTGCGGGTCATAGGTAGGGTCTCCTGGACGCAGTCAACGCATGCGTTGACCGTGTACGGACACAACAGTGATAATTTTTTCCCATGTACAAGGCCATGGATGTGCTTTTCTAAATGATAAAAGCTATAAAAAAAAAAAATGTGCCTCCAGGATGGTCCTAGAGTGGAGGGAGAGGGAACATGATGTTGTGGATGAGCATGTCTGCTAATATTTACCCGTGCAATAAGCACTACAAGCGTGTGGTCTCCACAAATTCTAGAGCATTGGGGATTTAAGGGCCCAAAACCAATTGCTTCGTAGATTGATCGATTACTGGGATGTAAACATGTAGAAATTCAACCTGGATGATCAAACACTCTCACTAGAGGTGGATGACATATACTTTATTATAGGGTTGTCCCGCCAAGGGGAATTTGCTAGTCTCTGGTCCCGCAATGTAGGTGGTGGGATCACCATTACTGACTATATAGACCGGTACTGTATTCCTAGTACCCAGAAGGTGGGGATTCAGATACCCATTAGGGCCATTGTGAGCTTGAGCATGAAGATAATAGTGCTCACCCTCGTGAGGATAACAGGTTCAGCAGCTTTACATCAGGCTTCAAGGCTAGTGATGTTCTACGCAGCAGAGTGCATGAGACCTATAGTGTACGATTGATGCACAATGTTACGGGTGTCTATGAAGACCCAGCTAACAGAGTGTAAGCTTGGACAGGAAAAGAACTTCGGGTTCAGAAGTATACTCTGTAGTTTCTTCAAGAGAGAGTTCCAGGGCTTAATCCGAGGGTTGAAGTCCCTCCGCACAGTCTCCATGATCCATCCCTGACCCGGTGAGATGAAGTACTGACGTAACAGGGTGGTGGCCAACAGGCATCACCATATTTAGATGAGTTCTTCCACTAGCGGGATCAACAAGTCATCGCCATCGATGACTACCCATATGAGTGGTTATACTACAGGGGTGACCGCAACATGTTGCTCCCTCCAGGGGCTGCATTCGGATACATTGGTATGTTACTCTTTTTATGTTTTGTGTATTTAATTTTTTGGATTTTTTATTATAAGTGAAATGCAAAAATGTTTTTGGTGGAGTATCACATATTGACATTCTACTGTTTTGTCGCAGATACTTGTCCGCGAAGACCAGAGGGTTACCTGAGACATCGTCGTCGAGGCAGGGGTGGAGAGGTGGTTGGAGCTGCAGCAGATCACACACTAGAGATAGTATGGGTCAACCTGACCCGCATGACTACCAGAGTACCACTCATCGAGGTGGAGCATTAGCTAGAGGTGATGCAACGACATGTTGTAGGAGTACCGGGCACCTGGGTGCGGTTACTGCGGTGCATAGACAATGCAATACATTACTATGTTCAGACACATCCTGCTGAGGAAGCTAGGCCTTCCCGTAGGGCTTATATATCTCAGAGTCCTATATTTTTGTATCGATTATGTATATTTTTGAGAGCTACGGGCTCCATTTTTGTACTGCAACACCACATTTTGGACTTATTATTTATGAAAAACTATGATTCTCTGGTTCAACTATATGTGTATGTACAAATGTGTGAATGAATGTTTATTTTTTTGCTACTTTAATGATGAGACAAATGCCAATCTAGGACATAATTAGCATATGCATCAGATACTGTTGATGTATATGTAACTTCGGAATGTATTTCACCCATGTATTTCATATATGTGTTTGTATTCCTATAGAGATGTTATTATTCCTCTATATGGAAGTGTTATAACTTATACTTGATGGGTTATTAGACCACCTTGTTGGGGTCGACCCTATATAAGTCATGTGAGTCAAAGGGTTATTAGACCACCCTATTGGGGGTCAGCCATGTGTGTCGAAGGGTTATTAGACCACCAAGTGTGGGGTCAGCTCGGATTAAGTTAACCATGGGTTAAGATAGACATGTAGGCCCCATTAGTTTATTGGGCAGGACAAAACAAGTATAAATAGAGATCGGGAGATCTCTATTTGATCATTCATTCACACACTTCTCTCATTTAGAAAGTGGCGCACTTGTGAGGAGGAGGCTCTCTGCTAGGAGAAGACTATCTCTTGTTTTCTGGTTGTATCATTGCTATATCTATCTCTGAGGAAGTTATTGAGGTTTTTCACCTTTATGGTTTTCCCCAAGTAAACTCTGTGTCTCTTGTGTGCTTGCATTATTGTGTCCATGATTAATATGCTGTAGATATGTTGTACATGTTGTTCTCTCAGTTAATATCCTAGATCAGATTGAATTAAATTCTGAAAATTTAACATGGTATCAGAGCTAGCCTGAAAGAAGGCATGATATGGCATGTATGACACTTGTTGCACTTACGATGCTAGGGCTTGATATAGCAAAAACTAGACATCGTAACACTTTCGCTATAAATCCATTTTGGCGAAGTTTTCGGATCTAAAAATTTTACACGTCGAAGATCATATCCCCATCTACCCTGTATCCAAAGGAAAACTTCTAATTCATTGTACTTTGTGATTTATGATCTGTACAATATAGGGTTTCTGCCTCTTCCATATCTCAGTCATAAACAGGTGACCTTGGAAAAAAGGTCATAACTTGGGTTAGGAAGATCCAAATGAAATTTCGTAAAAAGTTACAAGTAGTACACAGACTTTACTATCTCAGGAAATGTTTTCAAAGGCCGAAGTTGAAACAATGACACGTGGCACTCCATACAAATTCGCTCTCCTGTTTTATCCCATAAACAGGTTACGTTGCGACACTTGGCATAAATCTCTCTCAGAGAATCCAATTGAGTTCAGACCTATCGGGATGGAAAGATGACAGGCCGAGCTATCTCAAGAAAAAATTTCAGACCTTGTGGATCGAAAAGTTTGGAGTTACACTAGAAACAATCAAGTACATATTTATGTCATAACAGAATTATTTTTGAGCACCTTCATTCATGGCTTCCAGAATTTAGGGTTTTGGCGAAAGTTGGAATTTTTGTAATCGGAGACTACGGATGAATTCCACTCATCAAAATAAAAATTTAGTGACCAAGATCAAAATTTTTGGTTGGGCAGAAGACCATGCTTGATCAAACCCTAATTCGAGACTTTGATTGGAAAAGTGGAAAATTAAGGCTTCTGCAAAAATGGGAATTTTTGAAATCCGTGACCACGACTGGAAGCTCCCACGATTGTATGACATATTTCTTTATGTGTAAGAATTTGTTCTGAAAACTATGAGATGTTTTCTAATCATGAAATTTAACTTGTTGTGTAGGAAAGATTGTATACCATCGCCTACAAAAGAAGGACTACAACATTGGTTCAGCAACAAAGTTATGTATTGAAAATATTGAAGATATTGAAGTTCCCAGGATCTGGGAAGAATGACATGATCGAGGAGTACAAGTCGATCATGAAGATGTTTGGGATGCAGTCCTAAGACCTGAAGGGTAGTCTGTAGTGACTTCCAAGAGGATCTACAAGATCAAGCATGATGTAGGTGGTAGCATAGATACTTTTGCTCTTGTAGCCAGATACACTTTCATCATATCAGTACTTGCTCTGGCTGCAGTGATGAAATGGAAGATACACCAGATGGATTTCAAGACAGCTTTCTTGAATGGTGCAGTTGAAGAAGAAGTGTATGTGGAGTAGCCACTTGGTTCTGAGACACATGACAGGGAGTCATATATGTGTAGAACTTGGTATGGTAGGATAGACGGCTATCTATCCAGTTTGGGCTTTACCAAAAGTAAAGTGGATTCCAACCTTTATTACAAGGTTGAGGAAGGCAATCCAGTGATACTACTTTTGTATATGGATGACCTATTTAAGATAGATTGATTGCCGACACACAGCGGAATCTTTCTGCCAAGTTCGAGATGAAGAAATTGGGTATGATGCACCACTTTCTAGGTATGGAGGTGTGGCAGAGTGTAGATGGAATCTTCCTTGGACAAGGGAAGTATGCAATAGAGATCCTGAAGAGGTTCAAGATGATGGACTGCAAGGATATGGCCACACCTATGGAATCAAACCTAAAGCTTCTATGTGATGCTTCATCTGAGCCGGTTGATGTCTCCATGTATCGTCAAATGATTGGGTCCTTGATGTACCTGACGAACACGAGACCAGATATTTGCTTTGTGGTGAACACATTGAGCCAGTTCCTGACAGATCCGAGGAGTGTTCACCTGGTTGCTGTAAATCATATTCTAAGGTACCTGAAGGGTATGGTTGACTATGGGCTCAAGTATGATGCAAATCAAAAGTTTAACCTGTGGGGTTATGTTGATTCAGATTGGGCAGGCAGTGTTGCAGATAAGAAGATCACTCCTGGGTGCTGCTACAGTATGGGATCAGATGTGATCTCTTGGTTTAGCAGGAAGCAGTCTTGCATAGCACTGAGTACAGCCGAAGCAGAGTATGTTGCGACGGATGAGCAGGTTGTAGATGTATTGACCAAGTCGTTGGCCAAAGTGCAGTTTGAGTACTTCAGAGAGAGGCTTGGTGCACTTCAGATCAAGGTTCCTTCCAAAGGGAAGTGATGAGTCCGGAAGATGTAGATGCACATGATCTTTTCTGACATGGTTGACGTGTTCTCCCATGGTCGTGATGTAATTACTGAGCCATTCTCACATGGTGGTAGATGTGTTCTCCCATGGTGTAGATGTAAGGGTTGAAGGCATTTTTCACATGGTGGTAGATGTTTTCTCCCATGGTGAAGAAGTAAGGGCTGGAGCCTTCTCCGAATGGTGGTAGATGTGTTCTCCCATGTCGATGGTGTAAGTGATGGATGATGTGCATCTAGGTTTTGCTTCGTGGACAATGCTATGATGATCAGGAGGATCATGGATGATGAGCATCAGGACGATGCTCTGGCTACTGCTCTGTATATGCATTAGGATGATGTTGGATATGATCAGTTGGATCATTTATATGTGTATGTATGTACGCATCATGTTGGATGCTGGATATGATCGGTTGGATCATTTGCATGTATTTTGTATATGCATCATGTTAGATGCTTGGACCATGTATCTGTATATGTATCAGGTGGATACTGTGTATGATCAGGTAGATCATGTATATTGATATATATCAGTTAGATGCATTGTGTGGATCATGTATCTATGTATGTATCAGGTGGATACATTGTATGATCAGGAGGATCATGTGTGATGATATGTATCAAGTAGATACTTGGTATGCATCAGGTGGATGCAGTGTATGATCAGGATGATCATAGATGATGGGCTTCAGGATGTTGCTCTAGATGACATGCAACAGGATGTTGCAGTGATGATGATCAGGATGATCATGTGTACATTAGGATGATGTATGGTGAGTATCAGGTTGATACTCTGTGGCCATAGGTTGTGCAGATAAGCATGTAATTTGTGCCCTGGGAGATTTGCAGATAGTCTTTCGAGGTTTTTCCTACGGCATGTAATTTGTACCCTAGGATATCTGGCAAATGCTCTTTCGAGGTTTTGCTTGGGAGGACATATAATTTGTGCCCTGGGAGATTTGCAAATAGTCCTTCTAGGTTTTACCTATGGCATGTAATTTGTACCCTGGGATATCTGGAAAATGCTCTTTCGAGGTTTTGTCCTATGGCATGTAATCTGTGCCCTGGGAGATCCTATAGGTTGAGCCATGTGCTCATAATCAGTCCTGGGATGCTCTTTCGAGGTTTTTCCATGACCAAATGTAATTTGTGCCCTGGGAGATCTGATAGGTTGAGCCTTGTGATCGTAATCAGTCCTGGGATGCTCTTTCGAGGTTTTGTGGTGACCACATGTAATTTGTGCCCTGGGAGATCCAATAGGTTGAGCCTTGTGCTTGTAATCAGTCCTGGGATTCTCTTTCAAGGTTTTGTGGTGGGGTCAAATGTAATAATTCCTGGAGATCTGGACAAGATGAAAAAAGCCTCAGATGTTCTTTAGGGTTCTTGCTAGTCAAGAGATTCTTTTAAGGTTTTGTGATGCACGTAATAAGTCCTAAGGATTCCACAGTTTGGCCAGTGATGACGAAGACCTGTAGGTGGTGGGCCTACATCCAGTATGAAAAAGGACTGGCTCTGTAGAACTTCCTATGACGAGTAGATTCAGAGATTGGTTGAGATAGCAGCAGCAGTGACGATGTCGATGATTCGAGGATGATGATTCACTGATGATGATCCAGACAAGAAGAATTGTGCTAGTAGACCTGTGTCAAGAAATACCTTCCTAGTTAAGAGGGAATGTTGATGTATATGTAACTTCGGAATGTATTTCACCAATGTATTTCATATATGTGTTTGTATTCCTATAGAGATGTTATTATTCCTCTATACGGAAGTGTCGTCATTTATATTGTAAGTGTCGTAACTTATACTTGATGGGTTATTAGACCACCTTGTTGGGGTCGGACCTGTATAAGTCATGTGGGTCAAAGGGTTATTAGACCACCCTATTTGGGGTCGGCCATGTGGGTCAAAGGGTTATTAGACCACCAAGTGTGGGGTCGGCCCGGATTAAGTTAACCATGGGTTAAGTTAGACATGTAGGCCCCATTAGTTTATTGGGCGGGATAAAAAAAGTATAAATAGAGATCGGGAGATCTCTATTTGATCATTCATTCACACACTTCTCTCATTTGGAAAGTGGCACACTTGTGAGGAGGAGGCTCTGCTGCTAGGAGAAGACTATCTCTTGTATTCTGGTTGTATCATTTCTCTATCTATCTCTGAGGAAGTTATTGGGGTTTTTCACCTTTATGGTTTTCCCCAAGTAAACTCTGTGTCTCTTGTGTGCTTGCATTATTGTGTCCATGATTAATATGATGTAGATATGTTGTACATGTTGTTCTCTTAGTTAAGATCCTAGATCAGATTGAAGTAAATTCTGAAAATTTAACAGATACATGATTAAAACATCTTGGAACATGAATGTATGTAATGGAAACAAAATGACACTCCAAGATTCTTACCCTTAAGAACTTCCATAGTAATGTAGGATCCCTCACACGGTACTGGCCATTCAATTGAGACACAACCAATTGCGAATCTAGGTGGACTTCTAAAGACCAGATACCATGCGAAATGGAATCACGAAGTAGCTTAATAACGACACTGTACTCAGCCACATTGTTGGATGTAGGACCGAGACAAGAACCTACTGAAGACACAATCCAGTGGTTAGGTGAATAAATAACCCACGCAGCAGAAGCGAGTCACTATGTATGATGGCTAGCACCATCTGCGAATCCCAAGAACGTTGGAGATTCTCTGACATCTGTCAACCAAATAGAAGCGAATCAGCAGATCCGAAAAACCAAAAGAAATCTAAACTATGTACTGAAGTAACTATACAATAGTATACAAAAATACTAGCTCGAGCTAGAAGCTGAAGAGTAATACCGCTTGAGGTAGAGCCCATTTCTAGGATCCTTCAAGGCATTCCCCTCATAGTCTTCCAATTCGTAGACTCCTTTCTCAAGGACATGCCTCACTATGTAAGGACCGTGCCACATGGGGTTAAACTTTCCTACCCCCAGGGGTTCCTTAGCTTGGTCATACAAGAGTACCAAGTCACCTTCAACATACTGTCGAGGATGGACAGACCTATCATACTGAACCTTGACACAACATTTGTTGTCATCTATAGCCATGGCGACATCTCGACGCTGCTTGCACTAATACATATGGTCAAAATTGCCTTGATTTTTCGTTGTAATTGCACTGATTCAGGTTTCATTTTTTCGTGGCTACCGTTTCGTGGATATAGGGATGAAAATTCATAGTCATGGAAATAGCAACGCTCCCCAGTGTCCACGTGTCACCTATACAACACATCTAATATATTTGGAATTTGAAACCACCCACGAAGTTTGGTCGCTATATCGACGCACGTCCTCTATAAGTTTCCACTCAGATGCCAAACCTGTCACAAAAGTGCATCGCAGTATACACGAATCGATTCACTAACTTTCGTGGGAGGTTCAGCATCTGCGTGGAAACATTTTCTATAGTTCCACGAATCGATTCACTAACTTTCGTGGTAGGTTCAACATCTGCATGGAAACATTTTCTATGGTTCCACGAATGTTCGTCTCAATATCCATGCATCGATTCACTAACTTTCGTGGCAGGTTCAGCATCAGCATGGAAATATTTTCTATAGCCTACCAGAATGTTCGTCGATATATCGACGATACCCGGATGTGTTAAAAAATAAATAAAGCAAACCAAAATCACTCATCAAAATGGAAAAAGGGCATCAACATCTAAGGATATCCCACTGATACAATACATAATTGTTAAGCAAGATAATAAGGCATCACACTCATCTTATGATCAAATTCCATTTGTTTTTAAGGACACTTAAACAATAGGCCTCTATACACACATAAAAAATCAACAAATTTGTCCTACCAGTTGTTCCTTGTAATGAAACTTACTTTCTCATGATCTGTGCATTAACAGTCTCTGCAATATAAGCTGCTACAATCTATGAAATATATAAGCAACATGAGAAGTTATATATACAATAATATTTTATGCTAATCCATGTCGTTGGAGAAAAAAGTCAATGCAATCTTGAAAATTCTTCAAGTAAGCAAACACATCACTTTCATTTCTATCAAGACTCTTTGATTATGGACTCCAATGCCAATATATATTATATACAACACACCTCATAGAAATAAATAGTCAAACAATGGTTAAGAAAATTATCTATAAATAAGGGATTGTTTCTATCATTTTCATCAATGCAAAACAACCTCATTCTCAGCAATATTGAGGTGGCCCAATGACAACATTCTTAACAATATTGAAGTAGCTTATAGACATTGTGATCCCTACTTGAAACTATCCATTGCATATTTCAATATTTTGACTATCCAATTAAGAATATCATTGACAGGATACTCACATATGGATCAAAATACAACATTCAAAAGTCATTGCAGGTGATGGAGCATTATATTTGATATTATTATTCCTCACGCAATCTTGGTGTAACAATAGATCCAACATCCATAATCTTCAATAATCTAGCTACATTGTGTTACACCATAAATTCAACAAAGGTCGACTTTGAAGGATCCAGCAAAATGGAATGAATCTAGGGTTCAAGGCACTTTTATTTGAATGCTACAAGTCTCCAAAATTTCTAGTGCCCTAACACAATATTTCACAAAGGTAATATTGGGTCCATAGTTTGCACTCCATGTATAAGCAATCCTTTAAAAATGAAGATTTAAGCCAAATGTGGAAGAGTGGGATCAACACATTCACCAATCACCCTAGTAGCATTGTAGTTTGGGGTTTCCACATCGCTCCAATGATCCTTCATATTATTTCCATTGGGATTATGATACTTTGATAGATATGGCATTCTCCAAGGATTTCACTCCACAAGGTGGCATTACCAGTCTTCACAATGGAGTCACCACAATATCAAGTTGTCTAGCACTTAATGGTTCACCAGTCTCACGCACTCCAACTCTTATAATTGTGACACATTTTCACCATGCAATCATTGTGATATAAAAATAAATCCAATTCCACTAGTTACCACTCACCCAATGCACAACCAATAGAACCAATTTTTAGCTCTTCAAAAGAAGTGAGGCAGTCCGCATAACTCTCAAAAAATGTAGAAGTAGAATGGTCTAGGGTTCTAACCATCTTCATTGGTGCAATTTGTTCCAACTTTCCAATCATCACCACAGCTTGGAGAGAGGTCTTCACTAGCTGAGGTTTCACCCACAGCATCAAACAATGTTAACTTCATAAGGAAATTCACACCAATAGAGGGCATTTTCAGCAATATCAATAACTCTACACAGTTGCAGAAATATTTGTACTAGGTTTTTCATGGAGTAATAGATAAAAGGACACACATATTAGGGTTCTCCACTGGGTTTTCTCCAGTTCACATTTGGAACACTCCAATTCAACATCTTAAACACTGTGATATGGTAATCGATACCCATGTTTACACGGGAATCATAAGATCAGGAAACTAACAAACAAGGGATATATGGTTAATCACCTGACACCCCAAATGATACCCAAGTTGTTTAGACTGATAATATGGAAAACTCTCATCCCTAGATGCAAATTTGAAACCAAGCTCTTAAGAATTGGAAAAAGAATGCATTATCATTTTCCAAATAAGCAAATATGTTCTAAGTCTACCTAACAGATGATCACCAAGTTTCACATGCATACTTACCTCTTGTAATCAAGAACTCCAAATTTACAACCAGTAAGTTCTTAACACGGGCTCTTTGGTATATTCATAACTTCCATATCAACAGATTATAATGAGTTACACTGACAAGCAAACTAAAACGATAAACTAATATTTAGTAACATGTAATAAAATAAACATATATATCATATAACGAAAAAAGAGATATAGTTGAAGATACCAACCTGGGTGTGAAACCATTCTTGAAAATATACTTAGAAGTGTTACTTTCAGAAAATACGGTTTGTGCCTCGGAGAGACCAGTCTTCTCTAGGAACCAGCTGACCTTATAAGAGGGTGTGTACAAACTAGAGAGAGAGAAATGACTGGAGTTGATTAGGTCAATGACAGTCAAGCATAGTACATAACTCAACATAAATAAAGTCACAAAAATTATAAACTTCAACCAAGTCTCAGCACAAGAGAAGTGACTATCAGCACACCACAACTGATCACAGGTGATCAAAGTCAAGTACTCTATAAGACCAAAAATTCAACAAGGTGGTATAAAAAAATGGAGGGTAAATGACTGCATTAACCACAAGTCAAAGACAAGGTACCACAAATCCAATAATAACTCAATCAAGGTGGGGAAAGTACAACAAGTATTTAATAACTCAATCAGTAACAGGTAATAAAATAAACATATTGATCATATAACAATAAGAGAGGTATAGTTGAAGATCTCCACGTCAACATTAAACCAAAAATCAGATCTGAAGTGTGGGTACAAATATAAACAATGGTCATAAAATAAGAAAATATAAACAATGGTCATAACATAGGTGTGGGTAGTAGAAGACCCGTGACCCTTAGAACCACGGGTATGCTCCAAATGTGGCCAAACAACCATAGTAATCTATAAGAGCAAAACTTCAACAAGGTGATTTTAAAAAAGTTACTCAAGGAGGGTAAATGACCCCATTAAACACAAGTGAAAGACAAGGTACCACAAGACCAATCATAGCTCAATCAAGGTGGGGAAGGTACAACCAGTCATATCTCTCTCAAATGTATAGTCATTCCATATAACCTACAAGTTCATCATCACAGTATAAGGAAGAGTGGTGGGATGCCAAATAAAAATATCCATCATTTCTCTCTATGCAATCTTGATAGCATCACATAACAGATAAGTACCTTGTACTATAGAAAATAAAAGCCACCTATGTTACCTTTCAATTTAGGAATATGGTCTACAAAAGCAAAATTTCATCACAATTACCATCCAAATTTCTGACTAGTGCTAAAGCAACAGTAAAAGATTTTATAACATAATTTTGATCTCTATCAAATTCAACACTCCTCTATGGTCCATGTGTTGAAGTTGGTCCTCGAGATGTAATGGGCAGTAATCAAATTATAACATATGCAGTAGCAGTAAATAAGCAATGAAAAAAGCGAATAAAAATTGATTAGGCTTCCTTGTACTCAAACAATTTTTGGGTTCAGATCTTATCCTTTCAAGGGACAATTCACCAAGGGAACATGAAAGTACCTTGAGAGAGAGGAAAAGTTAATTATAGACCTCAAACAGGATAACACAGTCCACATGATACTACAACAATTTAGCACACAGATGAATGAAAGGTACAGTAACATAACAATTCTACAGTTGCATGATAAAACGGTACTATTTCTGAATAGTCCTAAAGCAATAGTAAAACATTTTATAACATAAATTTCATCTCTTTCAATAACAGGTAATAAAATAAACATATTGATCATATAACAATAAGAGAGGTATAGTTGAAGATCTCCACATCAACATTTAACCAAAAATCAAATCTGAAGTGTGGTACTATTTCTGAATAGTGCTAAAACAACAGTAAAATATTTTACAACATAAATTTGATCTCTATCAACTTCAGCACTCCTCTGTGATCCCTGTGCTGAAGTTGGTCCTCGAGATGTAATGGGCAGTAATCTAATTATAAAGAGTGATGATGATCGAAGTCATGATGAACATATCTAATATATCTAATATAAAGATAATCAATGTTTCAGACTAATATATCTACATGCAGCACATACAGGAGTGATGATGTGTGAAATAACACAAAATTTGAATATCAAAATACAAAATAATTATAAACAAGCATACAATGACTTGTGATGACATTTAACTTTAAAATTCTAATTCTAAGAAAATAAAATATATAAATGGGAAAATTCCTAAGAGCATCACATAAAAGATAAGTACCTCTTAACTATACCAAATAAAAGTTATCTATGTTACATACTAACAATGTTTCATACTAACAACATCGATATCCATCAAAATACAAGTCATGAATTTATGTTGCATCTACTTTTTCATTGATTTTTGTTTTTTTGCATTGAAAAAAGTTGCGAGTACGGTATCACAATCATCAATTGGCCTAGTATTTACAGCGATATCTCCTGTTATTGTTTGTGTTTCCATGCCCTCATTTATGCCACTTCTTGTACGTCGCTGAGTAGGGCGTGGAGGCAGTTCTAAATGGGTGTGAACTGCAACAACGGAAATGAGCATATATATATGACGTTGAATTATTATTGAAATAAATATTTCATTATTTTGATTAAAATTACAATATTTCTCTTTACCAGTCTCTTTAGATGTGACAATTGGGGTGTTAATTGGAGGTCTAGTTGCTTCCTCTTGGAGTTCATGTTCCTGAGCTGCATGGTCTTCCATTGAAAGAAGAAAATTTATAAGTATACGTCAGGAAATATATATATCTAATCACAGTAGATATTTCTATTTCCAAAGCATACATACCAGAATGGACACTATGCTCCATGCTATCATGGGACATATGCACCCCAACATCAACTTGTACTTGCTGAGTATTGCTAGATTCACTGCCGCAGTTGCATTATTGCTTAAAAACAAACATAAATTTTTAGTTATGGGTGATATAATCAGAATTACTGAATAGACTTTAATAGTATACTACAATTGGTGATATACCTGCGTTTGCGTCATTGGGGAGATTGGAGTCTACTCCAAGTTTTTCCGTTGTTCAAACACACTTGTAAAACCAAGCTTTAGGTCTTCCTCGGTGGCAGCAGCTTGGAACGTATTTCCCTGCAATGCATGATAACACATTTTAAAATTTCTAGTATCAAAATCAGATGTTTGTTCGGTAGTGTTAAATAAATATTCCCAACAATTAATCATTTAATACTTACGATTCTTGCTCTTAGTTTTCTATAGCCACCCTGGCCCAGTCTATGTTGCCCGTGCTTTTCCATTCTAGCCTTGGCTACTTTGGAGGTGTCAGGTAGCCTATATATGAAAATTTTGAAAAACCTTAGATATCAAAAATATTACTTAATACAAAAAAGAAAAAAATAATTGAGCTTATTTCAGTAAAAAGATGATGTATGTTGTACCTTGCTTTACCAAGCCGTGGTTGTTTTCCTTGTTTTTTTTGCAAGTTCTCCTTTGCATCATCTGTGAGTGCCTTCCACTCTTTCTCAGGAACCATGGGAGGGAGCTCATGCCTGAGGTCAGCTTGCAATCTTTCCCTATATTGGGCCCTGGTATATTTCAAATTCTCACCGGCTAACCTTGCAACAACTTTCCTGTTGAAAGTATTTCCAAACAAGTTGACCATGTGGTCCATCAATTCATCTCTCTTAGTGCTATCTTGGCTATTCCACTGTTTGTGAATGGTGGGGCCAAACAGCTCCAAGGATTTGTCATTCAAATGCCTGTAGAAGACATTGTTTCCTGCAAAAACATGTAATCCATTAATTTATAATAATTTCAACGTATGTCTATTTCAATTTCATGATTAAAATCAATACATTAATGGATAAATACCAGCAATTTTCTGAATCTTGATAGGAACACAAGAGTCATCCACCAGAAAGGTGATATCTAGTGATCCGGTGCTTTTAACTCATGTTGCTCCAGGAAAAGTTTCCTGGTCGTCTATAGTACATTCATCTCCAAAGTCATGTGGAGTCCTAGGATCCGTCTCATCATGCTCTGGCATCGCATCATGCTCTCTCTCATAAGTGTCATCATCAATGGATTTGAGGCCAATCGCAGGAGTGCCAAAAATCCTCATTGGTACATTGCTTCTTTTTTGGTGCATTGGACCATCACTGCTACCTATACCTGTCTTGGCAGATTCTGTAATCACGGGTTTTAAAAAATCCTACAAACAATAAACTTTACTTTATCAGATCACTTGGAATAATAAAAAACATAATATCAGATATGAAATCACAACATAGCTTAAAAAAAATTGTGAAGATGCCACTTACCCCATAAGATTGTATTTGATCTTGAAGATCTAGAATCCTTGCCTTGTTCTCCTATGTCAAGGGCCTTTTGCGAGCCAAGGAAAGCATTTCTATGTTTTCCTTTTTCAAGGCTACTTTAAAATTGTGAAGTGGGTCAGTGGAATAGAAAATCTCTTCCTCAAACCCCTCATCACCCAGATCATGTGCACGTGACTAAATTCATCAAACAATAAATTAAATTAAGCAATATAATTTTAACATCATTCAAAAATTGATATTGTAATGAAAATTAAGTTACTATTATGCACTAACACTTACATGACGCAGTGTTATGTCCGGTGAGTGTCCATGATGAACTAGCGTCATGGAAGTAGCAGGTGCCTTTCCACGGTCCTGAATGAACCAGTAATCCATCATAATGTCAAAAAAATGAACCAGCAATCCATCATAAACTCAGAAAAATATGAATGACAATAGTGGACATTGAATTTTAACATACTAAATCAAAACATTTAGTTATTTTACTTAACACTTACCTGACGGTCCACAGAGTGTGACCTTCCACGGTCACCCTCGACCATGGAAGCAGCAGGTGCCTTTCCAATGGAACCACCCCAACTAAATAAATCAATAAATAAACGTTTACCTCATACTAAATAATTGTAACATAAATAGAAATGAGATATTGCATTAATATTTATTTTTACCTCAAAAGTAGAAGATACATGTTCGGCTCCATGGCCATGAGCAGACTCCTGCCACAGTTTAATAAGCATGATATCATACGGAAATATTAACAATAAGCATGGAAAAGCAAATGCTAACAGTGAAAATCGGAACATCTTGTTATTCTAGTCATATTTATTTATTATATTTAACATTTACCTGTTGAGGCGTAGATTCTGACCTTCCACGGTCACCCTGGACCGTGGAAGCATCATGTGCCTTTCCACTTCCGCCACCCTAAACAAACGTTGAGTCAATAATTGCATCATAAAAAAAAATGAGATATTCATAGCAGTGTAATCACCATGTAATCACATGGAAATATTCATAATAAGCATGAATAAAGCGAATGACAACAGTGGAAATCGAATGTTAACAGGAAAAAAAAAAACGAAACATTTAGTTATTGTACTAGTCATGTTTAGTTACTAAATTTAGCATTTACCTGATGAAGCATATTTTTTGACAATCCACGGTTACCCTAGACCGCAGAAGCCACATCTATTCGATTTAAGTTGTAATCGATCAACAACTCTTCACCTACAAGTATTGTTTTTATTGCACATACAAATATACGATGATGTTTGCGTGCCTCGAATTCGCAATTTGGTTGCTTATTTATTGTCACTGGTCGTGTACTATTTTATAAAGCCAGCAACGTTTCCGGATGCTTTTGGTCTCCCATCAATATACATAGTCGCCCCTTTGTTTTAATTATTTTCTGCTAGTTGAATATAATTCGCGGCCATTCCATATCTCTGCATACTTCGAGTATATTGGACCAAGATCAACCAATTATTGTATATGTATAGTGGTCCTACATACTCCATCAATTCAACTATAGTGCCATAGTGGACCTTTATTCCATCCTTGGAAAATAGCCCCAATCCATGTAAGGACGAAGGAGCAATGCGATACATCCTCCCATGATGAGGAAATCTGTGTCCACTTGAGGTAGCATATTATGTACCCATCGTTGCACTAGATGTTTATACCTCAATGGCAAATCAATGTCTCCTATGCTCTCAACATCATAATTACACGACCCACCATTGGCAATAAAATATTTCATGCGTCGATGAAATCTTTTCCTTATCTTTTCAGATCTAGCTGATATAGAACTGGTAGATATAGTACAATTCGTCTCACTTTCAACCTCTCCGAGTATATCTTCATCATCACTTGAGGAAGATAGATCTGACAAATACCTATTTGGTGGTACCTACACTCAAGAAAACAACAATAAACAAGACGATGCTTTCTTTCTTCTTTGAAAGTACACATTTACTTAGTTAAACACATTTACTTCCCTCAAATTTGAGGCTTACAAGGGACATGCCGAACCCTAGTGGGTGTAGTGTTACAAATCTTAGCTGAAGTGTTTGGTATTGGGAGGATGATTTGTGGCAGGAAGAGACCAAGTTACAGTGCCATAACAAGCTGTCCATATGACACCACATTCATCACTGTAGGCTGTGAGCTCTTTTGTGGACTGAGTTTGCACATTTGGGGGTCTTTTTCTCTTGTGGGGAGAACAAAACCACAGGGGACAACAAATTAAGGAAGTTAACCAGTATATCACCCAGTTTTGGTCCTTCCAACACTACTGGGCATATTATTGGTAGCCTACTCTCTTTCTTTGAATGGCATATTTTTGGCAACCTACCCTTCATTTTTTAAATTTACATGCTGGTATTTTATGCTAATGCATATGAAAACTATTTTGTTAGTGAATTGTTTCGCAAAATCACTCAACTAAGAAAAATTATTTGACTATATCATCCCAACAAACCATAACTACGGTGAGAGGGTCCACTCAGGAGTACATTGCAGCAGTGTTCGTAACTGTTTCATGTCAATACATCTTAACCAAATAATTAGTAAAATACTACAGCAGAGAACGCAAAATACATCAGCTAACTTAGGTGAGATATTACACCTTAGACATGTTGCAAATTTCAAATTCATGCAAAGTGGCACATCAATATACTTCAATATACATTCCATTTAATAAGCAAGTACTGAAATTAAATAGCAAGACAGAAATTAAACACGGTTTTCATATCTTTCAACTTTTCATCTTTAGCACTCCCAAGCCTGGGTAAGAGTATCAGCATATGAGGTTAAGTTCATATCAGCATAGGTCATTGTTCATAGGTCATTGATCATGTATCCCACTAAGACATAATCACAAAACTATGTCAAGTCAAACGTGGGTGAGGGTATGGCCATGACCAAAATTAAAAAATGGTACAAGTTAAAAAGATGATAATGAGTGTTATGACCGAACTCCCTTTGTACCAAAGGGTGTACCACAACCAAAGTACCCAAAAGACATTATCTATTGAGGACTTTGAATTGAGTGTACCAAGGCTGATTTGCTCCTGAATGTTGTTATTTAATTATTTATCCCAATGGTATCAATGACCTCTTTAAGAGACTTTTATTAAGGTATCTATGCCTCCAAATAACTACAAAATATGCCAAATAAGGGGAGCACTCTAGTCTCCCAAGCAAGCAAACAACCGAAGGATGCCACCTCAGCACCTGATAGTCAAAATCCTAGAGGTTATTGATACCATTAGGATAAATAATTAAATAGCAACGTTCGGGACCAATGTGTTAGTTGCAATTGAATGTGTGGGGAATATTATGTAAGACCCTCAAACAACCCTTATACACCACATGTGCTTGATGCAAACATTCAAATCCTTGACAATTTAAGCCTTAACTTAAGTGAAATCAACAAGAGAAATAAGTGTTGGAAACAACCAAACCATGACTAACACCCAATAAATAGTGTGCAACTATAAATAGTGAAGGACAACCATAACATGGGCTCCTCGTAAGTCAATTTTGATAATTCGAAAACACCATGCATACAAAGAAGAAATGAAGTCCATGTTCATAGTCTCATGATGAATAGGATTGTCATTTATGACAACATTAATGACAAAGAACATTTATTGACAAACCAATGCGAAGTCTTTCGAAGGATGTTGACAACATTGGAGAAGACATGCCAATCGACTAATTTTCATGATCTCCCTAATATTTGCCTCTAACAGGTCTTTGAAAAGGGATTTGAAATTAATGTTTCCAGCCTCATCCTTGTCCATGATGGAGACAACCTCAGTTAAGGCTTGTAAACATTGATAATCCATCAACATCTAAATAACATGAGCTCTAGTCTTTTAATACAATAATTAAAAAATCAACAACTTTGTATCCTAGGCACAAAATGTTACATACTATGGGTTGAAATTGGATTCTACCAATGAATTGCCTACTAATACTAGACCTACTTCTGCTTACAATCTGACTTTGGGTGCCTTAACTACTAGAAGTGAAAAGAGTGTGTCCATAGACGTTGATAGTGACAAGAGGGCATCTTTGTATATTAATGGTGACATGAGTGATCTTGCACTTGAAGTTCACAAAGTTCCATCTTCTAATTTAGAGTTTTTGTCTAATAATGGCTTTCCGGTTGATACTGGTCCCACTTCAATTTACAGTCTCCCTCTAGGTGATGAAATTACTACTAGAAGTAACAAGAGAGAATTTGTAGATGTTGATGGAGACAAGAGTGTTGTAGATGCTAAGAATGACAAGAGTTTTCTTTTGCAGACATAATGTGCACCTGATGAAGTTCATGAATTTACTTCATCTGAGTTGGAATTGCATGCTAATAATGAATTTCCTACTAAAACTGGGGCTATGGTATCTTACAGTCTTCCTATGGGTGTTGAACCTACTATTAGAAATGAAGAATTAGCATTTCTAGATGTTGATGTTGAGAATTGTGCTTTCATAGATGTTCAGTTGGTTGGTGTTGGGGATTATGATTACATATAGACTAGTGGGGAGACTCTGGTCCAAGGCAATCAACCTACAATAATTGTTGACATATCAAAGATAGGGTTTTCCCCTCAATAACCAGTAATGAAGCACAAAGCCATATGGAATATACCATGAATTCATAATCGGTCCAAATCTCCAACATATCATTCACCATACGCTGAAATTAATAATTATATAATACTAGTAACATAACCAATTACATACCAGTAATGGTAAACAAAACATAACCTATAAGCAAGGCATAACTAGTACCAGGACAAAGCATACCTAGCAACAAAGGGCCAAGCATAACCTATAAATTGACTCATTTCCATATCGAATTAACCACCTCATCATAATCAATTCATAATTGGAACAGTTATCCAATACAAATATCAATAGTTGGATGAGGATGATACCACCCATTAAGAAACAAAAGTCCAATGCATGATTGTTATGGCACCTCCCTAATAACATAGCAGAAACCCTACCAAACGAGGACTAAACATAACCTATAAAACTACTCATTTCCATATCGAATTTACCACCGCATTCATAATCAATTCATTATTGGACATATCTCCAACACAAATATCAATAGTTGGCAGAGGACGATACCATGCACTAAGCAGCAGAAACCCGGTGCAAAATTTAATGGAACCTCCCTCATAGCAGAGAAAAACTCCTACCAAAGCACTCGCAATAACAAAGGACCAAGCATAACCTATAAAACTACTCGTTTCCATATGGAATTTACCACCACATTCATAGTCAATTCATGATTGGACTATATCTCCAACACAAATATCTATAGTTGGCAGTAGACGATACCACACACTAAGTAACCGAAACCAAGTGCAGAATTGTTATGCCACCTCCTTCATAACACAAGAAAAACCCTACCTCAACAAAAACCCTACCTTGACAAATACTTACAAAAAAATACTTAGAAATTAAAACAAGGGACAACCCCTAACTCTGCAAATACATTGCAAATCTTCTTCTAGCAATACCATACGGGATTTCATAGGGATTGAGGGGAAAACCCTATCTCAACAATCAACACGAGCAACCATTTAGGGTCTACCAATACTAGCTCTATCTCCAGCATTATTTTTTAGACAAATTTGAGTTCCATTACTACAAATATGGTGAATGAGAATCCACCTAAAATACTAAATTAAAGTCCCAGGTGAAGACATCGCCAATGTCTGAATGGTACTAGGAATGCTACTACCGCCCCATGTAATGGTACTAGGAATGCTAAACCATTAGGAAAACATGATGAATTTGAATTGGACAAGTCGGCCTCAAGTAATTTAGAAAACAATATGAATATCCATAGATTCGAAATAAAATCAAAACTACCTAATTAGCAAATGAAATCAAAACCACCTAATTCGCACCCAAAAATGCAAAGATTCGACTCAATAGAGGAGAGTTTCAACTTATAGTTGCCATTGAGGGTCTGCGGGGATATGCGGACACGGTTGGAGTGGGTTCCCTAAAGAAACCAACTTCAATAGCCCCCGTAGCAATTGGACAGTGAAATTTGCACAGTGAGGGTCTACGGGGATATGCAGACACGGCCGGAGTGGGTGCCCCAAAGAAACCAACTTCAATAGACCTCGTAGAAATTGTACAGTGAAGGAGGACACGAAATTGTATCCGGTTGCATGCAAGGGGGTGCCGTCGAACCAGAGCAACAGAGCGTTTTGGCCAAGCTCGACAGAGACAGGTATGACATTTCAGTTATGTTTTGTTTGATGTTTAAAATATTATAATATCATATTAATTAAATTATACTATACATTAATTAAATTATAATATATAATAATTAAATAGTAATATAATGGGACTTTGTGTGTGTGCTAATTGTGTTGATGGTTCTAGAATAGTCGTTGCAACATTGCAACACAAACAATGCTCAAGGGTGCTTTGGTTAGGGTAGAATTAGACAAGTGTTGGTGACCTATTATGTGGCACAATTCCTTATATCTGAGGCATTTTTGGTATGGAACTCACCCTTCTATCATATAGACATGGTTCACTACCAATGTAGGCACAAATATTGCATTATGCCTGTTTTTTTAGGGGTTTAACAAGGCCTACGGTGGTGTGAGAAAGGGGTTGTCAAGGCTCAACATGTATTATAAGGAATTCCAGATTTGGTGGAATCATTAGTAGGAGGATTGCAATTGGAAATTATGGGCAGAGAACCATGCCATGGATGAAGGTACTATGAAGATGGTATCACAAATGTTGAAGCTGAGGAAATTATTGGATAGGGAATTCACCACCTTAATATTGGTCACTAGTTCACAATATTTAGAATCGAATACTCAACTGCGAGCTTTGAAATCCTTAGTAATTAGAAAAAGTATGGCTCGCTTACAACTCCCACGAGAGTTAGTTTTATATCCTTCCCCTTTGACCTTTGCATCACTTGCGGATCCCTCACTCAATGGCTTCTCTTGGGTAAACAATGAGTATGTGCACATTCAAGTTGATGGCCTCCTAATCCAACTATGGAGTATTAAATAGTTGCAATAAACTGTATGGGTTGACTTTATGTGGACTCCATGCAACAAATTCAACAATGGAGACTTAAGTAAGGCCAAATGGGTAGAATTTCTACTTTATTTTTTATATTTTTAGAATATTTTTCCATGTTTTGTTGTTGTCTCAATTTGTTCCCTAACACCCTGCCGAGGCCATTTATATTGGATTAGGGTAAATTATGTTGGAAAAATTTTGATGAAGAATTATATCTTTTTGTTTGTTGGCAAAAACTAGTTCATCCATAAATTTTTGCCATTCAAAATATGCCCTTTTTTATGAAGTAAAAGCACTAAAAGGATTTAAATAAATAGCCATTGAAGAAAAAAAGATGGTGATATTAGTAACAACAAATTATTTAAAAAATGACTTAAAATCAACTTTTAAAAGATTACTACATCAACTAAATAAATAGCTCATAAAAAGGGCGTTGATCGTAGGAGAACCACTTTTAATTTGGGAACATATTTCAAGAATCTTTCGCTGAAATGTTTTACATAGTCTATTTGTAACATTATTGTTTTTTCCCACTTAATCTTAGTTTCTAAGACTTAGTAAAACATATAAATGAAATCCATAATGTGTTTTTATAAAAACTTGGTTAATAAAAATGATAAATAAAAAATTATTTACAGTGCCCATTCACCAAGTGACTTGCTTCTTTTTCTTGTTTATGAAGAGAAATGTAATTAGTCACTTAACCCATTCTATTAGAAATGAGTTAACACAAGGCCTAATTTCCATCACATAATGGATCATGACAAACGACATCAATATGTGATGGATTTTAAGAAGTCCATGTACTTTGATACGGAAGCACAAACATCTTATTAAAAATGAAACGCAAAAATGATATTGTTAATAATGACTATTAGTTTAAGAAGCATAAAAAAGATATTGTTGATTATCATTTTTGTTTAGCAAGATCAAAATAAGTAACTAACATAGAATAACATAATAGCTACTAAGTAATAACAATTGTAACAATTTAAGTTACCAATCCATTTGTATAACACTTATGATAATTATTCTAATATGAAATAACCCAAAAATTAACACATAAATCTTATAACTTCATTTTGTATCTTGCTCAATCGACACATGTTCGATTCAAACCATTACCACTACAACCTCCAGGAACACCCACACTACTGCACATGTAGAACATAATTAGATTAGAAAACTAATTTTCAAATATAACCAAGTTAATCAACAAAATGAACATATGGTGAGTGCATTTAATTTAACCTAAAAACATTGCGTACCTCTACTTTTCAACAATTAAATATCATTCATCTTCTTCTTCATCCAACTCAACATCTGTATCAGGATCTGGTTCTGAATAGATATTGATGAAAGTATCATTCACATCGTCATCAGCATCAAAGTCATCTTCGCTAATATAGTCATCCATATCGTCAATGAGATCATTGTCTGCTAGATTTGCATGATCAACCTCTTCAACTTCTTCATCTAACACATCGACCGCGGCCTGATCTGAATCATCATCTTCTTCTTCTTCTTCATGATTATCTTCATCATCTAGTACAAGATTATACTTTACTGGTCTTCCTCTTGGATCGTATCGAACAACAAATGACCAACCTGCTTCACCTGGTACCTCGGAGTAGTAGACTTGCTCACATTGACTTGGAAGAACATAAGGCTCTGTACCCGGTTCAAATTCCCTTGTATTAACCATGGTAAATCTATTAGCATGCTCAATAACAGTTCTTTCAGGATCACGTTCATGCATCCGTAGTCTGTACCACTTCACCTCAAACAAAACTATTTTAAAGGAATTAAAATCACACACAATAATGTCCTCCAAATGCCCATAGTACCTATTCTCGATTTCTCCTAGATGTCTGTCACTTCTAGAGGAAACATTGGTGACCTTAAACACTGTAGTTATCCCACAATCCAAGTTTTTCCTATTATCATCCAATTTTTTGATACGAAATTTATGACCATTACACCACATAGCCTTGTGATGTTTCAACTGCAACATTGACAACAGGTTAAAAATACATTGTGATTTAATAAACGTCATATAGGAGTTAGTAAATATAATTGAAAACTTAAACAAACGAAATGTAATTGGAAAAATGGATCGAAGTAACTAGAAAAAATGTGGGTAAACAATTTACTTGCCTTTTATCTTTTAAACCATAGGCTAAATCAACTTCCCTTTGCAACGTAAGTTCAGGAAATTGTTGTTGAATACGATGAGTTGTTTTAATCATGTTACTGACCCCTTCCCATGATAACCTACTGAAGAATTCTTCACAATATTTTATCCAATTATCCATCCAATCAAGGTTGTTTACAATGTATAAATGTAAAGCATCCCACACTCGAGCAACTATAGGATAAAATAACAATTCAATATCATTAATTAGATATCACTAAAGGAACATAGTCTAATATAGTTGAAAATGCATAATTATTAAAAAAAGTTAAAAAACAGTATGATAATATAAAATTGGAAAAAATACATATGTAATATATTAATTCAACAACATATAATAATTACCTTTCACGATCCTCAATGTACCTCTCCCCAATAGGACCTCCCCTTCAAATTTGTTGATGGAGTCGAGATGCCAAATGCGAGGCACATTCATATTTTCTGCTAATTTAGGTAGATATTCACTAATATACACCATGAATTGATATACCATATATCCTTCAACCATAGAACCCTCGGGACGTGCTCTTTGTCTAACAAAATCCTTCAATGACTTCAACTGCCTCTCCACCATCAACATCAACCTTGTGTGTACTGGTCCACATAATTCAATCTCCTCAACTTGGTGTATGAGGTAGTGTTCTTGTGCATTAAAAAATGTTGGAGGTAGATACTGTTGCATTTCACACATTAGTCGGGGAATTTCTCTCTTCTAATGCCTTATATCTTCTTTATGGATTTCTTTTGATGAAAGCCACCTACAAATGATGGGATAAAACAATATCAAGACATATATAATATTTGTGGGGAAAAACATAATATTTCAATAAGTTCCGCTACAAACCACAAACCAAGTCATTTTCCAAGTAAAACATTAATTACCTCATGTATTTTCCAAGAACATAAATAATATGTTTTATGTTGTTGTCAAAGTCATCTGGGAGAGATAAAGGTAGAACATATTGTATCAAAAAACACATAATTATTAATATTTATTTCAAAATAAGAGAATAAAATTAATAAAATAGTGCATACCGATAATGAAATATATTATAGACTCATAATTAACTTAATGAATGTATGCCAATCATGTGTTTTAACCCCAGCAAAATCACCTTTTTTCATCAAGATATTCTTTATGTTTGACGAAAAACCCATCGGAAACCTAATTTTTTTTATGACCTCTTTTACAATATTGCTTTTTTGCTCCGTCAAGCACCAAGGAAGACTAATATTCTATTGACGGCCATCGCCATTAGAATTAACGATCACACTTTGCAATGCGTGATTAGATTCTTAGATGTCACTACAAATCTTTCCAATTTTTTCTTTGGCAGTACTTCCATCTAATATTCTCCATAGCATTTATGTTATGTTCTTCCCAATATGCATTGTGTCAAACAAATGAACTATTTGTAGGTGCTCGTAGTATGGAAACCTACTGAATTGAATCAGGTAAATTGTGATTCCTCGTAGAATCTCATTCGTGCCTTAACAACATTCATGAAACATCAACAAAATCAAATTAAAACTAATTAATCAATATAGGCATATCGCGCTGAACATAATTTAGTACAAAAAAAATTTGGCATACCTTGACGATTTCTATTATATTCCGACTTCCATAGGTGAGGTGTCATTCTTCGTGGTTTTTTTCCATTCTCTTATTTACCATTAAATTTTTCTTTGTCTGTAGTTCGATAACTATGGTTCTTAGGCAAAAAGTGCCTATAACCATCGAACACTTCCTTTGCTAAACTCCTTGAACGACGAGATTTTATCCGGGGACCGCAAACTAGACATGCAAATTTACCCTTTGTTTGAAGACCTACAAGATATATGAATTGGTGTAGCAAATTAGAATTACAATTTAAAATAATGCATGATATTATCAACAGTTATATAAAATATTAAGGAACAAAAGAAAGTAAGTACAATATACCACAAAAATGTGTTAACCCGGGAGCATCATGAATTGTCAATGCAAGTATTCCATGGAATTGAAATCGTATTTGCCCTATTGGTCTAGAGATGTCATACATAATGACGCCAACCCATAACTTCAACAACTCATCGATAAGAGGCTCAAGATATATGTTCATATCTTTAACCTGGTACTTACCTAATTGGTCCAACATACATGATTAATTATATTTAGCACCTATATGTCGTTATCTATAAAAGATGTAATTATCATGCACGAAACAAATCAATGAAATATTTAGTGATCAAATTTTCAAGTAAAAAATTACATATTAATTAAATACCTGGAACAATCATTGCCAACATTGTGTGCTCTCTCTTAATCGACATCCAAGGAGGAAGGTTATTGTTTATAACAAAAACAGGCCACACTGAGTAGGTAGAACGAAGCTCTCCAAATGGATTAACACCATCAGCTGCCAATGAAATTTTAACATTACGAGGTTCTTCTTTAAAAATTGGCCACTTTTCTTCGATGTACCTCAATGCAAAACCATCTACAAGCATTCGAAGAACATCGTCGTGACTTCTGTTCTTTGCATGGAAATCCATAAACTGTGCTATACGTTGACACCTGAACAACTATTGGAAATGTGGAATTATTGGAATATAACGAAGAACTTTTTGAGGCACTTTTTGTGTCACTTTATCGGTTCGATACCTGCTTGTTTGACATTGTGGGAATTCATTTTCTAATGCGTATTGTCCATAGTATATGATATGATCATTAGGACATGCATTAATAACTTGATACTCCATTCCAAATGCTTTCGTAATGACATATATCTCTCGATAAGTGCGTGGTAAAATATTTGAATTTGGTAATAGAAATTCACCTAACAATCTACAAAATTCAAAAGAATAAATCAATGAAAAAAATATTAATCATCAATATCACATCCAAACTTTACAAATTAGATAACAATAGCAATAATATAGGAAAAAAGTCAACCCTTTCTATAGATGTGAACATGAAAACAAAAATAATTAACAAATTACATACCTTAGTATCTGTGTCAAACAGGTGTTTGATAAACAATTCAAAACCTTCAAGTTCACTAACAACAATATAGTAGATAGAAGATTTGTTTTTGAGCCTTCATAAAGAGGTTGATATGACTTCTCGAGTAGAGGATCAACATCATGACTATCATCCAAGTTGTCCTCATCCATTGGATCAAATGTGTCTTGGATCAATCTATGTATCTCATCTTCCTGATTTGTATCACTAATGTTATCTACATCCATATCATCAGAAATAACTACTTGATCATCTTCAATATTCTGATGTAGAAGTTCATCAGGATGCAAATGAGTATTTCTACTAGTACTTGGAAAATAACTCTCTAGAGGGAGACATTTTGGGGGCATTGTCTATAAATTTACAAACAACATAGAAAAATTAGTGTGTATAGAACATATAGTAAAAAAATAAAACATTTTACTGAAATTCAAGACATGATGAATATTACAGTGAATATAGTAAAAATTGAATAACAACCTCTTACCAGGGGACGATATTCATAACCCCCTTCGGCGTGCCCCTTCTCCCTACAATGTCTTTCATCTGTTGTTATTAAAAGTCTTCTTTTTTGCAAGCCCCTGTCATCAGAGCAAGGACAATAACATTTTCCATCTCCTCTCGCCTCTAATGCAACTCTAAATTGAGCAAGCTTCCTTGCATTTTCATTCATAGTGACAAATCCTTGTCGTGGTACAAGTTATTGTCTTACCTAGACCATACCAAACAATAACTTCTCAATTACATTAGATATTACAAGTATATTTCTGAATACAGTATATTATAATCCAATTTCTATATTTATAAAGAAAAACATGAAGACTAAAGTAATATATACTTCCAATGTACCATCTTACGTCGTATTTAGGATCTATCACTCAATTGTGCACCACCTTGTTATAATTAGGGTCATTGCAGAGGAATTTTTTAATAAAAAACCAATCTCTTGTGTTTCTTCGTTGACTTTAGAAAATAATTTGACACGGTTCCTATAACTGACCTTTCGAATTGATTACAAGAGCTAAAATTTCCTTTCAAATTGAGAGATGTTGTGAGAAGGTTGTATGAGAACATTATTACCAAGTTTAAGAACATTCAAGGTTGGTTATGAGGCAATGATATTTACATGAAAAAATTATCAACAAGGTCCAAGCCAAAAATAATTAGTGAGCTTATTTAAGAAGCATCACAAATTTTTCAAAACAAAAAAAGCATCACAAACACAATAATCACAAGCAAGACAAGTCACAAAAATCCTTACAAACACAATAATTACAAGCATTGTAGTGGAGGAGGATGATGATAATAATAATATAACTTTAAGGTTAGGACCTATCCAAACACCAAATTGATATATGATACCTCCTTGTTTGTGGGACAAGGGTCCCTCTCCATGTAGCAATTTCACTGTGTAGTTTATAAAGGTTTACATACCTAAACCCCCTACCTGCCACCCCACCATAATAATCAAACCTTGTTTGCAGGAAAACAACCCTCTCAATTTTTCTGCTTTGCCGAATAAAATTGATCAGTTCTCTTCTATAATTTATCACAAAATTATTTAGGAATGCCTTCAAAATCTATGATTCTGAAGGTACTCCCAATTCAAAGCAGGTTTATTAATCAAACTGTAAATTTAGGGTTAGAACAAATCCTTTTGCAAGTTACTTATTTGACAACTGTTAATATTTGGTTTTATATATGACTCATTTTTTTCATTATATTCATTGGTCATATATTTTTCAAATAAAATATTGTTGCTTATAATTATCATCCGGTACTTGTTGATTGGATTAGAATTGATCTAACATTTCTTATCTTCCATGAAAATTTCTTTTGATTTTCATTTCTGATATTTTGATAAAAAACATGATTTCTATGACTAAGTTTTATGTGTGATTTTGCTTGGGTTAATTAATTTATTCTATAATCTATTTAACCCTTAGTAAATATTAATATGGTCATATTGTAATCCATGTTTGAATCTTTGTAAATAAATAAAAACTTAGCATTGTATATATGATTTTCAATGACTTAGGTTTATTTTCATGCATCACTTCGGATGTCCTTCAAGGCTCTTTCGGTTATACTCACGATGATTAATGTTTAAACTAAAGCTAGCTTTTGATGATTTTTCTGTTTGATCAATCTTCATGGCAGATCATATGACGATTTGAATTATCATTTGAATATTTCAAACATGAATTATCGAAATTTCATGGAACTTGTTCCTGAATCCATTACATATATGAATTATGGTTTTTAATCTATGATTTGTAAACATTTGAATTATTGATCATTGATTTCGTGGAACCCTAGGAGTCATGATTGTTTGCGATATGGAGTTTCATATCAGCCAGGTCAAAACAGTATGACTAGAGTCCACGTACACTTCCTTTGTGTCGAAATTGGTGATGATATATCTGTTGCAAGATATGAATTGATATGCTATAAACACATGTTCGATTGACATTGATATGAAATTATTACCCTGATCAAAGGTTAACTTCATCTTGTTCAAATATCGATATCACATTTAGTAATGATTTTGGATTAGATCAATTGTTTAATAGATACATGTGATCATGATTTTGATGGTGGGTTTGTCACACGTAGAAGCCAGTTTAGGGTTGTTCTTCAGCCTTCGCATGAGTCATATGAGGGTTTTTTCATGTCTGTATATTCATCCATTCCTATACCCTCTATTTTCACGACTTCGTTTCATTCTCTGCTAAAGGAAAACCCTGTAATTGAGCAAATGGCTTCTTTAAGCCGGTTTGAAGTTTCAGGCCCTGAGATGGTTATGGCTGAACCTGAGGTTGCTTCCCTGTTCGATAAGATAGGCTGGGGATCTTTCCTTTTGCGTTTTAGTGGTCACAATACTGAAGTTACTAGACAGTTCGCTTTCAATTTGAAGGATGATGTAGCTCAAATTGGGGGGTTTCAGCGTATGGTTACTGAGGACAATATTGCTAAGGCAACAAATCTTCCCCAGATGGGTGAGCAATGGTTTAAAGGAAGTAAGATCAATAAAAAGCAATGTAAGTCCCTGCTTTTACCATTACCTGCTAAATCAAATTTAACGTATGGAGTTTCTGCAAAATTTCTAAAACCTGAGTGGCGAGTGCATTATAAAATTTTAGTCAGATATATTTCCTGTGATGGCCATCTTTCTCATGTTCATTATTACCATCTTCGTTTATTACTGGAATTGAAGGGTTTTAAAATGAATCTTTCCTTTTTCTTTCTTCAAAGTTTGAAGAAAATGGCAAACGAAGTTCAAAGCACGATAGGTGATCCCGAGAGGAGTTTATTCCATCATGGTTTACTTAAAAGTTTAGTCCAACATCAGTTGTCTCTTGTGGGCAGGTCTTGGGATGAACTATTGGCTGAGAACAATTTCGGGCCGACACAATACTAGCCAACCCTAATTCCTAAGACTCGTAAAAAGCATAGGGCTTCATCAAACCCTGAATTCGATGACATTGGTAAGGCTATGACATAGGACGAAGGGTTACAGAAAACAATTGCGTCTGTGAATATTGATATCGTCTCTGCAACTCTCATAGAGCGTAACTCTTTGAATGCTAAGGATAACCTAGTTCCACTTCCTAGATGTTTCGATACATTAGTGAAAATAGATGCAGGGTTGAAAGATGTTGAAAAAATTACAGAACAATCTAGTATTGGTAGTCCTGAAATCTTAGTTGATTTACCCACCTCTAGTAAACATTATGATGAACCTGTACAAAAGCTTGAAGAGTTAGCAAATAATTGTTATGCTGAAACTAATTTGGAACAAGAGAAGTTAACTTTAGAATTTTTGCGTCATTTTACCCGCAGTATGGTGTCTATGTCTATACCTGTAACCCTTCTGCAACACAGAGAACCCCCAGTAATTGAAATTTTTAGTGAGCAGGAGGATCAGGTTCCCATGGAAATTACTTTGCAAGAACAGAGGATTGAAATTGGTGATCCCGTGGTACATCCTGGAGATGAAGGTGGTGATGAGAGTCATTCAACCGATCAATATGATGGTGCTGATAGTAAGAAAGAATATTCATTCACAGATGGCTCATCATCTCATCAAACGTTGAGAAGTATTACAAAATCCATAAAATTGAAACAGCAGCTTGCTCAGTTGAAAAAGAAGCTTGACAAATCCGAATCAAACTCTATAATTTTGAAGGATGAGATACAGAGTCTAAGATCTGAACTATTATCTTGGATCAGTAGATGGCAACAAATAAAAGTCAAGAAAACAAACTTCAAGACTGAAAACAAATCTTTAGTAGCCATTAATCAGAAAATCTTGGAACAAGAAGGAGGTTATAAAATTAAAATTGTTAGATTGAAGGCCAAGTTATCAGAAGCTTGTCGAGCTACTAGGATACAGGTTGCCAATTAAAATCACTAATGGTTGTTAGATTTTGTATATCAACAAGTAAGTAGCATGCCTGTAGAATCACAGATTCTACACGCATTGCTTATCATTTAATTATATTTATTCCTATTGGTTATTTTTAATGAAACTTATATTCTGTTAATTGGTTGATTACAAGTGTAATAGCTGAAAGGGATTTCAATCTTTTGATGTTGTTTGCTACATTAATATTGTGCCACCAGGTGTTGAAGTTGTTTCAAGTTTGGTTAATATGGATGTCAGATATCAAAAGATAAAAGCGTGATAATGATCTAATGCCAGGTGTGTAGCTAGGGTTTTCACCCTAGCTTGTGCAAATGAGAACCTACTAAGGAGAAGGGACTCCTTAGTAGCAATTCAATGAAACAGTAAGATACGACAGTAAAGAAAAGTAAACTTAAACTAGCATGTGCATCAACAAGAAATAAAAAGACAGTAATATGATAAGAATTTTCTTTTGTATTAAACAATGGGAACCAAAATACATGTACCTCAAGTGTTGAGGTTGGTGAATCTCTTGCAGTAGTCCAGGAGGGATGCCTCCAAGCTCCAATGGGTTCCTTCTCCTTCTCCAAAGTGTTTTGGATATGGGCCAAAAGGGGCACTCAAATGTGAAGTTAGCTCAAATGGAGAGCTAGGGTTTCAAGAGTGATTTTGGCATCATGAGGATAGGAGAGATTGTGGATGTGGAATGGTGTAACGTCCCCAGCTTGACCCTATTGCATGAATATTGTAAATGATGTAAATATTGTCATTTAGTCATGGTGAGGAGCTCAAGGCCAAGGCCCCGCCACTGATTTATCGTTTTATGTATCGGCAATTAGAATAGATGCATATGGTTCTTGTGCTAGCGGTGCACAATGTAACATCGGAAATCATGTAAATATGCAATTTTAATGAAAAACCCACAACCAGCTACTCAATGCAACAAAAGAGATGGGGGCATGATCTTTACAAGGAATAGGGAGGGAGATTATTCAAACCCTTGGGCCAATGGTGTTAATCCATGTGTCAATGGGGAAACCCATAAAAACCACCAACTACCCATTTTGTCTCATGCACCCAATCATTTAATTCTTCCAAAGATTGGTTGGGGTAGTTATTGCCTTGGAAATGAAGAAGTATCGCAGCCAATTTCGTGCATGGGCAAGCCATCAACCTGGAAATTCATGTTTTTGCTTGTTGGGCAAGAAAACACCCACGAAATGGTGCCCAAAGCCATTCTGAACAGTCAGTCTTCTCTCATTCACGCAGGGGGAGTTAGCTGGGTCTTCCCTACACGTTTTTCATCCAAATCCTGCATTTCTCCATGCCTGGGAGTTCGTTTTTGCATATGCAGTAGCCTGGGAGAGGAGAGCCACGTTTTGGGGACTGTATGGAGGTCGTTTTTGCCCCCCGAATGTCCAAGGACGTTTTTATAAAAACGGATTGGCTTCCCAGGGTTGTTCCCCAACTTCCCATTTCGTTTTTATGGGTCCCCACGTTTTTCTGAGATAGTTGGAAACCCCATCTCATGCATCCCACTGTGGAAAGCGTTTTCCTCATGCCCAGTAATTGAGTTTTTATGTTGTTCAGTACATCCCGTTTTGGATTTGAACATGTGAGCAAAAGCTTCAAGAGTGGAAGAGGACAGATTTGGCTTGATGAGCCCAATGATGTATCCATAGCTCCATGGTTGAGCCACTAGCCTAGTAATTCACCTCTGCCCACCTCTTAGCAGCCTGAGAAACCCAACTGCTAGTTGGCTTGGTTGATTCTGGCATATCTTTGGCTATGTGAGAGCCAGTTTCCCCTTTTTCCTTGTGAAGATCATGCTCAGCTCGGGGGTGGCAGTGGTGCTGAGAAATTAAGGAGCACACTGGCCTACGGTTGGGTGGAACGTTGCAGAAGCGTAGCTGGTTGCTCAGGGACTACTTGTTAAGATAAGTATTCTCTTGTGTTTGTATATTCTTGCCATTATTAAATTGATGAATATCTGAATGTATGGTGAAGGTGTAAATGATATTATTTCCGCTGTGCTATAAAATAGTTATGCATCTACATATGTCTCTGTTATTTTATGTGAATGCTTATGAAATAATTTCATGGGGCTAGATGCCCAGTTTAGGAGCACGACCGATATGCACTTTCATATGTATATGTACATATTCATGTTAATTTGAATGTTTGTTTATAATATCGAATGGGGCTGGATGCCCAGGTTAACCTCACGATCCTCTCCATCTAGCTGGTAGAAGGGGAGGGGACGTGACAAATGGGGAGGTTTTTTAGTGGTGGACTGTTGACCCATGGTTTTGTGCACCACATGGTTTAGGTCAATTGTATAGGGTTTTTGTTTCTTTTTTCCCTCTTTTTCCTCTTTTTTATATTGTTTATTCCCTTTTTAGAGGGGTTTTGCTATTTTTGGAGGAAATTTAAATTATTTTGGGGAAAAAAGGGGGTTTTGGCCTTTTGGAGGCTTTTTAATGGTTTTTTAAGGTTTTGGAGGCAAATATGGTAGGAAATATAGACAAATGAGTCATGTAATGAGGGAGATGAGGTAGTGAGCACTTTTGGGGTGTTAACAGATTGCCCCCTAATGTGTGAGGGCAGGAGCTCATCATATGGCCGATAGACATCATAGGTATTTTATGGTTTTCTTGGGATGTGGAGAGGAGAAGAAACGAACTAGAGCCCGGAACAACGGTCCCGAACAAACTCCAAAATTGAAAGTACATGACCTCAATAATGAATGAGGAATAATCTCAACATATGGACGAGGTGGGCATACCCATGCTCGTATCAAGATCTATAACAATAACAATGAGGTCCAAAAATGGGGACCTGAAAGATACATGGAGAACCACTGTGTACATCATAAGGGTCCAAAAGGGGACACGAATCTGGGACATATTGCCGAGCTGACCATGTCGGAGCTGAAGAACTGATACACTAGAATATCAATAGTGGTGCTGAGTATGGCACCAGAGGAACTGATGAGCTAGAAGATCATAATGACGAGGGGTCATACCCTCAATGGTACACTGAACTAGAGTTGAACTGGGTACTCAAGGAAGCATATAAGTGGATGGCTTTTGAATACAATCGCCAACACAACCTGGATATCCATGGGAACATATAATTGGGTGTTCTAAGGTGACTCACCAATGTGCTAGAGTCGGGAGAAGTCCAGGGTCTTCAAAAAATAACAGAAGGGATATAAACCCTGCACGATTCTCAACGATGCGATCAAGGTGTTGAAGTCGAGCATGTGAGAAACAACCATTCGGAGAGGCACTGATGACTCCTCTCAAAATGGTTCATAGGAACTCACCATAGATGGTGATGAGTCCAAGGCGCATGGACCTCTGGGTCTATCCTCTAGAATAGATGGGCTTTCGTCGACAGAGGGAGACCTGCAACTAGCAAGGCAATGATGTTTCCTTGATAGGAGCACAAGGTGGAGAACCGAAGTGTGAGAGTACTGATGGTAAGACTGACATATTGTGGGGGTGGGGAATAACTGGGCAAATAGAGTGGGTGGACTCAAACTTCCTTTATTCAGAGTATGATGGCGGGGGTGATTGGGCAGCATATGAAACTGACTTGTGGGAAGGGGATCATAGCTGTAATGGATCAGGGATGGTGACTGGGATGAGTGATACTCAAGTTGGTGTAATATGGCAGGAGACTCTAAGGGTGTTTTATCGCAGAATACTCTGAACAAAGGCGACCTTATTGGGGGTGTTGCTGAGAGGATTGATCATAGTGCCGAAGGGCACTGGTGTGGGCTTCTTCATGGTTTAAGGATCTGGAAGAAGTGTGCTCAAAATGGTATTGTCGTGTGGATTTATATGAGCCCAGGATAGTTCATGCTCATGATTGCTTTCAATTTTAAGGAGTCTGAAAGCGATAAGAAGACTCTAAAATAATGGAATAGTACCGTCGTGTGGATTTGTGCGAGCCCAGGACAGTGCATGCTCGTCGTTTCTTTCAATTTTAGAGAGTCTGAAAGCAATAAGAAGACTCCAGGGGGGTTCTTTTTCGTTTGTTAGTCTCCAAGGCCCGAAAAAGCATAAAAGGATGCAATGAAGAACTCTTCTAGCCGGTGTGACTAGAGTATTCATTTTCCGTAATTAGTCTACTAGGTCCAGAAAAGGGTTAAACTTATAACAGATAGATTCCCTTTTAGGTACTTTAATGAGCATGAAAGGAAGCAAGATTGCTCAGCGATATTTTCATTCTTTTAGGAGTCAGAAAAGAGCTTAACAGAAACTCCCTAAGTTCCTTTTTCGTAAAGGACTTGTCCAACCCGGAAAAGAGATAATATTATACCGAATAGAAGGAATGGCCAACCAAAGAGAGAGTGTTCAATCAAGGAACATTGATGAGAACCAAGAATGAGGGTGAGGGGGAACATTGGTGGGCCTCCTTGCCGGATGATGAATGGTGGCAAAATAACGAAATAATTGCAGTGTGAATGGAGTGAATGGCTCATGTAAAAATGTGTAACAATTCGATAGTGACCGATGTTGCATGCAAACCGAGGCAGCAAGGTGTCATGTCACGATGTCAATAAAGGTTTTGGTGAGAGTGAGAAATGATCTCAAGCATCATCACAAGCATGAAAATATGAATCCATCGATATAAGGAACGTCAAAATGGATGACAGTCGAGGTGGCACGTGAACCGAGGCGACGGGGGGAATTTTGGAAAAAATACCCAAAACATCTGAGGGTGAGAGCGAGAAATGATCTCAAGCATCATCATGGGCTCGAAAAACTGAATCTGATGGTATAAGGAAGGCTAAAAACTGACAACGACCGATGTGGCATGCAAATCGAGATGGCGACATGCATGGAAAAAATTCCAAAAAAAAGGAGTTCAAAGAAAATGAGAAACCGAGTCGACCATTCTGAAGGTCTCGTCGTTTTGATTCCAATGGTGGAAACGGTTTGGAAAACAAATTGGAAAACAAAAAAGAAATCAAACTATACAATATGGACCAGCGGGTCCACTGGATTGTTAAGGATAAAAGTGTTTAAGATACAACCCATTACGGGGGTTGGGCAAGGGGTGGCCTTCTGAGATAGTTAGAATATATGCCCCATGTCCAAGGTAGGATGCATTATGTATGTGAGTACGAAGCAGACGTAAAAAACCATGAACTATGGTGGCATAATCAAGAACAAAGTGGCGGAGGAAATTAGATTTCCCCTGTAAGCTCTGTAGCTGCCGGAGCATGTGTGGTGCGGGAAGGTCTAATATGGCTTGAACTTTGAGGGGGTCTACAGCAATTCCTTTGTGGGAAACAATGAAACCTAACAACCGGCCTGTCGGAATGCAAAAGACACACTTGAGTGGGTTCAAGCGGATCTAATACTTGCGACAACGCAGAAAGAATTGTTGGAGGTCATTAAGGTGGTATGATCGTTTCCTGGAATGTGTTGTGAGTTCGTCAAGACAGACTAGTAGGATATGGACGAATTCATGAAAACAATAGGTCATGGCCCGCTGGAAGGTGGCACCATCATTTTTAAGGCCGAAAGGCATGACACGATAGGAAGGTGGCACCAGCATTTTTAAGGCCGAAAGGCATGACACGATAGGCAAAGGTGCCCCATGGGGTAGTGAAAGCAGTCTTATATTGATCCTCCTTGCGGATCTGAATCTGGTTGTATCCATAGAAACCATCCATAAATGATAGGACTTCATGCCCATCACACGCATCGATGAGTTGATCAATAAATGGTGTGGGGAAGTTATCTTTGGGACATGCTTGGTTTAAATCATGGAATTCAGTAAATACTCAGATGGTGCCTTGTTTCTTGTTAACAGGGACGGGGTTAGAAACCCAAGTGGTGTACGCAATAGGATAAATGAATCCTGCTGTGCGAAGTTTCTCAATCTCTACTTTAACGACAGGGAGCTTTGATGGATGAATGGGGTGCTGTTTCTGGAGAACGGGTGGCACATCTGGCCATGTGTCAATGTGGTTCTCTATGATAGTGGGGTCAAGACCAGGCATTTTGGTATAGGACTAGGCAAAGGCAGCGCCGAACTCTTGGAAAAGTTTCTTGTACTCTTTGATCTCGTACTCGGTGCAAGAGGCTCCCAAACTAATGATTTCAGGGGCACCGCCTGGGGCAAAGATATCAATGTGGATTGTGGGTGAAATGTTGGCCATGTTACCTTCCTCGAAGGCATCGGGAGAGGGAATGGGCTCTTTAAACCAGTCGACTTTGGTGGGGAGGAAATCTTTAGACTCAACCGAAAATTGGGTGGCTATGGTAGGGGAGGACTCTTCCAGGAGGAAATAGGAATGATGGTGCATATCCTCCCAGGGGTAATCAGGTGCAGTAAGAGCCTTGAGAATCTCCTCATCATTGTGGAAACTTTGGGTTGTCAAATCGGTTGATGAGGGAGTGCTAGTATAAGAGATCATATAAATGGTATTAATCTCTCCCATTGGCGGGGATGTTGGGGGGTGGATCTCTTCAATGGTGGGGGGAGCCGTCTCGAGGTCCAAGTTATTCATCTCGTAGAGAGATGCTCTATAATCTGGGAGATCTGGATAGTGATGTGAGTAATGGTCGTAAATACTGCATATTGCACAAGGGTGGTTGGTACACAATGATTTATCACGAGGCTTAGGGGTAGGGTCAAGTTGGACAACCAAGATGTTGCGGTCGTCGTCAAGCATTTGCATGTGCTATTGTAATGCAGGTAATTGTGGACATTGATGGGTAGCATGGCCCAACTCATCACACAAAGAGCATTTGGGAGGAGCACGAAACGTGTGGGGGTTTTTAACCGTTTTGGGTGGGGGTAAAGTAGTGTATGGTTGTGGGCCTCTGCCCCTAGTGTTCTTGATAAGAGGGGATGGATTGGTGGATGAGGAAGGAGTAGTGACACCGGGAGTTGGTTGACTAGTAGTGGTGATGGGTTGCACCAGTTGTAGGATGACATTTGGTGTCGGGGGGGGGGGGGGGAACGGGAGGCATGATGTACCACACAGGTAGTCCTAAAGTTAACCCCAGGAGGTTGAGAGTAGCCATAACCGAGGCGCTTACTACTCCTGAAGGAGGGAATAGGAAGGGGATTGTGTGGATGGTTGTAACACCAACATGACTAGGTACCAATGGTGGTTGGGGTAGCAAGGGAGGTTGATGGTTAGGTGTTGGTGTATTGTGGAAAAGGGTACATAAGTCAGATATTTCAGTAGCTGGTGATGGGGGTGGAATGGATTGGAATGTTGAGGTCATCGACGTATCTGAGTAAACTCCAGGTCCCACTGAGTAAACCAACGAGGTAGATGCACCACAAACAGGTTCTTCAACCATGGGGAGAACATTTTCGAGTGCAGCGGGGGCATTGGGATCGTAATAGGTGAGTTGATCAACCTTGACCACATGTCCGTCATGGGGGAACATCATGGTACGAAAAATGAATGAGGAAACCGCCCGCATGGCGTACATGTAACTGTGGCCAAGTAAGAGGTTATAATCAAGTTGGGCATTGATGACCTCTATGTGAATAAGCACTATTTTACCAGCCAACTGGATGGGGACATTAGCTAAGAGACCTTGGGGTTGAGCCAAATGATCGTCGTAGGCTCGTAGCGCAGTGGTGGACTGCTGGAGAGTAGGGGATCCCAACTTCTGCCAAACGAATGTGGACATAATGCATGTAGAGGCACCTTCATCGATGATGCACCGATGGATGACAAGATTCTGAATGGATACAGAAACTTGGAATGCTAATGTGGAAGGCAAGCATGGTTCAAATTGATCCAAATCAAAGGCCATCATTTGTGAATCGGTTGGGTCAACAGTACCAATGGCTGAGAGCAAAGTCTTGCGCTGTGTAGGACAGTTTTTTAAGACTTCTAACGCAGACATGGCTGTGGGGGACTAAGCTAAGTCATCTACGATGTTGTAATTAGACGCAGCATGGGCATTGGGGTTATTGTTGATGCGGCAAAATGGGAAGCGAGGGGCTTTCGAGACTCCATCTAATGGGGCCGGAGGTATTCATAACGACTGATCGGTGGGAAGAGCATTGGTGTTTTTGTCGGCAGGAGGGGCTTCATGGGTAGAGCCATATTGGTTCCGATAGGTTTGAAGGTTGACATCGGCGGATGACATCATTAACAAGTGATGGGTACTTGAGTCTATCACGGGTTGATCAGGAGTGGCATAAGTGATTTGCTGTTGTGGTGGCGCGTTTCCTTAAGGGGGAGCCAACGGTTGAGTGTTCACTATGCCTTGGGTTGGTAAAGGGTTTTGTAACACCAAGGGTTGAGTCTGAGGTGGTGGGGGGTTGGGCGGTGCCTGAGGAGCCGTGTGCCCTTGGCGATGGGCATCATCAGTCCAGAGTTGTCGAGCCCACTCCAAATGTGGGCAAGCGTGTGTGTAATGGCCATAGACCCCGCAAATAGAACAAGGATGGTTTGTTCACAAATTAGGGTTTTTAGCTTGCTTGGGTGGCCTGTCGGGGTTTTGGTTGATAGGTGCCGCATTATTATTGTTCGGGGGATTAGGGGGTTGGCCACCTTGGTCTGGAGGGGGGTTTTTCCCATGGTTACGTCCTTTGTCACAGTTTTGCTGGCCTTGTTGGCGTTGGTTATTTTGGTTCTGCTACAAATTTTATTGGGCATACACTTGCCCTTGGGCGGCAGGTGGGTTCTACGGTTGTGTAGGTGCGGGAGCAGGCTGCAGTGGATAATAAGTGGGTGGAGGTGATGCAGGTGTTGAACCTTGTGGGGGTTGCTGATACATCTGTGTGACGGGTTGTGGTTTTGCCGCAGGTGCTGCATGTGGCGGATAATAAGCAAGGGGGGCTTCAGAGGATATAGGGGCTTGAGCGACCTGTGGGTGGTAATATGGCTGAGGTGCGACTGGTGGGACGTAAGCGAGGGATGTATGACCGAAGCACTGAGGTGGACATGATGGTCTATGGGAATGGTTGTTATGGGCTATGGGAGCATATGAATTGGTTGCTCCAGAGTGGGATGTAACCCGCGAAAGGTCGATTCCATGGCTAGTATGTTCTATGGAAAAGGGCTGGTTATGCGAGGAAATATGGCCAATGATGCCATCTGTAGCATGAGATGCCCCCGGTGCATCATTTCGGGAGGAATCGCTGCGGGGGGCGTTAGGTATGATGGTATAGAGGTAACCAGACTGGGCATAAATAAGGTCAAATTGTTGGGCTTTGAGGATGGCCTCTTCTTCGGACTGGGGTAATTCGGATGCCACATCCTTGGCAATGACAGGAAGGAGAGATTTTAGAAACCAATCTAAGAAGATACGATCATCTAACTTGATTTTGCACAGGCTTCGGTGTTGCCGCCACTCATGAATGTGGTCAGTGATGTGGGTGGCCGTATTCTGTCTGCAAGATAGTAGGATCTCAACTCCCGTGTCATAGTGGACAGGTAACTAAAAGAATTGTAGGAAGGTTGAGGCGAGGGAAGTAAAGGTGGCATGGGTCCCATGGGGCTGCTCGATGTACCACTTGGTTGTAGAGCCAGTGAGGGTGCGTTGTAATAGATGGAGTCAGACAGAGTCATCCACTATGGAGTTGGAGTAACACCATAGATGGAAGGACATAATATGGTTCTGGGGGTCTTCACCTGCCTTTCCCTCAAGCTTAGGGATGTCTGATGGGAGCTTGGTGGGCATGTGAGGCCACGCAGGGTCATTTCTGATGGGATTGTTGGTCAGTCTGGCCAGATTAGGAAGGTTGAGACTAGCCATGAATGGTAAACTAGTAGAAGGATGTGACATACTAGTGGTCGTGACCACGTTGGGGCCAATGCCCCCAAGTGTAGGGGCTAGGTTTAGGTTGGGGATGTTTCCCCCAAGTGGAGGAATGAAGGTGGTATGGGATGGTCCTGCGTCGCCAAGGGTAGTGTGAGTCACTGGTGGAGTTAGATTGAGTATGCTAGCCACTGGAATGGGCACAGTGATCGGAATGGTGGGTGTGGACCCCATCGAGGGCATACCCAAAGCAGGTGTGGTAGATGGGGTGGCGGTGGATTCTCCACCAATGGTCCCTACAAAGAAAGGGTTGGATGTCGTGCCAGCCATGGGGCTGGTTGGTGTAGTGTAAGTGGGGTTTTCGGACTCTGCCTCAGAATCAGATGTGAAATAAGGGGCGTCCGGGTTGGGTGACGAAGCTCTATGTCATCGACGAGTAGAGTCAAGTGATGAAGCTCGAGGTCTGTGACAAGTGGTATCAAGTGATGAAGCTCTACGTCTATGACTGGTGATGTCAAGTGAACCGTGTTGTGGGGGCTTGCCCTGGAGGTGCCGAGAATGTCTCAGGGACTCAATGGTGATAGATGGTGTCAAGTATCTGGGGGTTGTGTTGAGTGAAAAAACAGCTCAAAAACCCTAATGCAACCGAGTGTGCAGAAGGAGAGCGCAAAAAATACGGCACTCAGGCCAACAACCAGCTCAAAACACCTACTATAATAGCTGTGCTACAATAAGTGGAGCGTCAACAATAATGGTCAAAATACCAACAAGCAGCAGGTTTCCTAAAAAATAAAGATAGTGGACTCGCTAGACCAAAGGGAGGTAAGGGAGCATGCAAACATCTAGCTAAATAGTATTTTGACTCGACTAGACATATCCTCTGCAAGGTGATGAAATCCAAGTCAGACAATATGGATAGTAGAGCCAAGTGGCTAAAGATATCCCCCGACCAGGAGGGACACCGGATAAGACAATCCTAGAATAAAGGCAACTAATATACCTCGTTCATAACACATCCAGAAAAGGTGAATCTGTAGCTCCGGTCCTATCATCGTGTGGGACTAAAAGGAATCACCACACGCAGACCAGCGAGTAGGTAACCTTCGGTTACTGAATGGATTGCGGTATTCCACTCAGGCCTCTGGAACCAGTCTGGCTACTTAAACCCTCCTAAGGGAGAGGCCCTCTGATAAACTGGTTGTGACCGTGCCAAAAAATACTAGTGGATTTTGGTTCCCTAATGGAAAACAACTATGTCTCAAGTGTAAGTGACCGAGGGGTGTTATTTGGATGCTTATCCCCCCTATCCTACCTAACTACAATATTCTTACGCGTTCCCCAAGTGGGGTTAGAATGTTGGTTGTGTTAAGTAGTATTTTAAGGCTCACTTGAATTAGGTGACAGAGTGTGTGCGTGTGAGGTAATGAACCCAATCAAAAGTGCCATGGGGTGGGCAACTTTCAGCCAATAATAATAATGCAGAAAATAAACTTGTAATGCAAAATTTTCTTTTTTCAATGGAAATGCTTAAACTTTAAAAAAAACTCTGTAAATCGAACAGAAAGCAAACTACAGAAAAAGGCTGTAAGTAAGTATGGTTGCAGACAGAACAGGTGGCTGTGCAGATACAGAAAATATTGCAGCAAAGTTCTGGGTTCAAAAAAGGGTAAAAAAGTGTAGAAAATAAATCATGGGTCTATGGTGAAACTATGCGGCCGGATTGCAGGAAACAGGTTGAAAGCCGTGGGGAGATCGCAGGAAAATGGCCTAAAGCCGCAGGGAGATCACAGGAAACAGGCTGAAAGCCACGGGGCGATCGCAGGAAACAGGCTGAAAGCCGCAGGGAGATCACAGGAAACAGGCTGAAATCTGTGGGGAGATCGCAGGAAATAGGTTGAAAGCCGTGGGGAGATCGCAGGAGACAGGCTGAAAGCCATGAGGAGATCACAAGAAGTAGGCTGAGAGTCGTGGGGAGATCGCAGGAAACAAGCTGAAAGCCGCAAGGAGATCGCAGGAAACAGGCTGAAAGCCGCGGGGAGATTGCAGGAAACAGGCTGAAAGCCACGATTAGATCGTAGCTATGAGGAAAAAATACATGATTTCCAGCGGCAAACCCAACTTCCGAAAAGGACAGCCGAAAGGGGAAAACAGAAAAATTCTTGTAGAAAATTAAAAAACTTTTAAAATTATAACCAGAAACTCAAAGGAACACTAGGGGAGTCGCCAAAACTGTAGTTAGGGTTTTCACCCTAGCTTGTGCAAATGAGCACCTACTAAGGAGAAGGGACTCCTTAGTAGCAGTTCAATAAAACAGTAAGATATGATAGTAAAGGAAAGTAAACTTAAACTAGCATGTGCATCAACAAGAAATAAAAAGACAGTAATATGATAAGAATTTTCTTTTGTATTAAACAATGGGAACCAAAATACATTTACCTCAAGTGTTGAGGTTGGTGAATCTCTTGCAGTAGTCCAAGAGGGATTCCTCGAAGCTCCAATGGGTTCCTTCTCCTTCTCCAAAGTGTTTTGGATATGGGCCAAAAGGGGCACTCAAATGTGAAGTTAGCTCAAATGGAGAGCTAGGGTTTCAACAGTGATTTTGACAACGTGAGGATAGGAGAGATTGTGGATGCAGAATGGGGAGCCTCCATCACCTATTTATAGGTTTTTTAGTGGTGGAGTGTTGACCCATGGTTTTGGGCACCACATGGTTTAGGTCAATTGTATAGCGTTTTTGTTTCTTTTTTCCCTCTTTTTCCTCTTTTTTATATTTTTTATTCCCTTTTTAGAGGGGTTTTGCTATTTTTGGAGGAAATTTAAATTATTTTGGGGGAAAAAGGGGGTTTTGGTCCTTTTGGAGGCAAATATGGTAGGAAATATAGACAAATGAGTCATGTAATGAGGGAGATGAGGTAGCGAGCACTTTTTGGGTGTTAACAAGGTGCATTGATGAAGAATATCTTAAGTTAAGACGATTGTAAATATGTTCAAGATGTTCCATAGATAACAGATTTTAAAATCTATTTTTAGCTGGCAGTTGTGTAGAATTTAGGGATGTAGTTATCAGGTTTTGTTATAAAAACTATGAAGATCATTGTACAAGGGGTCAAAGTTTGTACGTAAAGACTTATACTAAGATTTTAAATTTTACACTTGTGGTTATTCGAAAGGACTTATCTCTTTCTTGGATTTCTCAGAATCACTGTTTCATGAAACTGGTATCATTTGTGATTGTTGTTTTTTGAAAGACATATAAATATAAGTTTAGTGTTCGTATTTCTCAGTTCAATAATATATTTTTCATGCTTGGTTATGAATTTTATATAAATCTGTAAACTTGCTCTAATCGCTCATTTTTATGTTTGATGTTTAAATATCATATCTTTTATTCATTTAGGTTATCCTTGGTAAATAAATGATACTGGTATTATTATTTCTTAGCTGATTAATTAAAATATTTGTGTTTTGACAAATATTTTAATACATAGTTGGTTAATTATCATTATTATTCAAACATTGAAGTGATTAAATTCCAATTGTCTGTTGATAAATTGTGATGGAAGATGAATGAAGTTATTTTATTATTTCATTAATCTTTTCTCATAAATATTATAAAATATTCAAGTGTTATAATTTCAATTCTGTTGAGTTTTCTCATTGATTTGGAATTATTTCTTTTCAGATTTATCTATCATCAACAGGTAGTTGAATTTAGTTTATTAAACTTGCTCTCAGCTGGGATAGGATAGGTTAGGATAGAATACTTAATTAGTTAGTATTAAATTTTTAGATTAATTTTTAGAAGTTGTTAAATAAGTTTCAATTAGATTTACCATGAAAATCAACTTGTTACCCTAAAATATTTAACTAGAATCTAGATTTGACAAGGTGATGCAATTCCTAAGCTAGAAGTATGTTGGACTTAAAATAGCATTTCCATGAATTTGCTTGCCACAACCGTTTTATAATGACCTTTTGTGGGTATTTCAGTACAACATAGTTCATATTTTGTATGTATTAGTTCCATAAAATTTTATTCTGTAGATTGCCAATAATGGGTTTTGTTGGCATTGATTTCAACTAGGGGTTGGAGAAGATATTTCTAATCACAACCATCTAAGCACAGTGTTGAAGTGATGTGAAGATCCTATAAAAGTTGTTGTATACTAATTGGGCATTATGGTCATGAGAGATGGATTTGGCATTCTGGTCATGAGAGATGGAACCGAGATTTCAAATCATTTGTTGATAGATTTCCAAGGAAACAATAGTTAAAAATAAAAGCCATGAATTTTGAGAATCGGAATCATAGCTGAAGCCCATGAATTTCCCTTTATATAAAATATTTGTGAAAAAAAGGAAACCAACAATGAAAAGATAAGGGATTGCTAGAGCAAATGGCCAACACCAAGGGAGATCCAATATTGAATACCAAAGGATCAACTCTAAGTAACTTTATGGAGATAACTTTATGTAGTCAATGATATTTTCTAGTGAAGTTTCTTTCTCAGGTAGAGTGTGGTAAAATCTTTGATTATGGTTCATACTTCATGGAAAATTTTGTTTTATAATAATAATAACAAACGTTAATATCTAATTTTAAGGTCACAACCTAGCTAGATACCAAATTGATGTATGAGACCCCCATGTATGAAAACATGTGATAATGTGTTATCCTCCCTACCTAAGTTCAATTCCCTTAAGTGACATGTTGAGCTCTTAAATGATTTTATTGTATTAACGGCCTTGAACCTTGTGTTCACAAATCTTCAATCTTTTATGAAATTTGATTTACCTTGGGTACCATCCTTAGAATAAAAGTGCTTAATGAGTTTTATTGAGATATGTATTTCATGAAAACAAAAATAAAAAAATCAAATCTTTGAATCTAACTAAAGAAAGGCAAATAGTCTTACATGGTGGAAATCAACATACCTAGATAATCCACTCCACGTGGTCATTATCTTAAATGCATGGGGATATTCATGATATCAGACAATGGAATTCAAGAATATCCCCTCCATATGTCAATTGTATTTAGTACAAACACTTATAAGAGATTGACAAATACCCCAAATTGATGCATGAGAGAAAAGTTAAAATGAGGCAAATGAAAATGATAGCGAGTTCTTGAAAAAATTATTAGAAAGGAAAAATAGCAAGTTAACACCTAAGCCTCATTACTAAACAATAAACAATATTAAATTCTAACCCTTATAAAAATATAGAAAAAAAATATAAATTACTAACCTTGCAAGTTCAAAATCAGAGCTATGTAGAATATCCAACCTCAAATAATCACCCCGCAAGTTCAAAATCTGCGCTCAATGTGTCGCAACTATAGCAAATGTGTAAATAATGGTTAGAATGTGTAGTATATATAGCTCGACCTTCGTCTATATTGCAATGAAAAGTGAAACCTACATATTTTGTCGATATAGGGACGAAAGTTCGTGGAACATTAAAAATCGTGGATATTGCCACAGTTTTTCCGCCCTGTGCAAAAAAAAATATAAAAATTCTTTTTTTTAACCCACGAATGTTGAAAACGTGGAAATATTGCGTGGAACAATACGCCCATATGTAATAGTGTCATCAATCTACTCAAGGTGGATTAAACATTGCTCAATATATGTGGTGTCGGGTAGCAGCTCTATGGCTAGTTTCAGTGAAGGGATTTCACATTCAATCAGCAATATAGACTCCACACCATGTACTAGTTGAAATGGTGAGAAATCGGTGGTAGTCTTAGCTGCGGTTTGATATGCCCACAAAGCAGGATATAACATAATATTCCAGTTTCTCTTGCTTTGTTGGATGGTATGTTGGAGAATGGTCTTTAAGGACTTATTGACTGCCTCGACCTGGCCATTCGCTTGAGGGTAGTAAGAAGATGAATGTTCTTGACAAAACCAAAGCTTGAGTGAAAAATCCACCATCATTTTGTTTTGAAAGTGACTGCCATGGTCAGTAACAATCTCTTTCGGGATACCGAATCAAGCGATAATATGATTGAACACGAAGTGGGCTGCAGTAGCATCTTCATCTTTTACGGTCGGCATGGCCTCAGCCCATTTGGAAAAGTAGTCCACAGCCACAATGATATGGTGATTCCCCCCAGGCGAAGCTGGTTTGCAATCCATGAAATCCACCCCCCACTTAGTGAAGGGACCAATAGTGATGACCGGATGAAGGGGCGTAGGATGCGAGTGTATATTTCAAGAAAACACCTGGCAAGGGTGACATCTCTTCACGACGTTCATACAATATTTAAAGATCGAAGGCCAGAAGTAACCTACTCACATGATACATTGGGTTGTCGCAAGCCCAGATAAGTGACCACCACATGCCCCACCATGGTAGTCATTCAGCACTAACTCCGCTTCTTCATGAGACAAACAATGACAAAGGATAGAGTCCTTTCCCCGACGATATAAAGTGTCACCGACGATGACAGAATCTTTAGCGTGATGTCTCACACGTCGTCGTTCATCTCGTGAATAGTGCGAAGGGAACTTCAGAGTTTGTAGGTATACAATGATATCCCCATACCAAGGGTCCATCGACGAGATAAGAAATAAGTGCTCATCCAAAAAGGAATCAAGTCACAGAAAATCCGACATGAGCTCAACAAAAACTAAGGATTTCACCAAATTTGCCAAAGCAAAATCGAGATCAAAATCCTGAAGAATAACAATCCATTTATTATACTTCCCCCCAATTAGACGTCATGAGAGCACGAACTGAAATGGATTGATGTGCACTATGACAGTGGTTTTCCTAAGCATAATGTAATTCTGTAAACGTTGGACCGCATGAACAGTCGCAAGTGCCAACTTCTCCATGTGAGTGTATCTTAGCTCAGCATCTACTAGATTTCGACTAAGATAATAGACGACATGCTCTTGGAGCACATCATCTAGTTGAACTCAGACCATGCCAATCGTCTCAAGAGACATGGCCACATAAAGCAAGAAATCTCTAGCAAATTCGAGTGGACTAAGCAGAGGGGCAGATACCAAAGCTTTCTTCAAAGCATCGAAAGACTATTGGGCTCGCTCATCCCAAATAAATGGAGTGTCCTTCAAAAGTCGCGCGAAACCTTTGGTAATACTGGCGTAATTCACTATAAAACATCATAGGAAAGTGGCTCTCCCTTGGAGGCTCTAAATATGAATTAAGTTACACGGGGGAGGAAACCAAAGTATTTCCTCAACCTTAAGAGGATCGACTCTTATACCCTCATTTGAAACTACAACCCTAAAAGGTGACCCGTTTTCACAACAAAGATGAACTTGTTGGGTTTCAACCAAATCTTGTAACACCGGCATCTTTCGAAAATGAGGCAGAGGTGCTTGGGGTGGTCCACTCTCTTACGAGAATGGCCAGCAAGTTCATCCAAGTAAGCCTCCACTATACACTCAAGGTCATGGCACGCTGAAACGTAGCTCCGACATTTTTAAGGCCGAAGGGCATCTTCCGGTACGGAAATGTACCCCAAGGACATATAAAAGCAGTTTTATGTTGATCCTCGAGATTAATCTGGATCTAGTTATATCCTGAGAAACCATCCATAAACGAAAAAACCTCACTTCCCACACACGCATCCAAGATCTAATCTATGAATGGAGTGGGGAAGTTATCTTTTAGACATGCTCGGTTCAGATCTCTAAAATCCATGCATACATGGATGGTTCCCTGCTTCTTATCCACCGAAACAGGATTTGACGCCCATTCGGTAAGGGGAACCGGGTAGATGAAACCAACTTTAAGTAGTTTCTCCACCTCTGCCTTAATCGCAGCTGCCTTCCTAGTATTCACAACATGAAGTCATTGCCAAACCGGCTTAACATTGGGATATGTCTTAATCTCATGTTCAACAATGCTAGGGTCTATTCCTGGCATCTCCTCATATGACGAGGTGAAAAAATCCCAAAATTCCTTAAATAAGTCAGTGCATATGCGGATCTCATCAGGATAACAATCAACACCGATATAAACGTTCTCAATCTTTCCGGGTGTACGAGAAATGTTGACCGGTATAGTTGGGGAGATATTAGCCATATTCCCCTCCGCGTAAATCCCATGTGAGTCCAAAGGAGCCACAGGGTGACCAACCTTCTCGGCAAGAGTCGTCCTAAACTATTCTCACTCAATAAGATCAAGGTTAGGAAGAAAATAAGAGCGATGATGCAAATATTCCCAAGGCCCCTCACTACCACACATAGCCTCAATGATCGCTTCATTCGAAGGAAAAGTACCATCAAGACAATCATGCAAGCAAGACAAGTCAAATTCCCATGTCGGCAGCATAACAAGATCTTCCTCTTCTGTCCGTAAAGAGGATGGATCCAACTCTGCAGTGGCTTGTTGAATTTCATGATATGCAAGCTCAGCTGCATACAATGGCATAGCCATTCCAATGTGTGAAATGTCTCCAGACGGGGCACTCGTGGACAGTAATATCCATGAATCATTAAAGTATGAGGTCCAGAAAGGTATGTTATTCAATGAGGATGGTACACTATCGAAAACGATTCCAATAAAAGATATTGGTGCAACAAAGTCGAACGATCCCATCGTGGATGGATACAATCCTACACCAATGTTCCGAGTTTTCGGTTGAGAATCTTTGATCTAGGGAACAACAGTTCCCAGCGATTCTACGGAATTAGAACTAGGGAAGTCTAGTTGATCAACCGTCACAATCCTGCCTTCGTGAGGAAAGCAAATAACTCTAAACACGGAGGACACGGTCGCTTTCATTGCATAGATCCAATTCCTTCCCAGAAGAAGGTTGTACTCCATGGGCGCATCAACCACCTCTACTTCAATAGGCACATATTTCCCACCTAAGTGGACCTCAAGGGAAGGGAGAATATCATGCGGTCTAAATGACTAACCATCGAACACAGTAAGCATGGTCATAGAATTTGACAAGGGAGGAGAACCAAGCACTTTCCAACAATCCAATGACATCACTGAGGTGGAAGCACCTTTGTCAACCACCGTACGTTTAACGAATTTCTCTAAGCACCTCACATGGACTTGAAAAGACACATGATAAGGAAAGCGAGGCTGGATATAAGTAGTGTGTAATTTAATGATGTTAGGGCTACCCTCATCTTGGACTCCCAAATCATATAAAAGGGTGTTCCTCTACGAAGGACATGCCTATAAAACCTCAAGAGCGACCATGCCACACAGAGTTTGGCCCAAATCTTCTACAATGGAGTAGTTTTGGGAGGCTCGAGCATTGGGATTATGCCTGGAGCACTTAAGAACACCTTTTGGTATCCGCGGCATAGTAGTGGGCTTCTCGATATGTAGAGAAGAGTCAGGAGGAGGAGGAGGCTCATTCCCCATATTCGGTTGCGGTGAACCATAATCGCGTTGACGAGTAGAAACACTAACGTGAGATTGGACCATGTTCACGAATCCATAGCCACCAGCATGAGGAGAGGACGACAAAGTTTCATTAGACCCATAGCCAGTGATGGGAGCATTTGAAGCCATATTCTGATTATGCAAAAGGGGATCTTTCAACACAGCTGGGGTCTCTGCAAGATGCTTCGATGCTTCTTCAATTCGAGGACACAAGTGAGTAAGATGATCCTCCCCACAAAGTTTGAAAGGGAATTTCATCTTACGTCTAGGCTTACGGTCCCCACCATCATTTCCGCCATCCCGAGGAGGGTTGAGGTTCTCTTTTCTAGGAGTATTTCTATTACTTCCATTATTCCCATTATTCCCACCCTTATGATTGTTTCTCCCCTTCTTCTTTCCACCAGGTTGTTTGTTACTTGATGGGTTCGTCGACTATATAGAATGGACGTCTGACTAGGTGGAAGTGGATGAGGAATAAGCCTCTCCAGGGGTAGACTAGCTAATAGAAAATTTTTGCATTTGATTTGTAACCAAGTCTACAAGTCGAATACTTGTGGGTCCAACAATGCCATCAACATGTGGTCCAGGAATAGGCTTGGGCTCATGACGTGAGCACGGTGCGTCAGGAATAATATCGTACGGGATACCAGACTAAGCATAGAGTAAATCTAGCTATTGGGATTTGAATATAGCTTGCTCCTTAGTCGTAATGTTGGACACCAAAATGTCCTTAGAGATGTAGGGAAGCAACGACTTGAGGAACCACTCCAATAGAAAATATAGAGGAATGTTGGCTTTCACTAGCCTCTTCCGTCGACGCCACTCCTGAATGTGATCAGATATGTGTGTGGCCTTGTTCTAGTGGAAGTTAGATAAAAGTTTGGTGCCAGTATCGTAGTGAACCAGCAACTGAAAGTGATCTAAGAAAACCAAGGCTATCTCATTAAAACCCCTGTAAGTGCCCCCAGGTAATTCAATGTACCATTTCGCGGCTTCCCCCATGAGGGTGCGTTGAAATAGTCTCAAACGAATAGAGTCGTGATTTAACGAATTCGAGGAGCACCAAAGGTGAAAAGTAGTAACATGATCACCTAGATCCTCACCATTCTTCCCTTCGAACTTTGGAATGTCCAAAGGGAGTTTGGTAGGGACTGGAGGCCAAGTGGGATCATGACACACCAGATCATTCATAAGCTTCGAAATATCTGGTAGATTCAAACGAGCAAGAAACGGGAGTTGCGGCTGTAAAGATGGATTGTAAGCTCCCAAAAGATGTTGGCCTTGCGAACCTAAACGATGATATGTACCATGACCATGACCATAGGACTGATAACCACCTCCAACTTGACCCGTGTAAGGGTACGAAGGTATATGTGTGTTGTAAACACCATAGTGAAGAGGGTTGTAATAAGGGCCAGAACTGGCTACATTATAGGAAGGGTGGCCACCATAATTATGGGGCATGTAAGCACTATTCGTAGCATGAGCAATCGAGTGGTGACCATAATTAAAACGTACGTTCCCACCTCCCATGTTAGGAGGGACTTGCAGGTTAGCAAACGTGGTCGTAGTCATGGGTATATTTGTAGAAGCATGCGGGTTAACTTGTGGAATATGAGTCATGTTATGGGAAGTGTTCCCACCAAAATTGGGGGTAGTCCTGGGATGTGGTCCTCCTCCAACATGTGGATTAGACGAAGGAATATGACTAGATCCAAATTGAAATGGAGTAAAATAGGGTGCCTCGCCCCCGGAGGGAGCAGTTCCCCCAGCACCAAGGCTAGAATTAGCTTGACTACTAGATGAAGTGGATGTAACATTCGAATTAAGACTAGGCATACCAATTGAAAAGGGATTAGTGGTCGAAGGGTTTGTTGTATCATTAGGATCTGGCATCCCATATCGGAAACCATGTGAGTGTGTACCATAAAATGGGTTTGACTCCGGGGGTAGGTTTGACCCAAAACCCGTAGGAGTGACATGTGGAAGTGAACCTTCCTCCCCAACATCCCTAGGAGTGGAAGGAATAGTTTGTCCATTGACATTACCTGACAAAGTCACTGGAATTCCCGCTATGATAGATGCAAAATTCATAATGTAATCTTGAAGCTCTTCAAAAGTATCAAAAGGATTGCGAGGGAGCCTTCGACGCCTCTTATAAAAAGGACGTGCTACCTCATCAGCTAGTAGACTAGCCAAACGACGAGACCGATGGAGAGTGTTAGGAACCCATGTCTTTACTTTGTTAGTATATTGTTGTTGGACGCATATGCTTTGTAAGTCATCCCGTAGTATTTGTTGATCCATAGTTTATATTAGCCCATAGTATTGACCCATAGTATTGGACGCATATGCTTTGTAAGTTGTCCCATAGTATTATATGTCCCATGGTTTTGACTCATAGTATTGGCACCTAGACTTAGCCCATGGTTTATATTGACACATAGTATTGACCCATGGTATTAGCACCTAGACTTAGTATATAAGTGTGTGTTGAGGCCTATGAAGGCACCGTGAAGTTAATTGTATTGAGCTTGCTCAAAGGAGGTTGCCCCCTCGAAGTGGCCCGTGATCAATATAAAAGTGATTCTAAGTTCTACTATTTCTGATATCTCATGTATTTGCATTAATTAATTATTGCAAGTTCATCACATCTGGTATCAGAGCACTTTCTTGGGCTTGTTGGGTGGAATTTATGCCAAAAAAAAAAGTTCGCATCTATTGCAGCTTCGGATTTGGGAATAATCCCTATCCGCTTAACTGTGGGAAGTACTTGGGCATAAGACCTAAAACTCATTGTGAGGAGTACCACAGGATCCCCAAAGTAGCTGGCCCATTGAGAGGACCTGCCAGTGAAAAGGGAAACGACCCCTACCTGATTGACTAGTTCCCACCCGTGAGGTAAACCAAGAGTTGTTGTTTGTGGCAAAGCGGTTATCAATTTTACCTGAGCCGTGGAGTGAGGGGTACTGCCCCAATACAAAAGCCGTCAGAAAGCATTGGTGGCCAAGTGAAACACCTGAACTGTTAGGAAGCCGTACATACCTGGGGTCCATATCTATTTTCAATTGAACTGTTGCTGATCACTTCCGCTCCAGATCCAGCCATTTCAGATCTATTCTGAAAGTTGTTCCAGATCCAGTCGTCATTTCAGATCCAGTCGACATTTCAGATCCATCCATTTTCGATCCCTTCCGTGCCATTGCAGATCCATCTGTTGCAGATCCCTTCCGCGCCACTGTTGCCGATCCATTTCTGAAAAAAAAATAAAAAAAAAATAAAAATAAAAATAAAAAATTAAATTAAATTAAATAAATAAATAAATAATTTTAAAAAATCCCAAATTCCACTTCCCAAGACCAAAAATCTCACATTTGTCTATTTTTAGGGTTTGCCATAACTTCTTCAATTTTCACCCGATTGCCTTCAAATTTTACCATAGAGTTCCTGCTTCTGAAATCCCCATTTTTTGCTTCCCTATCCCTCAGAAAGTGTCGAAAACCTATTCAAACCCCAATTACCCCTCCAATTTTTTCCCAAATCCAAATTTCCCCTTACTAAATAAGCTTGTGTTTGTGTTTTTCTATCCATTCCCCCCCCAAAAAAAAAAAATTCACTGGTTATGGTTGTCACTCGCACAGGAGCAAACACCATGGAGGAACCACTTGCAGCCATCCAAAGCAAACTCCAAGATCTGGATGAAAAATTTCTTAGCCTCCATCTTCAGCATTCAGCCATGAACAATAACCGACAACCAGAATCTTTTGCAGCCACCGGGTGCTCTTCTTCCAGCAATTTTCGTGGGCCGAAGCTTGATTTTCCTTGCTTCAATGGTACTAATCCGACTGGATGGATATACCGAGCATAACAATATTTCAGTCTGCATAATACTTTTGATGTCCAGAAAGTTCCACTTGCATCCTTTCATTTGGAACAGGAAGCCCTTCAATGGTACCATTGGTACATCAAAGCTTATCCCGAGCCAAACTGGACAGATTTTTGCCAACTCCTTTTGCCACAATTTGGTCCTAGTGCTTTTGACGACTTCACAGGAGCACTCACTAAACTTCACCAAACTGGCACAGTGAGAGAGTATCAGATGGGATTTGAGAAACTAGCCAATCACACAGAAGGATTGTCTGATGAATTCTACAGGAGTTGTTTTATCAGTGGTCTCAAGGATGAAATCCGCTCAAAGGTCAAAATGTTTTGTCCCAACACAATGATGGAAGTCCTAGGGTTGGCTAAGCTGGTCGAGGACAAGATCGCAGCTCAACAACACTCCAAACCCACCTTTGTTCCCTTCAGAAATATGGGTTCCCAACGACTTGCCATCATGCCTGCTCCTCACCCAACTCCTATCAAGCAATTGTCTGAAACAGAGATGCAGGCATGCCGAGAAAACGGGATTTGTTATAATTGTGATGAGAAATTCACTCAGGGACATAGATGTGTTCAACAAAAGCTCTATCTCTTGGATGTGGATTCTCTGCCTGCCTCAGAACTTGATGAAGAAGCTCCAGATATAGTAGATGATCAGGTCGACATTCAACACCCACTTGTTGACACCCCATCTCAGGACGACCCACCCGAGATCTCTCTCCATGCTGTAACTGGCGTCACCACCCCACAAGCAATGCGAGTTAGGGGATACTTCAAGAAGCTCCCTCTTACCATACTCATTGATTCTGGTAGCACTCATAACTTCATTGATCCTCGGATTGCCAAACAGGCTGATTGTTTTGTCCATCCTTGCTCCAACTTTGAAGTCATGGTTGTCAATGGGGGCACCTTACCTTGCAAGGGGAAGTGTCACAATGTGCGTATCTCTATGGAATATTATAACCTGTGCTCTCACATGTTTGCCTTGTCCTTAGGCGGATGTGATGTGGTTTTGGGCATTCAATGGTTATGCACACTTGGCCCCATCTTATGGGATTTTGCTAAACTTTGGATGCAATTTTCAGTCAATGGGGCACAACACAAATTTATGGGCTTACAACCAGGGTCTCTCTCCATCATCAGTTCACATCGCCTGGAAAAAATATTTAAGAAGAATTCACATGGTTTCATCGCTCAGCTCCATTCCATTCAGATGCACCCATCAACAGTCTCCACTACTTCCTTGGATAGATATGCAGGTGTCTTTGCTGAACCAATGAGCTTGTTGCCTTCAAGAGACCTTTCTGGTAAGAATTTAGCCACATCTACCTCTCAGCAGGAAATGATGACTATTTTGCATACAGTACAGAAGTGGCATCCATCCCTATTGGGGAATTATTTCTGCATCAAGACTGATCTCCAGAGTTTGGAAACTTTCCTGGAACAACGGGTCTCCTCCCCAACACACTTGAAATGGGTTATCCAACTCATGGGTTATGACTATGCGACCACTTACCAGAAGGGTAAGGACAATATGGTGGAAGATGCTCCTCCTCGCACATTTGATGACCCAGTTTCTCTTACAACTATTTCTCTGCTTGTTCCAAATTGGTTGCAATATGTTCAACGGGGCTATCTCTTCTATGAACTCCATGTTTCTTCATCAATAGGGCACTCTGGGTTCCTCAAAACGTATGACCAGGAACAATGTAACTTCTTTTGGCAGGGACTCAAAAGGGCAATTCAATGGATGGTGGTTGACTGTGATACTTTCCAGGTCAACAAGGGTGAAACGACCCTCCTTTCGGGATTGCTCAAACCCTTGCCCATCCCTCCACAGATTTGGACAACTATTTCTATGGATTTGCTAGAAGCGCTCCAGTGGTATAGTACAACATCTCAAAGGACACCATATGAAGCAGTCTATGGACAGGCACCACCAGTTCTTCTTCCATACACCTTCAACAGCTCCCCAGTTCAGGCAATTGACTCAATTCTTCGAAACCATGATCAGCTTCTTCCCATTCTGCAGGATAATTTTCACATGGAAAGAATTCGACTGAAACAACAAGCCGATCAGCACCATTCTGAGCGCACTTTTCACATCGCTGATATGGTTCTTCTTCGTCTACAGCCTTCCATGCAATCCTCTCTGAAACTCCAAAGGTGCCAGTGGCTCGGAATGTAACCCGAGGATGCTACAGGGGACCCACTCCTTCAGATTCTGCATCAATTTCCACATCTAAAGCTTTGAGGACAAAGCTTTTTCTAAGGGAGAGGGGATGTTAGGAACCCATGTATTTACTTTGTTAGTATATTGTTGTTGGATGCATATGCTTTGTAAGTCGTCCCGTAGTATTTGTTGATCCATAGTTTATATTAGCCCATAGTATTGACCCATAGTATTGGACGGATATGCTTTGTAAGTCGTCCCATAGTATTATATGTCCCATGGTTTTGACTCATAGTATTGGCGCCTAGACTTAGCCCATGGTTTGTATTGACACATAGTATTGACCCATGGTATTGGCACCTATACTTAGTATATAAGTGTGTGTTGAGGCCTATGAAGGCACCATGAAGTTAATTGTATTGAGCTTGCTCAAAGGAGGTTGCCCCCTCGAAGTGGCCAGTGATCAATATAAAAGTGATTCTAAGTTCTATTATTTCTGATATCTTGTGTATTTGCATTAATTAATTATTGTAGGTTCATCACAGAGAGGTGGATCTCGCTCCACGATAACTCCAAAAAGTCAACAAATCTAAACGCCTCCTAACAGCCGACTCATGATCAAAGAGCACACACCTAAAGAAACTATAGCCAAATGTACACACACAAGAGTGGCTCAAGGGACCTCCCAACACTACAGCCAGTATGTCTTGCCTAGGAGAGGCTTTCTTGACACAAACCCAGTCGACAAGGGTTCCTCAATCTATCGAAATCCAACCCACGGCGATCTCCCTGAGCACCGACCCAGACAGGTTTTACCCTTTCCAGCAACACCTGCGGAGCAGATGAGGTCTCACCTGAGATGTTCAAGGGAGAGTTGATGGAACCATGTTTCCGTCGAATGAAGGAGAATGTTGTGCATTCACTGATAAACTTATTGCAACATTCAGAAAATAGATCTAAGCATTCAACTCAAGCATTAAGCATAATCACGACATCATTTAACAGATCTTATCATTGACAGAACCATAAATATGCAATATATATAACAATAAAGCATTAATCACATCAAGGAAACATCGCATCATTCACAGATTCATGTCGCATAATGCATTTACCACAGAGAAATGGAAAAGACACAAGGGTTTTGCTCAAAAACTTTGTCACATAATATTTATTTCTGCAAAAACCCAATTACAGCAAGATATTCAATCAACTCTCAGTCTTCAGCTATCTTCAGATCCTTCGATATTAAGTTATATCAACACTTACAAACCTACATCTACTTATAGGCTTGTGCTTTTACATTTACGGTCCACTTAGGCAATCACCTAACTACTTCTTAACAAACTCTACAAAAATATGACCCAAAATCCCACATAATGCGGTCCAAATGACCCAAAATACATATGACACGGTCCAAATGACCCAAAAACTACAAAAAGTACTATCGCCATGCACGCTACTTTCCTCCTTTCATGGTATCTTGTCCTTGCGCAACATCCGCAATGCTGCTATTCTAACTCATCAAACCGCCGCCAATAGGCCCCCAAAACAATCTTGTGGCTCGCCCTCGAGCCACGTCAACTAGACATGGTGTACTTGGACTCGTCTATCACTGGACTATGTCTCTGCAACTATTCTTGATGTCTGGATATCGTTGTTGTGTATTGCTCCCTCTACTACGATGATCGTCGGCTCACTGTCATGTACTTCTCACCCTAAAGTGGTGATCTTCTGACTTATTGTCATGTGCTTCTCAAACTCTTCCTCCAGTCTCTGGGAACCTGGTGTAGACTGAGGACAATTTGACGAATAGCATCGATGTGCTAAATAAGCCAACTGCTCTGGCACATCTGTTTCGCACCTAGGATCACATACTATTGGGACCATGGGGCTGCCACCCCTGTCATTCTAGTGGTCGCAGGGACCAAAAAGCTTCGAACTACCACCACATGCCTAGACATCTCGGATGAGACTTCACCTCTATGACACCTGAGTGTCCACGCCACTTCCTGCTCCAGGCGCTCATGCACACTCGTCGTTTGGGCCCTCAGTGCACCTGGTGTGCTACCACACGAAATGAAATGGAGCATTTCCACAACCTCCTTGGAATTCCTAACTTAGCTAGATGCCTGACCCTCTCGCAACATGAATTCCTCTCATTTGTTAGATACTTATTTACTCAGCTAGCCTCTGGTTCCTATATTTATACATCGCCCACGTTCGGACGTTTGCCTCAAAAATCATTCGCAAAACCCGTTCACGTGAGGTGCCAATCATACCAATCCGTTGGTCCCGGCATGTGTAGACCTGACTCCTGACGTGCGGAGTGGAAACCATACTCCCATCAGCTGTCATTCATGCCAAAGTGTGTGAACCATCACCCTTGGTGCCACCAACCATGCTCCCATGGTGTGTTCCATGTGCCAAACGTGCTTTACTCTGGCGCCAATCCGGACTAACTAACGATCATACCTGCCAAAGGAAAAAGTTCCATTTGCTAATGATTCATAATGATTGCTAATTTCACGAGGTCGCGACCCTACAACTGTCGCGGCACAGACCCCAACCTATGATACAAGCACGTCAACTTGCGCATTCCGTTCCTGCTAGTGCGCCATCCTACCACCTAGCATCCTTCACTTTTTCTTTTTTTTCCCAATGCGACTCAGGCATCGCGTTGCTCCAAGCACGTCCTGTAGGTATTCAATCTGCTACCATTTACCAACTTTGGGAGCATCGCTCCATCTAACTGCTGCAATTGTACTGTGCCTCCTGAAGTGATGCTACTGATGTAATATGGACCAAGCCAATGCATATGCAATTTTCCTAGATGCTTAATAAAAATTTTGTCATATAACAGCACCAAGTCATCCTGTTGAAACTGTTTGTTCTTGATATTGCGATCATGCCAAGCCTTTTTCTGGTCCTTCTCCATGCTCTGGTGAAAACCTGTGATAAAGCGGTCTTCCTCAAGCTTCACTAGTTGCACCAGACGTTCTCCTAATGCCGCTTCATCATCCATCCATGTCGTTGCCGCGATGCACAGACTCGGAACAATGTAGTCCATAGGCATAATTGCTTCTTGGCCATACACCAATTTGAAGGGTGTTTGTCCCATCAACCTTTTACAAGTGGTGCAGTATGCCCACAAGACTACTGGAATCTTCAAATCCCAGTTGTCGCGGTTCGCATTACAAACCTTTGTCAATGCATTCTCCAATACCTTGATAAAAGATTCCACTATTCCATTTTCCTATGGATGATATGGCATGCTCTTCTCATGCTGTATCTGCAGCTCCGCTGTCAATGTGTTGATTGTGTGATTGTTGAAATGACTGCCCTGATCACTCATCAATACCTTCAGGCAGCCAAACCGAGTGACAATGTTGTCGAACAAGAAACGTGTTGTTGTTGCAGCGGTACAATCTATGACTGGTGCAACCTCCACCCATCTTGTCAAATAATATGTCGCGGTGATGATGTATCGTGCACCAGTGTGTTTCCTAGGTGGGTTGATAGGGCCCACGAAATCCACTTCCCATTTTTCAAATGGCTGCAGTGTCACTTGAGGTATTAGTGGCATCTCATCCCTCCTAGAGGGTTTCCCAGTTCTTTGACAGATATCGCAGGTCTATGCATAATCTGTCACATCATTGTGAAGTGTGGGACACCAAAGCCCTGCGTGAAGCACCTTCCTAGCAGTCGCACGACCATCATAGTGCCCACCAGCTACTCATGCATGTGCTTCCAACAAGATATTCCCTTGATCATGGGGTAGGACACAGCGCCTCAAGATCTCATCTGATCCCATTTTGTACAACTGACTTGCAATCAGCTGAAAATATGCAGCCTTGACCACCAGCTACTTCTTCTAACTGGTGGTGAACCCCTCTGGTGTGGTTCCTGTTGTTAGAAACTGAATGATTTCTTTGTAGTAGTCATCAGCGACATCAACCCTGAAGATTTGCACATCTGGAAACCCATATTCAATGTTGGTTGGTTCCTCCCCAGTCTCAATCCGCGACAGATGATTTGGCCCCACGTTCAAGTGTCCTAGCTTCCCAATCACCTCAAAATCAAACTCTTGAAAAAGAAGTAGCCAGCGACATATCTTCCCCCCCAACACATGCTTATTGACCAAATATTTCAATGCAGAATGGTCTGTGAACATCTTAAAGTGACCTCCCAATAAGTAGTTCCTAAACTTCTGTAGCGCATATACCATTGCCAGGCCTTCCCTCTTGGTGGTTGTATAGTTCTTTTCTACAGAGGACAACTTCCGACTCACAAAAGAAATTGGATGATCCAAACCTCCTTCCCCTGGTTGCATGAGCACTACTCCCAGCGCGATCGATGATGCATCTACATGGACATGGAATTCCTTGCTCCAGTCCAGAAATACCAATATCGGTGCTGAAGCCATCTTAGCCTTCAGCGTATCAAAACTAAATTGACAGTCAGGGCTCTATTGAAATACCGCATCCTTCTTCAACAACTTCTCCATAGGGGTCGTGATTGCTGCATAACCCCGGATGAACTTGCGATAGTACCCTATGTGTCCCAACATCACTCTCAACTGCTTGATATTGGTAAGCGATGTTAAGCTTAGAAGGAGCCCAATTTTTGCTGGGTCAACCAACAATCCCTACTTGCAAACAATGTGACCCAGTAATATCCCAAATGGTGCACAAAAGATGCACTTCTTCAAGTTCAGTGATAGTTGATGCTGTCGACAATGCTTCAACATCAATCGCAGATTTTTCAGGTGATCGCTAATCAATCTATAGACTGTCCAGTCATCCATGTACACCTACAAAAACTTCTGGATGAAATCCCTAAAGGCAGCAACAAAGACCCGAGAGAATATCGCAGGTGTGTTCTTCAGCCCAAACAACATCACCATGTATTGAAAATAGCCCCATTCTGTCACAAATATTGTCTTGTGGTGGTCTTCTTTTGTGATTCTGATCTGGTGATAGCCAAAGAACCCAACCGTGAAAGAATACATCTCTTGGCCACCCATGCCCTCGAGCACCTCATCGGTGAAAGGTGTCGGAAATGGATCATGCATACATGCGTCATTCAGCTTCCACAAGTTGACACAAATGCGCACTTCTCTTGTTTTCTTGTCCTGCACCACCATAGGACTAATCCAGTCGGATTCCTCAATTGGTTCAATAATTCCAACATCCAACATGCGATCAAGTTCTACTTTGACCCTTTCCTTATGGTGCGGATTCAGTCGGTACAGTCCCTGCCGTATTGGTTTTGCATCTGGTTTCAACAGGATCTTCATCTCCCCCAAATCCCCCAAGATTCCCTTCATCTCATAAAACTTCGTAGGGAACAAGTCTTGGAACTCGTGCAATAGGTCTGTGACCTTCACCATCATCTCGTCAACCCAATAATCCCCAACATTTGTAAACTTTGGGCTTTCCTCTATTCTAATGTTAACCTTTCGGAGCTTCAGCAGCTGACTAATCGGATCAGTTGGTGCATCAGGTGCGACAACATCACGACTGCCTTTTGATTCTGGAATATTGACATTCAGTGGATCATCACCATCTTTTGGCCCCCCAATAATATTATAACATTCCATCATTGACTGCATCTGATAGTGCATATACAGATCCGCGGGATATGCCACTGGAACAACCTTCAGAACAACATTGCGGATGAGCTGCAAAGCATTATGGACATCTGGGTTGGCATCCGCGAAGCTGAAAGTATGAGTAAAGCAAACTGTCAATTCTAACCAAGTGGTAATCTCCCCTTGAAACTTAGCTACAGTATACCAGGAAGGCGGCATTTCATCCAAAGTATGGACCCATTCATCCCTTGGTCACAAAGCCCACAAAGTATGACATTCCATCAGATGACTGCCAGGGTCATTCTTCCCATCATACCTTCCAGTGTGGTATATTTCAATGTCGTCAAAGCAAACCATCGTCAACCTACAACACTGCGACCAACCAGTAATCGACTTCTTATGGGTCTCCCACCACCATGCTGGAGTAGCCTTCAGTGCCTCCTCTAATGCCAGCAACTGCTGCGGTTCTGACACCTTAGCTTCGAATGAAATGAGAAACTCATACAATCCAGGTAGTCCTTCATACACCGGCAACTCAACAGTTTCAGTCGCAACCCGCCGCAGCGACTATGTGACCAGCCCACACTTCCGGAATGATACCTCATGCAGGAGATTCTGCCAATTTTCTAGTGCATCATCTGAGTCAGAAGACGCAGAGCTGGAGCTGCACCAACCTAGTTATCCACCAACAGTCGGATGGATAAAGTCTTCGGAAATATTATATGCATGATCCCATCCTCGTCCGACTTCTACTTTGACAGGTTCAATATATCGTCGTCCTTCAGTCGGATCTAATGGAGCGATAACGCGGAGATCTTGGTTTTCAAAGGTCATCATCTGCCTCTTAAAATTAATGACTACGTCGTTGTCAATAGCCGATCCAATCCCTAGCAACACGGGATAGGAGCTTCCACCTTCAACCACCTCAATGACATCGAAATCCGCATATGTCTTCATTCCCTCAATATCCACAACAAGGCGTGGAACTCTCCCAATTGGTGTCACCTTGGCCTGATTAGCCAATCGTAGCTATACAGGAGACCAGCTCAACGTTGGGCTCCCCATTTTTTGCTAGGCCTACTCGGTCAGGATGTTGACATCCTAGCCAAGATCCAGAATAACTGAATCAACCTCGTAATCCCTGATTTGGACATTCATGCGCATTTCTTTTCCCGTCTTCTTCCTTTGCAAGGAATTCACTACAGACTCCCTCCATCCCAGATTCGGTCGACGCAACAGACTCTCGATCTCATCTAGAGCATCGGGGTCTCTTTCCAGCAATAAAAAAATTTCCAAGAAGTGCTGCAATGTGCCATACTGACGCGATGGTCCTGCTTCCGACGTTGAGTCAAAAGTCGGGGGCATGTCATAAACAATTGACTTACTACGATCTTTTTCCATCGCATTACATGCTTGAAGGAAAGCATCCTACTCGGCAGCAATGTCAAACTTCACCTTCTTCTTCCCAGCTAACTAGATCTAAGGATGTGAACCATCTTCACCCATGGTCACACCTTCGCGAGTGATAACAGCAACAAAAGCATCTTGTGTCCTCGGCTTTGCTGAAATTGTCACAACAGTTGGTCCCTGATTTTGGTTCAGCAGTGGGTTTGTAGGTTGATTCACATTCTGGTTGGCATTTTCATTCAGACATTGGTTCTGATTCTGTGGTGGATTTTGATTTTGCAACTACGGTATATTTCCTTCCTGCCACTGCGCAATCAACTACGGACAGTTTTCAATAGTGTGATCAGTGACAAAACAAAACATACACTGTGTCTGCAATTGAGGGAAATCTCACTAGTAGTGTCCCAACACTCCGCAATTGTAACATTGGATAGGTCTACAACCTCGTCCTCCTCGATGACCAAAACCTCTGCAGTGTCCTCCCCAGAATCTGCTATGGAATCCCCCCTACTGTTGATATTGTGCTAGAGGAAATTGTTGCTGCATGGGATTCGGTTGCAGCTGCACATACTGTCCTGGCTAAGTGCATGGTGCGGACTGAAAGTACTGTGGCTGTTGCGGAGCCATCGGCATTTGAGTATATTATGGCATAAACTGTTGTGGTTGTTGCTACGGTACAAACTACACCTGCGGTTGAGGTAGCGGCTAAGCCACCCATGGATACGGTTGTGATTATTGTACAACACGTTGGTCGTCCTTCACATAGAATGCATCATACGTTCTCTCCTGAAGCAAGCCATATGTGCAGCAATCTTTGTCTTCATGTGCCACATATTTGCAGAAGGTACAATACAGATTCATCGATTTTGTGACCATCTTCTGCATGTATTGACACTCCTCATGGCGATGCCCATATACCTGATAGATGTGGCAACACGGCATACCCCCACCGCTCAATGGGTTCGGTGCTCCGGATACTAGATAGTTGCGAAAACCGGGGCAGTTATCCTTAGTATGCCCTTCTGCACAACATCACATACGCCATGCCTCTTCACGATGTTCCTTACCCTTCTTAAGGTCTTGCAACTATATTGTCAAGTTTTCCAACTATGTTTGAATCTGCGACATACCTGCTGTGTTCTCACCAATCGGTGAAGCTTCCAACCGCATTGCAATATCCAAGGCTTCACTTGGTGTTGCAATGTTTTGTTGCATCAGCAGTAGGAAAATGTGAGGTATCAATGCCGTAATGAACCACTCTTTGTGCTGGACATTGATCATGTCAAAGCTAACCCTTGCCATCAGCGTTTTGAACCATTGGTCAAAATCCCACACAGTTTCATTGGGATATTGCTTAATCTCTTTTAGTTCTGTAATATACTGTGCTACAGACTTGGGTTTTATGAATTTTGCAACCAATCCTTTTCTAATGTCATCCAGCGTCTTCTCTGGAGCTCTCGTTGGAACTTGAAAAAACTTCATAAACCAGTCCAATACGCGACCTCGAAGAGTTGTCGCTAGTTGTCCTTTCTTGGCATCATCATCAGTAATTTGCTTAACAGTCCATACTGCTTCACATAAGAACCAGTATTGCTCAGGGTTATTTGTTCCATTTCCATGGAACAGTGGTAACTTTGCATCATCGCCCGTCATCCTGGGCTTCCTTCCTATAGTCGTCGAGCTACTAGCAATCAATTTTTGTTGACACGATGAGCACGGTGGTGTCAAAGTTGTATTTCTTACTGGTTGAGAGATAGTGAGCGGAGGTGTAGGCACGTTGCTGCTAGGGTTTGGTCCTGCCTCTATCCTGGGTGTAGCCTGGTTGTCCTCATCGACATTGTGAGGTCGCTTCGTCCCATGTGGTATTCCTTCACGGCCTTGTGTTTCGATCATAGCATGACCTTCTCCTATCCTCTGCCTCTTTTCTTGTTGAAACCTTGCTCCTCCCCTCGTAAGACCACTCTCTTTCTCGGCTTCCTTCACATTCTCGTCGCAACTTGCACCCATCTACCCCGTATCATTCCATGTACCTCCCCCCTGTCATCGCGGTGTCCACAGCCTCCTCCCACCAGGGTTCTTATTGGTCGAGGTGCGTCTTCAGTATGCCCTTTTCGCAAATAAGCACCTTAATGGACAACTGTAGTGACAACAAGAACCTGCCTTGCGGCCCATTGAAAAAATCCTATTCAACTTCACTATAATACCTTATTGTATCAACCACAAACTCAGTGACGTAGTCTTCCAGTATACTATCAACCCAAACCTCAACATCCTGCGATGCTTTGTTGTCGACTTCCTGTAGCTCCTGGATCAGTTATGGGGTCCAAGCTGTCGGCTCACCACCTTGGAAGTTCCTCTTCTGATAGGCCAATTTTGCTAACCACTCATATAGGATGATTGGGAATTCACAGAAAAAATATTCGTGTGGACCGTCGTGTATGTACTTTTCCAACCACCAGTTTGTCGACAAACCAGGGTTCTTATTTTCTTTTTCAGCGAACTCTCCCAACTTTAGGTCGAACCAATCTTGGATCTCTGGTCTCGTCAGATGTCACAGCATATCCTCCTTTCACTTCGCACTACGGTCCTGAAAACGGAACCATTTGTTGACACAAACCCAGTCGACAGGGGTTCCTCACTCTATCAACATCCAACTCACAGTGATCTCCCTGAGCACTGGCCCAGATAGATTTTACCCTTTCTAGCAACACCTACTGAGCAGATGAGGTCTCACCCGATATGTTCAAGGGAGAGTTGATTTAACCATGTTTCCGCCGAATGAAGGAGGATGTTGTGCATTCACTGATCAACTTATTGAAACATTCAGAAAATAGATCTAAGCATTCAACTCAAGCATTAAGCATAATCGCAACATCATTTAACAGATCTTATCATTGATAGAACAAGAAATATGCAACATATATAATAGTAAAGCATTAATCGCAGCAAGGAAACATCGCATCATTCATAGATTCATGTCGCATAATGCATTTACCACAGAGAAACAGAAAAGACACAAGGGTTATGCTCAAAAACTCTGTCACATCATATTTATCTACGCAAAAACCCAGTTACAGCAAGATATTCAATCAACTCTCAGTCTTCAACTATCTTCATATCCTTCGATATTAAGCTATATCAACACTTACAAACCTACATCTACTTATAGGTTTGTGCCTTTACATTTATGGTCCACTTAGGAAACCGCCTAACTACTTCTTAACAAACTCTACAAAAAGATGACCCAAAATCCCACATAATGTAGTCCAAATGAGCCAAAATACATATGACATGGTCCAAATGACCCAAAAACTACCAAAAGTACTATCGCCATGCATGCTACTTTCCTCCTTTCATGGTATCCTTGTCCTTGCACAGCATCCGCAATGTTGTGATGCTGACTCATCAAACCTGCTACCAACAAGCTTGAGACTCCCAAAATATAACTGGAGGTAACAGAATCAATTATAAGGGCTCCCAGAGTTCACTGCATGCACAGGGTCAAATCCCTATACAACAGGAAACTATGTTGTCCAACCCCTATCTGACTCAAGACAATCGCAGAATAACCGCAACGAATGCCCTATGTGATACCTAGGTAAAGCAACTAAGGCCACCACGTATAACCAATGCTTAGGCAGACAGTCTCAGGTGGGATCCATCGTATGGGCAAGGTAACTTAGCCCAAAAATTAAGAGGGTCAAATCCCCAAAGAGCCCCCCCCCCACCCGTACACGAACAAAGCCTGGAAATATATCCCACTTTCAGCTAGTATTGGAGGTCTATCTCCGCAACCAACCTCCTGTGAACTCATGCTTAACTCTGGTTTGAGTAGAGCTTCCTGAGAACACTGATTTATACTATGGGTTTCACCACTCCCTGGTTAGACACATAATGTTGGTTCAATAGTCTTGGATCGTTAACTCACAATGATCTATTCCAAGACTCTAAACCTAAGCTAGTTGGTGCACCCTATCAAAGAGAAAATTATTTCTAATCAATTTTAAGATTAAGAGTTGATTTTAATAGTTGTAATTACTCAAAGGATATGGTCATGAAACTAATGATGTATAAGACTCAATGGTATGCAAAATTGAAAAACACTAGACTCATCTATTCAATAAAAGCGCATGCCACTAATATGACAATCAATCTAACAGTTCGAAATAAAATGAAATCTCTTTAAATTTTCAATGCACAAGAAAGTCCTAGATGAAATCACAAGCACTCTGACGCAAAATGCAGAACATAAAGCAAATATTTTTGTATTTTCTCTTATAAATGAAAGGAAAATGCAAAACAATGTTTTTGTATTTTTTCAATATAATGAAATGAAAAAATGCAAGCAAAATCTAACTATTCAGTAAAAAAATGCAGAGTATATCAAGTAGACAACCCGACAAACCCCAAACGATAAGACTCAGCCAAGCTAATGAGCTATAAAAACAAAAAATGGTGGGAAACCAAAAAGCTCAAAAACTAAAGAAACAGGAGTTTCTGGTCACGAACAGAGCATGGAATAGTTAGGAAACATGCCAACTAAGACTCAGGAACACATAGAACCAACCTAGCAACAACCCAAGGTAAAAAATCAAGCAATCTCGTAGTTGTACGTGGATGTTCATAGAACAGTAGCAGGTAGACGCGGGCTACAGTGAAAACAGTAGCAGGTAGACGCGGTCAAAACTAGGTTGACCTGTGTACAGGGAAAGGAAAATGATCCCAAAAAGAGTCAAACAACCCAGAAAAAGTTAGTTTTCTAATGTAAATCCCAACGGCTAATCAATGACACAGAAGCTCAACAAACAACAACTCAAAATAAGGAAAAATGCCTAAAATTACCCAAAATGGAGGTTCCTCCCCAATGGAGTTGCCATTTCTGTTATGGAGAAAAAATTCATATGGCTCGGGGCATACCACAACAAATAGATGACTACCAGAAAATAAACTCAATTCCCAATGCAATGCTATATCAATGAAAATGCTAAGATATGGAGAATAAGACCAACCTTCAACCGGATGTTCGAAGTAGATCCTCATTGAGATTTCCAATCTACACTTGAGCCTGCAGCTTAGTCTCAAGAACAAATACAAGCAAGTGCATATAATATGTGAAAGACATTAGCATAATCAACAACATGGTCCATGATATCATAAGAAAATGTAACCCAATGTAATTTAAACGACATTCACAACATCAATTGGACGAGAAAATGAGTATTTCCATTAATAATAACAAGAAGTACAAGATACGACCTCTTGCTGACAACCAATCTGAACCAAGAACTATGTCTCTCCACTTGTGCCTCCACCACTTCAATCCCCCATACAATGGCAAACTCAAACTATGAAAGGGTTTGGTAGGTGAACATAAGGAGTTCACAACAACAAGGATCAATGAGTGTAGACTCAAGTCATGGCAAAAATCCACTAGAGTTATGTTGTGCTCTCTTTCTCCTCCCTTCCATACACCATAATAGCTCAATATATAGCCTTCCAAAGGTAAGTGAAAGGTCGAATCGAGTCATTTTGGGGTATATGGAGGGCCAAAGGTCACCCTAAGACTACTTTTTGGGAGTAAAAATAGAGTTTTTATTGTTTTTTACCATGTAACTCGATGTACGCGGGATAATTAGGTGCATCCTACGTGTACGCTGGCTATAATGGAACAACAAGCGTATAGGAACAAAAATAGGGAAACTTGGTTCCTTAAGGGAAAATAATGGATCTGAGTCAATACAATGGATATTGAAGGCCAATCAATGCTGATGCTTACAAGGTGGAAAAATACGCTGTAACAGTGCTACGGAAAGATAATTGCCGAAGGACGCCACAATTGCGGAAAGAAGGCATTTCCGCAAGGCTAGTGAGGAAAGTTAGTTCTGACAGTCAGAACATTGCGGAAGGCCCATTTTGAAGGTAAGGCCCGCGTTTGAGAAGGATTCAACTAGTGTTTAGCTAAGTTTAGTGGTTCGATTTCAGAGAATCACAATATTTCCTGGGGGAAGCGGGTTGGATTGGCGTTTGTCATTCCCACCTACATCATTTTTTGTATCAAAGCGGGAATATTCTTGAGAAGGCAAGAAGATAGACAAGAAGTCTGTAGAGGAGATTCGTGAGTTAAGAAGACTTGCATGCAGAACAAAAGAAGCTTAGGATCTTGGAAAATATAGTGAAGTTCTTGATTATAAAGGAAAATAGACAAGCAGGAGATCTTGTAGAGGCTGCAATAGAATTTCACAGACAAGAAAACTCAATATGGAAAAGTCACGGAACCGAGAAGAGTGCTTGAGAAATTGGTAAGTCTTATTGGTATTTGTCTCTTTTAAATCTTGATAAAGATACATTTGTTTAGTGAAATTAACAGTTGGAAGAAGATTACATTATGAAATGGCAATGAGGAGATAAGATAGATCTCTGTTGGAGAAGTGTGACAGAAGGAGCCCACAGCAAAAGAGGTGTTGTTGAAATTCCAATTGAATATTGGAAAGAAGGGTAATAGTAAGGTTCTCAAGAGGAAGGGGACTACAAAAGTGAAAGCTTGAGAAGGAGCATTGAATGCTCAAGAGTTTCTAAGAAGAGAGAACCAGTGAAATACCAAGAGGCCAAGCTTAGAGGGAAGTTCTGGTGAGGTATTTGTGGCAAAGTGAAAAATACTTGTTCACTGTAGAGGCTAAGAGTGTAGTTCACAAGAGCTTAAGAAAATGCTCATGAAGAGGTGAAGATGAATATTGATAGTCATAAAAGGGGTTCAATGGAAGGTCACGGTAAGATGAAGGAATATGCCAAATCCATTGGCATAATGAAGAGGAGGATGAGTTAAGAAGATAATAACATTGAAGCAGTGATGAAAGAAGCAAGTGGATACTTCTAAGTGAAAGAGAAGTGTGGCCAGAACCTAGTTATTTCAGCTAAGGTTGGAATGCAAGAGGACAGCTAATTGTTCTCAGGAGAAGGTGATTTGAGGGTGGAAGCCTATAACGAGCAGAGAAGAAGCTCAGAAGGTTCCAGATAGAGAACCAGTGTTTCCAAAAGACCAAGTACAAAGGAGAACTTGGTGAGGTAAGTTGTAGCAGGGTGAAAGAGAACTGCCATTGTAGAGGCTTAGTGTAGCTCACAATGAGTATGAAGAAACTCATGTAGATGGAGAAGAAGATGAATACTGATATTCATAGCATAGGTTTAGAGAGAATCCATGGAAGAGATAAAGAAGATGCCGAAGAAAATGGCATATGGAAGTAGATGAGTGATGAAGAGTATAACAGAGAGAAAGTCGAGATAAGAATCTGTCTGGATTTGTTGATGGAGCTGGTACAGAGAAGCAAAGAAGACCAACAATTGGGATGGTTAGTGATAAAGAAGGTGAAATGGACCATACTGCAGGAAAATATGGATAAGAGATTACTTGCATGGTGGAAAAAAGAGGTACTCAGGGAAGTTGAGTATGAGAAATAAGTTCTTGTGTGTGAACCTGAACAAGGATTAATCCTTGGAGAGGAAGAAGACATTGATGAGAAGTATGTGAAATTCTCATGGACAGTTTGGAAATTTCATGCCAGCAGAAGGAAATGATGCTTGGAGCATGTAAGGAGACAAGAGAGTCTCTTGTTGTTAAAACTAGGGTTTTGTGTACATGTGTGTCTTTAGGTACTGAAGGTAGCGAAGGTCATAGGGATGATGAAAAAGGACATCCATCTAAAGTTATCACAGAGTTTGAATAAGATGGAGTAATGTCTTTTCAAGACATTGAAGCAGAACATAAATCTGTCAAGAGGAAACCTATTGAGGATGAGCAGCCACTAGAAGTGGTCATCACAAAAGAAATAGATGAATAAATGCCTTATGGAAGCATAGAGGAAGAGAAGAAAGAGCATAAGTTGAATGCTTAACTAAAAGAAGGATTACTCAGAGCAACTGAGTATCAGGAAGAAGTTTTGGTGGTTGAACCAGAACATGTCTCATTACTTGATGACAGTGATGAATATGTTAAGAAGAGGTCTATTGAAGATCTTTTGAACCATGTGGAAGGTTCGGAGCAGCAAGAAGACTTGATGACTAAAGCATCAAGTGAGACCAAGGAGTCTTGTGATTTTAAATCTGACAATTTGTGTGTGTTTGCAGGTTGCTCAGACTTGAGAGATGAAAGACAGTCCTTTGACACTGTCATGAAATTAGAGAAGAAGGTGACTATCCATAGTCATACAAGAAATCTAGATAAGAATTATAGTCAAGTTAAGGAAGATGTTCAATTGAATGGCATCCAGAGGGAAATTCAAAAGGAGTTTGACAAAGAATTTACTGAGATCAAGGAAGGGCTCAGTAAGATAGAAAGGATGATTCAAGGGAGAAATGAAGATCAGTATTGTGGATGGATGATGAGAAGGAATAAAATGCAATGGCATGCTTTGCAACAGAAGCAAAGACAACAGTCAATGTCTTGGTGGAAGAATAAGGAGCTCAAGAGAGTTGAGCTTGAGCAAAGATTGAAAAAGAAGGAAGGAATTCATTCATGTTAATGTGGAATAGAGAGTTTTCTTAAGAATACTGATGAAGTTGATGTAAAACTCAAAGAGCATCTGATGATGTGTTCTGGCAATGAGAGTCAGCAAGAAGAAGTGGTGATGAAGCCATCAAAAGAGACCTAATGGTATCATGGTTTTAAAACTAATATTTTGTGTGTGAGTGCAGGATATGCTGAAGCAGGACAACTATCTCTTGTTGTCACAGGAGAAAAGAAAAGCAAAATTCTGGTTTTTCAAGAGATGAAAGGAGGTTCACAAAATCTTGTGAAGGAGGAAAAAGAGCAGTTGTTGAACACTGCTATGTAGGATTTTGCAAGTACCGGACAGTCACTGAGGACTGTTAATATTGAAGACAGCCAGGATATGGGAAAACTGCTGATAGTTGTTGCAGAGAGTGAACATAGTCAAGACTGTGCATAATTATTGGGAGAAATTCCTAGTGAGATGGTAGACTTGTGCCATGAGTTAAGTATTTTAGAGAAGAGATTAGAGGAACAGAAGATATGTATTCAAGCTGTAAAATCAGAGTTGAATGAAAATGAAGAAATTGTCTTGGATGACAAATGTGAGAAAGGAATTGCCAAGAATGTTGGCATACAAACAAAACTGGGTAAAGATTTTGTGCTTGATAGCTTGAACAAAGCTAATGAAAATCCATATGCAGAAACAAGGCAGTATGTAGGAAATTAGAAACAAGAAATTGATTTTTAAGATAAAGATGGAATGGAGAGAAATGGGGCTCGGATGTCTCATAATGAAGATGGAATTATGTTGCTACAGTATGGAACTGTTGAGCAAAAGATTGTCTTGAGGGACATCAAAAAAAATGAAGCTATGAAGTATGATTTAAAAATTGGGATCGTAAATGAAGCAGAGAAGGTGCAGATCTCCAGCAACATAGTATTGCTAAGATAGAAGATAAAGTTAGAATGGAAGTAGAAAGCTATGATTGGCACTATGATGAGGAATTTGAAAGATGTCAAAGGGAAGTTGAGTTGCTGAAGTATTTGTTGAAGAAGCTTGAGTATGGAAGTAAGATAGCGGTTAGTGATAGAAAAATGTCTCAAGTTTTGGTTGAGACAGGAGTAGATACTAGTTTTCAAACTCATAATATGTTTGCTAGTATAGAGGAAAGAAAGACTGAATATGGTACTGCAGTCAAAGAGTTGAAGTTACTTCTTGGAAGTAAAATTGAAGTTCAGAAATAGGAAATGAACATTGTAGAGGAAGATGTCTCCAAGGACATTAACGATGTAAGGGTGGTATAAGAAAGCAGTCAGCAGCTTAAAGGAGAATTTGCATAGTTGGATAGAGAAATTGATGAGTTGTGGAGATCTATGTAGAGACATTCCAAGAGAATGTGAAATACACAGAAGAAAAAGGAAGTGAATTGTTTGAGTTCATTGACTGAAGAAGATGTTGAAAGTAATTTTAAAGGAATATTGCATAACAAAGTGTGGAATCCTGGTAAGTTAATACCAGCACTGAAGTGTGATGATGGTAAGGTAGTGGACAACTACAACATAAGGTTTTGGATCCAGGAAGATGAAGATTGAAGAGACATGAACAAGAGTTCATGAATCATTTCTACCTTAGGAGTCTGATGCAAGAGCATCATTGCTAAGCCAGTAATGTGATCGAGTGTCCACATGTTGTGGCTAGTGAGGGGACAAGTTGCCCTGAAGTAGGGAAGATAGTTTGTTTACTAAGTATTTTAATATCTGCAAAATATGTAACCGAATAGTGTGTTGTCAGTTTTTTTGAGAAAATAGGACGTAGTGGCAAGTTGATACTCCCTTTGTGGAGATCAAGCCAGATAGGCAGTTTGTTGAATAATGATGGTGACTCCTTCATGGGGGAGGGGTGTTAGTTTGTTTCATGTTCATCCATTCAGTTTTGAGGATTTCAAATGGGTGAAAAGGGGAGAGACTGCGATAGAGTAAGGGAGCCCTACGAGCCCTGGAATCCCTACGGGAGGCCTTGAGAGAGCCCTGCGCGAGGTAGAGTCGGTGGGATATTTTCTTGAATACCATAGGAAAATGTGACTGGATGGGTGGATTGCTATCAGTTAATGAAATTAGCAAGTCATGTGTATTCAATAGTGTTACTGTGTTTTTGAATGAGAGATAAGCTAAGACTCTATCAGGTAGAGCTGTGTGAAAGCGTTAACCTAATGTCTATGTGAATGAATCTCCATTTTCATGCTTGTGTGGAATCTCATGTACAATTAAGAATACCCAAGTCATTCGCAAACCGATTGTCATTAAGTAACAGAGGTAATTTCTTGTTGTATTTAGTTTCACATTAGATCCGGATGAAGGTCGAGCTGGATTGATCGATTCCCTGATCGATCAACAAAAAAATCATAGAGTTGTAGTCGATTTAACCAGCAAAGGTTGGACGGCTCAGATCAAATCCAGAAGGAAGATCAACGATAGGGCAAGGATCTGCAAAGTGAACATGTGCGGGAGTTAACATTTTTGCAAGCCAATGCAAAGTATTCTGCATTGATCATAGATCAATGGAAGAGATCAAACCTGCAAGGGATCGGCGGTTGATATAGTGTTCTGCAGAAGGTAGGAGCTCGGGAGTTAACGGCGAGAGTTTGTGGAAGTCACATTGTGGGAGTTTTTTGCGGAAGTCTTTTCAAGAAGTTCGAAAAGCACACCCGCAATTCGCAATCAGCAAATTGCGGAAAGGATTTTTGCGGAAAATCACGTTGTGGAAATATAATCGTGGGAAGGAAGTTTCATAAAGGCGTTTTGCGGAAAGGCATGTTGCAGAAAGATAATCGCGGAAAGGACATTGCGGAAAGGCTTTTTGTGGAAGGGTGTGTTGCGAAAAGATAATTGCAGAAGGACATCGCAATTGCGGAAAGAAGGCTGTTGCGGAAAGTTAGTTCTGAGAGACAGAACATTGCGAAAGGACCATTTTGAAGGTAAGGCCCGTGATTGAGAAGGATTTAGGTGGTGTTTAGCTAATTTTAGTGGTTCAATTTCATAGAATCACAATATTTCCTAGGGAAGCAGGTTAGATTAGTGTTTTTCATTCCCACCTGCATCACTTACTCACACCAAGGATGACAACATACAAATGGTTGATGGTGCACTTCCTACCCCAATTTGATAGAGAAGGGTGATAGATTTCACCTCTAGTGGTTTTGAAGAAGAACAAATATAATCTCAAAATATTTGTTCTCTTTTGAAAATTAAACTAGGAAACTTTAATTGAATTTATAAATCAATAGATGACCTAGTTTTCCACCTCAAAGACAACTCAGTGGTCCATTTCAATAACATCTTACCACTTAGAGGATTGGCATGTTGGACTAGTTGGGTGATACAAGTGAGGGATGATAGGGTTTTACAATTAAGGTTTATAAGGGTTGTGATTAAAAAAATAGGTGTTTGCTTGAGGTTTTTAATAATAAGGTAATTTTCTTGTGTTTTCATTGGCGAGTTCTAATTTTCAATCCTCTCTATGTTACTAGAGGATTGAAAATATTTCGATAACACTTTTTCTTGCGAGCAAATCATTAAAAGAAAGGTAGCGTTAATGTTATTGGTAGATATTATTGAAATTAAAATTTTAAATTTAAACTAAAAAATGAAAATTCTAATAGCATAACTATTGTCGATGAATCAGTTGGAACTCTATCTTGAATTCAAAAGATGAAGGGGGTTGGAGCCTGAAAAATATACACACATTTGGGATCTCTCTGGTAGCAAAGTTGCTCTAGAATTTGATCTCCAAAGACAACCTATGGAACATGCTTGTAAAACAAAAGTATATGGAACTTGATAATATCATCTCTTGGATCAAAAAATAGGTGGAAACTTGGAAAAATGGATCTCTACATTGGAAGGAATCGTTGTCCTCCTTCAACCTAATTGGAAAATAATTTGGTTGGAACGTTTGAAATTGTATAACGGTCTAGTTAGGAAAGGGTTCTATCATAGGATACAAGAATCAAGTATTTCTTCTACAAGAATTGAATATTCAACACCTTTAGCATTAGAACCTACTTTCCCTTTCACATATCGAGGATGATGACAAAACGAGCCTGTGGATGAAAGGATAGAAAAATTCAGAGCAGTTAGGCTTACAAGTTATTTGGCCAAATTGTGGGATGATTTTGTTAAGGAACTAGAAATGGCTCACATTTTTCTACAAAAACAAGAGGATCTCATTGTTTGTGTTGGGAATTTGGTAGGGATCCTATGAAGAAAAGTTGGGTTACAAAATTTGGCTTCAATTCTTTATGGTCCTTGATCTAATGGTGGAACAAAATCTTGAAGGTTAAGGCCCTGAAAAAATCCAAGATTTCCATGTGTCCTTCCTTACAAAATAAGGTCCTCACCTAGTAGGCCTTGCAGAAGAGGTTTTTCCAAGGTCCAAGGATATGTATGTCATGTTACAAGGCTGAGGAAACTACATCTCATCTCTTTGTATAGTGTTCTTTTATCTCCCAAATATTAAAATATTTACAGCAGTGGTTGAAAATTCAGAACCTTTGGATTGAAGAAACTCTAGAAAAATGCTTGCATAGTTGGTTCATATGTATAAAATTAAAGCATTACCATGTTATTCCTTTCATGGTCTTATGGGGTCTTTGGTTAGCTCGTAATGGGAGGATCTTTGAAGGTACCTAGACCCATATATTCCAAATTGCTTCTCAATTCGTTGTCCTCTTTAACTTCTTCAAGTAGGATCCCAATCCCAAACCTCTATGAGAGATCAGAGATCTATAGGTGGATAAGATATTTTGTTGGGGGTTATTCGATGGGGGCTTCCAAGGCCCGGATAATCGTTGTGGCATAGGTGGTGCTCTCTAGTTCTCTAAAACCGAATACATTTCCTCCAAATAGAATATAGGTAGAGGAACCAATGGTTCAATATAGAAGAACTTTTAGCATTAAAAACTCTCTTGAAAACAACACATGACCTAAGAATATGAGAACTACATGTCTATGGAGATCCCTAACAGTGAAATGGATGCAGGGATCCCAACAATTATTTAATATTGATTTGTTGGCTATTGTAGATCATTTAAAGGAGATTTCCTTGACTTTCATTAGGTTCACCATCTTCCATGTATATCACGAGTTGAATGAGCAGACTGACATCCTTTCCAAGGAAGGGCTTCAACTAGTGCCCAACAAGCTGCTTAATATCAAGAATAATGGGGAAACCTCTTTCAAAATTTGGAATTCCATTTGAGCTAATTGTTTTTTTTTCAATAGATATGCATGTTTCATGTTATAATCTCTTTGATGTAATGTCTCGAACAACTTACTAATTTGTAATTTGGGTCAATTTTCAAACTAGCTATGGGTTGGAACAGCCTTACTTTTATTCATATAATTTAGGTCAATATGATGCAAGAGGTCCAGGGGACTCTTTTCCATATCAACCTTGGGTTGAAATAGTCAATATATTTTTTGTAAGCATTATCTGAGACGACAATAAGCAATAATTCTAGGGGACATTTAGCTAAAAATGGTCAACACTTTTTTTATTTGGTGCAGTTCGATGTGAAAATTGTGTTTTTGTTTCCATCTCGACAATAAAATACATTTTTTGCCATGGAAAAAAATACTACCAGCGAATACAATTTAAAAGAAAACAAATAAGAAATTATTTAATTGTATAAATAAATGGTTATTACATTTAATGGGAAAACTTGTAAATTTCGGCAGTAAAATGGCTACTGAATGACTACATTTAAAAATAACTAAATTGATTTTAAATCTATTAAAATGCAGGAGAATATATTAACATCTTGGGGTTGATTCCATTAGGTCAAAGGAGGGTCTCTACAGGAACTCTAATGATTGATTGATTTATTTAATGCTTGAATCCATATCGTCCATCAATCAGGTGCATGAGCTTGATTGAGCTCTAGTGCTCGATCGGGCATTTTCTTGACCCAACCAAACCCTTGATCAAGGATTTGGATTTCCTACCAAAATGGCTCAATCGAGCACTTATACAATCTCTTGGTCAAGCTCGTAATCGAGCACGTAAAATAAAGTGAAGGAAAAATAGCAATTTTAACCTAAAAAGCTAGAATCTTTTTTGGATGAATGGAATTGCAAATATAAATTGTTAACATAGTACAATTAAATTGCAATAGGGGTATTGAGAGTGCTAAATCCATTTTTACATTCAAAACAATAATTTTTTCAATTCAAAATTACACTCATGACAAAAATTACATAATTAAATTCCTTCGTAGCAAAATAGAAAAATTCAAATTCCTAAAACATTTATTTTCTTTCATATATATATAAAAATTTGATTTGAATAAAGAAAATTTTGATTTGATCACTCTAAAAACTGAATAAATCTTAAATTAAAATAATAATAATAATCTGAATCTCCTTTCGAAGTTACTCTCTAACAATTTGGTATATAAAACCCTTTGTTTATGGCAAAAACGACCTCCTCAATAAAACATTTTAAGTGCTCTTTCCTTTAATTATGATTATTTTTTTTTAACAGTAACAGAGAAAGGATTATATTTATAAAGCTGTGCACATCTATTCATTACAGACTTGAAACAGAGTTTTTGACAGTGCTGAGATGTCAGGACCAACTAACACTACTATAACTATTTGCATTACATTATAATCTCTGAGCTTGGTCTTCCTGAAATTGTCCAGCATAGAGCTGGCATAAACCTTCACAAACTGACTACAGAGGAGTATGCAAAAATACATTAACCAAAAGCAAAAAAAATTTGAAACCTGGGCTGGTCTAGCCTTTCTTCCTTAGCTTGACGGACGAAGCGTCCACCATCACCTGGTTTATTTCCTGATTCACCGTTGGATTTTCGTGTACCCAGCTTCCCTGCGTCGCTCTGAAGAAAAAGGCCATGTCTTCCTGCATTCTGTCAACTTTTCCCATTAATTCTATAATATTTCATTCCAGATCATCAATTCTGGAATCCTGGCAGGATAACTGAGTGCATACGTGTGTTATGACCGACACCATATCAGCATTCTGGTTCACGCTGGAACAGACCGCTTCATAAGTTCTCCGGACTGCAAACTTAATGTCAATCAAGGTTCTGCTTAAAGCAGCTATGGCTGCCCTAATTGACGGCATTGTATCCCAATTATCCACCTGCGAGATACGAGGAGCAGAGGAAACAAGCTCCCCGAGAGATAGACGGCTCAGAGAATCGGGGAGATGGGGAGGAAGAGCCATCGCGGAGGGAAGAATAGGGAGGGCGGATGGGGGAGTTAAGGAAGCCCCGTGGGAGCTGACACCGGGGGAGCGAACGAGGAGACATGTGGTGGGTCGGACGGGGAGGCAGATGGAGGAGCGTGTGGGAGGGTACGCGGAGGACAAGTTCAAACATAAATTTGAAAAGAGGGGAAGGCCATAGTTAAGCAAAGAGAGTGGATGGTCCCTTAAGGCCAAGTCCCTAACCAAAATCCACGACAAAAAACCAAGGGGCCAAGACATTGGTAAGTTAGGGGATAAAATGAAATCCCAAGACTCCTTTATGATCCTTAGTTTGCCCGACTGCGAGCATGATTCCTTGATTTGCCGCTAGATCCGCCACCCTGTTGTTCTCTCGGAGGATATGAAAGAAGGAGGCCTTTGAAAATAATGTATTGGTCTTAATTCTTTGCATGTATCTATCTGCTTTTGAGCCTGGCGAGGCATATCCTCTTCGCATGATTTGGATGACGTGCCTGGAGTCTCCATAGATTTTGAGATTGGCTATGCTGTAGTTGGAGGCCATTTTTAATGAGAGGATGAGAGCTAACCATTCTGCCTCATTATTAGTTTTCCTGCCTAATCCCCAAGCAAAGTCTGCGATTTTTTTTCCGCCGGGATCGAAAAGAATCCCACCCGCACTTGCCACCCCGGCCTTTAATTATGATTATTAATGCAATACGAAAACACGAATGGGTGTATGTCCAAAAACATATGAAATTAAAAATTCAAAGAAATGATTGTATTTTGCAACTAAACTTTTCTGCTTTTTAAAAACAGAAACAAAATAGTTCTACACAAAAAGTGAAAGTAAACATTATTCGGTTGCATCACATCTACTTCGTGGTGGGTTAGAAATCACGACCAAAGAAAAGATGCAAACATCATGTAACCATACTTGACATGTTTTGTATGTAACTATCACCAACACTCTCCATAGGGAGATTATGAGATTAAAGTTTCGAACAAATATTATGTAAAATTCTTAGAGCTAACTATACTAAAATACGAGTAACTTGGAGTAAATAAGATTGAGCAATTTGAGTAACTTTTAAGATAGAGCTAACCATTCTTCTTTAATACTTTATTATCTTCGAATATAATCATTCTTCTTTAATACTTTATTATCTTTGAATATTGTGATGTTTGAATAAAGGAGTGATTATGATAAGATGTTGCAGAGATTCGTTCAACATTTTTCGATGCGTTGTGAGCTTTGAATAAGGGATTGATTACGATAGGATGTTGCAGATATTCGTTCAATCTTCTTTCATGCATTGCGAGATTTGAATAGTGGATTGATTATGATAGGAGGGTGTAGATATTCGTTCAATCAGAGGATGCAGATTTTTGTTTAAACATAAATAGTAACAATACAAAGCAGAACAAAAATAATTTTATTAAGAAAAATTAGTGACAACATAGAGAATTAAACGACTAAATTTTACGCACACCAAATCCTTTCCTCCAACAAAGCCACACAAATTGAGCCTCATTTTGTGAACCGATGAGTGTGATCCACTTTATGTCCTCAAAAAGATGAACAAAGCCAAAGATAGCGAGTTGGTATAAGGAATAACCTTGGTTATGAAAGGCCAAGGTTAGGAATAACAATATGTACTTACCAGGTTTGTCGTGTTGGTGTTAACAAACTTTTTGTGAAAAGAAGAAACCTCTCATTATGTTGACAAGATAGTTGACCCATAGAAAAGCATAAAATTCCAAGGGTGTTTGATGATGAGGAAAAAGGTGATGGGGAAGAGCGGATGTTTGAAATATAAGAGCATTGTCTTCAATGAAGAAAGGTGTAGAGTTGGAAAAGCTATAAAAAAAAAAAAATTATTTTTTATAAAGGTTTATGATTATCATCATTCTCTTCATTGTATTATAATTAATTTATAGATATAAATGAAATTGAATTATTTTGGTGATGATGAAGATGATGAAGATTAATGTCCACTGAGATTCATTTGGTCTTATTGGACCTTAAGAAAAGAGCTAGGAATTTATTCGATTGCTGTAAAATTTTATTCGTATGCTCAAATAGTTTAGAAAGAAATGTTCCTAGGTCCCCATAGTTTTGACAATTTAGAAGATCATGTAGGTTAGAATTGTAGCAAAGATTAGAAAATTGCAATCGAATGTGGGTGTATGTAGAGAACTCTAAAAGAAAACGACCTTCATCATCAATTCTCATAGACTCATAGAGCTGACAAATCCTTTCCACCCATGGTGTTTTAGGAATTGCACAGTGCCATGTTTCACTATGAAGCTCATCGGAATTCGTTCTTATCTTGGCTATATTAATTTTCTTCTTTGGAATGGTTAAGATGGAGAGGTACTTTTGTTTTTCCATATTAGGGTTAATGACTTCCTTGTAATATCTCAATTTTCTTTTAACCTCGAAAACTTTCTCGTCCCACATTTTCTCTTTAAACTTAGATTTGATAGTATTTTTTAGGTTGTTGATATTTGCAAAGTGACAATTTTCCGTCAATCCCCCAATGGGTTAACCAAGCCATGGCTTCTTTATACCATCCACTCTTAAGCAGTAGGTGGTTTTGAATAGAATTAAAAGCAATTTTAGGGATTCTATGGTCTTCCATGTTATTTATCTTATTCTTGTACATCAAGTACCTAGTCATAGCAATGCTTTCAATGGAGGGGAGACCCACTTCTATAAGGAGAATATGATAAGGCGTATTACTTGTAATCTTGATTTTTTTGAATTTGCTCAATCTTTCTCCAGGATTCTATAGAGATGCTACAACCCCAAACTTCACACTCGTACAAGATAACGGGAATGGTGATAGTTTCAAAAAGAAACTTCTTTTTATCCCACATCACTAGGTTTGTTGACTTGCAATTGTTTTCTAGGCCAAAATAAGCTTTCCACCCTCCGTTAATCATTTTCTCAATGCTATAGTTCCAATTGAGCCTATGATGGATATTAATTCCGAGGTATTTGTAAGAGGCCACTTCCTCTAAGTTGTTATTGTTGTAATCAAATTTAGCCTAAGTGTCTTGATTGGAATTAATAATCATAACTTTAGTTTTGTTGGTGTTAACAAACATACCCATGTTATAGCATAAATCATTGAGAATCCTTAATTGTTTATCAAGGTCAAAGGGGCATCTGTCCAGTAGAACAATATCATTAGCATAGAGAAGGAGGATGACGACTATTCTAGCTAAGGTTGTTCCAGCACAACCTGCTTCTTCTAAACAACTTTCTAGCTTATCGATATATATGCCGAAAAGGGTAGGGGAGAGGAGCATCCTTGTTTAACTCCAATATTACAATTAATATCTTTCGACCACCCCTTAGTGCTCTTAAATTTGGAAATGGATTTTTCGTACAATCTTATCGCAACAGCTCTCAATTCTAAAGGAACCTTTACATCCTCTAACCTATTCCACAAGTTATTTCTAGGCATCGTATCAAGAGCTTTCATAAAGTCCACAAAGAAGCAGAAGAGATTGGATTTAATACTACGACATTCCTCCATAATTATACTAAGCATAATGAATTGGTATGTTATAGAGTGATGTCTACTAAATCTTGCCTACCTTTAGCTCATTTACCTTCACTTTCAAGCCATATGCTAAAATATTAAAAAATGTTATATAAATTATATATATTAATACTAATTTTCTTTAAATCAAAATATAATATTGAAATTTTTATGAAGTGTTAACAATATAAGATAAGTTAGGGGCGAAAGGTGTGGGAGGGATTATCTTTGATCCCGACGGAAATATTGTTAACTCATATGCATGGGGATTAGGAAAAAAATACAATAACGAAGTTGAATGGATAGCTCTATTATTTGGTATCGAGCTTATCTCCTCTCTGAACATTTCAAATTTAATGGTTTTTGGAGACTCAAGACAGGTTATTCAAAAGATGTGAAATGGCTATAAGGCTGGATCCTTGAAGTGTCATAGAATATATGATTGCATTAAGCAAATCAATATGCCTTCTCAGGTCTCCTTCTTTCACGTTATGAGGGAAAACAATTGTGATGATAATAAGCATGCTAATCAAGTGGAAAAGAATAGGTTAGGTATAGCATCTCTTGCAAACAAGGTCAAGGTTATAAATGTATCCCTTAACACACCCCTTCTCTCCTTATTCCTCACGTTGGGTTGACACAAGGAGGAATCTTGCTCGGAGTTTCATGACATCCCCCTTTCCCTTCTCGGGGATGATGCGTGTAGTATTGCATGAAGGGCTTGGCTATCTGTATTGGGAAGGGGCGGTTGTTGGCAGCTTTCTTTATGGCTGCCCGCTAGTCGTTGCCTCAGTCTTAGTTCACACACTTTGTATTTATGCAGTCAGGGAAGAACACTCGAGAACAATGGAAGGTTTTGGGATGACTCGGTATTTAGACATGAACAGGGAGGTTTCTGGCCTGGTGTTGCATTCTCCTTCTCCTCGACTGAGTGTTGTGGCCTCCTTGGACGTGCAGGGACTTAATTTAGAGGATAAGTACATCAAGGGCTCATGGTATGATTATGTTATTCCTCTTCAAGACGTTGGATTCCAGACTCTTGTCTTGATTTCTATTGCAGATGACATGGACGGCTGGAAAGCAGTTCTTTCGTATGTTAAGGGAAGCATGGAGGACTTCAAGAAAAACCTGAGGAATGTCTATGATGTTGTGTGTAGGGGAATTCAGGAAACGGTTGCGGTTTCTAAAGGTACACAGTATATATCCAACCAGCTTACATGTTTCAATTCCAAGATTGAGGATTTGGAAGGGAATTTGCAGGAGTAAATGGGAACGGTGGACATCATCAAAGAGGATATTCTGAAAATGGAAAAAATGTCCCAATGCAACCATTTCCAGGAGTCATCGGAAGAAGGAATTCACCCCATGGAGGAAGATTCTGTTTAGCAGCATGTCTTTGGCACTTCAGTTAGATATGAGTAGTCTGGAGCTCTTTTTTTATCAGGACTCCTTTAAATGTTTTTTTGTAAATTTTTGTGTAAACAGTTCATCTAGATATACCTCTGTAACAATATGGCTAGTTCCAGAAGCCCTGCTTGGGAATTTTGTAGCTTTAATACTGCACCTGTTATAGTTTTTCCTATTCAGGCATTATTAGCTAGCAGACTGATACTTCATATGTATTTGGATGGATGTGCATCGCCTTTTTTAATATTAATTTCTTCCCAGTTTTTGTTAAAAAAACAATTTAAAATACATTAAAATAATAATGATAAAATTCTATATTTACAATGTGTCACAAAATGTCTCATAAGATCTACATTGTGAAGTATGTTTCTTATTTTACATATGTTTCAATTAAGTATTTATATAGTTATTATTTAGGTATGCTTTCCTTTATATATATATATATATATGTATGTGTGTGTGATTTTAAGTATTTATATAGTTATTCTTTAGGTGTGTTTCCTTTTATATATATATGATTATATAGTTATTAATGAAAAATAATGAAAACGATTTTATAAAAAAATTGAAAAGCATTACCATGAATCGTAACTAAAAGTTGCTTAAATGAAAGTAAATTTGAGATGTAATCGAATTAAGTTTGAGATTTCCAAAGTTCTATATTGGTTTATTTAATTTTTAAAGAAGTGTAAATTTATTTAGTTTATATGGTTTTTATGTTATTTGAATTTAAAAAATAAAATAAAGTAAAAATTTTGATGTTATTTTAATTTAATTAGTTGGTATCAAGTGTTAATAGTAAATGCTAAAGCATGTAAAGGCAAAATTCATGGAGTTATCATTACCTAAATTTTATGTTACATTTTTTTATAAAGTTTTTTAATGTTTATAAAAGATAATTTATTAATAAAAAATAAATTAAATTCATTCTTTTTTCACACGAAAATTCAACTTACTATTAATATGCGAAATAGTAAATATGTCCAATTGTCAGTCCAATATCATGTTATACAATATGATCAATATAAACCCGGAACAAACCGGTTTTAAACAGCAGAATGCAACAACTAGCAATATCAGAAATAATGTCCATGAAGTGCACCATGTCCCATAATCAACCCAAACAGAAAAGTACCAAATGTCTATATCAAGACCACAATATCACAACAGCAATAAGTATATAGATCCAAATATAATTAGGACCCAAGGAAAAACGAAACATATACGTTGAGCATCAACAAACAGCTCTAGCCGGATCTGATACCCCAGATAAGATCCCAGGATGCAAAATTCATTCTATTTTTTCATTGGTTAAAGAGATTGTGCATGAGACATAAATCCCCACAGAATAACTTAATTCACAAATTTCATATATCATTGTTGACTTTTGTTACAAATAATCAATTTTTAGATTTGATCGTATTAAATATATCTAAAATTAATATTATAAAAAAAACATATTATCAATATCATTTTATTAATATAAGAATTTAAATTTCATTATTATGTCCCCGAAGGGGATCATCTATGTTTCATCCAACTCCTATTATTATGTTTCTTAAAAGCTATAGTTGAAACTGTTTAATATTTTGTTGAGATTTTAAAATGAATATTTTTTAAAAATCTTATTGGTGGTAGGATATTAACGTCAGCCTTGATTCTCCCTTCCCAAAAGGGGGCTGCGGGCTGACCTCAGCTCTGCAGAGGCTAATTAATGCTGGTTTTTTTGGAAAAAATGCCCGCAGGGGTCTGGCAAAGGTTTTTCTACCGAAGAGTTTATGGCAGTCCTTTACGATCAAGAAAGCACCTGTCATTAAATTAAAACAAAAAAATAGTTTTGTCATTAAATTAAAACAAAAAAAATAGTTTTGGACACGAGTCAATCCATAACATCATCGGTTTTCGTGTTGCCTATGCAGGCTTGCAACGGGTTACTTGTATTTCTTATTTTTTAAATGTGCATGCTTCTCTTACAGGGGTTTCAGAATTCCGAGCAGCGGAGGGTTGCAGACTTATTTAATTTTGCTTTGATATGCTAAATGCGCCCTGGCTTCAAGCGAGAGTGCGAGGTTTATTTCTTATTTTTTAAATGTGCATGCGTCTCTTGAGGGGTTTCAGAATTCCCGGCAGCGGTGGGTTGCAGACTTATTTAATTTTTCTTTGATATGCTAAATGCGCCCTGGCTTCGAGCGAGAGTGCGAGTTTGAAGGATGATTGCATTCCTATTTATGTAGAAGTGTATGCCGAGGTAGAGCATATTTTAAATCACAGGTGGAAGGTCGTATATTTGCTGATTTTGTGCCGCGAAAACACATTTCTGAGGGATTTTCATGGTTCTCTGCGACTTCTTTTTGTTTGACTCATTCTTTTCCTTTAAATTTTTCTTTTCTTTGGAATGTCTTGGCTCATTTCGAGCTTCTTTTTATGTTCTTCAATTCTGCAGATTTAATTGCTTGCAAGAAATCGAGGCTTGCCAAGGTTTGAAGTCGACAAAACGGTAAATTGGTTAATATTTTGAATTTTCCATCAGTTTGACATACTTTAAAAAAATTGCTTAGATGAATCTGAGATAAAGATTCTGAAGATTTAGTCTGAAATGGAATATTTATGGTTGTTCTGCACTTAGATGAGTTTACCATTAACATTAGAGCCGTTGAAAGGGCATGCCACAGTTTCTGAATTGTTTAGAAAGTTGGAAAAATTAAGTCTGCTTGATTGCTTGCTTTCGAATATGAGTTTTCATTTTGACGTTTGATAGATTTTCTGGATATATAGCCTGCAAATTTAATGATTTTTGTAAAGTGTTGTCTCCGATTATATGGACAGTTGGCGTTTTTCTTCCATACAACTGAATTTTCCCGATTTTGGAAAGATTATGGTTATTCAAACATGGATTTGTCTGTCTTTAAACATTCTTTCCTTCCTTTTTCCCTCTATTCATTTGTGTGGGGATGCGAGAGAGACTGTTTCGATGTCAACTTCATCCAGATCGGTCTCACCCTTTTATATGTAGCCTGGTGGAGATTGTGAATTGGAAAACATGATGCCAAATGAGCAAAAACTAAATCTGTACCACCCAAAGCAACCACATCCACATATGGATTCAATACATGTCTGCCCTGACCTGATATGAATCTCACACCTATTGATGACCTAACCTACCTCAGAGTGCTGCCCTATATGGTAGTGTGCAACCTCCTCGAACTCATTATCTGACTCACTATTGGCCAACCTAACTCACCTCATCCTGGGGGAACGTGGAACCCCTCCTTAAGAGAGAGCTCTAGTCCCCTTTTTTCCTTGAGATGGGTCCAATCTACATGATGTGATAGTTGTGCGACTTTTCAATGAATCCATCCCCGATCTGTTATTTTGCTCTTTATTTGCTCCTGGGGCTCATACTGGAGAAGATGATAATATCAATAGATCCTCCTACCATAGATCCTCCTACCAATGATGGATATCATCCCAATGAGGTGCCATTGGAATAGAGAACTTCATCAAGATCAATCATGATGAGCATAGATTACCCACATATTTGCGTATGGTTGCTTATCAACCATGGGAGGTTGGTGTTTAGAGGCATAGGTAAAGAGCGTTATGTTGGCAGTCATGGTAGGCAAAGGAGAGTGGCCACATCACCAGGGAGGTAGGAAACACCTGCGTTGACAAGGGAAAAGAAAGTGAATGTCGCACAAGGAAAAAATGAACATAGCAGGCTAACGGACCTGGAAGGCAGTGGGAGATTCGGCAACATGGAGACTAAGAACGAATGTGGAATTCATATGTTGAGCTTGTCCGACAAAGTGCATGAAAGAACCTTTGAGTTGTGTTCCATTTTAATTGCACTATTAATTACAGGAATCATAACATCCTCTCAAAAATGGAGAGGGCTTCATCTAATTATGATCTTTCATCCTTATGGCTATTTTTGTAGGTATGCAGTCTGGTTGTTTTATAAGCCTCTTGAATATAATGTTGCCCAACCAGTCTCTTTCTTTTCAACCAGCTCAATCCTTCTTTCATGCTGGCAGGAAATATCAGGACCTGGTCTTACTCTCTATGCTTTAATGCATGCTTGTTATTCTGACTTTTCTTTCTTGATGGATTTCTTCAGGCTTTTCCCTCCCGTAGTAAAGCAGTGGGAAGTGAAGCCATATTGGTAATTCAAACATAGGTAGTGAGAAGCCAGACTTTTATAAGACAATCTCCTTTTCCATGACAGTTACAAGTTTAGGTCTCAGGCCTTTTACCATTCTTAAGATCTCAATGTCAGCATGGGTTTCAAGCCCAAGTAATAGCTTAAGGCCTCCACCTTTCTGAATCCTAAAGGACGTCAGATAAATTAAAAAATATATGAGAAAGGTCATTCCACAATCGATTTTATACACAAAATGCAAGGTTAAGTTTCTTCATTAAAAAAAAACGTCTCATGGCATAATCTGTTAGTTTGCTTTCTAAATAGCACAAAGGAATGCACTGCATAACGGCTAATTATATTTATCCCACAAATCCTCATGTAAAATAGTCCGTGTGTACTATTTCTTAACTCAATGCATTTAGTAAAAACACATGTAATTAATTGAATTGAATGTAGAAAATAGTCAGTGTGTATTATTTATTTAACTCAATGTGTTTAGTAAGAAGATATGTAATAATTGAATTTTAATATTTTATAGTTATTATTATTATTATTTAATACACAATGAGGTGAATATTTTCTACCAACCCCTACTAAATATAGCTTGTCATAACAAGTAAATGTAGCATGTCATAATCACTCGGCATACACTTTTGGGGTAGCTAATTATATCCCCTATCACTAAAAGGCTCAACCTTTTTAACCAAATGACTACTCTATATAGTCCCACCCGGAAATGCAACTGTGCAGCACAATGTGGCTGTGTTCCATTACTAGCCATGTTTCTCATGTACTTCACATATTAATAATTTTTCGTTGGCTTGTGCACAATTCAATGATCTCGTTTAGTTGGCATTTCTAAATTTCGAACTATTAATGTCATAGCAATCAATACATACGTTAAGTGCAATATATTATGTATATTATGGTTGCAAGTGGTTGCTATAAGTTACACCCCGAACTGCATGTTTACTGTGTATTCTATCATTTACATGGGCGTTAAATAATTGGAGATTGGGATCTTTCATGGAGACTCCATTACTCCATTGCTTTCATAGGCATCGGATAAACATCAGACTATACGCAGCTCGTTGCTAGAGGGGTCGTTGATCTAGCCCTCTCCTTCATTCCGACTGCAAAGCCTAAGCCTGAACAGTGTGGGTTGCCACAGAATCTTCGACGCTGTCAACAGTATTAACTACTAACGAGGATGGACAAATCACCGTGGACAAGCTCGGCAATGCCAAAGGCTTGGACTACCCATCTTATTGGATATTATGTACACATTATTCTTTTTTAAACTATTTGTTAGATACACTTATCATTCAACATTATACTAATTCATAAATCAATTAGATTAACAAAATAATTCTTACCGATAATTCAATTATTTTTTGGCATATCATTGTTTTCATTTTATATTTGTTCAACCTTACTGGGTATTACAGAACTAAAAATACTATAAAAATCATTTCTATATAATAATAGCATGTATAGCCCCAATAACAAACATATAATAATAGCATGTATAGCCCCAATAACAAACATACAGTTTAAATTTCATTTTATGTATTGTTAAATTTTAAATTTCATTTTATGTATTGTTAAATTGTAAAAGTCATTTTTTACATTGTTAAACAATTTCAAGCATTCTTGAACTAAAAATGCTCCAAAAATAACATTAGTAGCCACAAAAACAAACATACAATTTGTCTTGTGTAAATCGTGCAATGCTTGTTTGCCTTTTGGAGAAATTCCATTTACAATTTAGTATTTATGAATATTTTTGACAAATAATTGATGTCACGTTAGCTTTTGGTATTTTCATAGATTGCAACACTAATTTGGTATTTATAACATTTTTTTTACATGTAAATGGTTATATTAATATAAAAATTAAAATTTATTTGTGATATATAATAATTTATTTTTAAATAATTTAATAAATTAAAAAATATATTAAATTTCAAATGAGTTCAATTATTTTTCATGTTTTTCACTTTACACAACAAAACACATATTCACATTTTATTACAAAACATATTTGTATTTTATTAATATTTTTTTTATTAATATTAATATTTGTTATTTTGATCTCGAGCTCATATCCAGCCTAAATAGAAAGGGGAAGTAAAGCTCGGCGGAATCCCTATTAAAGGTCCGAAACGTGCGATTGAATGGACTTATACGGCCATTGAAAGGGCTCTTATTTCAGCCCCTGTACGGAGTATATTTATGGCCGAGAAGAAGCGTTCAAGTGGTGCTACAGCACGCTCAAGCTGCCCTTGCTCGCCTCTGCTGCAGGTTCTACAGGTGTTGACGGGTCCCACTGGTGCTGCTAGTTGTTCTGCTTATTCATGATTCAAATGCTGCTCCAACTTCTTATGGAACTTATCCTGGAACTGAGGATGTAAGTAGTTATTCTAAACGTTTTATGTTTTATTGTTTTTTTTTTTAATTTGAGTATTATGGATATAATTTCACCCATCATGTTTAATAATTATTTTTTTTATAAATATAGTTTATTAAAATTATATGTGTGACACAATTACTTAACACTTAGCTTCTTTCATTTTTTTTAAATCTAGTTAATTAATATTACATTTTCATTTTTTAATATAGTTTATTAAAGAGAATTCTACTCCATGCCCCAACACGAATGAAGAATTAAATACGACGACACTTTAAAACTCATACTGTACCAAAATTATGGGGAAACGCTATAATCCCATGAGCTCCGTGCTCGTAGAAACAGTGGACAAAGGAAATATTGTGGATCAAGTTGCATCCCTTGAAAACAAGGTCTCCAAGGTATGGCTTGATTCATTCATTCAAATTCAATTTGATCAAATTGTGATAGATTAATTGGATAATGATGTATAGGTATTTATTTATTGTGGTCCATGTGCACCTGAGTGAGGATTTAGAGCGAATGATACCCTCTATTCAGTCTCATTTGATAGGAGGAGACGCAATAAATGTTAATATGAAGGGATCGAATACAACTACTGGGTTGAACGTTTTTGAGGAAGATAAGCACCAGCTCTTGCAGCAAAGGCTTTGTTGGCTGTGAAGGTAGATTGGAACAACTCATAGTTTGAAATCTTGATTATCCTATTGTGAGCAGGGTGATAAAGGAAGCCAGCTTTTCTAGCCTTGTCGTCAAAGTAACTATCGAGCAATCGATCAATATGGCAAACTCACATTCATTCGTTTCCCTTTTTTCAAGTGCCATTGATCGGGTGGGATTCAGATTAGGTAGTTCGCCTTTAATTTTTGGAAGAAGTCAGCGGCATTTTGATTTTAGCAGGTTGATACAAGCTCTTGCCCAATTTTATAGAGACATCCCTACTTGAACCCTCGACTTCAATGTTCAGGGGTTGGTGCTCAAGCCACTGGAAATAGAAATCCTTCTCATAGAAATCCTTCTAATAGAAATCCTTATGAAGGTTAAGAAGAAAAATCTGGTTCTCATAGGGGAGAAAGAGCAATTATTTTATAGCTTGAAATCAATGAAGTCCATTTCTAGCAATGTATAGAGTACACTATCGAGGTCAATTGGGTTTGGGTTTGGGTTTGAAGCCGGTCCATCAAGTAACATTCTTGTTGTGTTAATCACTCATTGTTTTCAACCCTCCCTATATGGGATTGAGTTTTTCAAAGTGAGTACAAATCTAGGATTGTGTTTTTCATTACCCTCCCTATATAGGATTTAGTTTTTCAAAGGGACAAGGATGGGTTCAAATCTTTGATTTTGGCATACGAATATCCTTGGGGATGGCTCTTAGTAGTTCAACCCCGCAATACTTATTTCTTGAAATATTTCATAAGTCCCAATCAATGCAATTGTATTGTGAATTTTATTTATTGACTCCAATGCCACAAGATGTTCAATTTTGGAATGTAGGATTTTGCATTTTTATATAGTTGACTTGTTTTTGCTATTTCCAAAACAAATTTGCTATCAATTATGTTCAATCTTGCATAAGTTATTTTTCGTAGTTTGAAAATTTGGATTTTTTTTATGATTTTTAATTGAAATATGCATTCTAAAGTACAATACAGTTTTTGACATTGTCCACAACTCCAAGCAAACAACTTTCTGCAAATAAAGTAGGTGGCAATGTCGGGGACATTGCCACCACCTGGCTCTTGTTAATATTTGAATTGAAAATTTAAGTTTAACCAAATATTAATGAATCTAATAATACTTTATCATAAAAGTAAACGTATATTATTTGGTTATGAGAATTTACTTAAAGTTTTACCTAATAGTATATGATTATATACTTGGATTATATCATTTATAATGGAAAAAGCTAATAATACTTTATCATAAAAGTAAAGGTATATTATTTAGTTAGGAGAGTTTACTTAAAGTACAATACAGTTATTTTTCGTAGTTTGAAAATTTGGAATTTTTTTATGATTTTTAATTGAAATATGCATTCTAAAGTACAATACAGTTTTTGACATTGTCCACAACTCCAAGCAAACAACTTTCTGCAAATAAAGTAGGTGGCAATGTCGGGGACATTGCCACCACGTGGCTCTTGTTAATATTTGAATCGAAAATTTAAGTTTAACCAAATAATAATGAATCTAATAATACTTTATCATAAAAATAAACGTATATTATTTGGTTATGAGAATTTACTTAAAGTTTTACTTAATAGTATATGATTATATACCTGGATTATATCATTTATAATGGAAAAAGCTAATAATACTTTATCATAAAAGTAAACGTATATTATTTAATTAGGAGAGTTTACTTAAAGTTTTACCTTTTAATATATGATTAGATATTTGGGTTATATCATTTATAATGTAAAAAGCTTATAGCTAAACATTCATTCATATATATATATGTATATATTCACCTACATATGTATGTATATAATGCACATTATGATGTATATTATACCTCATATTTTTAGAACATTGATTATTGCCTAAAAAGCTATATTTTAGACTGACTTGTAAAAAGCTATATTCTAAACTAATGTTGATTATTGCATAAAAATTAAAAAACTATATTTTAAATTGACTTGTAAAAAGCTATATTCTAAACTAATGTTAGACCACGGTTTACTAGAAGTAAAAGCTGACTTGTAAAAATCTATATTCTAAACTAATGTTAGACCACACTTCACTGGAAGTGTTAATTGATAATTTTGGTTGAGAAACTCCGTATAGTTTTCTACTTAAATGTAATGCCCACGAACTTCCTTGCCATGACTAAGAAGGATTCCAGAAAGAATAACTATACTTAAATGTAATGCCCACGAACTTCCTTGCCATGACTAAGAAGGATTCCAGAAAGAATGTAATAGTGAAAAGGTCTACCATTTTGAAGAGTGCTGGAGAGAGAGGTGTTGAAATATTATAATATAAAAATATTTTTTGACATTGTAAATTATTATTAAGGGCACATCAAGAATTCAAAAAGGGAGAATGTTGAGATAAAATAACCTGTGGGAAATAATATAATATATAAATGGTTGAAATTAATTATTTCTTCAAGATTGCAAATGCTTAAAATATTGAAATAATAAAGTGATATAATACGAGTCATTTTATTTTTGTTATATTTAATATGGGACATTTTTCTATTGAGACATTTTTCTATTAGAAGAACATTGGAGTAGAATGCCACAGTGAATTTTGAAGGGATATAAGTTACTATTTATATGATTAATTTTTTTATGTTAAGCACATGAATGGTTTACTATGAATATGATGTTCAAATGAACATTCATGAGAGAGGGAGGGAAGGGTATATGGGGGAGAGAGAGGGAGAGAGAGAGAGGGTAGGAGGGGGGAGGGATGGTGAGAGAGAGGTAGGTGGGAGGAAGGGGGATATGAGATATAGAAAGAGGAAGAGATGGAGTAAGACTGGGAGGAATGCATGATGAGAGAGAGAGAGGGTGAGAGATAGAGAAAGAGGGGGAGGGAAGGAAAGAGGTTTTGAGAGAGAGAGAGACCCAAGGTACATAGGAAATGAAAATTTTAATCCTCAAGCACTATGAACAAGGAATCCTATCATGACATATTCCCTCTCTTTGGATTCTTTCACCTTTAGGCGATATTTTAGGAGCAATTATGTGCTTTATTAGAAGGGGGATGGGTCGATGGGCCTTGGTTATGCCTAGGAAAGGAAAATAAATTCTATGTTGTTAAAATAAGGTTTCAGTGCTAAACATTTTCTTTTGAAACATGAAATCATAACATTATATGTTCTTCTACCTTGTATTATATTTGTCAAAACGTTCATAGACCAATATTCAAATATCAAACAAATTGTGATGAATCATAAAAAACTTGAAACATAAAAGTTGTAGATCTCAGAAATACCTTTCCAGCTGTAAAAGGAGAATCAAAATTTGAGTTAAACAAATTTTTATAGGAAAAACAGTGAAGGCATGTTCTTATGTAACAAAACCGTGGGCGCATTTTATTCTATTGTTCAAAAGATTCATAATCTTATTTTTAAAAAACAAAAAAGAATATAAATAAATCATAGATAATCTATATTGTGAGATATGTTTCCTTATTTTACATATGCTTCAATTAAGTATTTATATAATTATTATTTAGATATGCTTCCTCTTTACATATATATGTATACATACATATATATACATACATATATATACACATATACATACATATACATACACATACATACACATATACATATATATATATATACACATATACATACACATATATACATACATATATACACATATATACAGACATATATATACACATATGCATATATATGTATGTATATGTATGTATATGTGTATATATATATATGTGTTGTATATGTATGTATATGTGTATATATGTATATGTGTATATGTAATATGTGTATATGTATGTATATGTGTATATATATGTGTGTATATACACATATATATATGTATATATGTGTGTATATGTATGTATATATGTATATGTGTATATGTATATGTGTATATGTATGTATATGTGTATATATATGTGTGTATATACATATATATACATACATATACATACATATATATGCATATGTGTATATATATGTATGTATATATGTGTATGTATATGTATGTATATGTGTATATATATGTATGTATATATGTGTATGTATATGTATGTATATGTGTATGTATGTATATGTATATGTATATGTATATATGTATATATATGTATGTATGTGTATATATATATATATACACATACATACATATATACATATATATATGTATATATATATAATATGTATATATGTGTGTATATATATGTATATATATGTGTATATATATATACACACATATATACATACATATACATATATAATATGTATATATATGTGTATATGTATATATACATATTATATATGTATATGTATGTATATATATATACATATATATACACACATATATATATATATACACATATATATAGATACATATATATACACATATATATGTATCTATATATGTATGTACATATATATATAGATATATATATATGTGTATCTATATATGTATGTGTACATGTACATATATGTATGTATGTACATACATACATATATGTATATATGTATGTATATATGTATGTATCTATGTACATATATACATATGTACATAGATACATACATATATACATATGTACATATATATATACATACATATATATGTATATATATATACATACATATACACATACATATATATATGTATATATGTATGTGTATGTGTATGTGTATATATATGTATATATGTTTGTATGTATATGTATGTATATACATATATACATACATGTATACATATAGATGTATGCATGTATGTATATATGTATGTATACATATATATACATACATGCATACATCTATATGTATGCATGTATGTATATATATACATTTATATATATGTATACATGTATGTATACATATACATATATATATGTATACATGTATATATATATGTATATACATACATACATATATATATGTATGTGTATATATATATGTATGTGTATATATATATGTACATATATATGTATGTATATATATATATATAAAGAGGAAGCATATCTAAATAATAACTATATGAATATTTAATTGAAACATATATAAAATAAGGAAAGATACTTCACAATATACATACATATATATGTATGTATATATACACATATATTCACACATATACATATATATACATACACAGATATATATATATATACATATACATATATACACATACACACACATATATATATACATATACATATATACATACACATATATATATACATACATATATACATACATGTATATGTATATATATATATGTATATATATACATATATATATATACATATACATGTATGTATATATGTATGTATATATATATATGATTTTAAGTATTTATATAGTTATTATTTAGGTATGTTTCTTATATATATTTAAGTATTTATATAGTTATTAATGAAAATGATTTTATAAGAAAATTTGAAAAGCATTATGATGAATCGTAACTAAAAGTTGCTTAAATGAAGGTAAATTTGAGATGTAATCGAATTAGTTTGAGATTTCCAAAGTTCTATATTGGTTTATTTAATTTTTAAAGAAGTGTAATTTTATTTAGTTGATATGATTTTTACGTTATTTGAATTTAAAAAATAAAATAAAATGAAAATTTTGATGTTATTTTAATTTAATTAGTTAGCATCAAGTGTTAATAGTTAATGCTAAAGCATGTACAGGTAAAATTCATGGAGTTATCATTAGCTAAATTTTATGTTAATTTTTTTTTATAAAGTTTTTCAATGTTTATAAAAGATAATTTATTAATAAAAGTTAAATTAAATTCATTCTATTTTCAACTAGTGCATATTATGCATATTATGAAGTATATTATACTTCATATTTTTAGAACATTGATTATGCATATGCATATTATGAAGTATATTATACTTCATATTTTTAGAACATTGATTATTGCATAAGAAGCTATATTCTAAATTGACTTTTATTCAAAGTGTCCAATTGATATTGATAGTTTTGGTTGAGAACATTGATTATTGCATAAAAAGTCTAAATTGAATTTTATTCGAAGTGTCAATTGATAGTTTTAGTTAAGAACATTGATTATTACATAAAAAGCTATATTTTTAAACTGACTTGTAAAAACCTATATTCTAAACTAATGTTAAAACACGCTTTACTAGAAGTGTTAATTCATTATTTTGGTTGAGAAACTCTATATAGTTTTCTACTTATGTTATGCCCACGAACTTCCTTTCCATGACTAAGAAAGGATGTAATACTGAAAGGGTCTACCATTTTGAAGAGTGGTGGAGAGAGAGGTGGTTTAAATATTATAATATAAAAATAATTTTTGACATTGGAAATTATTGTTAAGGGGACATCAATAATTAAAAACAGAGAGAATGTTGAGATAAAATAATCTATGGAAAATAATATAATATATAAAAGTTGAAATTAATTACTCTTTTTTGAACAAATGTTCAAAAAATATTGAAATAATAAAGTGATATAATATGAATCATTATCTTGTTAGTATATTTAATATGGGACATTTTTTTATTAGAAGTTATCTTGTTAGTATATTTAATATGGGATTTTTTTTATTAGAAGAACATTGGAGGTAGATTGTCACAAGGAATTTTTAGGGGATATAGGTTATTATGTATATGATTAATTTTTTCTATGTTAAGCATATGAATGGTTTACTATCTACACGACGTTCAAATGAACATTTACGAGAGTGCTATAAGAAGCACTATGATATTACTTCGAGTGATATAATAAGCACTATGATATTACTTCATTGTATGAGTAAACCATGTTAATGTACCTTTCAATAAATGAAATTCTATATTTGTAATAGATATGGCCACTCGAAAGAAGATGGTACCCAAAAATAATGCAATAGGAGTGTGCGGGCACTAAAATCAAAAGCACGTATGCACTCCCAACATCATGCATATGCTTTTGGTCCAATAATTGTTGAACCTTCACTAAAGCATCCATGTTGCAACAAAAGTGTGCATACGTTATTAATGTGCATTCATTATAAAAACGCATGCATAGTTAAAAGCACATGCATAATTTTAAAAACATGTATGCACTTCTAAGAATGTGTGCACGCTTTTAAAAATGTGCACACACTTTTATTACATAAATGAGAAAAAAGAAGTATTTTGATGCCCCTGGCACCATTGGAAAGGTTTTTCCGAGACCTACAAATTTGTAGTTATATGTTTCTCATTATTTAGCACCGTTTGTTTCCTGTTTTTAAAAAAACTAAATCTATGACTCATTTGTCATTTTCCTCTCTCAAGCATAGTCAATGGAGGGAGGGAGACTGGGAGAGGGAGGGAGAGGAAGGGGGGGGGGGATTCATGCATAGTCAATGGAGAGAGAGAGAGAGAGAGAGAGAGAGAGAGAGAGAGAGCATGTGTGATGGATGGATGGAGAGAGAGGGAGGTATAGAGGGAAAGAGGTATGGATAGCGAGTGGGGGAAAAGGGAGAGAGAGGGGGGGGGGGAGGGGGAGATGGTGTGAGAGAGTGGAGGTGGGTGGGAGATATTGATATGTAGAGAGAAACATATCAGATAGGGAGGGAGGAACGAGGTAGCGAAGGAGGGAGGGTGACAAACAGAGTGAGGGAGAAGGAGAGGGGAGAGGGAGGGAATGAGGCTTGGAGAGAGAGAGAGAGAGAGTTGGGGGGAGGAGGGGCGGAGGGAGGGAGAAGGAGTAATGGAGGGAGAGTGAGTGAGTGAGTGGGGGATGGGAGGGTATATGGGAGAGAGAGAGAGAGAGGGAGAGAGGGAGAGAGAGAGAGAGAGAGAGGGAGAGAGATAGGGTGGGGGGGAAGGGATGGTGAGACAGAGAGGTGGGGGGAAGGTGGGAGGGAGGGGGGGATGTGAGATATAGAAAGAGGAAGGGATGGATTAAGATAGGGAGGAATGCAGGGTAAGAGAGAGAGAGAGAGAGAGAGGGGGGTGAGGGTGAGGGTGAGAGATAGAGAAAGAGGGGGAGGGAAGGAAAGAGGTTTTAAGGGATGGAGAGAGAGATAGAGAGGGACTCAAGGTACATAGGAAATTAATATTTTAATCCTCAAGCACTATGAAAAAGGCATCATGTATCATGACATAATCCCTCTCTATGGATTCTTCACCTATAGGTGATATTTTAGGAGCAATTAGGTGCTTTATTAGAAATGGGATGGGTTGATGGGCCTTGGTTATGCCTAGTGAAAGGAAAATAAATTCTATGTTGTTAAAAATAAGGTTTCAGTGCTAAAATTTTCTTTTGAAACATGAAATCATAACATTTTATGTTCTTCTACCATGTATTATATTTGTCAAAAGGTTCATAGACCTATATTAAAATATCAAACAAATGGTGATGAATCATAAAAAACTTGAAACAGAAAGGTTGTAGATCTCATAAATACCTTTCCCGCTATAAAAGGAGAATCAAAATTTGAGTTAAACAAATTTTATGGAAAAAACTATGAAGGCGTGTTGTTATGTAACAAAACCGTGGGCGCATTTTATTCTATTAGTCAAAAGATTCATAATCTTATTTTTAAGGATACCAGAAAAAATGGCGATGAATCATAGAAAACCTAAAAGAAAAAAGTTGTAGAGCTCAAAAATACCTTTCCAACATTATAAGGAGCATCAAAATCCAAGTTTTGGATCAAACGTTATGGCAGAAACAATAAAGGCATGAATACATGTAATAAAACTGCGCGTGCATTTTGATAACACATGCCCGTTATTAATGTGTGTGCATTTTGATAGCGCATGCATGTTATTAATGTGTGCATTTTTAAAAAAAGGCAGGACAACCTTTCTTCATCTACACGGTGGGTGAGTTGGTTGCTTTGGTTTTAGGTTCGGATTGACAAAACTTTTAGTTCGGATTGCACAAAGAAAAAAACATATGTTTTCTTTTCTCTTTGTTTTTCAACGACAATTCTGCATATGCTCCAAGTGTTCATTTCGAATGAAACCACACACACTTACATAGCTTTCTGTGCTTATTCTGAATATATATATATATTGTTTTCTATTTTGTATTTATTTGTATTTGCAGTGACATATGTCAAATTTTTAAAATACATAGGTCTTTTATTTTTGCTATAAATTTTGATTGGCTCAAATATCTTGAAGAAAAAGAACATGCACAAGTACAAACAAAGACCTACGCACTAAAAAAAAGAGTTGATTAATTAGGTTAAGTCCCTCATGGAAGGGCCTAATGTTTGACCTAGTCATTTAGGGCTTCACTGATTTTATTAATTTATAAATATATATAAAATTAACATTAAAAGTTATGGGAAAATAATGTTACACAAAAACCGCATGTTATCAAGAACTTCACACAATTTTTTTTCAAAAAAATCTACCATTTACATACCAAACACAAGGCGTAACGCAAACATATACATTATGTTTTAGAGAAAAAATAACATGTCAATCTTAGAATAACACTATTTTGGGGGATTTATACCTATTTTCCATGAATAAAATTTATATATTCCGAAAGGTAATTCAATTGTCTATGTTTCATCTTTTCATAACATATTCTAATAAGTTGTGTAGGTACCTCTAATAACTCATTTTAATGATAAGATTTATGTTTTTCCAAAAGTCCATTGCAACTAGCATGTCATAAGTGGGTATCATTACCTTGCACCAACCCATATGTCAATTATACTTGTATTTTTATATAATGAATAAAATAAAATAAAAAAATCCTAAATAAGATGACTAAATTGAATATATGTTTATTATTATGTTATGATTCTCTATTAAACTAAGTTTTTAGATATTGTATTGCTATCAATACATATTCTTATGCTAAAATCACATAAAATTAATAATATTCAAGCATTTTCTTTCCTTGCAAAAATAATTATTATAAAAAAAAAAATGAAAAATGAGATAAGAGATGTAAACTAAGGAACAAATTCCCTCACATTCCTAGACACCTAGATTTATTTTATCAACGGAAGGTGAAGAGCATACTTTGATGTGAGGTAGGTTTTAGGTACTTCAATGTGTGCCCAATTCTATTGATAACAAAAATGACAATGCATAAAGTAGAGTTTCAAAATATCGATGGAAACAAATGAAGTATTGTGAAGCCATAAACATAAGAAATAATGATTTTATATTCTTATCTACAAAGTCTTGTGATCTTTAAGCACTTAATTTGAACATATTTTACGATAATAAATCCTTGTCGGATAAAATTAAACACCTATAAATCTTTACAAATAGGTTAATTTGAAAGAAACACAATGTCATGCAAGTCATAGTTCTAATAGTCATGCCATTCTAAGACTCACGTGGGTTGGAAACAAGACAATGGTGTGATCATACAAAACAATAGTGTACTAGTTATGTGACTTAATCGCATAGGTTTCCAAAGGAAACATGGTCATCAATACAAGTTTGAGGGGAATAGAGGCACCACTTCTTAGGAATTTCAAAAAATTATTTTTTGAAAAATAAGGACCCTTTAGCTAGGTTTTAAGACCAAGATGACACTCAAGATGGGCCTTTAAAATGACAGAGGTTAGAAAAAATCTCTAAAAACAAATAAGAGAAAGACTTAATTAATTAAACTACCTAGTCGAGTCACCATTTTCCATCTGTTATTTTAGTGTATGTAAGTACCAAAAACATATCCTGTTTGATTGTTAGAACTAGGAGTAGACAAAAATGTTAAATGAAAAACAATATAACAAGATATATATCCCTTAGCATGTATAGCAACTATCAAAGCATCAAAATAATGGTCTTTAATGATTCAAACAACCAATGAATATTTTAAGGATCAATAATTTTCTTAGAGTGTATAAACAAATTGGTGAATCTCACTAATTCCTAAATTTCTAATTATAAAATGTTTTGCAATATTTTTGTAAAAATACTCAAATTTCTAAGGATTATGTATAGTTTTTGGACAATTTTGGAGATGTTCGGAGAAAAATATGTGTATCTTTTTTTGAAAGAAAAACATAAAATAAAAAAATAAAAAAAATTAACCCATTAACTACATTTCACCCCTAAAATTTTCCCTGCAAATAATATTAAAACATCAATTTGCAGGGAAGTGAATAAGTTCTTTAATATCCCATATAAAGACAAAATAACACAAAATATGTCACTTGGGAAGAAGCTTGCAACATGTGGACTTCAATCTTCTTAGTGGGAAGGTTCTTTAACCTCCAATGGGCTTTCTCAATATTTGACAATGAATAGGAAGCATTAATCCCTGTTTGTGGACATCTTGGAGGAAAAAATAACAAACATGAAAGTTAGCAAACACTACACTAAGTGAAGAATAAATGTTCTTCCTACTATTTAGCTTAAAATTTCTCCAGCATAAAACTTACGTTCAAAGGCCTTTAAACGCATGTCCATGGCCTCTTATTTATAGATTGAAGTGGATATTATATGAAAATTCAATTTTTTGGGGAATGCCTAGGCTTCAACCATGGGCTCACATGTGCCTAATTTAACTAAAAGGAGGGACAAATGCCAAAATGTTGATGAGATAAGAGTCGTAACCAATCTTGCACTCAACTACTCGCTATTTTTAGATGTTCTGGGGTATTTATGGGCCATGAACTTTATTATTCCACAAGTTTGTATGTCTCATGTGGGTACCAATGGATATCCTATGTCATTGTGCTAGTTTAATGAGAAATCTAACATAAACCTTTAATTAGTCAATTGCATGTTTGACTAGGATGATGTCCAATAAACAATGCTTTCAAGTATATTGGGTTGTATTAATTTTTTTGTGATGTTTCCAATTAGAATCACTTAAATGTCATAGGTGAGAGAAATTAGTTTGATAACAAACGACAAGGATTCGAAAATGAAGATGTCATGGCATTGGTATTGTAAGAAAATGCACATCATGAACCTTAATATGTCCATAACATCACATAACTTTACTTCAATGAAATGTGATATATACATTGAAAAATGCACTCCATACATCAAAAAATGCACACCCAAGGTGGTAGGGATCAAAGTGAAGATCTAATATTTCATGTCAAATATACTTTTAAAAAAAAGTCCAAAATGCATTTCAAGATGCCAAAAATGTACTCTCTTAACCTCCATCATCATTATTTCATGTAGATTTTTCCATAACACTTTCATGTTGGAATCCCTAAAATAAAATAACACATGCCTACACTATCAAATGTACACTATCAAATGCACGCCTTATGATGGATGGTGAAAAGGATGTAATACCCATATGTAGTGACCCCTTGAATAATGTTCAAAGTGCATGCCATAGCCTTAAATTGCATGTCACTAGCCTACCAAAACTGCCATTTTCAAAGTTGTAGAAAATGCATGCCCTAGTCAAATACCTTAGGGAAATTAACAAAATTATTTTTTCACTCCCAAGGAAATGCAAGAAGTTGCCTATGTCCATATAGAGGCTCAAATAATGATCTAAAAGTTGTTAATGATCTATTTTTGCTAAGTCCTTGTGGATATCTACGTGATATATATATAGAATTAGCTTTCTTGATCCATCTTAAAGATTTATTAAGGATGCAAACAAGATATTGAGCCTAACAGATTTGTTTATATGGAAAATGATATGGATCGCTGCTACCAACAAATTCTAGGTCATTGTATTTAATTGTCACTCTACTTATTGTCATTTCCCTTTGTATAGGATGGATTGTGATTGATTACGATCTTTTCAATTTTATTTTTTTGTTTTTATGAAATTACAATTTATTACTTAATCTTTGTAATTTTCAATGATGATGGATAATCAGGTTAGATACTATGAGGGAACTTTCAAGTGCCATAAGAACATAATGACATACATTTCATTTCTACTTTATGAAAAAAGTATAATATTTTATTTGGAAGAATGAAGGATAAAAAAGAATGCATTAAATTATTTATTAAGGATTTCTTTTATAAATAATATTTAATTAATTTAATAAAAAATGTATATAGAAAAACATTAGTTTCTCATAACAACTTTGTATTAAGGATAAGTAAATATTTATTTATATATTCATTTTACAAAACCTAACATTTCAAAGTAAACTATAATAACCACCTATAATGAAATAAATCATGGATACAAAATCCATCTTCTATGAGGAAGATGCAATAACTATTCATAAGGGAAGAAAAGACATATACAACACCAAGGACAATATAATAAACCAGCAAGAGGGTTGTGAAGAAGTAAATAACTAATTTCAAAAAAATGAGGAGGGGCTTACGAATCATGGTCATTATCTTATCTTCATTTTTTGAAAAAGAAGAAGAGTCTTCAGGTCACTGTGGGTAAGGGACATATGCTTAGATGAACAATTATTAGTAAACAAATCAAAACAATAAATTTCAATATGGTTAGGATTGTGATTGCTTTTGATCTCTTATTGTTCTTCTTCTTTTCTAAGTTCACCTTGAAATGGTTTGGAAGCCACCATTTTAATGTAAAAGAGGAAAACCACCACCAATGCATAGAGAGGCAACCAATAATCACTATGCAAATAGTGAAATATTAGGTATTAAGACACTTAGTATTGAACTTTCACATCGTGATATTTTACCATATTTGATCAAGGAAATAACATTAATTCCTATACCATGATGCATGAGTGGAAACATATATTTTCCAAATTGGTCTGGTCAAAAAGATTTATTGTTGGGAAAGAAAAGTAAATACTTTAAATATAAAAAACAAGAGCCACGAGGTGGCAATGTCCCTGACATTGCTACTTGTTGTTTGTTACAATTGTAATGTCCCTTTTTTGAAATTTATTAAAATGGTGAAATTTTCAACTTTTTCCACTAATTCGACCTTTGTCTAGTATTGGTCTCTTGGTCTCCAAATGACTCCAAATGCTCCCAAATTGTTACAGAAGGTGTATGGATGATATTAGGACATAATAATGAGGTTCATGGATGATTTAGAGTCTTCAAGAGGCTTCTGTGAATCTCCTTTAATTTATGGCCAAAGTAGGGATTTTGACTAGCAATTTCTCTTTGACTAGTATTGGTCTCTTGGTCTCCAAATGACTCCAAATGCTTGTATAATGGGTCTGAAGGTATTTTAGAGGTATTAAGAAATATAAAAGAGTCTGATGGATGCTTAAAAACCCTCAAAACACTTCTGCAACATTCATTTACAATCTGGACAAAGTAGGAAAAATTACTAGTAATTTCGAGCTTCAAATCCCCCAAGGGTACTGGACAATGTTGGCTTCTCAAATGCTGTTAAACCCTTCCAAATTTCTGAACAGAGGTATGGCACTGATAAGTGGATTTAATTATCTCCCCAATGTATCCTTAATTAGTTCTTATGGCATTATGAAACTCCTTTAAATCATATGTTTATATGCAAGATTTCACATAGGGGGAAAGCTAGTTATTTTCACCATGACTTATGAAATTCGAATTTTAGGTGCCAAGGGCTCATGCTCTGTTAATGGGACTTCTTAAAAACTTTAATAAAAATCCATACCTCAACAAAATCACAGAGAATAACTGATATAACTTGAAATAGCGTCTCTTCAAACTCCAACAACAAGATCTAGGGGAAATGGCATCATTTATGCATTGTTTGGTATTTTTACATAAATCCACTTAGTATTTATCCCTAAGAGTCTCATGAGAAATAAAAACAGAGTATATATATCATATTATATAGATATGGGGCCTCAAGATCTATCCCAAAGAGTTCATCACCTCAACAAGTGCGCCTCTCCTCAAGGAGAAAGAATATGCCAAGAAATAGAAGAACAGTTGTAGAAGCAAGTTGAAATAGATGTGGCCATGAGATTCCCTGTAGCTTCAACCTGTAACAAAAGACTCCATTAAAGATCCAAATGAAAGGTATGAATGGAATTTCCAATTACCAACTAGGATGGTAATCTTTCACCCTCGAAATTGGTGCTAAGGCAAGTAGAGTAGCACTCCACTAGCTCTCCTCCCCAAATGCAAAATGAAAATTCTAAAATGATAAAAAGCTACCATCCTTCTTTGTTATTGTCTTTTATAAAATTATAAGGTCCTCCATGGGTTGAATTCCTCCCAATATCTTCATGCCATCTCAAGTTGGGAACATATTCCCAAGTATGCCACTTGTCCTTCCAATTCTAGCCCTCTCCTTCTCCAAATTCGAATTGGTGTCTCTTTGGCTGCCCTAACTCACTTGAGCGTCCTATTGGAGGCTATTTTTAGCCATGACATGTCATATATGTCATATGTCAACCTTCAGGTCTGATTTGTGTCATAGGTGTCATAGCATCTTCATCATTGTTGTCATAGAGCTAGGGAATCTAGTCCAAGTGTCTCACTAGCTCCAAAATGCCTCTTCCTCTTGCATGGGACTTACTCTTCCACTCCAATTAGACCTTAATTGATTCATTCCAATTATATTGACCTTCCAACTCATCCCAAGAACATTGGGCTTCTTATGGATTCAAAATGAGAAGAGGAGGATGCCATGTGGCATATAAAATCTAGCTTGTGTGGGTCCCACATCCTCCATGTGTCTTCATGATCAATTGCTACTTTGATTTTTCCTTGTATTTATTTATTTATCTCCTTTATTAAATATTTATGCCATTCTAATGTCCAAACATTATTTATTAGCCCCCTTATTTCAAATCCCAAAGCTTCCACCCTCGAACCGAGGGAACTAGTAATTTTCCTCCATGGCAGTTCAATTGGATGGGTATATTACAAATTTGAATTGGGAATTTCTCTTAATGTGACCCACCTTGTCCATTTGGATCTAATTTCACATCGTTACTAACTTGGACTTCATTCTTGGAATTTATTTGACCCTTAGCATCCATTTGATAAACTATCATGAGTATGGCCAAGAGGCTTAGGCCATTGTGACCCAATGCAAAATTTTGGGACATGAAAAATCCTCCCTTCCCAATATTGCTTGTCCTCAAGCAATTTCAACAGATGCGTGTGGAAGAACCTGCTCTCTTTCCAAAATTTTGCTTCCCAAAACTTCTCTTCTGGAACCTTGAGTAGAGAGCCACCCATGCACTACAATTGTGTGTTTCCAAAAGCAAGGAGATGTGGATTTTCTTTTTCATTTTGATATCCCTTATAACATCACCACTAAACACCAAAATTTTAATTAAATCCATCAAAACCATGTTTGCACAATTACTCTTTACCTCTTTCATTTTTGGAAACCCCTTATGATACCATTGTAATTCTTGAAGTTGCCACTGAGTTGCCCAACTTTTAGTCTTCGAGATCCCATGAATATTTTGGAAAGGAACCATCATGCTTGCTGCTGCACTAATCTTATTAAAATCACTTTCTTAAGTGGGGAATCCATCTCCCATACTGCTTGTTTCCCAAAAAAATTGAAATCAATGGGACTAAAAATTATCCCAGGGTCCCATTGCTTGTATTGCACTCCAACAATTAAGAGTGCTCTCCAACCCATACCATCAGGAAAGAGAATTCCTGGATCCCATTTTCTTGTATGCATTCTCCCAAACATGATGAGTACAAAAGATATATCATCAAAGTACATAACAACATAATAAAAATGTACATCAAGGAGGTGCCTCATCAAAGAATCATGAAAGTGCTTATACCTCCAAGTAAGTAGACCACCAGTTTCCAAGTGCATACAAGCTTCAAGTGACCAATCAAATCTGATCCAATGACATAGGTGAGGATCCCATGTCCTATAATGATTCTCCAAAAGGGTGTAAGATGCATCAAAATAATCATCCATGTGTTCTTTCATCCAAGAAGTGAATGAAGAACCTCCACTAAAATCTGAACCAAGTAGGGAACAAAGAAAACAATGAGCTTTCAAGGGGCTCACATAAGTAGAATGTGTGCATCCATGAACATTTGTATCATCAAGAAATAAAAAAGGATGTTGCTGCCAATAATAATTTTCTCCAATCATATATCTCTTCACCCAAGTAGTGGATGAATTTCCTCCAATATCAATTGAACTAAGCAAAGAGCAAGGAAAATCATGAGTCTTCAAGTGACTCAAGTGAACATCATAAGTGCATCCATGTGGATGTGTCTCATCATAAGGTAACAAGGGATCCTGATGCAAATGAAAATAAGACATGGCTCTAATAATGTCATCATATAAATGAGAGATAGGAGTTTCATGCTCCTCATGTGGCACCATCAAAAATAAACCTTTCACCCATACTTCATTAGGATGAATGCTGCAAAATATGGAAGTGTAGGATGTAGGAAAATGAACCAACTCACCCAAATGATCAGAAAGTGCAAAAGTTTCCTCATGTGAATGCTCCATAATGGTAAGATCATGCACCTCCCTCAAAAGTGCAAAACTTTCCTCATAGGTTGGTTCCAAGGTAGTGGAATAATACACTTCTTCAAAAATTGTGTCACCATTTCCAAGAGGATACTCAAGTTCCTCTTCCACCACAACAAGTGCTTGGATATCATCAAGCTCATCTTCAAACACATCAAGAACATGAAAATTTCCATGCTTCTCATGATCTAACATGTCATGAGAATCCTCCATGCAATCTACCATATGACAATTTGAAACATGGGGGGAAGAACAAGTATATTGCAACCTTTCAAGAATTTGCTCATTTTGAATTTTGAGTTTATGAATATCCTCATTATTCTTCAAGTATGCATCATGTAATAATTCATTAAACTCAACCAAATTGTTTCTATCAAAAAGCGAAGACATGAAATTACCTTTGATTTTGCACATTTCTATTTGGATCTTCTTTTCATTCATATTCAAGGACCCTTCAAGAAAATGAGGCTCTTGCAAATGAACCTCCTCATCTTCTTCCTTCTTTCTTGGACCAACTTCATGAAGCACAAGTGTTGATGGGGAAGTTGATCTTGGTTCTTCTTCAACTGCTACAAGGTCTTCATTCTCATGCTTAATGGAACATTGGCTTGCAGCAACACTTTCAAAAGTGATCTCTATGTCTCCAAGGTATTTTACAAGAATGGCATAAACCTTTCTTCACTAACTCCGCATATTTTGGAGTATTAATATTTCATTTGGAATCAAGAAATTTAGGTGTAGTAGGCCTTGGTGTTCTCTGAAATTCATTTGCTATATTATGGGGTCCTGTGCTTGAGAAAATATGCTCACCCATTGGATTCTTTTCCTCATAATGAGAACTGTTGTTGCCTCCTATTACTCCTTTGCTCCCAAGTTGGCTAGAAAACAATTCGAATTCTTTCAGCATCTTCTTGGTCATGTCTTCAAATATTGGTTTCATGAGTTTCCTAAGCTCCTCACCATCATCTGAGGTTCCCTTTTCATCCCTAGTCATAGTTTCCTCAAAAAATTGCTCTTCTTTCCCTACTTTTTCCTCTTCAAAAAAAGCACTTTTGGTTTCAATATCTAGTGGTGTTCCCTGAATTCTTTTCCTCATGAATATCAGACCACATCAGGTGCCAATATCATGCTCTGATACCACTCTAATGTCCTTTTTTTGTAATTTATTAAAATGGTGAAATTTTCAACTTTTTCCACTAGTTCGACCTTTGTCCAGTATTGGTCTCTTGGTCTCCAAATGCTCCCAAATTTTTACAGAAGGTGTATGGATGATACTAGGACATAATTATGAGGTTCAGAGATGCTTTAGATTCTTCAAGAGGCTTCTGCAACTCTCCTTTAATTTTTGGCCAAAGTAGGGATTTTGACTAGCAATTTCTCTTTGACTAGTATTGGTCTCTTGGTCTCCAAATGACTCCAAATGTTTGTATAATGGGTCTAAATTTATTTGAGAGGTATTAAGACATATAAAAGAGGCTTATGGATTCTTAAAAACCCTTAAAACACTTCTGCAACATTCATTTACAATCTGGACAAAGTAGGGAAAATTACTAGTAATTTCGAGCTTCAAATCCCCCAAGGATAGTGGACAATGTTGGCTTCCCAAATGCTGTTAAACCCTTCCAAATTTATGAAAGGAGGTATGGTACTGATAAGTGGCTTTAATGAGATCCAAAATTTATCCTTAATTAGTTCTTATGGCCTTATGAAACTCCTTTAAATCATATGTTTATATGCAAGATTTCACATAGGGGGGGAAAAGCTAGTTATTTTCACCATGACCTATGAAATTCAAATTTTAGGTGCCACAGGATTATGCTCTATTAATGGAACTTCTTCATAACTTTAATAACACTCCATACATCAACAAAATCATAGAGAATAACTAATATAACTCGAAATAGTGTCTCTTCAAACTCCAACAACAAGATCTAGGGGAAATGGCATCATTTATGCATTGTTTGGTATTTTACATAACTCCACTTAGTATTTCAACCTAAGAGTCTCATGAGAAGTAAAAACAGAGTATATATATATCATATTACAAAGATATGGAGCCTCAATAGCTATCCCAAATAATTCATCACCTCAACAAGTGCGCCTCTCCTCAAGGAGCAAGAATATGCCAAGAAATAGAAGAATGGTTGTAGAAGAAAGCTTAAAGAGATGTGACCATGAGATTCCCTATAGATTCAACCTATAACAAAAGACTCCATTAAATATCCAAATTAAAGGTTTGAATGGCCTTTCCAATTACCAACTAGGATGGGAATCTTTTACCCTCGAAATTGGTGCTAAGGCAAGTAGAGTAGCACTCCACTAGCTCTCCTCTCCAAATGTAAAATGCATATTCTAAAATGATCAAAAGCTACCATCCTTCTTAGTTATTTTCTTTTATAAAATTCTAAGGTCCTCCATGGGTCGAATTCCTCCCAAGATATTCATGCCAACTCAAGTTGGGAAGAGATTCCCAAGTATGCCACTTGTCCTTCCAATTTTATCCCTCTCCTTCTCCAAGTTCAAATTGGTGTCTCTTTGGCTGCCAAAACTCACTTGAGCGCCCTCTTGGAGGCTATCTTTAGCCCTGACATGTCATATATGTCAGATGTCAGCCTTCAGGTCTGATTTGTGTCATAGGTGTCATAGCATCTTCATCATTGTTGTCATAGAGCTAGGGAATCTAATCCAAGTGTCTCACTAGCTCCAAAATGCCTCTTCCTCTTCCATGGGAGTTACTCTTCCACTCCAATTCGACCTTAATTGAGTCATACCAAGTATATTGACCTTCCAACTCATCCCAAGAACATTGGGATTCTTATGGATTCGAAATGACAAGAGGAGGATGCCATGTGGCATATAAAATCTAGCTTGTGTGGGTCCCACATCCTCCATGTGTCTTCATGATCAATTGCCACTTTGATTTTCCCCTTTATTTATTTATTTAGCTCATTTATTAAATATTTATGCCATTCTAATGTCCAAACATCATTTATTAGCCCCCTTATTTCAAATCCCAAAGCTTCCACCCTCGAACCTAGGGAACTAGTAATGTTCCTCCATGGCAGTTCATTTGGATGGGTATATTACAACTTTGAATTGGGAATTTCTCTTAATGTGACCCACCTTGTCCATTTGGATCTAATTTCACATTATTACTAACTTGGAATTCATTCTTGGCATTTATTTGACCCTTAGAATCCATTTGACAAACTATCATGAGTATGGCCAAGGGGCTTAGGCCATTGTGACCCAATGCAAAATTTTGGGACATAACAACAATTGCAATTGACAGACTTCACTTGATTGATGGGAGAAATGGTCTATTTCCTTGTTACAATTGCGATGAGCTTGGACACATTGCATGAGATTGTCCTCAGCCCTAGAGATCGATATTGGACACATGCGGGAAGATTATCCCAATCTCATTAAGCACTGGGAAGCATGCAATAGACAAAGGAATGCTAACCTGTTAAACGTAGAAGTCAAAATGCTCGACGGGAGAACTAGGCCCCACTACTCATGTAGTTACTCGAGTAGGAACCTATGTTGGTGCAAATATTGGAAGTGGACATTCTGACACGATTAAAAAAACAACACTCATAGCCCCAAAGTTCAACTCTATAAAGGATTTCTCACGGGATGCTATCGAAATGTTCAAAAACATTTCATAGTCTGGACTTTAATCATTGGCATTGGCTTTGAGATTTTCCAACTTACATTCCCATTTTATAGTCTACTTTTTAATCATTGGTGTTACTTTTGATTACGAGAGATTCTTTTAAGATTTTATCTGATTCTTCAAATACACACAAAAAAATAGACGTAACATCAACTACAAAACAATTCCCCATGAATTTATGATTTGTGATTTATGTAATAAAGTAATTTAAAGAATTTATTATTTATTATTTGTGTATTAAATTAATTTAAAAATCACAGTTTTGTGATTTTATGGTATGTGGTTTAATATTTGATATTTTACATGATTGAAATTTATTGTTAATAGAACGGAACATTAACAAGGGTGTAAAGGTTGGTGGTCTCGAGATGGGAACCTCATTAACACGACTAGAGTTTCTCATCCTTCCAAAACTTAGAGGATGATCAGAACTATAGGAAGAGTACTCCAAAGTGAAATCAAGGGAAAAACACTCTCACACGGGCACCCTACGTTATGAGACTATAGTTCCCTAGCCTCCCATTCTGCGCTTCTATTCATATTACCCTTCTATCCATATTACGTGGAAGCTAGAATCATGCCATGGACAGACTACGCTTCACTCATTAATATGATTATCTTTATCTAAATTGTTAAAACATATTAGTATTATTTAAATTAATAAGAATTTGAAACATTAATAAGAATTTGCATTAAACCTTAGTCGACGAGAGTCCGCCACCGACTCCTGGGGCACAACACCCAAAAAAACATCAACTACGCGGGACCAATAGACATACAAAAAATAGTTTTTACAAAATTTCTTTAATATACCAAAATTCAAACTATGCAAAAACGTAACCAATTACAAAAATTTACCATACCCCTGAATAATTAGCCTACACAAGACATAATAATAATGTACAATATTTCAAATTATTTCCTTTTGTAACTAGTTAATAATAATACATGCCATTTATTATTCGAGATTCTCATGTTCATCATTGCTCTTCAGTGATAACACATATCATATATTATTCCTCACATTTAGAAATAATGTTTATATATATGTCAATTTTATAGGTCAAATATATATGAGCACCCTCACCTATAAATGTAGGTGTCTATAAAGGAGAGACTATCACAATCATTGGTGTGAGAGGCAAATCAGGTGAGAGATGCCATTCCAATTGCACTTCCAATGGGATGCCAATGTTTAATGACGATAAAAGAAGAAAAGCATTTACATGAATGCTTGCAAACTATATAGTCCCTCAATTATTTTGTTAAATGATTTTTTAATTTTACATCATGATGTAATTTGAAAAAATTAAATGTCGAAAATGATTTTTTAAAGCAATTCAATTTTGGAGAATAACATTGAACGATCCATAAAATTTGTGCATACAACGTCGAGCATTGATGTCCAAGGTGATTTAGCCATGGTTTTCACAGGATTTAGCTCTCCTATCTTTCCATTGTAATTGCTCTTTTGTTTGCCTGGAATTCTTCAACAACCGTTCTTCTTATTGGAAATAAAGTCTAATGCAATACAACCGTTCTTCTTATGGAAATAAAGTCTACAAACAATGAAATTGGATGAAGACAAATCCAATTTTAAAAAGAGCAATCAGTTGGCTGAGCATTAAATCCTACGATAGCCATAACAATCCAAGGCTATTGGCATAGAGTACGATAGCCATAAGAATTTAAGGCTATTAGCATAGATAGAAGCCTTTGTGCAAAGCAGAAAGGTGTGCAAGGTATTATATCAGAATACACTTATTGTAACTGTAGGCGAAATATTTGTTTTGAAAGGAAACATCAATATTTGTTTAATAACCAGCAAACACTCTCAAACATTCAAACATGCAACTAGCGTAGCCGCCAGACAAAATACATTTGGACATCAACTACCATACAATATTTTTTAAACAAAACCAGAACACTCAGCCCTCAGCTCAAGTGCATCAAGAGACATCAAGAGATGGATGGGCAATGTTTAGGTCATTATTGTGCTTCTGAAATATGTAGATCAATCAAAAAATAGAAACCAAAATTGAAGATGTTGATTATGATCCCCCAAATCTAAAATAATGGCATCCATTGAAAAAACCTTAGAAAAATTTATCCATTACAAAAAAATTGCACGACACGGTTATATATGGAAATTCGTTACAAAATGACATAATATTTGCTCTAGAGTAGGAATATCAAAATGATTGGGTGTTTGTACAATAAATTTAAAAGAAATCATTATTATCTTAAAAGGTGCTTTCTACACTTTAATAAAATAATAATAAAATATTAAGTAGATAATTTTTTTATAATATTCATCTAATAAAGATATATGTTCTAATTAATTAAAACTAAAAAAAAGAATAAGACATATTTTTTAAAGTGCAAAATTTAAAGATAAATTTACATTTCAAAGATTTTATTCCTATAAAGACTTAATATATCAAATATTATTCTATAAAAAGTTAAAACAAATACCAAAATAAAAAACAATAAATATATAACCAAATTGTTTATATATTACAATGGTAAAATGGTTGGTTAAACTAAAAATATATATAAATACTTAAAAAAAAATTAACATTATAAAACCAAACAAGTTTTATATATACATTAAACTTATAACTGAATAAAATAATTTCCACCTTGAAATTAATACGGATACTAGATAAGTTATCTAGTAAAAATATTTATATGGATATATTCCATTAGGGTTAACTACGAGATAAGGCAATGTCTTCAGGTCAATTGTTTATATAATCTCGACTGTCGTTAAGCAAAATAGTTTAAAAAAACTGTATCTATGATTTGAGAGTATCACGAGTGGACCACTAAGTAATTGGATAGAAGTTTGAGAACTGGAAAAGGGGTAACATCATTCTTCATATCCTTTGTTTGGTATAGTTTTGAACAAATAAATACAAGTTATTTTGGTTAAATTTTGAATGAAGGTTCATGCATTGGGGTTTCATTTGACTGAGATTTATTTTATGTGTGATTTTAGGCAAGTGAATGCTATGATGATGAGAAGCCATGGGCTCATTTTTCATTAACAAGATAACCTTATTTGATAGGAAAATAGGAGTGATAAAAATCATTATGTTAAGTAGTAAAGTAGTACGCTAAGCAAATTTTATAAATTAATTTAATAGTTTAAATTAAAACCTATTTTTCATTAAATTTAGATAATTCATTTAAAATCTAAATTGAAAAAACATGTTTTAGAAGTGTAATTATTGGTTTTCCATATTATGATTATTGGTTTCTAAAAGTGTGATTATTGGTCTCTATAACTTTGATTATCTTTAAAGAAGTGGAAGTGTGATTATAGATTTCTATAAGTACCATTATCATTTCCACAAGTGTCATTACTGATTATCGGTAGATTATCAATTTCCAATGTTGTCTATATAACTCTATCAATGTTACAATTATTGGTTTTTATTAATTTAGCATGTGCTTTTTAATATTCACTTAAAGTCCTATATAATGATGAAGTATCGTATTTGATATATTTTTCGTACATAATTAAAGCCCAAACAAGTTGAATGAATAGTGACGAAGAAAAATTCTTTATCATCCATTGTAAAGATAGGTAAATATTTGTGTACATATTCATTTTTAGAAAAACCAACCTCTCAAAGGAGGTTAATGAAATAATGATAGATCAACTATCCTCTCTAAGGAAGATGTAATAATTACCTAAAAAGGAAGAAAACACACATAGGGGACAATTTAAACAAGTAAGAGGATTATTAAGAAGTAAATAGCTAATTTGTGAAAGGACTGTTAAGAAGTAAATTTAACTAATTTCTAAACAAATGAGAGGCTTATGAATCATGGTCATCATCATGTCGTCATGTCATAATCATCTTTTGAAGACGAGTCCTTAGGGAATTAGGGACCGGTTGCCTCATCTTCTTTCACATCATCATTAGGAGAGACATATTTGGAGGGGAAAGTGTTAGTAAAAATATCAAGACATTAATTCTCAATCTTGCTACGATTGGATTACTTTGGATCCTCTTCTTTATCCTCTTTTTTCAAGTTCATTTTGAGATGGTTTGGGGTCATCCTCTTGGGAAGGGTCATTGGAGGATTTATCCTCTTTTTCAAGTTTTATTTTATCTTCTTTTTTCAAGTTCATTTTGAGATGGTTTGGGGTCATCCTCTTGGGAAGGGTCATTGGAGGATTTATCCTCTTCTTTATCCTCTTTTTCAAGTTTTATTTTGAGATGGTTTGGAGTCATCTTAGGAGGGGTCACTAAAGAGATTGTTTGATACATTGTTTTTCTTATACATAAATATATAAACAAGTATAAATTTTATAAGTCACTACAAAAGGAAATAAACATTAGTACTAAGAAGAAGAAAAAATAAAAGGAAAAAAATACTAATGTATAGAGAAGGCAATATTAATCATATTTTAACAACATTAATCCCTACATCATGATGACATGAATGGAGTTTTTTCCAAACTAATATTGTAAAAAAATTACTGATTGAAAATATAAAAAATAATAATAGACATGCATTTTACTGTTTCATATTCTTTCCTTTTATAACTCTTTAGAATAGAAATGGATATTTTCTATATTGATATTGTCCCAAAATATTTACTAATTGAAAAGAAAAATAAATACTTTAAATATAAAAAAATTATAATATACTTACGCTTTACTTTTTACTGTTTCAAATTCTTTCTACTATTTAATAAAAAGTGCAATGTAAAATTTCACAAAAAATATATATATATTTCAATTTCATAAGTCAAATATGCATGAGCACCCTCTATAATGGCCTTGGTGCCCCAGCACTAGCCATGCCTCACTCGCCTAAGGAACCAAACTTGGGAGCCTCTTGGGTCCACAGGATGTCAGGACACTTAGGAAAAAATCCTAAGTGTTGGTCTGCCTTGTGGAAACCCATTGGCATACAAGAGGGCGTGTGACCATGGCACGAGCGCATGACCCACAAGCAAGTCGCCCAAAGGCTTAGCAAGCTTAGGCACATCACCCACCGGGGAACCCATCGGCATGGTGCTTTTGATAGCATGGAAATTCAAAGAAGGAGTGCAGCCAGGGATGGAAGCTCAGTTGACGAACTAGGGATGGAAGCTCGACTGACGAACCAACGTTGGAAGCTCTGTGATGAACTAGGGTTGGAAGCCCAGCACTTGGGGCACATGGCAGGGGTGCGCACCCACACTAAGGCACTAGTGCATGGAAAGCCTAGTCACCGAGACTTCACATGGAAGCCTGTGGATGCGAAAGCTCGACCAACACCCAACTCAACTTGGGAGTTCGGGTAGAAGCGAACCAAAAAGCACGGGGTTGAACCACCAACGAAGTAAGTGTGTCAGTCAGCCAAGATGGGTGCTAATCGGTAAGTCGGTTGCAAAGTGCATCAACAAAGGGCGTGTCAACAGTTAGGACGGGCGTGTCAAGTGGAAACCAAGGAACCAAGTGGGTGTTGACTAGTTGAGTGCAACCAATACTTGGGAAGTGGCATGGTTGACTAAGTGGGTAAGATGACCAAAACGGTTAGCATGTGGACCAAGCAGTTGGCAAGAGGACCAAAGAAGGGCATCAGCTGGGTGGGAGGAAATGAAGGCATGGACCAAGGAGACGACTATAGGGTGGGAGGAAATGAAGGCATGGACCAAGGAGACGACTATAAATACACTGCTAAGTCTCAACCAAAGGAATCAATTGGCAAGGAAGAGTTACAACACAAGGGCTCGCACTAAGGAAAAAGAATGAAGTCTAGTCATCCACAGTAGCTGGCATACCATGGGTGCGGACATTGTTACAGTCAGAAGACAATATTTTTCTAGGTTTTGGGCTCTTTGTAATTTTGGTTAGAACTTGGGGTTTATGCGATTCGGCTTGTTTGTGCCACACAAGGAGTGTTGTCAGTTTGGGCACCTCCATTCTATGTACTTCTTGTTCTTATGTAACTTGCCAACATTTATACAAAGCTTGTAGAGATCCCGTTTGGGATTTCCGCCACTCTATATTATTGTGTTATGTTTACTTGCATGGTGCATGTTTACTTGTGAAAATGGATAAGTGTATAATGTTGTGTTAACTCATATAATTGGATAAGTAAAAAGTGTAATCTAGAACAAGTGTGTTGCAGATATAAAAGAGTTAAGTGTGTTTGCAACCGATTTTGGTGTAGTTTGTCGGAGTGTGCTCGTGTTGGCCAAACCCACGGGAGGCATCCGGGAGTGCTACATGACTTGGAAGACCGTAGTAAAGCGTGTTTGTTTGAAGCCCATGACAGGTGGTATCAGAGCTCGTTTTACCACGATAGTTGAAGGGATTGTAGATATCTCTTCACCACTCTTCTTGGGAATATGTGGTATTATAGATTTGTTGAAGTTGTGGATTGGAGCTTGCAGACAACTCTTGTGAAGAGGTTCTTTAAGAGTACAATCTGTTGAGGGTTCGTGACAGTTGGAATCTTGCAAGAGTTGGCTGCGGAGACAGCTCCTGGATGCACGCATCATTACTTGGATGGGGCAGTGTGGAAAGCAGCTTGGTTTTATACTTGGAGTGTAGCCTAGTTGGGGTGCACCTGGGAGCCTTGTTGCGGTAAGGCAGATGAAAGCATAAGTGTTCGATGGACAACTCGTTGGGAGGTTCTCACAAAGGTCAGTTGTGGAGGCAGGTGATAGTTTGGTTGTAGAAACAAGAATGTACCCAAGTAGAGTTGTGGTCCATGAATAGGGTGCTTGGTGAAGTGTTGAATTTTGGCTAAGTGTCAAAATGGTGAAATCAAGGAAGAACGTAGATCCAATAGTGAAGCTAAAGGTGGAACTCGAAATGGTGTCTGATGCAGAGGAAAATTCCTTGCATAAATATATCTCGGTTTAGAAAGAATCCAGGGTGAAGAAATAAGTCATTGCGCTTGAGAAAAATGTCGATCTAATCGATGCGACACTATGTCAGGAGGCTCACAGGTTGGACACCTTGGAGACTGACTTGAGTCGATGTCGAAGCCACTATGACGAGACTGTGAAGAAGGTTGGTGAGTCTGTGGACTTGGAAGCTACACTAGAGATGAGAGACATGACTGCCATAATTAATGGGTTGGTTGATGCAATGGAAATGTTGCAACAACACGTTATGAGCAGGCATGATCTAGAAGGAAGAATTGAGAAGCTTGAATAAATGGTCGACGAGCTTCGCAAGATGGTTGAAAGTCATAACGAAATAATAGTTTTGTTGAAGCATGCTATGGATAGTGGGCATGGCACCGGTGCGACCATGAATATTTGCATGAAGGAACCAGAATTGTATGATGGCGCGAGAGATTCCAAGCTATTAGGAAACTTTTGTTGGGATGTGGAGCAATATTTGGATCAGATGAATGGAAGTTCAGATGAAGCCAAAGTAAAAGTTGTTTCCATGTTTCTCATCAGAATGAATAAGTTATGGTGGAGAACCCATGCAGAAGACTTTGCCGCAAGGAAGGTGACTGGACAAATTGAAAATTGGGAGCATATGAAAGCTCCGTTGAATAACTAGTTTGGACTAGGAAACCAAGGGTGAATTGCCCGCAACGAGTTGACGAAACTCAAGCACAAAGGCAGGCTCCAGACGTATATCAAGGCTTACACAAGTCTGATGATCGAGATCAAGGATATGAGCTAGGAAGATAGTCTCTATCACTTCATGAAGGGATTGTAGACTTGGGCACAGGAATATCTATGACGCCAAGGAGTCAAGACCATTGCGGAGGAAATCTGAGCCACGAATCAGTTGTTGGACTATCGAACGAACGATAAGCCAAGGATAACAATGAAGGAAGTGAGAAGTTCCAAGGCAAGTTCAAGAAGAGGAATTTCAAAGGCAATACGAAACAAGGGGAAAGGCATGAGGATGAGAGGCCAAGAACGCAGAAGCACCCAAAGACAAAACAAAGACGATTTCTTGCTACATATGTGCAAAGGACCACTTTGCGAAATACTATCCCTTGCGACCATAGAAGGTGGTTGCGGTTGTACAAGAGCCAACAGTTGGAATGTTTCAAGTAGTCAATGTTGTTCTTGAGGAAGAAACGAAATAAACTGCGGACGAGGACTTGGCAAGGTTGTGCTTCATCCATGCAGAATTTAGTGGGAAGAAGGTCTTGTCATTGGTTGACAGCGGCGCCACCCATAACTTTGTGAAAGAGGAGGTAGCAAGATGGATCAGGCTACGGATTGAGCTTTAGTAGACAACATTCAAGGCAGTCAATTCTCAAGTGGAGAAAGTGGTTGGCGTAGCTAACCAAGTGCCGTTGAAAATTCAAGAATGGTCAGGAGAGGCAAACTTCACCATTGTTCCGTTAGATGATTTTGATATGATGTTGGAACATGATTTCATGTGCAAAGAAAAGGAAGCTCCTATGCCACACCTAGATTACTTGGCATTCATGTCGCAGGAGAGCCCAATCTATGTGAAGACGGTGAAGAAACCGCAGGGAGATAGTAGAGTCACGTCCATGATGATGACACCTTCCGCAGGAACAACAGGTCCTCATAACAACGATGGGAATAGTGAGGAGAAATCAATAAAGGTGTATGTTGTTCAATTGGAAAAATGAATGGAAACCATGGAAGATATAGTCGATTTGGCTATGACAAGCTTGGAGAAGCTTGTTAGGTTTTGCAAGTCCATGGATAAACGCAAGTGTTGTCAAGAAGTATGCATTGCAGATGAACAAGCAATTGGTGCGGCACCTAAGTTGGACTTAGGCACTTCGGCTGTGGACATGGGCAGTCTTAGGCAGACGATCCATAGGCACAACACTTGTTTGTTCAAGGCGATGGCACAATCAGTGGGAACGTGTCATTCCTTCTTTACTTAACCAGAAAGGAAGAAGACAAGGAAAAGGTTGGCAAGGGTGTGGGCCGGAAGTGCCTCCCACCCACACTCCTTGATTAATGAAGCCACAACATCATACCCCTACTAATGGCGACGATGGGCGTGGCTACGGGAGCTTCAAGTAAGGGAGCATGCCGGAAAGAAGGACAAAAGGAAATTGACAGGCAAGTTGGTTTTGCATAGTAGCAGACACATGGTGTGGTCTCATGTAGATAGGGAATCAGAACGAACACCATCAAACTCCGATTGAACAAACTGATCACCAAGGAAGTTGGGAGGAACAAAGAAGGATGAACCATGTGCACTGGCAAAGAAGAAGCACAACGAGTGAACTAGCTAGTCGATTGCAGGAAGCAGGCAACAACAGGACGCATCTTTAGCAGCGGAAGTCGGTTAAGGATAACGTTGTCGGGACAACAATAATTTTGAGTGGGGGAGGATGTAACGGACTTGGTTCCCTGGCACTAGCCACACCTCACTTGCTCAAGGAACCAGACTTGGGAGCCTCTCAGGTTTGCAGGATGGTAGGACACTTAGCCAAAAATCCTAAGTGTTGGTCTACCTTGTAGAAACCCATTGGAATACAAGAGGGCGTGTGACCATGGCACAAGCGCACGACCCACAATAAATTCACCCAAAGGCTTAGCAAGCTTGGGTGCATCACCCACCGGGGATCCCATCGGCACGGTGCGGTTGACAACACAAAAATTCAACGAAGGAGTGCAACCAGGGATGGAAGCTCAGCTAATGAACCAGGGATGGAACCTCGGCTGACGAACCAGGGTTGGAAGATCCGTGAGGAACTCGGGTTCGAAGCCCCTCTCTTGGGGCACACAACAAGAGTGCGCGCCCACACTTGGGAACCGGTGCATGGCAAGCCCGATCATCGAGACTTCACATGGAATCCTGTGGACGTGTAAGCTCGACCAACACCCAACTCAACTTAGGCTCTTGGGTAGAAGAGAACTGGAAAGCACGGGGGTGAAGCACCAATGAAGTATGGGCGTCGGTCGGCCAAGATGGGCATGGATCGACATTTCTGTTGCAAAGTGGACCGGTAAGGGGCGCGTCAAGCGGAAACCAAGGAACCAAGTGGGCATCGACTAGTTGGGTGCAACCAATACTTGGGAAATGGCATCGTCAACTTAGTGTGAGAGATTACCAAAACGGTTAGCATGTGGACCAAGCAGTTGGAAAGAGGACCAAACAAGGGCATCATCTAGGTGGGTGGTGACCAAGGCATGGACCAACGAGACAACTATAAATACATGGCTAAGTCTCAACCAAAGGCATCAATTGGAAAGGAAGAGTTATAGCACAAGGGCTCACACTAAGGTAGCAGAATGAAGTCGGGTTTTCCAGAGCAGCTGGCAGGTTGTGGGTGCGGACACTGTTACAACTGGGAGACAGTATTTTTTAGGGTTTTGGGCTATTTGTAATTTCGGTCAGAACTTGGGGTTTTTGCGGTTTGGCTTGTTTGTGCCATGTAGGGAGTGTTGGCAGTTTGGGCACCTCCGTTCTATGTAATTATGTTTCTGATGTAACTTGCCAACATTTATACAAAGCTTGAGGAGAGCCCAGTTGGGGCTCCCGCCACTCTATATTGTTGTGTTATGTTTACTTACATAGTGTAATGTCCCCATTTTGACCCCCTTTGCATTAAATCGTAAATGATGTAAATATTGTTATTTAATCATGGTGAGGAGCTCAAGGGCAAGGCCCCACCATTTATTTAGCGTTTTATGTATCGGCAATTAAAAATAGATGCCTATGGTTCTTGTGCTAGATAGGCACAATGTAAATAAGACATCATGTAAATACGAATTTTAATGAAAATACCCACAACTAGCTATGCAATGCAACAAAGAGATGGGGGCATGATTCTACAAGGAATAGGGAGGGAAATTATTCAAACCCTTGAGCCAATGGTGTTAATCCATGTGTCAATAAGAAAACCCATAAACCACCAACTACCCATTTTGGGTTATGGACCCAATCATTTAATTCTTCCAGAAATTGGTTGAGGCAGTTAATGCCTTGGGAATGAAGAGGTATGGCAGCCAATTTTGTGCATGGGCAAGCCATCAACCTGGGAAATCGTATTTTGTCTCCTTGGGAAAGAAAACACTCATGAAATGGTGCCCAAAGCCATTCTGAACAGTCAGTCTCTCCTCTCTCACGCAGTCTAAACTACTAGGCCTTTTCCCATCACGTTTTTCACCATGTTTCCTACATTTTCCATGCCTGGGAGCCCATTTTTTCATTGGACAACAGCTGGGAGAGAAGGGCCACGATTTGGGACTGTTATGGAGGCCGTTTTTGCCCCAGAATGTCCATGGGCGTTTTTCTAAAAATGGATTTGGCTTCCCAGGGTTGTTCCCCATCTTCTAGTTTTGTTTTTGGGTTACCCACGTTTTTCTGAAGTTAATGAAAACCCCATCTTTGGGCATCTCACTGTGAAAACGTTTCTTCATGCCCAGCACTTAGACTTCTGTGGTTATGTGCATCCCTATTTTGATTTGAACCTATGAGCAAGAAACTTGGACTGGTAGTGGACAGAATTGAATTGATAAACCTAGTGGAGGGAGTAACCTCTCAAGAAGATCAAGAGGGCTTTGGCTACTTTTCTATGCACACCCTGAGAGCATTAGAAAGGAAGGTATGGCTTGAGGGACTGTGTGGCAGTGAAGAGAATACTTCCTTGTGTTGGGTGTGTAGGCATTGTGAGTGCCAAGCTGAATAGATCTGGGAGGGGTATCCATAGCTCTGTGGTTGAGCTCACTAGCTTAGCAATTCTTCCTTTCCATTTCCTAGCAGCCTGATAAACCCAATTGTAGATTGGCTTGACTCATCTTGGTGTATGCTTGGCTATGTGTGAGTCTGTTGTTCCCTGGTTCCTTGTAGAGATCATGCCCAGCTCGGGGGTGGCAGTTGTATCAAGAGGTTGATAAGCACAGCTGGTATATGGTTGGGTGGAACTTTGCAGTTGCATAGCTGGTTGCTCGAGGCTACTTTGTTGAAGATAAGTACTCTCATGTATTTAAATTATGTATTGTTTTAATTGATGAATGACATGAATATCTTGAATGTGTGATGGAGGTGTAATTGATACTACTTGCGCTGTGTTTTTTCATATGTTATACACTTCCATATGTTCTTTCAATTATGTGAATGCTTAGTTCAAAGTTCATGGGGCTGGCTAGATGCCCGGTGTTAGCATCACGTCCTCTCTATCATGCTGGTATGGTAGGAGGGGACGTTACATTTTGGTATCAGAGCTGCTGGTTGCAACATTGGACCTCTATGGGCCAAATCCAATCACAACCACTTGGGAAGATCTCTTCCTGATCACCACAAGTCTCAGCATTGGGCCTAAACATGCTAAGTTGGATAGGTTACAGAGGTAAGATCACCTCCTGCTGAGCAACATTCATCACTAAAAGAAGGGAAGATTTCAAAAAAAAAAAAAAATTCTTAAGAGTTTTTGGAAATTTTTGTTTAAGTCTGTTTTGGGAAGAGTTCGGAAAATCGTTCCGAAATTTGCGGTAGAGTTCCGCGAACCGCCCCGAAACTGCAGAAGGAATTCTCTTCCAAAATTGCGGAAGGAATTATCTTCCGAAATTGTGGAAGGATTCCGCGAGTTGTTCCGCAACGCGGAAGAATTCGGCGAACTGCTCCGAAATAGCGAAAAAATTTTCTAAGTGTTCGGCGTTGAAAGGAAATTTTCGGAAGGAATTCTCTTCCGAAATTGCGGAAGGATTCCGCGAATCGTTTCGCAATGCGGAAGAGTTCAGCGAGTGGGCTCGAAATTTGCGGAAGAGTTCCGCGAACCGCCCCACAACTGCGGAAAGAATTCCGGAAAGTCTTCCGCAACTGCGGAAAGAATTTCGGAATGTCTTCCGAAATTGTGGAAGGGTTCCGCTAGTCGTTCCGCAATTGCGGAAGCACTCGGAAAACCGCCCCGCAATTGCGAAAGCATTCCGCGAATGGCTCCGCAACTGCGGAAGCATTCTCTGAATCGCTCTGCAACTGCGGAAGCATTCCGCGAATCGCTCCGCAACTGCGGAAGCATTCCGTGAATCACTCTGCAACTGCGGAAGCATTCCGCGAATTGCTCCGCAATTGCGGAAGCATTCGGCGAATCGCTCCGCAACTGCGGGAGCATTCAGCAAATCACCCCGCAATTACGGAAGTGTTTGGTGAACCGCCCCGCAGCTGCGGAGAGATTTGTAACAAGGGGGAAATCCCCCTTGACCCCCTTTTGTCCCCCTCATATGTCGTTGATTGTGAGAAAACTCGATGATTTGACAATTGTCAATATAACATTTTCCCACATGCATGAAATTAAGTTATGAATTCTGAGAATATAATGCAGCTAACAATTGTGTGGATAAACACATTTTGCAGAATCATAGTTACATCAGGGTAGCACTCTAGATAGTGCAGTTGGAAAGTTTTAGATCTTGGTTGGGCCAAGAAAATCAACATTATGGATGATGCACAAGATCCTTATGAGCCTGAGACAGATGTCATGGGGGAGAACATACATGTTGAAAATGTTGAAACCGAATCTAATAGGAGAAGAAATCAAGAGACTCCTCCAGGTATTGCAGCCACCATGAGAAGCCTAAGGGTGGAGTTGCAAAGTTGTAGAGAAGATAATGAAAGGATGATTAAGGCTCAGGAAGAACAAAATCAGTTGAATGCAGCTATGCTACAGAGTTTAACAGACATCCAAAGGCAAATAAACTATGGGCATCAGACATCAAATCTAGAAAGGGGTGGGAGTAGTTCTAGAAGGAATTCCCGCAAGAGGGCCAGTAGCCCAAGAAGAGTTTCTATAGACACAACATATAGTCCAGAAATCTCTTCTAATGAATCATCTAACTCTAAAGAATCCATTGAGGATTCAATCTCTTCATCTCGCAGAAGTAAGAGGAAGAAGCACTACAAGAACAATTCACATGGGGAATTTAAGAAGGCAAAACCTCCTATATTTGATGGAGAGGTAAAGTCCGGTCAAAAAGCTGAAGCTTGGATTCTTGGGATGAGAAAATATTTCCAAGTCCAAGACTACTCTGGAAATATGAAGGCAAGGGTAGCCATCTTCAACTTGAATGGAAGAGCATCTATATGGTGGGAACACATCAGGCAAGTGAAGAAGATCAAGGAAAGGAAGATTGTGTGGAAGCAGTTCAAGAAATACTTCAAGCAGAAGTACCTCTCTGATAGGTACTATGATGATAAGATCAAAGAGTTCCATGAGCTGAGATTGGGACAATTGACCATGGAAGAATATGCAAACAAGTTCTTGGAGCTGCCGAGGTATGTCAGGTATATTCGAGATGATAAGGTGAAAATTCAGCGTTTCCTAAGTGGACTGCCCCAGTCATATAAAGACACAATTGAGTTCGATGAACCTCGAACTCTAGAGGAGGCCATAAGAAAGGCCAAGTATTGCTTTGATCAAAACAGAAGCAAACCAGAATTCCATAAGGCATGGAAGGATAGGAAAAACAAAAAGTTTGATCAAAGGAAGAAGGGGTTCAAGCCTCCTCAATTCCGGAATCAGCAAAGGAAACCATCACAGGTTGTGACTAAGCCAACTAGGATGATGGGAGACAAGCCAAGAGATCCAAAGGAACCAAGAGAACCACTTCAATATTGGGGTTGTGGAGGAGACCACATGCTTAGGAACTGTCCACATCGGAATGGGAATGCAAATCAAGTTCACAACATCCAAGGAGCTGGAATTGTGGGTCAAGTGGCGAGGACAATCCCTAGAATCTATGCAGCAGTATAAGACCGCCAGGCAAATCATCAATCAACTGTGGTTGAAGTTGAAGGTAAGATTGCTAAGCAATCTGTTTCTATTTTTATTGATCCTAGATCTACTCACAGTTATGTCACTCGTAGAATTGTTGAGATTTGTGCTTTCAAGAAATTAAAGCATAGTAAATCATGGTTAGTTCAACTAGCCACTGGAACCAAGAGAAAAGTTAGTGAAATAGTAGAGAAATGTCCATTAGAGATGGATGGGCTATTCACTTATGCAGATCTGAATATTTTACCATTGGGTTCCTATGATATTCTCATTGGAATGGATTGGTTAGAAGCACACAGGGTTAAACTTGATTGCTACAATAAGACATTTGAATGCATGGACAAAGAAGGAAACCCGAGGGTTGTAAAAGGGATTCCAAAGGTGACTTTTGTTAGACAGGTTTCAGCCATGCAGCTGAAGAGGTTCTGTAGGAAGGGATGTCAACTGTATGCAGCCCACATTTTAGAGGCAGCAGAGAATGAAACTCTTAAATTGGAGGACTATCATGTATTGCAAGAATTCAGGGATGTTTTTCCTGATGAGATTCCAGGACTCCCTCCAAAGAGAGACATTGAATTTACAATTGAACTTGTGCCAGGAGTGGCACTAGTGTCTAAGACACCCCACAGGATGAGTACACCGGAATTGCTAGAATTATAAATGCAATTACAAGAGTTGCTGGAAAAGAAATATATTAGGCCAAGTGTGTCCCCGTGGGGAGCACCGGTTCTATTTGTGAAAAAGAAAGATGGAACACTCAGGTTATGTATTGACTACAGGCAGTTGAACAAAGTCACTATGAAGAACAAATACCCATTGCCCCGAATTGATGACCTTTTTGACCAAATGAGAGGAGCAAAGGTATTTTCAAAGATTGAGTTGAGGTCTGGTTACCATCAAGTAAGAATCAAAGAGGAGGATATTCATAAGACAGCCTTTAGAATGAGGTATGGGCACTATGAGTTTGTAGTGGTACCATTCAGTCTCACAAACGCACCGGCTACATTCATGTGTCTCATGAATAATGTTTTTAGCAAGTATTTGGACAAGTTTGTTCTTGTATTCCTAGACGACATTCTCATCTATTCTAAGAATGAAGAAGAGCATGAAGAACATTTGAGAATGACAATGCAATTACTAAGGGAGCATAAGCTGTATGCAAAGTTGAGCAAATGTGACTTTTATAAAGATAGAATTCATTATTTGGGTCACATCATCTCCGATGAAGGAATATCTGTAGAACCTGAGAAGATTGAAGCCATTATGAATTGGCCAACTCCAAGGAATGTGACTGATGTGAGATATTTTATGGGCCTTGCTGGTTACTACAGGAGGTTTATCGAAGGATTCTCTAAGGTTTCAAACCCAATCACTTCTTTGCAAAAGAAGGGGATAAAGTTTGAATGGTCACCAAGATGTGAGGAAAGTTTTCAACGGTTGAAGAATCTTCTTACAAGTGCACCAATTTTGAAAATTGCAGACCCAGGAAAAGACTTTGTGGTGTGTACTGATGCATGCAATCAAGGACTTGGAGGAGTTCTTATGCAAGACAACCACGTGATATGCTATGAGTCAAAAAAGTTGAAGGAGCATGAGAAGAACTATGCTACTCATGATATAGAGCTTGCAGCCATAGTACATGCCTTAAAGATGTGGAGACATTACTTAATGGGAAGAAAATTTGAGTTAAGGACAGACCATTGTGGTCTGAAATACTTGTTTGATCAGGCAACTTTAAATGCTCGGCAAGCTAGATGGTTGGAATTTTTGTGTGAATTTGATTTTGAAATCAAACACATAAAAGGGAAAGAAAACAAGGTGGTTGATGCACTTAGCAGGAAGGTACATGAAATGTATGTGGCAGCACTTAGTACCTGCCAACCAGATTTGAAGCAACAGATTGTTAACCATATTGTTGAGGATGAAGTGTACATGCAGATAAAGGACAAATTGCAGCAGCAAGACCTTGGCAAGAAGTATGAAGGCTATCATTTGGAAGAAGGAGGACTTCTTACTTATAAGAATAGAGTCTATATTCCAAATGTGGCAGATTTGAGGAGAATTGTTATGGATGAAATCCATAAAGCTCCATACTCTTGTCACCCAGGATATCAGAAAACAATTGCTACAGCAAGAAAATACTATTTCTGTCCAGGCATGAAGAAGGATGTCGCTGAATACATTTCTAAATGCATGGAATGTCAGCAAGTGAAGAGTGAACACCAACATCCAGCAGGTTTATTGCTTCCAGTGCCAATTCCAGAATGGAAATGGGAAGTAATATCCATGGATTTTATTACTTGATTGCCAAAAACTGTGAGACAACATGATTCCATCATGGTTGTGGTGGACAAGTTAACAAAGGAATCACATTTTATACCGGTTAATTCCACACATAAAGCCGATGCCATTGTAAACATTTTCATGGAGGAAATTTTCAGATTACATGGGTTGCCTAAGGCAATAATTTCTGACAGGGATACCAAGTTCACTTCCAATTTTTGGAAAGGTCTCTTTGCAAATCTAGGTACACAGCTAAGCTTTAGTACCGCATACCATCCTCAAACAGATGGGAAAACAGAAAGAGTAAATCGGGTGCTTGAAGACATGCTCCGCATGTATGTAATGGACAAACCATCCAAGTGGGAAGATTATCTACACTTGGTAGAATTCGCATATAACAATGGGCAACAAGCATCGTTGGGAATGAGTCCTTATGAGGCTTTGTATGGAAGAAGGTGTAGGACACCAGTGACTTGGGACAATCTAGTGAACAGAATTGTTCTTGGGCCAAAATTGCTTAAGGAAATGGAGCAAGAAGTTGCCAAGATCAGACAGAATTTAAAAACAGCCCAGGATAGACAGAAAAGCTATGCAGATAAGCATAGGATCCATAGGGAATTCAATGTTGGGGATCATGTGTATCTTAGAGTGAAATCAAGGAAGAGTTCCTTGAAGCTTGGGAGTTGTGCCAAGCTATCACCTAGATATTGTGGGCCATTTGAAGTGCTTGAAAGAATAGGACCAGTTGCATATAGACTTGCATTGCATGCTAGCACTAAAGCTCATAATTTTTTTCATGTCTCTTTGCTTAAGAAATATGTACACGATCCTAACCATGTGATTAATTGGTATGTGATCCAGGTGGAACCCGAGGGAGAATTCCAAACCAATCCATTGCGCATCCTAGACAAGAAGGTAACATTGCTTCGGAACCGAGCCATCGAACAGGTAAAGGTGCAATGGAAACACTACGGTCCCGATGAGGCTACATGGGAGTTGGAGGATGCCATGAGGGTGGCATATCCATTTTTGTTCAATTTTGATGAGCACTGAGGACAGTGCTAATGTAAGGGGAGGGGAATGTAATGTCCCCATTTTGACCCCCTTTGCATTAAATCGTAAATGATGTAAATATTGTTATTTAATCATGGTGAGGAGCTCAAGGCCAAGGCCCCACCATTGATTTAGCGTTTTATGTATCGACAATTAAAAATAGATGCCTATGGTTCTTGAGCTAGATAAGCACAATGTAAATAAGACATCATGTAAATACGAATTTTAATGAAAATACCCACAGCTAGCTATGCAATGCAACAAAGAGATGGGGGCATGGTTCTACAAGGAATAGGGAGGGAAATTATTCAAACCCTTGAGCCAATGGTGTTAATCCATGTGTCAATAAGAAAACCCATAAACCACCAACTACCCATTTTGGGTTATGGACCCAAACATTTAATTCTTCCAGAAATTGGTTGAGGCAGTTAATGCCTTGGGAATGAAGAGGTATGGCAGCCAATTTTGTGCATGGGTAAGCCATCAACCTGGGAAATCGTATTTTGTCTCCTTGGGCAAGAAAACACCCACGAAATGGTGCCCAAAGCCATTCTGAACAGTCAGTATCTCCTCTCTCACGCAGTCTGAACTACTGGGCCTTTTCCCATCACATTTTTCACCATGTTTCCTGCATTTTCCATGCCTGGGAGCCCGTTTTTGCATTGGACAGCAGCTGGGAGAGAAGGGCCACGATTTGGGACTGTTATGGAGGTCGTTTTTGCCCCAGAATGTCCATGGGCGTTTTTATAAAAATGGATTTGGCTTCCCAGGGTTGTTCCTCATCTTCTAGTTTCATTTTTGGGTTACCCATGTTTTTTTGAAGTTAATGAAAACCCCATCTTTGGGCATCTCACTGTAAAAATGTTTCTTCATGCCCAGCACTTAGACTTCTGTGGTTATGTGCATACCTGTTTTGATTTGAACCTATGAGCAAGAAACTTGGACTGGTAGTGGACAGAATTGAATTGATAAACCTAGTGGAGGGAGTAACCTCTCAAGAAGATCAAGAGGGCTTTGGCTACTTTTCTATGCACACCCTGAGAGCACTAGAAAGGAAGGTATGGCTTGAGGGACTGTGTGGCAGTGAAGAGAATACTTCCTTGTGTTGGGTGTGTAGGCATTGTGAGTGCCAAGATGAATAGATATGGGAGGGGTATCCATAGCTCTGTGGTTGAGCTCACTAGCTTAGCAATTCTTCCTTTCCATTTCCTAGTAGCCTGATAAACCCAATTGTAGATTGGCTTGGCTCATCTAAGTGTATGCTTGGCTATGTGTGAGTCTGTTGTTCCCTGGTTCCTTGTAGAGATCATGCCCAGCTCGGGGGTGGCAGTTGTATCAAGAGGTTGATAAGCACAGCTGGCCTATGGTTGGGTGGAACGTTGCAGTTGCATAGCTGGTTGCTCGGGGCTACTTTGTTGAAGATAAGTACTCTCATGTATTTAAATTATGTATTGTTTTAATTGATGAATGACATGAATATCTTGAATGTGTGATGGAGGTGTAATTGATACTACTTCCGCTATGTTTTTTCATATATTATACACTTCCATATGTTCTTTCAATTATGTGAATGCTTAGTTCAAAGTTCATGGGGCTAGATGCCCGGTGTTAGCATCACGTCCTCTCTATCATGCTGGTATGGTAGGAGGGGACATTACACATAGTGCATGTTTACTTATGAAAATGGTTAAGTGTATAATGTTGCGTTAACTCATATAATTTTCTAAGTAACTAGTGTAACCTAGAACAAGTGTGTTGCAGATATAAAAGTGTTAAGTGTGTTTGCAACCAGTTTAGGCGTAGTCTACCAGAGTGTGCCTGTGTTGTCCAAACCCACGGGAGGCATCCAGGGAGTGCCATACGACTTGGCAGACTGCAATAAAGCAGGTGCATGCCAAGCTCGTGTCACCATCACCTATAAATGTACTTGTCTATAAGGGAAAGACTATTATAGTCGTTGGTGCAAGAAGCTAATCTAGTAAGATGCCATGCCATAGTAGAGCCAAAGTTTACTTACGATATGAAGAGAACAAAAATTTTCATTGATGATAGTTATTTCATTGCAACCGGGTAAATCAAATTCTAAGTGATGCAATTCAATAAATTGAATGTCCAAAAATGTAAATGATGAGAGATATTCAGTTTGAGCTTCATATTTATATTTATTTTGATAAGTATGATATTAATTTTTTTTACATTTTATGAAGAATGTTTTAATATTTTTTTTTACAATGTGTTTCATTGGGTGTTTGACCCCAACACATTTTACTTACAACTCACAACTTTCAAACACTTTAGCTAACCCATCAGGCTAAGAATGTTTTAATATATCATCATAGTTAATAATATAATAGGTATAAAGTTGTTAAATTTATTAACTTAGATTCAAATTATAGTTTGAATTGTTAACTGATTTGGTTTTTGAGTTTCTCGAAGAAAGTTGACGGGGCACTGCATCTACTGCAATAAAAGAAAAGAAGTAACACTTATATCCGTCGGTCTCTTCGTGGCACCCTTCGTTAGTTGGGGTCGATTTAAGGAAGAGGCAGACGTTACAACAGTAGATGTCATGTGAGAGCAAGAGGTAGAAACTGCCCAGCCTTTAGCAAGCACTGCACTGCGGTTCCTGCCACTGTAAATAATTACACATCCATTGTGGTTCCTGCTACTGTAAATAATTACACTTCCATAATGATACGCCCATTTCTTTCCCTTTAGCTTCGTGGTAGTGGACCCCTTATGGTTGCACATTATGAGAAAGTTTTTTTCTATCATTTTATTAATATTTTTTTATCAATATCAATATAAACAATATATGATGTAAACTTACAAATAAAAAAAATGTATTAAATTAGATAAACATAAACACAATTATGCAATAGATCCATATTAAATATTATACATAATATTTAGAAATGATAACATCTTTACCTATATGTTTTTTTTTTTACAGAAACGGTTGAGTAGCTTTGATTATATATAGAAAAAACGGAAATTACATAAAAAAGAGGACAAATTGCTCCCATAACAGGGTGGCATCCATCACTCCTTGTTCATCTTCTTCAAGCTTATAGCTAGTATGATATTTTCCAGTTCTGTGAAAACTATAACACCTTACAAACTATCCAAGAAGGAAAATGCGGAAATAAAACATAGCTACAGTGCTTCCTTATACAAAAACTAAAGTATGGATCTTTCTAAGAGAGTGATAAGCCTATGAAGTATTTCCAAACTGTAGATTTCAAAAAAACAGAGTAAAAACATTAAAAAAAAGTAGTAGCATATCGAAGCCCAAAACATTGAGAATCCAACCATCAAGCTGCTAGCAGTGGAGACTAGTGTCCATTATTGCGCCTTCAGACTTTTCCATCACGTTCTTGTCGTTGCTGAGGTCGACGTAATTTCCATAATGTGCCATAAACCTTTTCATCTTGTCCATCTTCCTGTTGAGTTCTTCCATCTTACTACTCATAGCTTCAACATTTGGGTTTTTACGGTTCTTATGTGGATAACAGAGGCCCAGAGTCTCTTCCAGATGCTCCACCTTCTCAGCAACCTTACTATTCTGGAGCTTAAACTTCGAATTTGTTGCTTGCGCCATGGAGTAGAGATGATTCAAAACCTTTTTGAATTCCATATTCTCATTTAGAACCAAGCGAAGTTTAATTTCAAGATCTTGGATGTGTTCCATCATATCCCCTTCATCCTGCCTTTTACTATACCTATTTTCATACCCCTGAGGCCTTCCAGATCCGGCCTGCCTATGACAGTGGCCAAGCACAGAGGTACTGGTATGCCCATCTTCCATCGGGGCACCATTATCTTCGTCCAACATCGGGATATCCCATATGTAGGCGCCGAGAGAATTTCTGATGAGCTTGCTGCATCTCAGGCATTTCGAATAAAACTCAAACCCTTCCTGAGGAGGATGCCCAGAGATGTGGTGTTCCATATTCAAAACAAGACCTCGGATCCAGACAGAGAATGAATTCAGATAGGAAAACCCAACGCATCTATCGTAATCCAAGCAAAGAAAGATATGAACAGACACCAAGTCGTCTCGTCTTAAACTAATACCCAGATTTTGCATGCCTGCCAACTGTTTATCTGACCGAATGCAATTAATGCAGAGGTGAGTGGATATCCTACACGTATCCAAATGACCGTCGGTAGGCAGGGTTGTGGTTCCAAGAAACAATTGTGCTTGATATCTATAGATTGATAATGTCATTGATATGTGGAGAGCCCTTGATTTAGGGTGAGAAATTAGGCTATGGGATCCATATGTTTTCATGGATGACATTGTCGCATTCAAGATAACCATAGAGGAGCCCCACTCCTTTTTTAGCCATGCAGTCCGCTTACCCATTTAGACCTCTTAGAGTATGGAGATAATTGACATCTTTGAATTCCTTGCTAATGTTATTCAGGAGATGGTGCATCTTAGTGGAGGGGATCTTCTATTTGGTGACGATGTTTTTGGCTTCTCTTATGGTGATTGGTGAGTCCCCTATAACCGTCAAATTCTCAATTCCCAAGTCTCTAGCAATCTCTAGACCTTTGATAAGACCGAGCCATTCCACTCCATTGTTAGTCTTTTTCCCAATGCCCCAAGCAAACTCTCTCTGTTTGTTCCCCTTGGAGTCAAAGATTACCTCCCCCGCACCTGCCAACCCTGGAACATATTTACCTCTATGTTAACTCAATATTAAAGAGATTATAGCATCTGTACATATATGTTTTTATAATATATTATTTTACAAAAATAAAAATAAAAACAATAATAATAATAATGCTAGAAAATAATGTTTGAATTTCATTAGTACATTTTTTGTTATTTCAGATTATTACTTGTAGATGTATCCATAACCATATGTTATAGATGTAACCTTAATAAATTGAACCCATTAAAAATGAAAAACTATTTTAAAAAAATGATCACACGATAAGTGTTCATAGGGATCAAATCTTTGAGGTATAGACATTTTTTTAAGTGAAAATATTTCACTAAAGGTTTTCACCTCAAGAGATTTGATCATTTTTGGTGCATGATATATCCGAAGTTAAAAATGGATCTATGTTAGTAATATCATTCATAAAGACCTAAAAAAGATATAAAAATAAAACATGCATAATATATTAGAAGAGAAACTAAATGAGATGAGATGCCCAATGTTGATTATTCTATTCTTAGTAAATGTGTAGATGTTGTTTAAAAAAATGGTTTTGTTATAATTAAGTGTTTTAAATATTTTTTCCATATCTTTGTAGTAGTGTTGTTCACAAAGGTAGTGACTCTCTTACTAACATATTGGTTGATTGGTTGTAATTTATAGTGATAGCTAACCATATTTGGACTTGGGTCTCATCCAAATAATCCCAATTAGTTATTGATTCCCCTAGATCTAAGAAAAAAAGATAAATATGTGTGCTTGATTTGTCTCCACTTTCTGCTCAATAAAACATATTGTGTATGGAAATAACATTGGACTATAAAAATGGAAATAAACACTCGGATACTCTATGTTTAGTGAATTGGAATAGTTTCTATGAATTTAAAACATCATCTCCTCCACTCCACCCCTTTATGCAATATCTAATTGTATGTGTGTTTCCTATCATTGTAATGAGTTTTTTCTTCTAATTTTATTACATGTTGGTATTATGCTAAGATTTCTTATACAATATTTCTAATTTTTAAGGATGTTTATAATGTGTTTCTCAATTTTATGGAAAACATAGCATATAAGATTTTTTTTGGGTAATTAAATATTTTTCATAAAACCATTTTAGAGTTGTGTTGGGTAAGGCTTAATGAAGAACATAGAATTGTTGAAAATTTTGTTACTAATTCAAAAGATATTATACCCAAGCTCCACAAGATATTTAAGGAATTGTGGAAGAGTTGGAACATTGACTTTCATGTTCTCATGGAAGAGGTCTTTGAGTAGATTTTAAGGTTCAATGCAACAAAGTGATTATAGAAATGTAGATAACAGTTACCAAATAAAATATTACAAGGAATTGTGGAAGAGTTGGAACATTGACTTTCATGTACTCATGGAATAGGTCTTTGAGTATATTTTAAGATTCAATGCAACAAAGTGATTATAGAAATGTAGATAACAATTACCAAATAAAATATTACAAGTAAAAATAATTCATAAGAATAAATAATTTAATATTAAGTTTTGTATTTAGGAAATACTTAATTATTATATTCTCAATTTAATATATCAAATAGTCAGGGCCACTACTAATGTCTATATTTAGATGCGGGCATTGGTTGGAAAGAAGGTCCCTGCATGTAAAAATGCTAAAGGGGCATTTAAAGCCCGTCCTACTTTCTTTATTCCCTTCCTTCTATGGATGGGACTAACTTACTTACGCAGTAAACAACCTTCTCATCTATTATATGAGTTTTTCTTGCTTCGAATAAGGCAGTCGCTATCTGATCAAGGAAAACTACCGCATCATAGAATATAGAAGACTCACCCAATTAGAATCATTTCCCGAGGAAGGAGCCTTCGTACTTTAGCACTCTTAGGAGCACCCGTACTTGGAAGATATACAACCTTTTTTTTCACTCTGAAAAAAACTCTATACTATTGATAGTATATATGATTAGCAAGAAAAATAATTACATCATTCACAGATTACCCGAAAATTTTTCCATATGCTGGGCATCAAAACCATGCACCAACAAAAAACAAGGTTTCATCCCTGCCCAGAGCCCACAATAACCACAATAATTTGGAGATCCCCATATGCACTAAAATCACCTAATGTATATCCAGAAGTGAAAAAATAGTAATACAAAAAGGTATAGTAGATACTAAAGCCGCATACCTCCGCTAATGCAAAGGTATTACAAAAATGAACCACAAAGGATGGAGCAGGACGGCAAGCCATTAAACCGGAAAGAGAGGAAGAGAACCAGACTCCCTCAACAAAATATCTTCCTAGATTTCAAAATGAATACATCCCTCCCGAGCTATAAGACCTTGCCTAGACAATAAGTCCGCATGTGTATTATCTTCACAGAAGACATGAAGAAAGCGAATCCCCTGCATGTCCTGAAGGAGCCTACCAAGCTGGGACATCCAGGAGGAGAGAGAAATGGCATGAATCTCATTCTTGTAATTTACCTAGTTAATGATAATCATTGAGTCCCCCGATACCTAAGTGAGTTCAATCTTCAATTGCTTAGCAAAAAAAATTACCATCCAGCAAGCCACCAATTATGCCTTTGTATTAGATCCACTTCCACAGTTCATCCACGGTAAATACGTACAAAGATGGGCCAAATATATGACAACACCCACTCCATGGAAACTGTCGGAGGTCTGGGAAGCTCCATCAAAACAAGCATAAACCCCTAAAGAATGGAACTGTGCAGGAGGGTGTGGGTTTTTCTGTACAGGAGAGAATAGATAACGTATGGATTCCTTGAATCCCACCACCACTTTCCCAGCACACCTGAATGGATAAAATAAGCTTGTTTTAAAAAAGACGAAGGTTTCTAGCCTTCCAAGTTTCCCATAAAATAAATACCGATATCTCCCCTAGCCTACCATTTAGAAAGAACCAAGTAAAGAGGCATCCCTGAGGTGAATCTCTGCTCCAAACACTGGAACTAGGATACACTAATCCAACAAACCCCCAAACCTATGATAAATAATGACATTCCATAAAAAGGTGGGTAACCGTGTCTTCTCCTGAGTTGCATAACAGGCAGATGGGTCCATTGAATCCCCATTTCTGCAGATTTTTCCATGTTAGTAGTTTATCCTCCATGGCTAACCAAATAAAAAATTCCAACTTAAGGGGAAGTTTCCACTTCCATACAGATCTGTGCCGCCATGACAAGTTCACCGGGGAAGCATGGAATATAGCCTCGTAAGCCATCTTTGCGGTCAAGACCCCTGAGGATGAATTCCACGACCATAGAAGGTTGTCTTTGATATCCGATAATATAACATTTCCATGATATAAACTGAGTGTAAAATCATTCCATTCCACAACCATAACACCCCGAAGACCAATCTGTTCTGTATTTAACCAGTTTTGATAGGGAAAAGCTAGTGGAACCACTGAGATGGCATGGTGAAGAAAGAAGATACCACATGAATGCAACACACTTAATAGTTCCCTTGATAATCTAAAGCCTCTTGGGCTACCCACAATAGGATTGACCGACCATTTCCTGGGTTCCATCCCATCCAATTTTCCATTACAGAGAATGCCGAAATCATTCCTACCCAGAAGTTTGATATATTATTTTTCCATCTATCAGGTGAACGAAGCCACTATAAAACTGAAAGACCTCGAAGGTACTTATCTTTTATGATTTCTCCCCAAAAACCATTCACCATCAGTGCCCGCCATAGACTTTTAGCCAAAAATTCCAAAGATAAAGCATGAATATTTTTTATTGACCAACCACCATTAGCGTAAGGGCTAGCTATCTTACTCCAAGCCACTAAATGAAATTTAGAGGTATCCTTACCAGACTAGATGAAGTTATGGTTTCTCCGCCTAATTCCTGACAAGATGGTTTTAGGTAACTTACTCAAAGACATCAAATAAACCCCCAGGTTCTGTGGAACCGATTTGGCAAGCGTAACTCTTCCCCCAATGGACATCCAATGCCAACACCAATGATGAATTCTCCTATCAAATCGTTTATAAATCCAAAACCAATCCTTGATAACGTATGCATTTGGCTTGATGAAAAATCCCAGGTAGCAAGGTCCCTTTACGAGATCCTTCATTTCATAATTCATAAGATCTTGTATGTCCTGCTTCATTGTTTGATCTACCCTATGTTCTAAGAAAAATGATTTTCCACCATTAGAATCTAATCCAGTGGATCTGCAGAAAAGATAAAAAAAAAATCTTAATACATTCCCATTCAGCTATACTTTCTCTCCCGAAAAGCATAACATCATCAACAAAGAGTTGATGTGTTACCATTATATTTTGTGTTACCTTTATACCAGCAATGTCTGCATTTGCTTTGGATTTAATTAGCATCCTACTTAACCCTTCAATGATGATCAAAAATAGGAGCAGAGATAAGGGGCAACCTTGTCTAAGGCCATGAGAGCATGAGAATAAATCAGTAGGGCTTCCATTTATTAGGATAGAGTACTTAACCGATGTTACACAAGCCATAATCCACTTCATTGCCTTCCATGGTAACCCAATTTGTATCAAAGCCAGCCGAAACCCCAATTGACTTTGTCATATGCTCGGGAAAGGTCTAATTGGAGAATAAGTGCCTTAAGATTCCTGAATTCTATGCTATGAAACATTTTCTGAGCCACTCCTACTGCATCTAGTATCTATCTATTATTCAGAAATGCAAATTGTTCTTTTGATAGGCAGGTAGATAGGACCAGCTTGATACGAATTGTTATAATCTTCGCGACAATTTTGTAGGTCGGGTTCCATAAAGAAATGGGTCTGTACTTATTAAAAGATGTTGAGTTAGATTATTTGGGGATCAAATCAATAAATGTGGAATTTAGTGCCTCGGGTATCCTTCCCATAAGCCTGGTATCTTCCACCATAGCCAGTAGATCAACTCCCATAATGTCAAAATATTCTAGAAAACCTTCCACGGTCCAACCATTTGGACCAGGAATTTTTTCTTTTGCAAAACCCTTCAATACTATGTGGATTCCCATTAATGATACCTGATTGAATACCGCCTCACCCTCCTGAGTCGAGAATAAATGTGGTAGATCCCTAATCACTTGTATTTGGTCCCTCACATTTTGAGCCTCAGGATCCAAGTAATAATTCTGAAAGTGCCTGATAGCTTCCGCCTGTAGTTCCTCTTGTTTATAGATCCAGTCATCTTCCTCCGACTTTATAGACCATATGGAGTTTTGTATACTTGTATCTTCCAAGTTTTATATATGAGTTTTTTTTATTTTATTAGTTTCCAATTAGGTTTATTGAAGCAATATAAAGAGAGGCCTATCAAAATAGAATGTTGAAAAATATCAATAATATTAAATTTGTTTCTCTTAAAATAGAATGTTGAAAAATATATTTGTTTTAAACAACATAAAATATATATATAACATATTTTTTAATGTTAAATAATAAAATCATAAAAATTATATAAAGGGAGATAAATGCATTATGTTACATGGATGATTGAATGAGATGATACATCCATAATTGTATTTATCAAAATGAACATATTTTGTTACAAATCCTTTTAATTTTTACATAGAGTTAGTTATAATATATTTAAAGGAATTTTGTAAGGGGGTGTTTGTGTAATACATTTAAATAAATGATTGTTTTAGAAATTTTCTAAGTGGGTGTTTGTATAAAACATTTACAATAAATTATTGTTTTGGATTAAGGATATCAAAGTGGTTGGGTGTTTGTACATATTCAAAAGAAATGATTGTTTTAGAGTAGGTATATCAAAATGGTTGGGTGTTTGTATAACAAATTTAAAGGAAATTATTATTGTCTTGATAGGTGCTTTCTACAACCCACTATGAAAGCAAAGTGTAATGTAGACCCTGACCTAAAGTTAAAAAATAAAGAGTTATCTATTCCAATTAATTAGAACTATTTTATTTTTATTTTTTATAAAACTTCAATATTGAGTTGAGCTATCATTAAAATACCATTTACATAGGAGGGATTTGAGCACATACAATATTACATATTAAACTAGGGATTTGTCTAGTGGTTCTACGATTTCGCCCGAATGGCTAAAGTTTTCGGTCACCGCCTCCCATCCCTCTGGCAATGTCAACTGGATCTCGCTGACAACTTCTGTCTCGTCAGGGCCCGCGACTCCATTGTCATCCTCCTTCCACCATGGAAACAATCGTGGCCTGTCTTGTGTGAGATATGCATGACTGCTCCATAACATCGCGATGGCATAAGGCCCGCAGACAAAACGTTGTTTCCGATGGTTACAGATGCGCTGGAAAAGTCGTGGGATTCCGGCACCAAAAAATTGCAATGTTATGTTTATGCATTCATTCATCATGATCATGCATCATATAAATTGAATCTAGATTCGGGAGGTAAATTTAAATCTTGAATTTACTGAATTTCGAGAACACATTTACCTACTATCATTAAATAGGAGGGAAATTCAAAATTCAAATTGAGTGAATTTGAGCTCCGCATTCATTGGTTTTTTTACTTGTGAATGGTGGACCTGTGCAACATGTCAAGATTTTCTCTCTGCAGAAAATTGCAACCTCCATCCAAAATGGAGATGCCATGGTTGCTTCGATTGTTATCAAGGCATATCACTCTATTGTTCAGGAATTATTCTTTGTGTTCATGCTTCTCTTAGTTTATTCAATGCATGTATTGTTTTTTAGATATTTAGTTCCTCGGCATTGTTCAAACACATTTTATGTTTTTTTTTTACTGTTTTGGTGTGAAGACCGGTTTCTTGTAGGACCTTGAAGCAGTTTCAAACCCTGCAACCTTCCTCTCTTATTCAGCCCAAAGTAGCTCCTCGAAGACCTCACGGAAGGAGTGTTGAAAAATGTTAAAAGAAGGTTGCAAGTGTCCAGATAGCCAAAATCAAAATGCTTGGGAGAAAAGTTCATAGATTTAAAAACCAGAGTGTCATTGCAGCAAGAAGGCCAGAAAAATCTTATTATGGCTCTATATTTGTAATAAAACTTATTTAATACTTATTCATTCAAATATTTATAGAGAGGACCTTTAAGTTTATTATGGCCACTAGAGGAGGAGAAAGCGGTGATTTTCTTGATACCGATTGTTCATGATAGAGGGCACAAAAAAGGAATGGCCACTATCTAATCAAAAATCATATTTATGCATTAGGAGCAATCTCTGCACAAATTCCTTCATAAGAAAGAACCAACTCCTTTGAAGTTCGTTTTGGAGAAAATAGCATCTCTGTGTAGAGCTCGCCAAGGAAAAATAAATGATAGAATTGAAGGAGCATATCGGGGGGAGGGATGGGGCGCAAGGAGGAGGGGGAAGGGAAGGGAAACGGGAGGGCGGGGAGCGGGCGGGAGGAGGGTGAAGGGTCAAGGGGTAGGTTTTTCTTTTTTGTAAATGTAGGTTAAATTTTTTATTTTATTTTAAATCAAAACTAAAATTCGTGGGATAGGGGGCAAGCCTTGCTTCGATTAATACTACATGAATTTTAAAAATTAAAAAAAAATTAAAAAAAAAATAAAAATATATATATATATATATATATATAACCCATAAAGTGGTAGAGCCTCCTCTCTTGAAAGTGCTAGAAGCTCCTCTCTGCAATCTTCTCGTTCGTGAATTGCTCCAAATTCTAAACAATAGTGTATTAGTAAGATAGATTAGGTTTAAGTTTACCACTCTTAAGAATGTGAGATAAGCAAAATTGTAAAAAAACAAAATCAATAAAGCCATAAAATAAGCATTGCCAAATTAATAAAGCCATAAAATAAGCATTGCAAAATTAACAATAAAACTAACTAATTTATTAAAAACGAAAAAAACACTAACCTTGAAAGTGTTGTTAAATTGCTCCAAATTAAATGATGAATAGTAGGAAATCTAAATGGTTTATATAGCCTAGATTAGGTTTAACATTACTTGTTTTACGAATGTGGGATTAAAAAAATGAAATTAGTTAATGCATTATTATTAAATTTATATAAGATGGGTTTACATGAAATATTACTAATATTATGAATGTGGGAGCAAAAAAAATATAAATAGCCATTACTTTATTACAAATTGTATATAAAAAAATTTACAAGAAATTTTACTAGTCTTATATGTCTAGCATAGAAATATGTAATTAGTTAATACATTATTTCAAATTTTTTTATATCATAAATTCGTTTTTTTTACTAGTTTTATGAATGTGCGCTTTAATTTTGTAGGGAAATTTTGGAGGGAAAATTTTGAACGAAAATTTTGGAGGGAAGTTTTGGAGGGAAACATTTGGAGGGCTATTTTCATTCTCATAGCTATAAGATTGTTGGTTGACAATTGCACCATTCTACTTTGTGGTGAGGACTATGGTAAAATTTCATTGTCTTATCTATTAACATTTTTCTATAATTCTATCTTTTAGTGAGAAGTCATGGACTCATCTAAATTAAATTCCAATGTCAATGAAGAGTTGTATTGTTCATTTGGCCAAGATATTGGCAGTGCAAGCAATGTAATCAAGCTTGTTCTTCAAGAACTTCCTAATTATGAAGATTTTGAAGACACTAGTAATGAAGGGAAAGAATGTGATGATGATGAAGATCTTCCTCCAAGTGGGGATCCTAAATACAGTAAGCAAGATGATGACAATTTTCCTCCGAACGAGGATTTTTAAGGCACCAATGATGATTTTCCTGAAAGCGAGGATTTTGATGGGACTAATGATGCTTTTGCTGAGCATGCATGTACAAATAATGTTGATGGTTTTCTTCATAGCAAAGATTCTAATGGGACAAATGTTGATTTTCCTTCAAGCAAGGATTTGAATGGGACCAATGATGATTTTCCTCCCAGCGAGGATTTTTATGGGACTGATGATGATTTTCCTCCAAGTGAGGATTTTAATGGGACAACTGATGATTTTGGCGAGGAAGAAGACATTAATAATGGTGAAGATGATTTTCCTCCAAGCGAGGATTTCAATGGAACTGATGACGAGTTTCCTCCAAGCGAGGATTTCTATGGCACCGATGATGAGTTACCTCCAAGTGAGGATTTCAATGGCACTGATGGTGATTTTCCTCCAAGCAAGGATTTCAATGGCATAGAAGATGACTTTCCTCCAAGCAAGGATTTCAATGGAACCGATGATGACTTTCCTATAAGTGAAGATTTCAATGGCATCGATGATGATTTTCCTCTGAGTGAGGATTTCAATGGCACCGATGATGATTATCCTCCAATAGAGGATTTCAATGGCATCGATGATCATTATGCTGACGATGAATCCACCAATGATGAAGACAATGATTCTCCTCCAAGTAAGGTTTTTACAGGCACCAATGATTTCAATGTTGAATCTCAAGAGTTCCCTTTCAGTGAAGAATTTAGTGGCACCAATAGTGTTGATGGTCACATTGATATGTCAACAATTGATCAACTTATTAGTGATCATGACAATAATTTTCATATTGAATTTGGTGATGAGATTTTCAATGAGGGGGTTCATATGAATCACAATGAAAACATTCATTCTAGTGAGGATGTTGTAGCAGAAATAATGGTCCAAGAAATGCAACAACGCAATCCAATAATGAGCAAGGTTAAGTGTAGGACTAGACCTTTTTATGTCAATCCAAAGCATTCTAGTTATACAAGGTCTAGGAAAGAATTGCTCACAAGTCCAAGTTCAATTACTCAGTTTATTTCAAGTGAGTGTTGCCACAAAATTTGTTTGAAAGGTATAGGCTACAATTATGCCTTGGAGAAAAAGGAAGATGTATTTATCAATGAACAAAATTATGCAAAATTCATATTTAATGGGGTGCATGATTTCTATAAGGATGGGTTATGATTATCGCGTTGGAAATGTTCTTCTTTGTATAAAGGCATTCAAACATATTCACTCAATTGGTAATCTTCGATTATCAAGAATCCAAAGAATACTGGAAAAGGATCCTACATTTTATTGTGACGATTACCAAGGACGAATCACTGGGCCATCAACACACATTGCAATATCATGGATGCATGATTTCTTTTCCAAGCATGGAGAGAGTATTCCAAATAGATAAACAATACACATTCCAGATAATTTCACAAGGCATGAAATCTACAACTTATACAAGGATTATGTTCAAGGCGGTTAAGGAAATGACAACTTCCACATTCCAAAGAGATCAAGGATGGGGATTTGCAATACATGTGATTCTCTTAAAGAAAGAAGGGATAGAAAGAGGTATGTTTACAAAAAAAAAAAAATTAGATAAATGTCAATTATTAAAACTAGTTATCAATATTTTTTTGTTATGTTGTTTGTAGATTCCATAATCAATGCACTGCAAGAACATCGCAATCAGTAATCAAATGAACGAAAAAATTTGTACAAACATCACAAGAAGTGTTACGATGCTCCACATAAGTAGATGGGTTTGATAATTGATGGCATGGATCAGAAGAAAAAAAAAAAAACACTCTTGCCACATTTTGTCCGTGTGCCAAAGAATTTAAAGGAGGAAAATTTCATTCAATTTCACTTGGTTGGGTGTATGGTTTTTAATGGTGAAATGTTTCCAAGGGTTTACTTTACAGCTCCAAATATTCACAATGATGCAAATTTGACCATCACCATTATTCACCATGTCCTTACTCATTGTCCTAGTGATCTTCCTGAAGTTCTATATCTATAATTGGACAACTCAAGACGAGAAAACAAAAATCAGGTCGTGTTTGGTTATGTAAGCATGCTTGTTGAATTGGGAATTTTTAAGAAGGTAAAAGTTGGTTTCCTTCTTGTTGGGCATATGCATGATCATATTGATCAAATGTTCAGCCATTTTGCAAGGACATTGAGAAGGAAGAAAGTAGGTATCCTACCATCATTGATTGAAATTATAAGAAAATCATACCATCCAGAGCCTATTGTACAGAAATTGGAAGAAACTATTGACATGCGAATATTTATGTTTGGATCACATGGTGAAGAAAGGTGCATTGAAAAACTTAATGACATTAGCTTTCAGCATCAATTTCATATAAAAAATATTGATGAAAAAACACTATTGTGGGGCAAGAAGTACTCGACTAGCACAGAATGGGGGCCTTCAACAGGTTTGGCATTTCTGAAATTCATCCCATATCGTCAAATGTATGCTTCAAATTTATTTTTATTGCAATCATTTGCATAGATTCATAATGCAAGGCGACATAGTAGAGATTTTGATTCTTCTCAATGCTTGGAAGAAATCAAAAATTCTAAAGATACATTTGAGTACTTTGATGTTGTTGATTATGTTTGGTGGGAGTATTTTTTCATGGAGTAGAGTGACATAATTTCAAACTCTATAAATGGAGATATATATTTATATTTGAAGTCCCCATTTGCTTGGCCACAAAGTTTATCAAATGAAAACGAGGTAACAAATGTTGAACCTTGAGGTGTTGAGTTTTCTCAAGTAGAGGAAAGAGAAATGTATATTGGCTCTAGAAGATCATCCGCAAAGCATTGAGAGATGGAAGACCTTTACAAGGGCTCAGTACAAGATATCAAGGAGGGTTGCATGATTGCAGTTTTGGCTACATATGATGCACGTCATTATCCATTCTGGATTGCAAAAGTTATGAAGGTCAATAAATAAAATGAAGAAGTAGTATCAGAAGAAGTACATTGATATGCAACAGATACACACCCATTTGATGGTGTGTACAAGGCAGAGAGGGTGGTTGAGAAAAAGGTTTGCAGAAAGAGAAAAAGAAAGGGTCAAAAAATAAATCGTTGTCGCATTAACATCTTGAAATTAGAGGAAGTTGATATACTTGTTTATGATTTTCAGTTGACAAAGAAATACACTCTTCACTCCAAGACTATAGATATTATGAAGAGGTTGTTTCCAAAACAAGAAGTTGCAAGATGGGAGTCTGTTAAACCAAGCCAAAGATATTGAAGGAATATGACATCTGAAATTATGGGAATAGATGTAGACTCATATGGTGCACCCATTGATAATAGAGAAGAATATGGGTCATATACATCTTCATCCAATCCTTCATTTGCAGAAAATGTAGATTCTGATGGGGTGTCAAAATCCATGGATGAATTTGAATAATTTCACATTAAGCATTTTAGATGTTTTTTATTAATATGATGTTTATAATTGAAACTCTAAAGGAATTTTTGAATATTTATATGAATCATTTGTTCTTGTATGGTCTAATATATTATTTCATTATGAATCACCTCATAATTTCTTTGTTTTTATATGGTTAGAGTGATGAAATTATTTATGTTTGTTTTTGTTTAATATGCAAGTTTCAAAAAAGTTGTAATTTATCTCTTGAAGAAAAAAAAAATTTCAATTTAGGGGTTGATTTTACAGTTTTTGTAAACAACAATATAGGATGTTTAGGCCAGAGCTCTATTTTTTACCTTGAAAAAAAAATCGTGTATACTAGTATTAACACTTTTCTATTTGGGGGGTGTTTTTGGTGTTTTTTTGCCAAAATCATCGTTTTTATGGCTAAAGTTATCGTTCATAGTATAAAGTTCTTGTTACATAGTATAAGTGGCTTAGACAATTTCCACCCCTTCCAACCCCACTGCAGCTCCCAATTATACTTGAAATGTGAAAGAGAAAAGTGTCATGTGATAGTTGATCAGGATCATGAAGGGGCACAGGGTCATGTGATTCTTGATCATAATGATGTGATGCATGACCATAATCTATCCCTACATAATCAAAATTCATGTGAATTGAATTTCAATCAAAAATGCAATATGCAAGGAGGTTAATTTAAAGTACCAAATTGAAGTGTTTTGAAATGCATTGGTACAAAAATCGAAAATACTTTTAAAACAAGAAAATTGTTTGTAACTTGAATTCAAAATAACTAAAAATGTACATTTAACTTGAAGTTGTACATTTATCTTGAGAATTGTTCTAAGTAAAGTTTGAAAATCAAGTATATGTGTTTAACTTGATAATTGTTAATAATTTGATAGAACTTGTGCCATTAACTTTAAAATTGCTAGTAACTTGAAATTTGTTACATGGAAATTAACAAATTGAAAATTGCTAGTGACTTGAGACTTGGAGCTCACATGAGGCTATGCAAATAATTTTTTGTAATTCCTTATTATAGTACTATAAGGAAAAAAATATAACTTATCCCTACATTCATGCATAGAAAAAGTTGGTACAAGAATTGAAAATACTTTTAAAACAAGAAAATTGTTTGTAACTTGAATTCAAAATAACTAAATATCTACATTTAACTTGAAGTTGTACATTTAGCTTGAGAATTGTTCTAAGTAAAGTTTGAAGATCAAGTATATGTATTTAACTTGATAATTGTTAATAACTTGATAGAACTTGTACATTTAACTTTAAAATTGCTAGTAACTTGAAATTTGTTACATGGAAATTAACAAATTGAAAATTGTTAGTGACTTGAGACTTTGAGCTCACATGAGGCTATGCAAATAATTTTTTGGAATTCCCTATTATGGTACTATAAGGAAAAAAAAATATAACTTATCCCTACATTCATGCATATAAAAAGTTGGTACAAGAATTGAAAATACTTTTAAAACAATAAAATTGTTTGTAACTTGAATTCAAAATAATTAAATATGTACATTTAACTTGAAGTTGTACATTTAGTTTGAGAATTGTTCGAAGTAAAGTTTGGAAATCAAGTATATGTATTTAACTTGATAATTGTTAATAATTTGATAGAACTTGTACATTTAACTTTAAAATTGCTAGTAACTTGAAATTTGTTACAAGGAAATTAACAAATTGAAAATTGCTAGTGACTTGAGACTTGGAGCTCACATAAGGCTATGCAAATATTTTTTTGTAATTCCTTATTATGGTAATATAAGGAAAAAAATATAACTTATCCCTACATTCATGCATAGAAAAAGTTAGTACAAAAATTAAAAATACTTTTAAAACAAGAAAATTGTTTGTAACTTGAATTCAAAATAATTGAATATGTACATTTAACTTGAAGTTGTACATTTAGTTTGAGAATTGGTATAAGTAAAGTTTGAAGATCAAGTATGTGTATTTAACTTGATTATTGTTAATAACTTGATAGGACTTGTACATTTAACTTTACAATTGCTAGTAACTTGAAATTTGTTACATGGAAATTAATAAAATAAAAATTGCTAGTGAATTGAGACTTTGAGCTCACATGAGGCTATGCAAATAATTTTTTGTAATTCCTTATTATGGTACTATAAGGAAAAAAATATAACTTATCCCTACATTCATGCTTATAAAAATTTGGTACAAGAATTGAAAATACTTTTAAAACAAGAAAATTGTTTGTAACTTGAATTCAAAATAACTATGTACATTTAACTTGAAGTTGTACATTTAGCTTGAGAGTTGTTCTAAAAAAGTTTGAAAATCAAGTATATGTATTTAACTTGATAATTGTTAATAACTTGATAGAAATTGTACATTTAACTTTAAAATTGCTTAACAAATTGAAAATTGCTAGTGACTTGAGACTTTGAGCTCATCATATGAGGCTATGCAAATAATTTTTTGTAATTTTTTATTATGGTAAGTTATAAGGAAAAAAATATAACTTATCCCTATATCCATGCATAGAAAAAGTTGGTACAAGTATTGAAAATACATTAAAAACAAGAAAAATGTTTGTAACTTAAATTCAAAATAACTAAATCTATATGTAACTTGAAATTGTACATTTAGCTTGAAAATTGTTAGTAAAGTTTGAAAATCAAGTATGTATTTAACTTGATAATTTTTAATAACTCGATAGTTGTACATTGAACTTTAAAATTGCTATCAACTTGAATTTTGTTGTGAAAATTAACATATTGAAAATTGTGTGTGTGAATTGAATTTTCCAAATAATACATAACTATCCATTTAACTAGAAAATTGTTACAAATTTTGAAATATAATAACATATATACTTAATATAAGAAAAAAAAAATGTTTAACTTATCTCTACATTCATGTATAAAAAAAACTGGTACATGAATTGAAAATACATTAAAAACAACATAATTGAATTTTTCAACTACTACATAATTATCACAATGTTTATTTTATTTGTTGTCATTGAATTTTACATCTATTACATAACTATCAAAATATTCATTTCATTTGTTTTCAAATTTAATTTTATAACTAATACATAACTATCACAATGTTCATTTCAAATAAAATGAGGGTACTAAAATTAGACATTAATAGTTATTTCAATAACAAATGTTGAGACTTGGAACTCACATAAGGCTATACAAATATTTTTTTAACAAATAACAAAACAAGAATTGGATTTACATTTAACTTGAAATTGTTAGTAACTTCGAAAATTGAAAATAGCTAAATATGTACATTTTAACTTGAAAATTGGATTCAAGTGTACATTTAATTTGAAAATTGTTCCAATAACATTGAAAATTGTTAGTCACTTGAAAATTATTCATTTAACATGAAAATTGTCACAATTTTTGAAATATAAATAACAAAGTTATGAAATAAATAAGAATCTCATTACAAACAAATAGTAAAGAAATTAAATTAGGAAATAGTTAAAATTTGAAAATTGTTACTAATTTTGTTATCTAAATAACAAATTGTTAAGAATCTTATTACAAACAAAATATAGTAAGGCTAAAATGAAAAAAATAGTTAGTATATAACTAATTATTAGATAAATATGAAATATGAAATTTAAATTAGGTAGCATGTAGTTCAAAAATTTACCTTGGTTGTCCTCCATTGGAATTTGTTGCACCAAAGGTGCATCTTCTTCTTCTCTCAATCTTGCTCTTTGTTGTCTCATTCATTCTCTTCTCTCCCCGCGCTCTTCATTGTCATTTTGTTGACGAGCATGCTTCCTTTGTCGTTTTCTTTTACTCCCCATCAAACTTCAATGAAAACAAACAAATATTTCTTCCAATTGTTATAACAAACAACAATATGTTAATATGAAATTTTGAAGTAGGTCTACAAAGAACTTCCTACATGTGTAATGAACTCTAATTGAATAGCATCACAACATCAAATTCACATAGCTCTAATTGAAAGTAAACTAACAATGATTTAAATAAGTGTTGTTGAGCAATTGTTTAGTGGTTATATAGAGGTTGCTTGTTGTTTTTGCGTGGGACTGGTGATTGGACAACATTAATTGACTAACTCATTTTCTGTGTTTTTTTACACAGACAAATCCTCGATTGAGGTATTTTAAAAACCTTGATCGAGCAAATACCTTGATCGAGGGCCTAAAAACAGGTCGAAATCCCTTTTCACCGCAGAAAGTAAATTTTGTATGTCTTTCAGGGGCTTAAACTATGTCATTAAATGCACATTAATGGGAGGACTTGATACCATTGGATTCCTCAATGAATCCTCTATCCATGTACATATAATTTACAAATTTTTATCCATGTACATATAATTTACAAATTTTTATTTTCGCATGTCATTCTTTTTTAAATTTCTGCTAAAGCTTACCCTAAAAAACCTTCTTGACAACTTCGAATGAGCTCAAAGATAAATCAAGAACATTCCAAATATACATCCAAAAAATTTGAAAAAATATAAGCACTACATCAGTGTGTCCTCTTCAAAAGGGTATTATTAGTTTTGCAAATTATGTAAACAATCAAAATATTTAGCGCACACATGCACATGTGTGCAAAATGCGACTAAAATATTCAATGTTCAGTTTCAAAAAATAATAATAAATATAATGTTTCGAGAGAAATTAAAAGAAAAATATGTACGCACTAGTGCATTATGTCTAGATTATGTTCACATATTTCATTTTTTTAATTATTAATTTAACATTAAATTATTTTGCACACACACAAGCCACTTGTTAATTGCTCTTCAAAATTTTAAGGACACGTGTTTCATTAAATGAAAATTTGACACAATAAATGACATTGGTATATTTTTTTTAAAATATCATTGGAAAGCCAACATAATTCTCTACATTTCATTTTTCAACTGCATGTCGAAATTCATATGGAAAATATAAGTTTCGAGGGCTTCAATTTAATACATGGGTAAAATTTCCATTTTTCATCGCCATATTTGGCCAAAAAGAGATACCCATCTTCATGGAATCACTATACGGAAGGGTTCCCATGAAGAGTAAAGCATGACCTTTATACAGAATGTCCACCTCTATACGGGAAGTCCATCCCATGGATACCTTATACAGAAGGATCACAGGAGAATCATGACTTGACACTCACAAGTCCAGAGCCTTGTCCAAAAATACTTTACAACATCATTGCTTTGATCAATTACCTCTATATGGAAGGAATAACCTTTACATGGAAGGAAATCAAATTGCTCACCTCTATATGGGAGGATCAATATTGCTTGTACAAGATTGGTTTGGAGAATGTCTCTTGATGTTGTATATTGAACACTCCCTCTCAGCGAGGGAGGAATTCTATGCCATGCCAAGATTGTCTCGAAGGTACTTGAACTTTGTCACTGACACATGATTTGTTAACACATCTGCAATCTGCTCATCAGTAGCAATGTATTGATTTTTTATTGTACCTTTTTGGACCATGTCTCAGATTGTAATGTCCCCCTCACCCAATCCGACCATCGGGAGGAACGCTGGCCAAATCTGGGCTCTCAAATTTCGCCCCAAATACATAATATGAATTTCAACAAATAGAATGTGTGCAGAATGCAAATAAACATGCACATAGGAATTCAAAACTATCCACACACATCTAATATGAAAATACAAGCATAAACATTACAGGCATCAAATAAAACATTTCAAATTCAAATACATGAGAATACTTATCTTTAAGAAATGCAGATCCAAGAAACTAGTTGTGTAAGAGCGCTTTTCCACCCAATCATAGGAACTATGTCCATCATATACTATTTATGTTGCTGAGAGGCCACCCCCAAGTTGGGCTATGAGGCCACCAGGGAGAAGGAAACACATGCAGGCTTCTATCTCTCAGCCCACAACTCATTATGCTCCATGTTCTTAGCCAAATTCTCATATAGAGCTCTATAGGGGTCTCACTCATCCCTCATAGACTTGGATTCCACAATACCTACCCCACACAACACCCTTCTAGCTTAGGCATCCCCTTCACCGATCCACAGTTCTCTTGGGCGATCCATCTTGATGGGTGCTTCCATTGTGTGCATAGAAGAATTCCAACCTGGTATTGGCTGCTATAGAACCACCTGCAGCCTCAATCTATGGATTCTCAAGCACCTACGAGCAGCAGAACTCAAGGGTAATGGTTCACAACTTGCCCAACCTCTCTTCTCACCTACAGCCACAATACCCACTTCCAAATATACAACATGGTCTCCAAATTCAATTTTTTAGGTTCAAAATAGTATGGTAAGTTCATGGACAACAATGGAGAGCTCTGCATCTTCCAAATCTGCATGTAACAATGAGACAAATGAGGGTTGACTCTAAGGGATATGGGAAAATGGTGAAAAGACAACTGACATGACTTCTGGAAGTAGAAGAAAGGACTCTTGGCTACTACAGACTAACTTCTGTCATGATAGAACTATTACAAAAGTGCAGTCAATCCCATGCTACAATAACTACATGAGGTGACTTTTCCCACCAACCCCACACATGCATTAATGATTGGAAAATGGTCAAAAAAGGAGATAATTGTCTTATTCTCATCACATGACAAAATTTTGGGTGAGTTCTAAGGTGGACACTTGGAATAAAGGATTTAGCCACCCATGGACCCCCTTTCCTCTTCCCGTTGGTGGAATCATAGCCCCTTTCGTGCTCTTTACACAGCCATTGTTGGACCATTTTATTATTTATGCACATAATATTTACATATATTATAAATCAGCATAAAAGCCAAATAAACAATCCAAATAAAATATAAACACCATGCATTCCTAGACATTCATTAGTCGAGCCTTGGCCTTGAGCTCCACACTAGAAATTCAGACTATCATATTTACATCATTTACATAATTTTGGATAAATACATTCCAAGTCAAAACTAGGGGTATTACACAGATGAAGTGATACTTCATTTCAATGTACTTCGACTTGTCATGAAACACTGGGTTTTTAGAAAGCATGATGTAATGTTGATTGTCACACCTAATAACTGTAGGCTCAAGCTTTTCACCGAACAAACATGCAAGTATCTTTATGAGCCACACTGCTTCTCTTCAAGCAACACTAGCAGCTATGTATTCTACTTCAGTAGTGCTCTGGGCTACGAAGCCTTGCTTCCTACTGGACCAAGATATCATAGTTGAAACTAGGCTATAACAGTAGTTGAATGTACTCTTACGGTACATAATGCTTCCTCCCCAGTCTGAGTTTGTATAACCAAGTAACATGACTCCTCCACTAGAGGCATATCTGAGTCCATATGAAATTGTACCTCGAAGTTACCTAAGAACATGATTAGCAGTTGTCCAGTGTCTGTGTATTGGATCAGACATAAATTGACTCAGAATGCTCACGACATAACATATATCAGGCCTCGAATGTATCAAGTACATTAGTGAGCCTATAAGTTGTCTATACAAAGTGGAATCTACTGGATCTAATACAGAGCCTGACTCATGAAGTTTCCTCAAATTGGTAACTATCGTTATAGTCATAGATTTGCAATATATCATGTCAAACCTGCACAATATATCCACTGTGTACTTCCCTTGAGATAGAAGAATTCATATTTTCTTTTCCATATTTCAAGGCCAAGAAAGTAGTGCATTAGACCTAAGTCTTTCATCTCAAACTCTAAGGTGAGCTCCCTCTTGCACCAATAAATCAGATGTTCCTCTCTAGTGAGAAACAAATCATCAACATATAGAACCAATATCAACGATTGGTTCTTCACTACTTTGAAGTACAAATTTGGATAAGCTTCACTCTTACTGAAACCTAGTTTTTGAAGGTAGCTATCAATTATGGAGTACCAAACCCTAGGGGCTTGCTTAATCCCATATAGAGTTTTCTTTAGCTTTCAAACATGGGACTCCTTCCCATGCACCGCAAATATTTCAGGCTACTGAATATAAACCTTTTCCTCAACCTCACCATTGAGGAATGTTGTCTTCACATCCATCTGGTGAAGTTTCCATCCTATAACAAATGCAAGTATAATCATTGTTTGGATTGTGGTGTACCTTTCCACATGGGAAAAGGTCTCATCATAATCGATGCCTTCTTTCTGAGAGAAAACTCTGTCAACGAATCTGGCTTTATACTTCTCAATGATACCATCCGCAGCATGTTGTATCTTGTAAATCCATATGGAAGTCACAATGGACTTCCCATCAGGTTTGGGAACAACCTCCCAAACACCATTCTTCATTATAGATTTGTACTCTTATGTCATTGCATATTTCAAAACTTGCTACTTTGCAGCTTCTTCATATGAGGATGGTTTTGAATCACTGATGTGACTCATTAGTGCCACATACCCTGAATATATGTCAGGTTGCTTGCGCTCTATAGATGAGCTTGTTGGTGTTCCATGTTTCTCTGCATTTTGTAAGATGTATCGGCACTAAGCAGATCTTATTTTAGTGGTACGTTCATCAGGTGACCTCTCAACCGGTTCTACTGGTTCTTCAGGAGCTAGCAAATCTAAGGCATCTTCTAGTTTCTCCCTCTCAAACTCTGAAGGGGGAGAATCAGACTCGGGATCCTCCATCTCTAAATCACATTGAATCTCTTTCAATATTTTGAAAGTAACTTCCTCATGAAAAGTAACATCTCGATTGACTTCAATGTGTCTCTCACCAGGTACATATATTCGGTATGCTTTGGATGACTCGCTATAACCCACAAAGGTGCCTTTCTTTCCATAAGGCTCCATATTTGTTCTCTTTTATTTCAGTACATGAATGTATATTGGCTCCCAAAGATCCTCGAGTGTGAGATGTATGGATTCTCACTAATAAACACTTCTTTTGGTGTCTCCTCATCTAGAATGGCATGCAGGATTCTATTCTGGATGTACACAGTTGTACAGGTGGATTCTTCCCATAATGAGGTAGACATATCTTAATCATGCATCATGGATTTTGTAGCCTCACATATGGTTCTATTATTCCTTTCGATAACCCCATTTTGTTGAGGGTTGTATGGTATTGTTAACTGTCTACATATTCATGCACACTACATAGCTCATTAAATGCATGTGAATCAAAATTCACCTCCATTATCAGACCTTAATGAACATATGTGCTTTTCTTTCTGATTTTCAACTATGGATTTAAACTCTTTAAATTTGCTAAGAGTTTCACTTTTAGCCTTCATGAAATAAATCCATGACTTCCTAGAAAAATCATCTATGAACAGTACATAATATAAGAATCCACTCAGGGAGGGGGATGACATGGGACCACATACATCAGAATGTATTAAATCTAAAATACCTTTATATATAGTAGTATTGTTAGAAAAAAATTTCTTAACATTCTTCCCAAGTGCACAACCCCGACATACACTATCATGCTCAAAATCAAATACGGGGATACCTTTTACCATCTTTTGAAGTCCTGGTAGCGCTTTGTAGTGTAGGTGTCCAATCCTTCAGTTCCATAGGTAACATGGACTGATAGTGTGGTGAATCATAGCTTGAATGTACTTCTCGGGTACCTTGTAGAGTCCTCCCTCTCAAACTCCAATCATAGCAGCAGATTCTAGGCTTTTGTTCTTCATCCATAAAAGTTCTTTTTTATCCATGAAGATAACTCGAAAGCCTTTGCCTTCAACAACCAAAACTGAAAGGAGGTTCTTATTCAATCCTGGAACATATAGAATGTCCTCCAAATGTAGAATACCACCGGTGCTCAACTAGAATGAGGTGGATCCAAATCCTTGGATCGAATATGTATATTTTTCCCCCAACTCTACCATGCATGTGAACTCTTTCTCCTTTAGATGAATGATGGCACTCTTGTAACCAGTCATATGTTAGGATGCACCACTAACAATCAACTATGTGTTTGTATTTGCAATGACGGATCCTGAAAGTGATGAGACAAGGTAAAACTCCCTTCTTCACTCCTTTTCTTCAGATGCATTCTTTTGAGTGACTTCATCTTCCATGGTGGTAGAAGCATGAGAATTTCCTTTTGAATTTGCTTTGCACTCTCTTGAGAAATGTATTTTCTTGTTGCAATTGAAACATCTAGATTTTGACTTGTCAAATCCTTTGTTGAACTCCTTCTTCTTTGGATGAGAGAACTTCTTTTGGAAGAAGGGTTTCTTTCATTTCTTCATTCTTGTCATGAGGGCAAGGTTTTCTTCTTTGATGCACATTGACTTGCTCTGGATTCGCCCCTCCTATTAGAGGCAGTCATGCCACAACATTTCGAAGTTAGTTTGTAGCTCTCGACCATTTACCGCAGCCAAGAATGTCTCCCATGAGGATGGTATACCATCAATAGTGGTTTGGAGAAGATCACCTTCATCCACCACTACTCCAATATTAGCAAGTTGATCTCTTACTTGAGAGATCTTGGTGAAGAAGGAGGACATTGTCTCATCTGTCTCCATCTTTAAGTTTCGAAGCTTATTCTTCAATGCCCTCTTTTCACTTGGGGCCTTCTTCTCATTAATATTACTCAATGTATCATAACATTCTTTCGCGGTCTTAAGTGGTGTGATCACGGGCATCAAGTTATCTATTACTGAATCATAGATGATGTATTTGGCCTTAGCTTGATTCTTCTTGAAATTGATGTGCCCTGCATCAGATGCAGTCTCCACCACCACATTGGATATGTATCGATCCACATCATGTTCCTCTAGGATGTTAAGAATCCTATCCTTCCAAGTGTTGAAGTTTGAGGTGTCCTCGAGACGATCTTCCGCTCGTACATAGATTGAAGCCATAGTCTTCAAATCTTGTGCTCAACTTGTCAGGATCTACGTAGGCTCTAGCTGTAATGCAAAATTGAGCTCCTTCATGCCCTGAGCTCTGATACCATGTTAATATTTGGTTGAGATTTGATCTTTAATTCTTTTAGATGCAAAAACTTGAAACAATGAGACAATTCAATCACATGAAATTCATACATCCATAACACAATATATACCCTAGAGAAAATCCTCAAAACAATGAGAACAAAAACCCCATCAATTATTCTTAGTATAATATAATGGATAGCATAGAATGCTTTGTTTTACAACATAGCAGATTGCTTTCGGAAGATAAGAGATCACCAAACACTCTTGGTGAAGATACATAATCAATAAAGAATAGATATCAATCAGAGAAGCACCTTGCCTTCAATAATAATATCCTGCACGCAAAGAGAAGGGCCTTGACTTCAAAGGAGAAGAGAATTCACTTCACATTGGATTCATCAATCCCGTATAACATATTTATACATTCTTCTCTTCTATTTTTATCTTCTAACTCCGGGATGAACCCACACTCAAACTGGATGTATCAATCTTGCATGCAGAAGTGAGCCCCACTTCTCATGCAGTGCTTTATCTCACTGAGCTGTCCCTTAGGATGAACTCGCCTCTTAACTGAAAGCTTGTCCACTTAGTCAGGTGGCTAAATTAAGAGTCATCACTTAGTTAACTAGATCTTCTTTTTTGTCACTTAGTTAACTCTCTTTAATTGATTCTTGATAACATCAGTATAGTGATCAATTTGAGTTCTCCTTGATTTATTGAAGTGTCTTCTTTTAGTTTAAATAAAGTTAAAACACCTTAGTTAACTAATCCTTCTTATTTAACACTTAGTTAACTGAAATCATGTCGATTGATTTACTTGAAGTGACCACGGTGAGTTCTTTAGTTAACTGAGGCATATCTTTAACTGATGTTTTAACTAAAGCATTGATTGAGGCATACATTGATACTTAACTGAAGCTTTATAACTTAATACAATTTGAGTTCTCTTTAATTAGATGAAGTGTCTGCATGGGCAATTTCGAATTCTCTTGATCTCTATGCTTTATATTTTATTTCTTTATCTCTTATTTCATGGTCAATATGTGCTAAATTTAATTATCCATCACATTACATTATACTAAGAAGAATTATCGGATGTTGTGATCATATTATATTATTCCAGACCAAATGATCATATGCTAAAGTAATTCACTTTAGAGGTGATCAATCTCTAAAGGAGACTTGATAGAAATCTAGTGATAATGGTTAATAATACATTACACAACATTAAATGCTTTTAACAAGTAAAGCATGACCTTTATACGGAAGGTCCACCTCTATACGGGAGGTCCATCCCATGGATACCTTTATACAGAAGGTTCACATGAGAATCATGACTTGACACACACAAGTATGGAGCCTTGTCCAACAAGATTTTACAACATCATTACTTTGGTCAATTACCTCTATATGGGAGGAATAACCTTTACATGGAAGGAAATCAAAGTGCTCACCTCGATACAAGAGGATCAATATTGGTTGTACAAGATTGGTTTGGAGCAAGCTAAGGGGAATTGATGTTTCCTCTTAATTTGTCCAAGGGACTCATCAATGATGGTTCAATATTCCTATGGGTTTATCTTTTGGAATAGATGTGTTGACATCGACAGAAGGAGACTTTTGATTGCTAAGTCAATGTTGTTTCCTTAACAAAAGCGTGAGGGATACCACCAAGATAAAGAGGAAAACTAGACAAGTAACCGAGACATTGTTTGGGGATACGAGGGTAACTGAGTAAGGGACTCAAAAATCCTTTTTTCAGATTATGAAGGCAAGGCTGACTTGGAAGCACATGTGAGACTTCTTGACTAGATCAAGGAAAGGAAACAATTGGGGTGCCAGGGGACATGTCTTTTAATGGGGGGAGGCTTGTTACTCTTGGGGATACATAGTTTGGGTGGGACCCACCATTCCAAGTGTCATTTTCACTCTTCATTGTTGGAGGAGAGTATGGAGGGTACATAGTTTGGGTGGGCCCAAATGTTTCTTATTGTAGTTCAACAAGAGTTGAACCAGGTCAGTTGTCTCTACGGAGACTTTGCTTTTGCATATTTTATTTGTGTCTTCTTCTTTGAGAAGGTACCCAACTTATTCCCTAACTTTTATATTAGATATAATGGGCCTAAAGAGCCCAAGATGAGGTGATGGGGTGAGATGATGATCAGAGAGGGAGGGGGTGCAGCTGGCAGGGTGTTTAGCTGAGCCTTATTTGTGTAGTGGCACCAGCTTCCAGTAGTGATTGAGGATTATCCACATACAAGCATGGATTATCGCTGGGACCCAGACCTACCTCGTCCCCCTGGGCAGGACTAGGGTCCAAATGGTATGTATGTGCTTATTTTTACAGTTATGCTTACTAGCATATATGGTAGCTATATTTTTTACATTATAGCAATACTGATGACTGGTCATTTGTGTGTGTAGATGTAGGGACAATTCCCCTGGAAAACTATCAATAGAGACGAGGTAGGCCCGAGGGCATTGATCTTTCCCCTTGAGAATAGAAGCGCTGGTAGGGTGTCGATGTAGTGTTAGATGTACTACGTCGGGATATTGATCGAATTCTTGATGGCATAGTCGACGATGGCTAGCAACACCTTGATGAGGAGTTTCTTACCATGTGCATTTTGGCCCCTTCTGAGTGGCATTTGAGCATGCATCGGATCGTTGTAGTTGTCGTGACTATTCAAGACTAGATGCGGGGCCATGTGCCTCGCATCAGGGATGATACTAGAGAGGACAAGGAGACCTAGGATGATGAACTTGACTACTCAGACGACTAGTCAACAATGCATAAAACTGCACCCCATGCTATGAGCATGGGGATCTTTTATTGATGTATTTACTTTACGAATTTGTTGGGGATTCGATATGCAGACATGACTACGAATTTTTTTGGACACAATTTTTTTATATATATGCACATGGATGCACATTTTTTTATGTATTTTTGAGTTATTTATGTGATGTTTATTTACATATGGATGCAATGTGGCATGCTTATGTATACAAATGATTAATTTTCTCGATATTGATGAGCAATATGCCACTCTAGAATTCCACTATCCATTTGATCTTCCACAACATTAAAACTCCTAGGAACATGTATAAATGTGATGGATTCAAACTATCTAACCAAATATTTATCATGCAGGAACTTTCTAAAGAGGCAACGATCGTGTACCCTGTAATAGTTATAGAGTTGTGAGACAAGCAACTGGGAGTCCAAATAGATGCAAAGGTGATGAATTCTCATATGGAGAGCATCATCCAGGATGCCAATCACAACATCATACTCTATCTGGTTATTAGTGGCTTCACCAATACATACGCCATTGATATGGATCAAGTCATATGACGGGGAGTAAAGAACCCACACAACCGAGGCTAGATTTGGACGATATCCACTTGCATTGTCAACATAACTAATTTAAATAGTAGGATCCATATCACAACATCAAGGAAAGTAATCATGAGACCTATTTTCAAGAAAGAAGGAAAAACTAAAATGAAAAAACTATGATAAAAGGGGTTCGAAATTTTGTCGAAATCAAGCATAAAATCTCTTGAGATATAACCCATTGTCGGGGTTCTTCAAGATTTGACCTTTGAATTTGGAAAGGAGGTATGCCCCCTTTCCTATAAAAGTTTTCACTATGTATTAGCTTTTCCACACGGATTCAAATTTCTCTTTTCCAAGCTTGTCATGAGCTTGGACGTAATTTAGAACAAGGTCACCTTCTTTAAATGCTCGTGGGCGGACATGGGTGTCAAAATGGGATTTTGACCGATTCTTGTAAGATTCAATCATTTGTAGAGAAAATCGATGATCCTAATCCACTTGTTCAAGGGTGCTTAAGCATTGTTCCAGAGTAGTGGTATTTGGAAACAATTCAACGACTATGTGCAAGGACGAAATTTGGCACTCGATTGGTATGACGAACTCCACTCCATGCATGAGATGGAATGGGGTGAATCCCGTCACAATTTTGGTGGATGTGTGATATGCCCATAGGGATGGAAAGAGCATGTGGTTCCAGCTCAATTTTTGCTTGTCCACCGTATGTTGGAGCATGGTCTTAATAATTTTATTAAAGTCCTCAACTTACTTGTTACCTTGAGGATAATAGGCAAAAGATAAATGGTGCTTGAAATTCAAAAGATGGGAAAACTATTTCGACATGGTATCCTCAAAGTGGGAGCCATGATTTGACACCAACTGGCGAGGGACACCAAATTGAGTGATGACATGATTGAAGAAAAATCATGCAGCAGTGACTCTATTGCAATTAAAGGTTGGCATGGCCTTGACCCATTTTGTGAAATAATTAATGGCCATGATTATATACTTATGACCACCAGTAGAAGAAGGATTGCATTCCATGTATTTGATGTCCCACTTGAAAAAGGATCCAACAGTTACGACCGGATGTAAAGGTGTTGGAGGGGTTCATAATTTAGGAGCAAAGAGTTGGCAATTGCAACAATGTTTGACTGTTGCAATGTAATCCAAAAATAGGGTTGGCCAAAAATAACCAACGTAGATGAATTTTTGAGTGATGGATATCCCCGAAAGGTGACCACCAAAATTTCCACTATGGAAGTAATTTAAGCTATGATATGTATCATTGTGGGTAAGGCATCAATGTAAGATAGTATCAACACCACATCGGTACAATTCATCCCCAATAAGGAGGTATCTAGGTGCTTGGTGATGAATCTGACGACGGTCTTCATGATTGAGGTGAGGACCGAACTTTTGAGTGCATAAATACACTAGGATGTCGCCATACCATGGATTATCCGAATATATGGTGAACAAATGTTCATCTGGTAGATGATCGATGATGGGTGACGGGACATATGTAAAGGGTAAATCCATCAGGATCTGTGCCAATGCTAACAATTTTTTGATCTTAGGTGTGACGAAGTCAAGATCGTATTCTTGAAGGATCACAATCCACTTTGCCACATGTCCTTGGATGAGGTTCCGAATCAATATATACAACATGGGGTTTAAATTAGAAACAACTTTTGTTCGACTCATCAGAATGTAATGCCGAAGCTTTTGAACCAAAAAGACTACAACCAAAGCTAACTTCTCCTCGTGCAGGTAGGAGAGAGGGGGACCATATAGGTTCTAACTCAAAAAGTAAATAACATGTTCTTGTCGAGAAGCGTCCTCTTGAACTAGCACTATGATGACAGAAAATTCGGATGCTGAAATATAAAGGATAAAGTCTTTTGTAAAATCCGGAGGGCATACCAACATAGTGGAAGTAAGAGATTTTTTAAAAGCATCAAAAGAAATCTACGCCTGCTCATCTCAAACAAAAGGGATGTTGAATCATAGTAAACATATGAATCCATGGATTGTGGTAGCATAGTACAGTATGAAGCGACATAAAAAATTGGCCTTGCCTTGTAGACTTTGCAATTGGAGCAACATCCGTGAAGGGAGAAAGTTAATGATAGCTTCAAATTTTAGGGGATTAACCTTGATCCCTTGCTAGGATATGAAGAATCAAAACAATTGACCAAATGTGACACAAAAAACACACTTGAGTGGGTTCAAATGGATATTATATTTGCGACATGGGAGGAACACTTGTAGAAGGTGCTCTAAATGATGTGACTATTTTTTGGAGTGAGCTGGGATATCGTCCAAGTACACAATAATTAGATAAACGAAGTCTATGAAATAAATATGACATGGCATGCTGGAAGGTGGCTCCAACATTTTTTAATACGAATGGAAATATGCGATATGCAAATGTTCCCCATGGGGTGGTGAAGGCAATTTTGTACCGATCTTCTTTGTGGATAGGCATTTGGTTGTACCCCGAGAATCCATCCATAAAGAAAGGACCTCATGCCCAACACAAGCATTGATGACTTGTTCTGTAAAGGGGGTGGTGTAATTATCTTTTAGATAGCCCAAATTCAAATCAAGTAAGTTAGTACAAACATGTAAGGTGCCTTGTTTCTCTTTTAGTGGCAATGGGTTAGATACCCATGTGGTGTATGTAATTGGATAAATGAATCCAACTTTGCGTAACTTCTCAGTTTCTGGTTTAACGGTTAGCACTTTTGAAGGGTGAACACGCATTTACTTCTAGCTAACTAGTACAACATTGGGCCACGTATTGATGTGGTGTTCAATGATGGAAGGATTCATGCCAATAATCTTAGCATTATACAAAGAAAATACGTCACGAAACTCTTGAAAATGTGTTTTGTAGGAGACAACTTCTTCAGGAGTGCAACAAGATCCCAAAAGGTTATTCTCAGGGATGCTGTGTTTTGTGGAGATGTTGAACTTGATCGTCAGGGAATGTTAGCCATGTTACCTTCCTAAAAAGTGTTAGGGGTAGGAATCGGGTTTTAAAACCAATCAAAGTTTCTACACGCAATGAAGTCCTTTGACTCAATAGAGAATTGATTCGAAGACGACATCGGTGGAATGGGTTCATCGGGGATGAAATACGCATGATGGTTCATATCATCCCAAGGAAAATCTGGTGCTATTAGTGCTTCAAGGATTTCCTCATCACTATAGAAGATTTGATCAAAAAAATTGGCAGGAACGGGGTCTGGTGATATAGTAACAACATCATGATATGACAAGGAAGGTTCATCAAAATAAGAGATATAGTATATAGTAGTCGTTTCTTTTGATGAGGATGTTGGGGGGTAAAATTCCTCAATAATGGTGACCTACAATTCTATTGAAATAGGCCATAAATTAGTGAGTACATATGTGTACTTTGACGAGTCTAGGAAATGGTGTGAGTAATGGTTGTAGAAGCCACATAACACACAAGGGTGATTGGTTCGCAAATACTTATTCTTTGTTTTGGGGGCAACAGGGAGGTCTAACACCATAATGTTTTCATCGATGTCATCTTCCAACGTCTGCAAATGACTACGCAAGACCGAAAAATACAGATATTGTTGGTTAGCATGGCCCAAAACATCGCATATGGCGCAAGGCGGAGGGGTTCACATCGTAGTGTTAGGAGTAGGTTTCTCTGCTTGAGTTGGATTTTTCGATGTAGTCATATTTTTAGTGTTTCCCCCAGCTTCTTCTTTGGGAGAGTTTTGGTATCTAGAGGTCCTTCCATAACAAATCTAGCGGGGGATGTTAGAAGTACCGATGGGTTTCACAGGTGTCAGGAGAACCTGGGAGGCAGGGGGTGGTTTTGGTGTATTGAGGTACCAAAGGGGAAGTCCTAGCATGAATCTCAAAATATTAATCATTTCCATCATGGGTGTGGTTACCACTCCATATGGTGGGAATAAGAATGAGATATGTTGGATGGGCATGGATCCCCACTGATTTCTATGTAACTGAATAGGAGATAGAATAGGTTGATGTTGGACTATTAGTTTCCCCAACGAGATAGTACATAAATTAGATTTTTAACTTTAGGAGGAGGGGGTGGTAAATCCTGAAACATCCCTATCATGCGAGCATCATGGAAAACACCTAGTTCAACATTCGAATAGGTGGGTAGGGTCATACTGGTGAGATTATTGTCAACTAGTGGTAAGACATTATCTGGGAAATCCAAATCCTTAGGGTTGTAGTAAGTCAACTGATCTAGATTTATGATCCTTCCTTCATGGTGGAACATCATAAGTCTAAATACTGATGAAGTGACTGCCTTCATAGCATACATGTAGCTACGACCTAAGAGGAGGTTGTAATCTAATTGGGCATTGACAACCTTTATATTGACTAAAATGGTTTTTCTAGATAACTCTACAAGGACATTCTGGAGAAGACCCTGAGGTTGAGCAGCATGACCATCATAAGCATGTAAGGTCAAAGGGGATAGAACCAATTGGGGGGATTTGAGCTTCTGCCACACATGGGTGGAGGCCCCTTCATCCACAATAAATCAATGGATGAGTAGATTTTTAACCATGATGGGAAATTTGAAGGCTATGGATTGTCAAATTTATATGGCCTTGATGCCATGAAAGAATTCCATAGATAAGGATTTGAAGGAAATATAATCAGCACTTAGAATTACAACAGAGATTAACAGAAAATAGAGAAGAAGAATGAGCTAGAAACACATAAGAAAGAACTCAATTGGAATAAATTATCACATCTCTAATTATTCAATTAACATGAGTATAATATATAATACATCTCATAGAGAATTTGAGTTCCTTGGAGGCAATTCAATTAGCTCACATGTGGCAGGCTTAGAATAGACCAAATCTCCATCTAAGGAAAAAATCCAACTCCAACTCATAATAGATGGCCACGAATTGGATAAGTAGACCTAGCTAATCCACGAGTGACCAAAAATAAACTAGTGGGTGGCTTTTCAAGAGAAAAGGAAGGAACATGTAGAGGTAGAAAAGCAGCAAGGCTTCCCAAGTCATCCTAGCATGCTAGCTCATCCTAATCCATGTGAAAAGCATAATAAAGATTCCTTGAACTCACAAAATATAGATAAAAGCAGGAATGGCGGTCTAGCTCATAATAGCAGAGTAAAATATTGAACTAAAGAACAAAGAGGGTGCTATAGTGGATAAAATTGACCAAGGTGGAAAAATAATGTGCTAGGTATCCAACTAACATAGTTCTAAACACCTAGGAAACCAAATAATGGCATATACTAAGGTCTGGATGGTTAATTTGTTCAAACACGGATGAGGGTATATGGGGTTTTGCTTGATCTAGATTGAAGCTCATTAGGTGAGAATTAGGTAGATAAATTGCACCTAAAGAATTCAATAAAGATTTACCCTATATAGGACAGTTCCATAGCACCTCTAGTGTATACATAGTTGCTGTAGACTGGGCCAAATCATCCACAATGATATTGTTGGGAGAATCTCTAGAATTGGGGTTATTGGAAACATGATGTAAAGGGAACTTGGGGATTTTTGGAATCCCTTCATTCATAGGATGAGGTATGTGCAATGATTCATCGATTTGAGATGAATCTTTTCCTTTATCATTAGATGTATTTTCAACCGCCAAACCATATTGGTTATGCCAAGTTTGAAGGTTAACATTGGCTAATAACATTTGAAGGTGTTGAACCCTTGATTCATGTGGTTGACCAATAGGCAGGGCTGGTAGAGGATAAGATGTTACGGGTTGAGTAGTAACCACCCCTTGCCGATGGAAGGGGTATTGTAGAACCATCGGTTGTCTTGGGTTGGTTTGAGGAGGTTGATTATGTTTCCCTTGCAAGGCATTAACCATTTCATGTTGGTTGACCTCATTCCATAACCGGTGAGATTTTTCCAAATGGGGACAATGGTGAGTATAATTTCCATAAACATTATAGAATTAACATGGATGACTAGACAATAACTGCATGTTCTTGGCCTGCTTGGGAGGATTATTCAGATCTTGGTCTCCATGGTTTATGTTAGCTCCATTATTATCAGGGGGATTAGGAGGTTGACCCCCCACCTCTATGATGTTAGTTGTTTCCTTTATTATTTCCCTTATTCTTTTGCTTGGGATATGATTGTTGGTTATTGGTTCCGGGTTGACCAGGCAGGTTTTGCAGAGTGTAGACTTGCTAGTGAGGGAAAGGAGGAGGTGTAGTGTGAGGCTACACTGGAGAAACTAACAATGGGATAGGAAAAGAGTAGTATGAATGGATGTCCGGAGAAGCCACATAACCACTAGGATCCATGAGACATGAGGTACCACTACATGAGGATCCATGAATGTGGGTTCCCATGAGAGGAAATGAATAAGAGGTACTCATCCCAGATCATGAAAAATCTAGAGCATAATAATGAGTTGTAGTGGGACCCTGATTACGCTCAAAGTTAAGGGGGTTTCGTACATGTAACCACTCTAATGAGGAGGATAAGACATATATAGGTTGGGTTGGGAATCAATGGCACCAATAATTCCATCTGCACAATGGGACGCACTTGGACGATATTTTTGAGAGGAATTAACTCTAGGGGCATCAGGAATGATGGTATAAAGGTATCTCAATATTGCGTATATAAGGCTGTATTATTGATCCTTCAAGATGGATTCTTCTTTAGACTGCATGCACTTAGATGCCACATCCTTTTCTATCATGGGTATAAGGGACTTCAGAAACCAATCTAGCAAGATCATGTCATCGAGCTAGATGTTGCACAGGATTCGACACCAATTCCATTCATGGATAGGATCTGTGATGTGCATTGATGAGTTTTTCTGACAAGATAAGAGAATTTCCACTACCTCATCATAACGCATGAGAAATTGGAAAATGACAAGAAACTAGAGGCTAGGGACACAAATTTGGGATTTTCCCCATGGGGTTGTTTTATGTATGACTTTGCTGCTACACTAGTTAGGGTTCTCTGAAATAGACATAATCGTATGGAGTCATCCACAATGTTGTTCAAAGAGCACCATAAGTGTAATGACATAATGTGGTTCTGTGGGTCCTATCCTGCCTTCCCCTCAAAATTAGGGATATCTGAGGGAATCTTGTATAGAATGGGAGACCATGCAGGATCATGATGAATGGGGTCATTAGTCATCCTTTCCAAATCTAGGATGTTGAGGTTGGCCATGAATGGGAGACTCGCACTAGGGTGTGATGTGGAAGGGCCAACATCGATGTTGGTCATAGTTCTTCTAGTGGGTCCCCCATTAGTAGTTCCACCAGTGGGTCCCCTATTAGTGTTTCTACTAGGGGAAGGTTTGTTTGCAATAGTTACACAGGTTTAAGGGATGTTTCCACCATTGACAATAGGGATACTTATGGTAGGGATGCCAGTGGAGGTGAGAATAGTCCCATCCATAGTATTGGTAGTGTGTGTAGGTGAAGTTGATCCTAACAATGAGGTTTCAAGACCAGAAATCACGGAGGAAAGCTTTGGTGATTGTGTAGTGTGCTAAACTAGAATCTAGCCTGTGGAGACAATAGTTCGGTTTAAGAAACTGTACTGAGGGGAAAAACCCCAAAGTATTCGAGAGAATCTCGAGGGATCTATAAGGATGAATTCAAACATTTGATTAACACTAAAATACTATGGTGGGTAAACATCAAATCAAAAAGATCAAAAAACCAATGCAACCAAGTGTGCAGTAGGTGATATGGAAAAAGAAAACCATTGAAAAAGAGCGATCCTAGAAAATAGAAGGACCCACTAGCCTAAAATATCTATACAATCAACAAGAAAAATCACCAAATAAAATCTTCCTCGAATATTTTCCTCTTTGCGGTCATCACCAACCCATCAGAAAAAAGAAAAGAAAAAAAAGGAATTCAAGTTGGATCTTCCAAACAATAGACCGTGATAGGGGAATCAATTTTATCTAGACTCAATGAGTAAAGATAGAAAGGACAGTTACAGAGCTAGGGCTACAACTAATTCCATCTATCTTGGGTATCCCCACACCAAATGGGATCACCACTGGGTAAGATATATGATAATATTGGTCTCTAGGCTACCTCAATTAGGACACATCATAATGAGTATTCCACATCCTCATTCCGAATAAAATGATCTAGATGATATTCAATAGTGAGTGGGGACAGTGCACCACCTATCCCTCTACTTACAGTCTTTTCATTTACCCTCCACCCCATAGATTGGACTTTAACCATGTCCCAAGTACAAGAGGATTTTAGCTCCCTAATTAGACAACCACTATGTCTCAAATGAATAGTGACTAGGGAGAATTATTTGGATTCCTATCCCCAAGGTCCTAACTTAACTACAAAAATTATTTTTGTCCTCGAGGGAGGTTAATGTTTGTTCAAGTTAGGGTTGATTTTAAGTTTGCACTTGGCGTCATGAACCAAGTGATAGTTTGAATTAAGGAGTTTATTCATGTGCACATGAGGTATGTGCGGCAACTAAGAGCTAAGAAAATAAAATTGCTTGAAAGATAAGACTTCCAATTTCAATACTAATTTATTTTTTGAAAAAATGTTTCTTGAAATAAACTATCTAAGCACAATAGAGGATTGTGATCAATCAAAAACTTTTCAAAGCACCTTTTTGTCAATTAAATAAATCTATTTGCAAAGATTAAAGAAAGAGGCTCTAATTTATCATCACTTTAAGAAAATGAATTATTAAACTATTTAAAATATTAGTTCATCAAATTCTTACTAAAACTGAAAGCAAATGCGACAAGCAAGAAAACCACGATAGTAATTTCAAATGAGGGGACACATACTTAAACTTCAAGATGATTGTTCTTCACCCAAAAACTCTGACCCAACAAGCAAAATAGTTGTTACAGTAAGCACAAGAGACTATAAATAGACTAAAAGGGACTGCAAACATACTCTAAATGATAAACCAACTCTAACTAACTCACGAAGAAAGCAAATAAAGAAAACATAAGTACTACATAGTGATTTCTGGAATAAGTTGTACTCTTCGAAGAGAAATATGTAACCTGGCTCACACAAATCAGGTTGATAGGTGTGACTAGAGGAAAAAAGGAAATATGGGTCGAGATCACTTAGTTTGAAGGGAAATGAGTGATCTAGGTTGCATAAAATAGCCCAACGGGGGTGACTTGAAAGATGGGACTCCAAAAAAGTAGAAAATCGGTATGGTTCAACAAAATTCCTTGGGGGTTCTGGGCTAGGATCTCTCATAATAGTTCATTCTACCAAAACTAGACAGAAAAAGAAGCTAAATAGAGGAATAAAAATCTCAAACAAAGGCCAGGAAAATAAAGGACACACAACTAGAGAAAGATATGGATCTTCCCTAGTATGGTCGCTAAAAACTGTAGCATGTTTTTTCATACACGCCCATGCCAAAGAGAACCTGCTGGAGGGTTGTGTAACTCCAGTAGAGTTTCAAGAGAAGAAAAGAATAAACAACTAAACTAACAAAGTAAACTAAACAAGTGCGCTCATAAAAAAACAAATAAATATTATTTTGGGGATTTTTTTCATTCAATCAAAATGTAACTAAGACAAAACTTGAAAGAATAAAGAATATCTTATATTAATATTGAAAATATTACAGGAGAGACACACCTAAATGATGACAGTGGAAGAGGCCATTGTATTTTTCTGAGGGAGGGTCTATTGGTTCTCTTGAAATCCTTCTGATTCTCCAGCCACACATCACAGGAATATGATCTCCAAGAGATCAGAGGGAAGTGGGAAAAGATCAAATTTGATTTGGCAAAAATCTGGGAGTGTGATGACTTGAGCAATTGGAATGGAGTTGTGTGTGGAATGAGGGACCTTGGTTTCTCTTTTATAGCTAATTATGAGAGTCTAGGGCTATATTTTGGTCTCTAGACTCATCATCCATGTAGATACTCGTGTCAGTTTCATATTCTTTTTGTTTGCCACTGTAATTTCCTTGATTTGATAGCACTAGGGAGCAACCTCTAGTCCATTAGACCCCCATGGTCCCTTGTGGAAAATTAAATAAATTAGTTAAGGGTTAATTTTAGCCGTTGGTTATCTAGTGTAAATAATTTCAATCATGCACAAGAATGGAATCCATAGTTTAGAATATTTAATTATTAATTAATTATTTGATGAGCTTTAAATGCTAGGGAGGACTAGGAGGGCACATAGGAGTTTAGGTGGACCCAATGAGTTTCCTTCCAAAAAATAATATGGAAGAAAATCACTAAAAAATCAAGAAAGCAGTTAAAAAGCTAGAAGGTAGCCTAAAAGCATGAAAGCACATAAAAGCATAAATAAACATAAAAACAGGAGAGCACCGAAAAATAGAAAGCATTGGAAAAGCAGGAAAGCAAAGAAAATCAAGGAAAAGTAGGAGTTCCCAAAAGCAGAAAAATAGACTAAAGCAGAAAGGCAAGAAAAGCAAGGAAAAAAGATAGATAAAGCTGTCAGTACAAAATTATCCAGTGAGGGCGCATTGGATGAGGATGGTGGACCACATACATTGCATATTGAATCCAATTCGCCTTATAAAAGAATGAATGATGCACCCACTCACATATTTTTCCAATTTGAGTTTTGCATTGAGAGCTCTAAGCTTCTCAAGACTTGGGAGATGTGCCCGTCGTGACAGTTGGGAGATGTGCCCCTATTGTTCTTCATTCTAGTTGTGGATTCAGTCAGATCATGAGGAGTAAGGAACTCATCCCTACTTATTGAGGTTACTTGCATATCCATTCCAATTCCATTCAAGTGCTATCATGCTCAATGTTGAAGATCTCATCAATTGGAGCATTTTTCTATAGTGTTTGTCTTGCTTATGTCCTTGATGGATGATAGTGACCCCATGGATTCTTGACTCTATATTTGAAGCTCTATAATGTTATGGAAACCCTATGATATTCAATAAATGATATGGATTTCTTTTATTCAATTTATGTTTCCAACTATCAATGAGAAATTGCTCCTATGCTCATTATAGTGTTAAATTTGAATTTTGCATTATACTAAATTTCATAGCTCCAAATATCTATCTATGAGTTGATTCTATAAGTAGACACCTGATAGGACCCATATCATCCTTTATACCATAAATTCATGACCCTCAAAGGTCATTTGAATTGAGTTGGAAATCCATCAGTTGATCAATCCAAAAAATAGTTTAGTTCTTCTGTCTTCCAAAATGAGTCTTGTTGAGTCTAATTTCAAATATCAAGGTTGTTATAGCTGTTTGGGGTTAGTTTCAATCCATCCACTTCCATATCTACACCAGAATCCATTGGGTTCCACATAAGTCTCGGGGATATTACCTCAGAGTCTTTGGCTTTGCAAAGGCTCGTCCCAAGTGTGATGCACCCAGAGAATGTGTAGCTGTCAAAGTTGGGAGTCTGTTTAGGATGTTTTAGGTTGTACTTGAGCTTTATTAGGTCTTGAAATCCATATTGGAAATTTTTTTAAGGTTAGATAACGTTTGGGAGGAAAACTAGCTCATCAGGTTCAAAGCAACTTCCTTGCATTGTTCTATCCAAGTTTCTGCCTATTTGACCCCATAAGAGTCTTTGATGTATGTCAGTGGTGGGTTCTAGATTTATTTTGGAGTTTGATAATGAATCTAGAGTCCTTACTGGATAAATTCAAAAGAGTCTGGCGGTGTTTGGGAATCAATTGGAAAAGAACTAGTTCCAGTTTTCCAATTTCGAACTAGTCAAGGTGTTGAGTCAAGGTTGCATGCAAACGGTTTGAGGAAAGTTCTAAATCAGATATTCATAACCAAATAGCTAATACTCAATATCATATATGATATATGATATTAGACATAAAATAGGTCTAAATACATTCATTTGGGGCTCCACCATATTAATACATGCCATTTTATTTATGCAAACCACTGATTGAAGGAATTTTGTAAATCACTATACCTTGGTTGTATAAATTATGATGCCTCTACTTTAATTTGGAAGATAATATCTCTAATACTAGGTTGGGGATCTTACATCCATGAAGAAGAGGAATTCAAAATACAAACTGATAGTTGGGTCACGCTTTTATTGTGTTTTTGTGCGACTTAGGTTTCTCAAATCGAAAAATTATGAGTGACCTAGGTTTCTCTTATTGAGAGATTAAGAGCGACATGATTTATAAGTGCTTTTTTTAATCTTGCCTTTAATTTTTGGGCTTTTTGACTGATTTTCCAAGGTCAAATGGATATGAATGAGGTGGAATGATGACATATGGAGGTGACTATGTTGATGACATGTCAAGTGAGGAAATTTTGGTTGTTAACACCAAGTGAACCTAAATTTTTTATACCACCATGGTATTGAGTAGATCTTGTGTTAGCTCACATTAATCACACATGTGGAGCTAATCACATGTGAATTTTTTAGAATATTATAAAGGGTCCATCACCCTAATATTAGACAAGAGTTGAGGCTTGTAAAACCCTATTCATAACCCTAAAGAATTAGTTATAAACCACGTCAATTCAATACAACCAAGTAAGACATATGCTTGCTTCATTATGTATATGTGCCTTTTGCATATGCGCATATATGGAAACACTTCCATATATATACATATACGAGAGGTGCGTATAGAGAAGCAATTCTATATATGTGCCTTCTATATATGAACATATATATGGAAGCACTTCCATATATGCACTTTCATATGATTATGTATATGCGCTTTATGTATATGAACCTTCGATATATGTGCATATACAGAAGCGCTTCTGTATATACACTATTCTGTATATGCACTATATGAAATTACTTCTGCATATGCACATATATGGAAGCGTTTCCATATGTGTATATATATGGAAGGTGTATATATGATAGTGATTTCATATATGAGCATATATGAAAGTGCTTCTGTATATGTGCATATAATAAAGTTAAAATTAGATTTAGGTTTTAAAATTAGAATTAAGTTTTAAATAGTCCTATACTAATTAAGTTGGAATGTTTAATTTTAATAATTGCATGTGCAATGATGTCTAGTTTATGTCATAATATGTCATAACTAACATAGGATGGAAAAATCAGACAAAATAACTCTAATATAATAAAATTGAGTTATCCCACATGCATAATAGAGGAAAATACTCCTTTTACCATTCATTATATAGAGAGGTGGAAAATCATTTATCCCACATGTAAAATATGGGATGTTAGTCTTCCATATCTCTTGGTATATAATAGAGGTGAGGGAGATCATTTAGGCATGTCAAGCATATCATTGTACATCATTAAGTCTTATGTTATGATTATGTTTGTAATACTTTGGGATAACATAGGTGGAGTGGAGCCTTCTCTTTGATTATTTCAGACAACCAAGGCGGCTTCCTGGAAGGGAGACAAATCCTTGACAATGTCATTCTCGTACAAGAAGCAATCCATTCCAACAAATCTCGAAAGGAAAAAGGTATGATAGTCAAGCTTGATATGGCCAATGCATTCGATCGTGTCAAGCATTCCTTTCTCTTTAAAATTCTGAAATGATTTGGATTCGGGGAAACCTTTATCAACTGGATCTCAACTTTCATAAGTAGACCTTGGATTGCTCCTTTAATTAATGGCCACCCCACTGATTTCTTCCAAGCCACGCATGGAATTATACAAGGATGTCCCTTTTCCTCCTTCCTGTACATCATCCTGGCAGACTCTCTTAGTCGAAAATTGAATTCTGATATGATTTCAGGCTCCCTACTAGGCCTCCACTTAACCTATGACTCCCTCCCCCTCAATCATACCCTTTTTTCCGAATACTCCCTATTACTAAGTGGATCCTCCTCCATCATAGCTCGAAAGTTCAAGCATAATCTGAATTGGTACTGCAATGCCTCTTAAGCCAAGATCAATTTACACAAGAGTGCATTCTACTGCTGGAATCTAAACAACATCGCTGCAGCCAAAATTAGCATAATTCTTCGAATCAAAGTCCACAACCACTGGGAAAAATTCACCTATCTTGGTCTCCCGATCACACAAGGACATTCAAAATCAGGAATTTGGGATGACACGATAAACAAAATCAAAAGCACGATAAGAAGATGGGGAGGGAATTGGCTCAGGAAAGCTGGAAAATTGATTTTAGTGAATTCCGTCCTTTCTGCATTACCTATCTACCAATTATCTATCCTCCTAGCTCCAAAAGGAGTGTCATAACATATTAGCAAACTGCTGATATATTTTCTTTGGTCTGGGGGGGGGGAATAATGAAAACAAAATCCACTTAGTGAATTGGGCGATCATAAAGCAGCCAAAATTCTCGGGAGGCCTCCAAATCCGTGATCCCCTCCAGGAAAACTTTGCACTGGATGGAAAACTTCTCTGGAAAATCATGCATAATAGACAACATCGAGTCAGTCAAGTGCTTAGAAAGAAATATTTACAAGGAAACAATCTAAGAAGTCTTGATCGAAAGCCAAATTCCAAAGGATCCCGTATTTGGTCATTGTGCAAGGCAGCATGGGAGTTCTTTTCACGAGAACTTTATTGGGTACCAGGCGATGGAAGAAAAATAAGAATTTTCATGGATAATATTATGGGAAATGAAGCATTACAAAGCACTCAAGAGTTAAAATACATTGCAGAATGGTTCACTCATCATGGAATCATAACCCTGAGAGATTTAAGCTCCTGGGACAATCACGTTAGCTGGAAAAACGTTGCCATCCCTCCCAATCTCGAATCTTCCAAAATCATTCTCATCGAAAAATTGAAAGGATGCGCTCCCATTCATCTCCTGGCCAAAGATGAACAGGGTTGGGGTCCTAAAGGTTGCTACACCTCTATCCTCGGATACAACCCCTTCAAGCTCATGATGATGTAAGAAAAGAATTATGGAAACTTGTATGGGATCCATTTGGAATCCCCAAAATTAACTTCTTTATTTGGACATTAATACATTGCAAGGTGCTTACCGGCAATAACCTTATCAAGAGAGGTTTCCACATGCCATATTGGTGTCCCCTCTATCGCAGCATTTTCAAAACTCTAAACCATCATTTTTTGGACTGTCACTTTACCAAACACGTCTGGAATTACATGCTCCTTGATCTCAACATCATCATTCCATATTTCAACACCACCACTCATATTTTTAAGGATTGGAAATCTACCTATCCCTCACCTCTTTCCAAAAAGAAACTTTGGCACCAAATTTGGATTTCCATCCCCAAATATACCTGCTGGAAAATCTGGATCGCTAGAAACAAAGCTATCTTTCATGAAATGCACTATACCCCATTGCAAATTGCTGGACAAGCCAAAGGATTGCTGATCGAATGTCTCAACTCTTCCAATTCTAGTACAGATGAAATCCTCAACACAAAGGAATTGAACTGGATTGAAGCCATTCCCCCAAGTCGGAGTAAAAATTTTCGACCGCGACACCTTCCAACATGGAAAATCAGGCTCTCTAACTCTGATTTTCAAGATTGGAGAAATAATCAGGCTATGGATAGCTTACAATTCGATGGTGCCTCCAGAAGAAATCCTGGAGTAGCAGGAGCTAGGGGGTTTTTGTGGCTTATTGGAGGAACACTGAGATGAAGTACAGATGGGGATTGGGGATTTGCTCAAATAATATAACAAAAGCCTTAGCTCTATTGAAAGGTTGTGAGATCACCAAATATAATAAGATTGATAAATTACAGGTGTTTGGGGACTCCATGGTAATCATCAAAGCCCTCAATTCAAAGGCTAATTTCAACAATCTAGCTTTAGATAGAATCATTCAACGTATTCAACAAATCGCAAATACATTTCCCCATTTCAGAGCATTCAACATCCTGAGGAACTTAAACCAAGATGCTGATATGGAAGCAAATGTTGGCACCAGACTCAACCTCGAGATACTCAGACTCTCCAATAACGATAGTGAATACCTCCAAATTCCTTAAACATGGCACATGGATTCCAGATAAATATGCTCGCCCAGCAGCATCGAAGTAGCCTGAACAGGGCACTCGGATTTCACGAAGCTCTACTTGCTTTTTATATCACACAGAAACTGATGTCAATTGTATTTAGCGTAACAGAATTTACATCTTCTCATTTAACCTGCAGCCAGAGTATCCTTCAAAAGAAGAACGCTATCTTGGCTTTCATCAGCGATGTCTGCCACTGGTTAATGCAGCAACGAAGTAGTCTGAATAGGGTATATGGATTTCAGGATGTTCTGCACGTCCAACTTTCAACATGCTTTTATTAATTCTGTAAAAACCAAGTATTTGAGTGTTTCCTTATCACACAACAATTGTTGTCAACTGTTTTTAGCTCAAGAGAAAATACACCTTCTTAATTAATTTGCAGCCTGCTTATCCTCCAGATGAAGAACGTCAAATTGGATTTCAACTGCGATCTCTGTCACTGACTAAATTTAAAGTCTCACAACACGTTGATGTTGGAACTTGTTTACTGTATCTTGTTAAATTTTCAGAATTTACTTCAATCTGATCTAGGATCTTAACTAAGAGAACAACATGTACAGCATATCTACAACATATTAATCATGGACACAATAATGCAAGCACACAAGAGACACAGAGTTTACTTGGGGAAAACCATAAAGGTAAAAAACTCCAATAACTTCCTCAAAGATAGATAGAGCAATGATACAACCAAAATACAAGAGATAGTCTTCTCCTAGCAGCAGAGCCTCCTCCTCCACAAGTGCGCCACTCTCCAAAGTGTGAGTGAGTGAATAGAATGATGAAATAGACATCTCCCGATCTCTATTTATACTAGACTTGACTTGCCTCATAACCTTTACTAGGTCAGCCTTAACTTAACCACATAACACAATGTTGACTGGGCCGACACCCAATAGGGTGGTCTAATAACCCTTTGACCCACATGGCCGACCCCCACTAGGGTGGTCTAATAACCCTTTCACCCACATGGCTAACCCCCACTAGGGTGGTCTAATAACCCTTCGACCCACATGACTTATACAGGGCCGACCCCAACAAGGTGGTCTAATAACCCATCAAGTATAAGTTACGACACTTACAATATAAATGACGACACTTCCGTATAGAGGAATAATAACATCTCTATAGGAATACAATATACATATATGTGAAATACATTCCGAAGTTACATATACATCAACATATCTTGCCGATTTGGTTTACATCCACGGCTTTTTTTATTTTAAATACAATATTCATTTTAGTTATAAAAAAAACATATGTGGAGTGGAGCCCAAAGTTTAATGCGAATATATTTTCAGGAATAAGAATAATTTTCCATTCCCGTGGATGTTTCCCCATTTGGGGTTTTACCACGTATCTCTGGTGTTCTCTTGTCTATTCCCTTATCTCCATTTTTGTTCATGTTATTTGTTGCTTGATTAAATAGAAGACTAGAATAGCTCATGCTTCATATGTTTTGTATTGTTGTGAGAGTTTATCATATTCTCAATATTCTAAGATGGTATCAGAGTGGGTTCCTATACTCTACCTTCTTCAATAAAATATTTTATTTTAGTTTTAAAGAAACATTATCTCATGTTTTTACTTGAGTACTTCATATTTTGTAGTTTTCTGACCCAATCTACAATACACAAGTGGTAGTTTTTCAGATTTGGGATTTATTCTACATATTATTTGAATTTTTTCTCAAACCCTAACTTTCACCATTAATTTTCATAAATTTTCAAGTTTTTCTTGATTTATTTTTGTAGTTTTGAATTGAAACCTATTGTATATTAATCTAGGATCAAGGATCTATCTTTTGACTTACAGATCTAGGTGTTTGGCTATTTCAATTTAAGGTTATTGCAGGTTTTTGTCCAAACGGATTTGGCAATAGTTTCATTGATTTTTTCTATAGGTTTTCTTAAGTTTAACAGTCATACATGTCCTATACACTTCCAGAGTGTGTATACGTGCCCTACCTTAAGCAATCCCATGTATGCACTTTTTTTTGGTGATTTTTTGCTTTCGACAATTTTCGTTCATTGTTTTGTGCAAAGGTGTTGCTGATCCATTAGTTAGTTACAAAAAGGTTTCGGCATTGGTGAGAAAATTCTAATTTTACATTTCTTTTTGTCTCTTTGAAATAATTCAAATTTTCACAAGTTTTGGATTTAGGATTTTAGCGCCATGACTTCAGAAGTTGTTTCTATTCCTGCATTAGTTAGATCTAACTATCTCTCATGGAAGAGAAAGATGATTGATGTGCTTATGAGTAAGAACTTATGGAGGTTAACTAAATGTGATCAATCCAAAACAACTGATGCAAAAGAGTTCACAATATTAGACTATGGGTGTAATCAAGCAAGAGGACTCATTGGACAATCTGTTTTAGATAGCTTATAGGTATACATTGAGGCTGAGGATATTCCTATTGAGGTATGGAAAACCCTAGATTCGGTATTTGATAAAAGTGATGATGTTTATTCTTACTATCCTAAAAAAGAAAATCCATGAGTTAGATCCTAAATATTTCGATAAAATAGAGTCATTTCTTGCTGAAATTAAAATTTATAATGAAAAATTAAATAATTGTGGTAAATATTACAAGAAGAATGACAATGCTCTATCTATTCTTGTAGAAAAAAAATTACCTACAACTTTGATATGTTCATCCAAACTAGGAATAGGGCCATGGAATCATCAAAGGGTACTCCCTACTCCCTAACCCTCTTTTGAATATTTTTGTAAACTTAGGTTTGATAAATGAGCAAGATAGATTAATTGCTAGTGGTTATAAGTTGCATAATAATAAAGCTCTAATGGCACATAGTAAAAATAATCCTACTAAGAATTTTAATAACAATTCTAAACCACATAGTAAAGGATCAAGTTCTATTGATGATGCTTCTAATGTTTATAACATGGTGTCTAACAAAAGGAAAGTGTTTAATACTTGTAAGTATTGTGGCAAAACCAACCACCTTGAAAATAGTTGCTTTAAATGGAGATGTGAACTTGTGAGAGCAAAGAATAAGTCTTCCGAAGAACAATTGGTTTCCCTACGTGCCTATTCTATTCAACCAAGTAATCCTTCTTCTAATGTGGAATGGATAATGGATTATGGTGCAACTAATCACATGACTAGTTTAGCTTCTTTTTTTAATTCTCATGACACTAAAAAGCACACACAACATAAATTATCTATAAGTGATGGTAATCATCTTTCAATTTTAGGATTTGGTAATAGTAATGTTCCTAATGGTACTTTGGAAGATGTGTTTCATGTTCAAAGAATGCCCATTAACTTGCTTTCTATTTATTGTGCATGTCAAAAAGGTTATAAATTTGAATCTTGTCCTAATAGGTATGTGTTAAAAGATATCAAACAAAACCTTAAAATTGTTTATTTTGGTCTTGTTGATCATAATGATGGATTATATAGGCTTATTGCTTTTAATTCAAGTAAAAATCAACATTTTATTCCTATGTTGGTCACGGTTATGAACTAAGTAAATTATGGCATGAAATATTAGATCACTTGAATTATGGAAAAATGCAAATGATGTCTAAAATTGTACATGGATTACCTTCAATTTCTTCCACTAAAGGTGTTTGTGAAGGTTGTGTTCTTGGTGAACATGATAAGGAAATGTTTGATAAAGGTAAATCTTGGTGTGCGAAAAAAACATTGCAATTAATTCATAGTGATATTTGTGGTCCTCTTACAACTCCTTATTTCACTCATGCAATCTATTTTCTTACTTTTATTGTTGTTTATAGTTGCAAATCTTGGGTTTATTTTTTGAAACGTGAAGGGGAAACCTCCAGTATATTTCAAGAATTTAAATTCATGGTTGAGAAAGAATCTAGTAAAAGTATTAAGATTTGAGAACTAATAATGGGCGGAATTCATCAAGAAATAATTTAATGCATATTTATCTAGGCATGGTATTCAACATCAAAGTATTGTTCCTTATACACCTTAACAAAATGGGTTAGTTGAAAGGAAGAATAGAACTTTAGTTGAAATGGCTAGATGTATGCTTTATTCTAAAGGGCTACATAAACATTTTTGGGTTGACACTATTTGTTGTGCTAACTATATCTTGAATTGAGTTCCTACTAAAGGAGTTTTGCAGGTTACTCCTGAAGAAAAATGGAATGGAAGAAAACCTAATATTAGTAACTTTAAGGTATTTGGAAGTGAATTTTGGGACCCAAGTCTCATAAATGTATTTTCATTGCTTATTGTGAGGATTCTAAAGCATATAGGTTGATTGATCCCTCTACCCAAGGTGTCATTATTAGGTGAGATGTTCACTTTGATGAAGTCTCTCCTCCTCCAAATTCTGTTGAACCTCATGTTACATTGAATTCACCTTCACCTTTTGCTACTTCTTTCTCTATTACTCATTCCTCTCCTTCTATGCCTATTATTAGTGTTCACCCTCCTATTCAAGTGCTCCACCTAAATATTCTGAAAATACTAGCATGGGTCCTACCACTACATCTCTTCCAGTTTGGGATCGGAAAGATCTTGACTCTATAATTTCTGATATTGGTTTTCCTTCTGATACTCGTCGAACTGGATCTAAATTTGCTCTCATAACTAAATTTTTGGAATCATATGATTTGTCTACATATTCTTAAGAAAAGTATAAGCTTGAATGGGATAAATCCATGCAAAGTGAGTATGACTCGTTAATAAAGAACAAGACTTGGACTCTTATTCCCCTTCCTCCTAGAAATAATTTAGTTGGATGCATGTGGATATATTAAAAAAAATTCACTGCAAACAAAAAGAATGAAAAACATAAAGCTTGGTTAGTAGAAAAATGATTCTCTCAACAAGCTATAGATTACACTGAAACTTTTTCTTTGGTTGCTAAAATTAACACAATAAGATCTATTCTTTCACTCCCTACATCGTATCAATGGGAAATACACCAAATGGATGTCAATAGTGCATTTTTGAATGGTAATCTTAGTGAAGACATTTATATTCAACAACCACCTAGTTTTATTACTATTGAAACTTCAAGTTTGGTATGAAAATTGAACAAGTCTTCATATGGTCTTAAGCAAGCACCTAGAACTTGGTATCAAAAGATTGATGCTTATTTCTTGAAGAATGGTTTTAAGTGGTGTGTATCTAATCCAAATTTGTATGTGAAGAACTTTGATGATGATGTTTTCATAATTGTACTTTATGTGGATGATCTTATTATCACTAGAAACTAGCTTACACTTATACAAAAAATGAAGAATACTCTAAATCATGAATTTTAAATGATCGACTTAGGCCTACTACATTGTTTTTTGTGTCTATATATTTGGCATATGTCTAGTGGTATATTGTTGTGTCACATCCTAAGTTTGTGACATAATTATCTACTCGGTTTCGTATGAGTGATTGTCACCTACACCATTTCAGGCCGGTGTAAAGTTAGTTGTTGATTGTGACACTCCTCTTGTTTATGCCTCATTGTATTGTCAACTTGTGGGGAGTTTGATATATTTGACACAAAACATACCAGATATCTCTTTTGCAGTAAACATGGTTTCGAGGTTTATGCAAAAGGCTCATGAGATTCATTGGATAGAATAAAAGAGGATTCTTGAATATATATAGGAGACATTGCACTATGGTGTGTTCTATTCTAGTAGGGTTATAGTTTTACTCCTTAGTCATATAGATTTTGATTGGGAAGGCGATGATTCAAATCAAAGTTCTACTGCAAGACATATCTTTCAGCTTGGTTAAGGTCTAGTTTCATGGTCTAGTAAGAAGTTGAGAACTCTTTCTCTTTCTTCTTATGAAGTAGAGTACATGGAAGTTAAGGAAGAAACTAAAGAAGCAATGTGGATCCGACATGTTCTAATGGAGCTTGGTCTAGTATATAAATATCCTACTGAATTAAGATGTGACAATCAAAGTTATATTCAGCTTGCGTACAATTATGTGTATCACTCCAAAACTAAACACATTGACCTTGATACTCATTATATTAGATATCTTGTTTTAGATGGTGTTATTTGTTTGGAGTATTGTCCCACATAAAAGAAAGAAGTTGATATCTTCACCAAATCCATGACAGAGGAAAAATTTGTTTTATCTTCTCACTTTGTTGGTTATGCGAGAAGTTGTCATCAAGGGTGATAGTTGACGTAATGACATCTTGCTCATTTTATGCGTTGTTCTCCTAGTCATCATTAAGGGGGAGTGTTGGATTGTGTAATTTTAATAATTACATCTATAATGGTGTCATAATATGTCATAACTAGCATTAGAAGGAAAAATTAGACAAAATAACTCTAATATTATAAAATTGAGTTATCCCATATCCATAATAGAGGAAAATACTCATTTTACCATTCATTATATAAAGAGGTGGAAAATAATTTATCCCACATGTAAAAGATGGGATGTTAGTTGTCCATACCTCTTGGTACATAATACAGCTGAGGGATAACCTTTGGGCATGTTAAGCATATCATTGTACATCAAGTCTTATGTTGTGATTATCTTCATAATACTCTGGGATAACATATGTGGAGTGGAGCTCAATGTCTAATGTTAGAGATATTTTGAGGAATAAGAAGAGTTTTCCCTTCCCATGGATGTTTCCCCATTTGGGGTTTTACCACATATACATGTTATTCTCTTGTCTATTCTCTTATCTCTATTTTTGTTCATGTTCTTTGTTGTTTGATTAGATAGAATACCAAAATAGCTCATGCTTCACATGCTTTATATTGTTGTATGAATTTATCATATTCTCAATATTGTAACAAATTATTCATGACAATAAATAATGTGACAAGTTTCTCTAATTAGGGTCTCACGGTAACAAGTAATTACATATTTGACACTTGAGAAGATTGAGAGAGATTTCTATCGGCTAAGTTAAGAATATTCAGGGTTGTGTTTGTCCTTTTTGGCACTTTTGTCCTGTGCATAAGATGGTGGGTTTAGATAATTAGATATTTGTACATTAGACAAAATTTCCAAAAAATGAAATGTGAAGATGCATTGAAGGAGATGCCCCTTGGAAATATGTATCATGACTTGTAATTACACTGAATTTGAACTTTGAAGCTTCAATCCAAGGTATTAAAAAATATTTTGAAATTTGGTTCCAAATAAAAAATAATATTTTAAAAGAGACTTAAAAATAACCATAGATCACAATGGAAATAGTTGAACCCTATCCTAGAAATTGCTACATAGCCATAACATTTAGAAGTAAATCTCAAGTTCATACATATAAAAAAGGTCTGCAGAAACTTAGAATATTGTTTTTCCAGCAAATTCATAGACACCAAAGGTAATAAGAAGCACTTTTGTATATGTGCATATACGGAAATTATTTCGTATATGTGTATATAAAGAAGGCACATATACAAAAGTGATTTTGTATATGTGCCTTCCGTATATGTTCTTTCATATATGCACATATATGGAAGCACTTCTATATATGCTCATATACTCAAGGCGCATATAGGAAAGTGCTTCTTTATATGCACATATATTGAAGGTGCATATGTGGAAGCAATTATGTATATGGACCTATACCGTATATGCACATATACGAAAGTACATAAGCGCTTCTGTATATGCGCATATACAGAAGGTGCATATACAGAATCACTTCCATATATGCGCCTTCCAAATATGAACCTTCTATATATGCTCATATACGAAAGTGCTTATGTATGTGCACTTTTGTATATGTGTGTATATGGAAGCATATTGTACATACAAAAGGACCATATATATGTGTGCCTTCCATATATGCACATATACAAAAGTGCTTCCATATATGTTCCTTTCGTATATGCACATATACAGAAGTGCTTCCATATATGCACCCTTTGTATATGTGCATATAAGGAAGTGCTTCTGTGTTGTTGTAAATGTAACTTCAGAAGATATTCTTTTGTATATTATTATTATATTATTATTGTACTTTTCATTGTACCTCCGTCAAAGATTTTTTTACTCTGTTAGGGGATGTCATTATTGTATTTGGTCATGCCAGAATATTGAGGTAAAACCTCCATTGTAATTCGGGGCAACAGTTCCCCAAAAGATAAATGTAAAATGTATTTTTGAGTCTCCTTAGGACAGGTCAACCCAGTTAGTTAAGGAAGTCATCCCAAATGGGGAATTAGGTCAGTCACACATAAAGTATAAATAGAGAGGCTCACTCTCTCATTTCGACATCACACTCACACAAGCAAGTTCGCACCAAGTGAGAGAGAAGACAAGTTCATTGGAGAAGAAAGAGGGAAGCTGCAGAAGACATCTTATCTTTGGGTTTTCTATCTTGTTTGATACTGTACTTAGTGACAAATCTATTACTGAGGAAGTTGCAGGGTTTCTTCCTTTATGGTTTCCTCGAGGAAATTTCTTGTGTTCTTTTGTATCGTTGTGCTTGTCTATCTTTCAGTTTAAATATATATCATAATTGAATTAAAGTGCAAACTCTAACATGGTATCAGAGCCACTCTGAAAGAAGGCACTGTGCAACAGTAGGAAACTAGGGCTTCCTATTTCAAGGTCTTCTCTCCACAGATCATTAAGAAAAGAGGGCTAGGCTAACTCACACTAGGAGGGCACATCTTTTGGAGGAAGAAGAATCCAATTTGGAGAAGTTTCACTTTTGACCTAGTCACTAGGTCCGAGAGAAACTAGGGCATCAAGTTTTTGGAACTTCCATCCACCAATCGGGAAGAAGGAGTACACTGGACAACTCACCTTGAGGAGGCACATCTTTCTATCCAAGTAGAATTTCAATATTCCAAGTTTGGAAAATTAGCGTTTCTCTGTCAAACCCTAGGTCAACTAGCTTCAGAACCAGGTTGGGCATATCAAATTGGTAAGATCTAATTCATTACTATTTCCATTTAAGGTTCTCATATCAAAACAACAAATCATACCAAGCTTGAGGATAAGCTTGAAGGAGCTGATAACTTCTGAGCATGGAAGTATAGAATTTCTCTTGTCCTAGAAGAGGATGACTTGGACAAATATGTCAATGAGGAGGTTCCAGAACCAGAGGGGGGAAGAGGAAAAATCAATTCACAAGAAGAATATGAACAAAGATAAAAGGATCGTTGCAAACTCCATCAAAGATCACCTCATCCCTCATGTATCATCCTTGAAGACTCATAAGAAGATGTTCTATGCCTTGACCAAGCTATATGAAGGAAAGAACATCAACTACAAGATGACCCTGAGGAACCAACTCAAGAATGTGAAGATTCAACAATCAGAAACCATTCAATCTTACTTCACAAGAGTCGCTCAGATCAAGGAACAAATTGAAGAAATTGAAGACAATGTTGAAGAAGGAGATATTGTGATGACTACCTTGAATGGTCTCCCAAGATCATGGGACTCATTCATTCAAGGAATATGCGTCAGGAAGAAGCTAATCACATTCAACAAATTATGGGAGGAATGCACCCAATGTAGTGCCCCTAGACTTTTGTAGACATTGAGGGCAGTTGCTGAGTGACCCGGCCGATTGAAACATTAATTAAATAACCTTTTGACCTTATTTTTGAGTATGTGTATCTGAACTGTTGAGGTAAATGAATAAGTGCATATGTTAAATGATTAGCTATGACTATGGAAAATTATGTTGATGGATAATGCTTAACGACTAGTTGTATGGTGATTATGTAATTGTCGACGAAATGTATATTTGATTAGATAAATAAGAAGTTGAATAAATCATAAATGTTTAACAATACTAGATTTAGAAATCAGATGATGATTATTGAGGACAGTGCTACTAATAATTTGTTGTGAGAAGAGTGTGTAGAAACAAGTGAGACGGTTCACCGACGGACACACAAAGGAACTTGAAGGGTCGTAGAGTACGGGTAAATCACACACAGGGGGAGCGACGACGATGTCGACTTCCGACAAGAATACCACACATGAGCAGATAAGCATTGATCCACTTGCTCAAGAGGAATGCGTGAGGGCGTACAAGGTGGGCCACGACGGAGCTGGTCACGTACGAGTTGAGGGGCATGTAGTGAGAACGGACTCACTCCTCAGCGCCATTAGTCCCTAGATAGCATGTAGACGGAGGATGGATGGTAACAATTCCTAAAATCCCTACAAGAGTTCCCGCAAGTCAAAACGGAAATATGGTGGCAGAAGGGCCCAACGACGCGGTACCCTGTCGAGAACGGAAAGAATGGACGCAAGGATCCAACGAAGTGGTACCATGCCAAGGAATGGAAACCATGGATGATTGGACCCGACGGAGTGGTGCCATGTCAGGGAATTAAAAATCAATGAACCAGGAGCCCAACGACGCGGCACCGAGATCCTAGTGAGTTTGATTGTTAAATTAAACTGCATAAAAACTTAGGAGAATAACTCTAGATTATTACTTAGCGAATGCATAAAAATAGTTTAGACATTTGCAAATGAATAGTTGTTTTTGTTGAGCATTTAAAATAATAGAAATCATTATTTAGGAGCAAAATAGAATCCTAAGATTAGACACCTAGTCAACTAAAAGCTAGGAGTTGATTAAAATATCTGGGGGACAAACTAGAGCAAACTTAGGGATGTAGGTGCACTTCCCAGAGAAACTGACACTTGGATGGGTGAGTGTTTTAATTAAATAATTAATTAAAAATATTTAATTATGCATGAAGCGACATGTGTCGCGGGAGATTTTCCTTTATAAGGAAGGCTTAGGGAATGGGTAAAGGGCCCATAATTTGGACGATTGTCGTAATTTTTGAATGCCTCAAAGACTTGCTGCTATCTAAGGGTTTGGCTTAGAAATCTTGGTGGGAAGGGAAGCCCAAGCTGAATTTTTGAATTACTTGTGTGAACTCTACGGCCCGATTAGCTCGGGGGTCTAGAAGGAAGAAGAGTACTTCCAGAGTGGTTGGGTGGTTAACCGAGGTGTCCGTCGATGACTGTGGTGGACGACGACGAAGAGTGGAACTGCGAACTAGGTGGGACTTCACCATCGATCGGAGCTACCTTCGTTACAGGTTCTTTTAATTAAATGTTTTATTTTAAACCTCTGCAAATTACTTTTTATTTTATCGAAATTATAGATCTGAACATTGCCTCATTGAAGTTACAGTTCTGCACATTAGATTTTATTTGGTCAAAAGAAAATTAGATCTGGAGATTTTCTAGTTAAAGAAATACATCTGCAAATTTGATCAGGATCTTTTAATTAAATGTTTTATTTTAAACCTCTGCAAATTATTTTTATTTTATCGAAATTATAGATCTGAACATTTCCTCATTGAAGTTACAGTTCTGCACATTAAATTTTATTTGGTCAAAAGAAAATTAGATCTGGAGATTTTCTAGTTAAAGAAATACCTCTGCAAATTTGATCGAAATGTTAGATGTTATACTTCTGTAAATTAAATTTTATTGGGTCAAAATCATTTACCAGATCCACGGAGAAATCAATTCACTCTGAAATCTTCTGTATCTCTATCTTGTGCTTTAATGTAATCTCGATCTTCTGGAGAAAACAAGCCATTCTGATTATTTATAAACTCTGTCTATCTCGATTTCAATTCCGATTATTGATAAAATATGTCTATCCCAAATCTCAATTTGGATGATTTATAAACTCTGTCTATTCCAACACTTGATTTATGAGTGGTTGATTTCTTCTTCTTTTAGCAACTCGGTATCCTCTTCATGATTGGATTCTAGAACCGATTGTGGAGATCGTTCTTCTACTGAAGTTTAAAACTCTGTTTAAAAAAAATGACACCGACTTGGGTGTATTCATTTGTTTATCGAATTGATTTCCTATGATCCTATTTTAACTCTGTTCTAGATTTTTGAGCCAGATCTACTCTGTGCATCTATTACGAAACAAATCTGAGTTTTGAATCTGCTTTGATAAAATGCCAAGAGCCAACGATCTGAGTTACCAACGCCCAGATCTAAGGGCGGGATGTCTTTACACTGGATCTCCAAGCTATCCCTTTCGATTTTATCTGTTTATAACAATCTATTCTAATTTCTTGTAAACTCTGTCAATTGATGAACCTAGTTCCAGATCGATGAAGCAATCGATTACTCAAACCATATTTGTAATGGCTTTTCATTTTTCTTTTTAAAATTTATAGGTTCTATTTTCGAATTTGTAAAGGCGTTTCCAATCCCTGAAAATTTATGTATGGATGGCTATAATTTTGACGTATCCATTCTCATTCTTTACCTCTGTTTATATCTCTAAATTTTAACGATCCTAATCCGTCTTAGCAGATTTCGATTCGATATGAACCCATTCTAGTTCTAATTTTGGCATTCCCAAATCAGATCCATTGTCTCCCTTTTAACTCTGTTTACATTTCTAATCTTTAAATATGAACCAATTACAGCCCTAATTGTGGCGTCTCCGATCTAAATATCTGATTTTCATTTACTCTATAATGTCTGCGTCGATTTTCCAAATAGACATTTCCAAAGTTGTGCACCATATTCAGAAATTATAATTAATCTATTATTTTTAATATGGGTTGACGTTTCCCCTAAGAAATCGTGATTGATCTGTATCTAGAAGTACCTATTTTTCCATTTTAAATTCATGCTCTTAGATTCAAATCGTCCAGGTTAAGAAAAGAGGTAATAGTTATTGTGAATTTTATATGTAAAGGAAGTGTAAACTTTATTTGTGAGGAATAGAAGATTTTGTACTCAGGGGAATACAAAATTTTATTCTGCAGATTAGATTTTATTTGGTCAAAAGAAAATTAGATCTGGAGATTTTCTAGTTAAAGAATTACATCTGCAAATTTGATCAGGTTCTTTTAATTAAATGTTTTATTTTAAACCTCTGCAAATTACTTTTTATTTTATCGAAATTATAGATCTGAACATTTCCTCATTGAAGTTACAGTTCTTCACATTAAATTTTATTTGGTCAAAAGAAAATTAGATCTGGAGATTTTCTAGTTAAAGAAATACCTCTGCAAATTTGATCAAAATTTTAGATGTTATACTTTTGTAAATTAAATTTTATTGGGTCGAAATCATTTACCAGATCCACGGAGAAATCAATTCACTCTGAAATCTTCTGTATCTCTATCTTGTGCTTTAATGTAATCTCGATCTTCTGGAGAAAACAAGCCATTCTGATTATTTATAAACTCTGTCTATCTCGATTTCAATTCCGATTATTGATAAACTATGTCTATCCCAAATCTCAATTTGGATGATTTATAAACTCTGTCTATTCCAACGCTTGATTTACGAGTGGTTGATTTCTTCTTCTTTTAGCAACTTGGTATCCTCTTCATGATTGGATTCTAGAACCGATTGTGGAGATCGTTCTTCTACTGAAGTTTAAAACTCTGTTTAAAAAAAATGACACCGACTTGGGTGTATTCATTTGTTTATCGAATCGATTTCCTATGATCCTATTTTAACTTTGTTCTAGATTTTTGAGCCAAATCTACTCTGTGCATCTATTATGAAACAAATCTGAGTTTTGAATCTGCTTTGATAAAACGCCAGGAGCCAACGATCTAAGTTACCAACGCCCAGATCTGAGGGCGGGATGTCTTTACACTGGATCTCCAAGCTATCCCTTTCGATTTTATCTGTTTATAACAATCTATTCTAATTTCTTGTAAACTCTGTCAATTGATGAACCTAGTTCTAGATCGATGAAGCAATCGATTACTCAAACCATATTTGTAATGGCTTTTCATTTGTCTTTTTAAAATTTATAGGTTCTATTTTCGAATTTGTAAAAGCGTTTCCAATCCCTGAAAATTTCTGTATGGATGGCTATAATTTTGATGGATCCATTCTCATTCTTTACCTCTGTTTATATCTCTAAATTTTAACGATCCTAATCCATCTTAGCAGATTTCGATTCGGTATGAACCCATTCTAGTTCTAATTTTGGTGTTCCCAAATCAGATCCATTGTCTCCCTTTTAACTCTGTTTACATTTCTAATCTTTAAATATGAACCAATTACAGCCCTAATTGTGGCGTCTCCGATCTAAATATCTGATTTTCATTTACTCTATAATGTCTGCGTCGATTTTCCAAATAGACATTTCCAGAGTTGTGCACCATATTCAGAAATTATAATTAATCTATTATTTTTAATATGGGTTGATGTTTCCCCTAAGAAATCGTGATCGATCTGTATCTAGAAGTACCTATTTTTCCATTTTAAATTCATGCTCTTAGATTCAAATCGTCCAGGTTAAGAAAAGAGGTAATAGTTATTGTGAATTTTATATGTAAAGGAAGTGCAAACTTTATTTGTGAGGAATAGAAGATTTTGTACTCAGGGGAATACAAAATTTTATAGGTAAATAACGGTCAAATTTTTAACGTATTTTATGTCTGAGAATAAATGTCATATTCACATAGATGAAGTACGACATTAGGAAATATAAGTAACTGTGTTATTAAATTATATACGTTATGTGTGAACCACATACCTTCTGGGATTAGAATTTGGAAATGTAATATCCTTTATCATTGAATTATATGTATATGCCCAGCATTATGTCTTTTAGTTATAATTGAGGATGTTATTGCTGTTGATTATAATATTATTTGAAAATGCTTTCGTTAAAATATATGTATATGTGTAATGTAATTGTCATTTCCTTATCATTGAAATATATATAAATGCTCATTGAAATATCTTTTTAATATTTAGTTATTTATTCATGTAAGGACTCCCTATAATAAGATGTATGTGAAAATTGGTTAATAGATATGAGTTAAAGATGTGTACATGTCTTAAATGTAGGAGGTATCTAGAGGATTAAAATATTGGGATTGAAAGACTAAAATTATGAAAGTTGTGTCGGGTTATAGATAAATAAGTTATATGTATAACATTTTAATTATAGAATTGGAATGAGGAATTGAAATTAATCATATTTATGATGAGTCTCAACTTGGTTATAAATATTATTTTTTTATTTTGAAAAATGATGTTATCGGATCGTTAACTATAGTTATATTATGGACTTTTGGAAAATGAATTCCCTTCTAGAAGATTGTATTTATAGAGTGTAGTAGGTTGTATTAATAATTGTTTCAAGACGAAACCTGAATGTTTGGGCAGGGTTAAAATTTTTAGGATAATCAATTCTGATGAGTGTCGTATTCACGAACTGCAAAAAAAAAAAAAAAAAAAACTTGCTCAATTGGAAAGTCGCTACACCCAAGAAGAATCTCGACTAGTAGCAAGAGAAGAAAAGATGGGGACTAATTATGACCAAGCCCTATCTGCTCATGCTAAGAAGTTTCAACACAAAAGGGAGGACCACCATCACAAGAAGTCCAAAAGATCCCATAGGAATATTGGACCCAGAAGATACCTCTCCAGTATTAGGTGCTTCACATGTGATGAGAAAGGACACTACTCAAGAAATTGTCCCAGAAACCAAGGATCCTCCAGAAGAAGCAACAAGAAGAGGCATCATGCTCACACCACTGAAGATGATGGACTAGTAAGGAAGAAAACCAGAGAAGAAAGGGATGATTCTTCAAGTGATGAAGAATATGTTTTTATCTCGGCTCTTACAGGAACCGTCACCCATGGAAGCAATGATTGGCTTGTGGATAGTGGATCATATAAGCATATGACGTGGTACAGAGAATATTTCATCAACCTATCAGAACATGAGTCACCTCACAAGGTGAAACTTGGGGATGATTATCAATATCCCATCAAAGGAAGTGGAGACGCCTCCTACAAACTAGACTCCGGCAAATCAATAAAGATGAAAGATGTTCTCTATGTACCAGGTTTGAAGAAAAATATTCTCTCCACTCAACCTTAGATGCTAAAGGAATTCGGGTTGAATATGTTGATGGCCAGGTTCTAATGTGGCCAAGAGGAAAGACAATAAATGATGCAACAGTAATTGGAGAGCAAGAGGGAGGTTTGTACAAGTTAAAAGGTCAAACAGAAAAAGCGTTGGTCCATGAATCAATGGAACCAAGCGAATTATGGCACATAAGGCTTGCACATGTACACTATAGATCACTACCAATTGCAAGCAAAGCAGTTTCAGGTCTACCAAAAATTCAAACAAAACATGAAGGCATTTTTAAGGGATGTGCACAAGGGAAGAATGTGAATAAGTCATTTCCTAGTAGTGAAAGCAAGGAAAAGGGAATCTTGGAGATAATTCACTCAGATGTGTGTGGCCCCATGTCTTCCAGCTCATTAAGCAGGTATGTATACTATGTTTCTTTCATAGATGATTTTTCTTGTAAGACATGGATTTCTTTCTTGAAAGGCAAAGATGAAGTGTTTACCAAATTCAAGTAATTCAAAGCCTTGGTTGAAAATCATACTGAAAGGAAGATCAAGAACTTCTTATCAGAGAATGGCAGAGAATTCACCTCAGAATAATTCAAGGATCTTTGCAGGGAATTTGGGATTAAGAGGGAGTTGAGCACTCCTTACAATCCTCAACAAATTGGTGTTGCAGAACATAAGAACAGAACAATAATGGAAGCAACAAAGGAAATGCTCCATGATCAAGACCTTCCAATTCACTTGTGGGAAGAAGCAGCGAGAACAATTATGTATGTACAAAACCATACACCTCACCATGTATTAAACAAAAAGACTCCAGAAGAATCCTTCTCATGAGAGAAACCAGAAGTCAGCCATCTCATAATATTTGGCTGCCCTATGTACATACACATCCCAAAAGAAAAAAGAACAAAACTAGATCCTTCAGGAAAGAAGGGGATATCCGTGGGATACAGTGACACATCAAAAGCTTACCGAATATACTTCTTAGGATTCAAGAAGATCGAAATCAACAGAGACATAAATTTTGATGAAGACTCAGCTTACAACAAATGAAGGAAAATACCCACTAAAGAAATTGAAGAACTTGAAGTTCCCAGAACCAGAGACACAATTTTGGAGGAGACAATCCAAGAAGATCATCAATACCACGACATAACAGAACCATAAGAACCTATAGATCCACCTCGTGAGAAGAAATCCCACAATAGAATACCAACATGGGCACGTGAAGAAATACAAGATGCAGAGAAGTATGATGCTCCACTTGGGACACTTAGAGGAAGTAAGAGACCGAGACCATATTACAACTATGTGGCCCTATTATGCGACATCATTGATAAAGAACCTTCCAACTATGACGAAGCAATAGAAAAGAAGGAATCGAAGGATGCCATGATCAAAGAGTACCAGTCAATTATGAAGAATGATGTATGGGAGATAATTTCGAGACCAGAAGGGAAGTCTGTTGTGACTTCAAAATGGATCTACAAGATCAAGCATGCTGCAGATGGTAGCATCGAAAAACACAAGGCAAGATTTGTAGCACATGGCTTCTCCCAGAAAGAAGGCATAGACTACGAGGAGACATTTGCACCTGTATCAAGATACACTTCCATTAGATCTATACTTTCCTTAGCTGCAATAATAAAATGGAAGGTACGCCAAATGGATGTCAAGACAACACTCTTGAATGGTGTAGTCGAAGAAGAAGTGTATGTGGAGCAGCCAGTGGGATTCGAGACACATGACAGATAGACTCATGTGTGCAAGCTAAAGAAATCCTTGTATGGTTTGAAACAGGAACCCACAACAGGATGGATAGCTTTCTGATGAGCTTGGGATTTACCAAGAGTAAAGCATATTCCAACCTCTACGTCAAGGTTGAGGGCAGAAGACTGGTTATATTACTGCTATATGTAGATGACCTGTTCATAACAGGAGAGGATGATCTCATTGAAGAAACGAAGAGAAGGCTTTCTGCAAAGTTCGATATGAAGGACCTAGGAATGATGCACTACTTCTTAGGTATGGAGGTGTGGTAGAGTGCAGATGGGATTTTCCTTGGTCAAGGAAAGTATGCAGTGGAGATTTTGAAGAGGTTCAGGATGATGGATTGCAAGGAAATGGCCACACCAATGGCATTCAACTTGAAGCTACTATGTGATGCTTCTTCAAAGACAGCTGATGCCACGATGTACATGCATATCATTGGTTCGTTGATGTACTTGAAAAACATGACACCAGACATATGCTTTGCTGTGAACACCCTGAAACAGTTCCTGACAGATCTGAGACATGTTCATCTGATTGCTGCAAAGCATATATTGAGGTACCTGAAGGGTACAATTGAGTATGGGCTCAAATATGAGACGAATCAGAAGATTAATCTGCATGGTTATGTTAATTGGGATTGGGCAGGAAATTCCACAGACAGGAAGAGCACTTCAGGATGTTGCTTCAATTTGGGATTTGGTATGATCTCTTGGTTTAGCAGGAAGCAGTCATGTGTGGCACTGAGTACAACCGAAGAAGAGTATGTTGCAACCTGTTCGGCTAGTTGTGAGGTAGTATGGATTCGGAAGCTACTGTCAGATTTGTTTGATATCTAGTTAGAGGCGACTTGTATCTTTTGTGACAACCAGAGTTGTGTGAAGTTGTTTGAGAACCCAGTGTTCCATGACAAGTCAAAGCATATTGAGATCAAGCACTACTATATCCAGGATATGGTGCAAAGAGGAGCAGTGAAGCTCCAGTATGTGGCGACAGTCGAGCATATAGTCGATGTGTTGACCAAGCCATTAGAAAGAGTGAAGTTCGAGTACTTCAAAGAAAATCTTGGTATTATCCAGATCGAGGTTCCTCCAAAGAGGGAGTGATGTGAGTGGAAGAAGTAAGTGCACCAGGGATGTATATTATATGGTAGAAGTCTCGGGTGGTCCAAAAGGATGTAATGCATCTGAGATGCTCTTGGGTTGTATCCACATGTTTGAAGACATTGGTAGGTTCACGGGTCATAAAGCATCTGGGATGCACTTGGGCTATATCTTACATGGTGAAAGACACAGGTATCTTGCAAGGATGTAATGCATCTGGGATGCTCCTGGGATGTATCCACATGTTTGAAGACGCAGGTTGACTAAGAGAGTCGTAATACATCTAGGTTGTATCCATGGGGTGGAAGACGCGGATGTTCCTGGTCTATATCCACTGGGTGGAAGACACAGGTTGACTCAGAAAGAGACGTAATACATCTGGGATATATCCACTGGGTGGAAGATGCAGATGTTCCTGGGTTGTATCCACTAGGTGGAAGACGCAGGTTGTCTGGTGGACATGATATATGCATCTGGGCTGCTCTCTGCATGAGATGATGAGATGATTCGGATACAATGAGATGATAATAGGAGACACAGTTGATTGCTGTGGAAATGTAATATGTGGTCCAGGGCTGTACCTACTTGATGGCTTGCTCGTAGAGATGATGAATATATAGATGAGAGCTAGTCCTACATCCAGCATGAAAAAGGATTGGCTCTGTATAACTTCTCATGACGGGTATATTCGAGAGATGTCACTAGTCAATGATCAACAAGATGGGAATTGTTGCAACAGTGATGATGATGATCCAGCGAAATTGTGTCCAGTTGTTGACTATGTCGAGAGAATACCTTCCTAGTTAAGAGGGAGTGTTGTTGTAAATGTAACTTCGGAAAATATTCTTTTGTATATTATTATTATATTATTATTGTACCTCCATAAGAGATTTTTTTCCTCTTTTTGTGGATGTCATTATTGTATTTGGTCATGCAAGAATATCGAGGTAAAACATACATTGTAAGTCGGGGCAATAGTTCCCCAAAAGATAAATGTAAAATGTATGTTTGAGTCTCCCTAGGACAGGTCAGCCCATTCATTTAAGGAAGTCGGCCCTAATGGGGAATTAGATCAGTCACACATAAAATATAAATAGAGAGGCTGACTCTCTCATTTGGACATCACACTCACTCAAGCAAGTTCGCACCAAGTGAGAGAGAAGACAAGTTCGTTGGAGAAGAAAGAGGGAAGTTGCAAAAGACATCTTATCTTTGGGTTTTCTATCTTGTTTGATATTGTACTTAGTGACAAATCTATTACTGAGGGAGTTGCGGGGTTTTCTCCTTTATGGTTTCCGCGAGGAAATTTCTTGTGTTCTTGTGTATTGTTGTGATTGTCTATCTTTCAATTCAAGGATCTAACATAATTGAATTAAAGTGCAAACTCTAACATTCTATATATGCACATATACATAAGAGCGCATGTGACAAAAGTGCTTCCATGTATGCGCATATATGAAAGGTGCATATACAAAAGACACATATATGCACTTTTGTATATGCACATATACATAAGGCGCATATACAAAATCACTTCAATATATGCACCTTTGGTATATGTGCATATATGGAAGCGCTTCCATATATGCGCATATACATAAGGTGCATATATGAAAGCACTATATTCCCATATCCATAAGCACTTTCGCGCTTCCATATATGCGCATATACATAAGGTGCATATATGAAAGCACTATATTCCCATATCCATAACCACTTTCGTATATGTACCTTAGGTATATGTGCATATACAGAAGCACTTATGTATGTGCACCTTCAATATATGCACATATAAAGAAGTGTTTCCATATATGTTCCTTTCGTATATGCACCTTCAATATATGCACATATATAGAAGCACTTCCATATATGTGCATATACCGAAGGTGCATATACGAAAGGCACATATATGGAAGAGTTTACATATATACACATGTACTGAAAGCAAATATATGGAAGTGATTTTGTATATGCACATATACCAAAGGAACATATACAAAAGCGCTTTTGTATATGCACATATACGAAAGTGCTTCCTCTTCATCCTTTCCAATTAAATAGTTTTGACTTTATGGTCCTAAAAATAATATCCTACCAATTTTCAAAATATACATCCTCCATTAGCTTTACAATTTCCTTCAGAGACTCCTCATCCTTAATTCTATTATCACATGCCCACTTAATCTATTTTAATTTCATGATATTGTATTCAAATTGAGGAGCTACAGAGACTCTGCTTCTATTGTCAAAAGGAACCCAAGTCCCCTTTACCATATTTATAGAATCTTCATTACCCAACCATGATGAGTTAAATTTGAATTGATAAACCACCATCTATTCAAATTTAACTCGTCATGGTTGGATAATGAAGATTCTATAAATATGATAAAAGGGACTTGGGTTCCTTTTGACAATAGAAGTGGAGTCTTTGTAGCTCTTTAATTTGAATAAAATATGAATAACTTAAAATAGATTACCGTAAAGTGGGCAAGTGATAAGAGAATTAAAATTTAAGGATGAGGAGTCTCTTAAGGGAATTGAGGCTAATGGAGGATGTATATTATTAAAATTTTGTAGAATATCATTTTTAGGACCATAAAGTCAGAACTATCTAATTGGAAAGGAAGAAGAAGATTCTTTTGAATGAAAAGGAAGCTATGTTGAAACTCAAATTTAGAGCTTTATGGATGGAAAAGGCTGGTGAGAATACTAAGTTTTTTCACTATTTTGAAAATCAAAAAATAAGTGTGAATACTATTTGGAAGGTGCAACCCACAGAAGGAGATTTAAGGAGGTCTCAAAATATGTAGTTTAATTTTTCAAGGGAATTATCAAGGAGGATAATAGGGCCTTTATTATAGAGGTGGTAAGGATGGAAATAATTTTTCATAGGTTTGTTTTAGAAGAGGATAATCATTCCTTGGAGATAGTGTTAAAAAAGGAGGAATTATAGGTTGTACTTTGGTATTTCAAGAGAGACAAAATGCCTAGCCTAAACTATTGGATTGTAGAATTTTGTTTGGGAATCTATGATATTCCGGTTCAGGATCTTTTGGGAGCAGTGGAGGATTCCCAAAGAGGGGGAAAATGTTTGGTTTCTTTTAATACCGCTTGTATTTCCTTGATCACTAAGAAATATGACTCATGTTATTTAGAGGAATATGGGCCTATATCTTTGTGTAACAACATATATAAAATCTTAGCAAAAAGTATATCAATAAGAGTGAAGAATGTCCTTTCTAAATGCATCTCACATGAAAAATTTGGGTTGCTAGTTGGAAGACATACACATAAAGTAGATGGGATTGCACGTGAAATTTTCCATTCCATTAAAGTTAACAAATTGAATGCAATGGTGAGAAAGGTAGACCTTTCCAAGGATTATGACAGTGTTAGTTGGCTTTATCTCAAACTTTGATGATTCAAGTGGGTTTTAGTTTGTATGGGGTAAGCTGGGCAATGACATGTGTAATTTTGATGTCCTTTGCATTTTTGGTCAATGGGGTAGCTTCTAGTCTCTTTAGACTTGGTATAGGTCTAAGACAAGATGGCCTTTGTCTTTTTTTCTCTTCCTTTTGGTAGTAGAGGGGCTCAATAGATCCATGTTGGAGGCTAAAATAGTTGGTTATTTTAAAGGCATTAAAATGGGAAATGAATTGTTCATATCTCATTTTATTTTGTTGATGGTACTTTTGTTTTTCGTGATGGATCATTGAAGGATGGGATGAATTAAAAATAGATTCTTGACTAGTATTGCTTGGATACATGATTGTGGGTTTGAAGGAAATTCTTATGTGACTTTCCTAGGCTCAGTTGTTTCCTTATGTACAAATTGAGTTGGATGTTGGAATAAAATATTTAAAGTTTCATATCAAGGTAAATGACTACACCAAGAAGGATTGGTGGTGGATGATAGTGAAGGTGGATAAAATATTGTTTTGACAATACACTAAGTGGTTGAGAAAGGGAGACAAGGGGTGAGGAGTACATATATCATAATAAAATCATTAATTGGGGAAATTCCAATCTTTTTGGTGTCTTTATCCTTTGTCCAAAATGTATTTTAGATCAGATAAGGAATATCAATTTTAGATTCATATGGGTTGGAGGTATGAATAAGAAGGCTTTTTCCTGGATTGCATGGGAAAAAATTTCAAGACCCAAAGAAGTAGGAGGATGGGGTATTAATAATGGGGTTGATTTTACAAGGGAATTGATAGAAAAAAAATTATGGATGCTTATAAATGGTAATATTTTGTGTTGCACAGACATGATTCAAAAATATATAGTCCCACTATTAGTGGAGGAATCGATGAGAACTCCCGAGAAAACTTCAAAAAAATCTTATGTAGTTTGGAAGGGCATGATGCTAGCATTTTCAGTTGTAGGGAGATGGTTTCTTTGGAAGTTGGGTGTTGCATTATGTCTAGATTCAATTTGGGAGAAGATCCATGGACTAGTAGTGCATATCAAAAATTACCAAGGAATTTGGTAAGTTCTTTATGGTCATTTGAGTTTTATTTCTTAAGACAAATTGTTCTTTAGGGACTAAATGTTATGGGTGAGGGTAATGGTTGAATGCATAAGATATATAACTGATTGGGGAACACAAAAATCTATGGAATTGATATAATTATACTCTTGGGTCAAGTTATATCAGAATCTCTAACTAGGTGGAGGACCTAGTGTGGTCTATGAATCTGGTGGGAGGAAATTGTAGTCCTAAATTGTGTTGCAAAATCTTAAGGGAAGCAAAGGTTGAGCAGGACTTGTATTGGTGGTACTCAATAATTTGAAAATTCAAGTTCCTAATGAAGGACAGGCTTCTTATGTGTCTAGTACTCAGCAATATAGTTCATATTTCTATTTGTATGTAGAGAAAAATGTAGTAGGTGGGTGTTCCCATGAAGATAGGAAACACTTTTTGGCAAGAGGAGGGTGTGAGTATGGTAAAAAACAAGCTTGATCGAGCTTTTGTCAATACCTCGGTTGATTTTTCAAAAGGTCAATTGAGGGCTTAACAAAGCGCTTGATTGATCTATTTTCAAACAATCGATTGAGGGTTTAGAAAACCCTCGATCGAGCTACAAAGCTCAATCGAGTTTTCATGTCAGATAAAAAATTAAAAACAAAATCCCACAAGTTATTTCAATATTTTGGAATTTAGAAGCTCGGTCGAGCTCTTGTACTAGTTCTAAAAATAAAAAACCAAAAGATCGCAGGTTATTTCACCACAACTGTTGGATTGAAGCTTGACCGAGGATCGATTTGCAACATCGGTGAAAACACCCAATGTGCCACCAACCACCACCTCCTACTAGCATGACCTTCACACCGAGAGGTAGGCAACTCAAAACCCCCAAAAATCAATTCTATGCATGCATTGAAATTGTTTTTATTTTTTGGTAATTTTAGTGAAAATTTTGTAAAATTCATCATTTTCATTATATATGTTTTGTAATTTAGATTTAGTTTTTAAAAGAAATTAGTTTCTATTTAAAATTTAAAATTTGGTTTCATGTTAGGTATATTTTGTCAATTTTGTATGAAAAAACAAAAACCTAAAAAAAAATGAATTAGAATTAGTTTAAAATGTTGAATGAATTACAACCAAAACCTTAAATGGACAAGTTCCAAAACCTTAAACCGGCAACCAAAACTTCAAACTAGTGAGAACCAAAACTTCAAATCGACAACAAAAACCTTAAACTGGTGACAACCAAAACTAAATTGACAACCAAAACCTTAAACATGTGATAACCATAAACCCTTAAACCAACAACCACCCTAGACCAACATTGCCTATGCTGTTGGGTTTATTTTGAAGTGTGTATTGGCAAGAAGAAATATTGTTGTTTTTTTTTTCAATCCTTCGACAATGCACAAAGGATTGAAAAAAATCCATAATTTACACTTGTGCTGATAACCGACAACAAATAGATGCTAGTTGAGGATCACTAGCATGTAGATAGAAATATATTCTTTTTTCAATTGACATGGTTTTGAAACTATATGTAGTTTAATTTGTTAAATTTCGACATCTTCTTTATATGTTTATGTTAAAATAATTTAATATCATGATAACAATAAAATTATTAATATCAAATTATAAATGCGACCTTAAAAATTATTATTATTATTATTATTATATAATGAAAAATATTTGAAATTATATATAAACTACAAAAATATATTAAATATTTATATATATTTTAAAAAGGTATTGTATTGTATTATATATATAACTCTAATGTTCATATTACGCTTTTTTCTTTTGGAAAAAACTCTAATGTTCATATATACATTATATATATGATATATATGAGTGTAAGAAGTTTTATAATAATATTGAATTATATAATATAAAAATAAATAATAAATTAAATATAGACAACTATTTATCTTATAATAGAAGAACTAAGCAACCGGGCATATTGATCCCTAGCCACAATTGCTATGTTCAATTATTGATTCTCACATAAATGAAAAACAAAACAAAACAAGTATATCTTCTTACAATGTATAAAACATTCATATATATATATATATAAACATTAGAGTTAATGTTTTAGAGTTTTGACTTGGATTACAACACACACACACACGTGCACCTGCTTTGAGAACTAACATATGCAATTAAATAAAATTATACAAGATATATTTCAAAGATCAATATATCATAATATATAATTTTGAAATTGTCAATTCTATTATTGTATTTAGCTAATATAATATCATTTACATTATTTACATATTTATTGTGTATTCATTTTGATTTTGTTTTATTTAGTGATTTCTATATGGTGTTGCTTCATTTTATTATTGATATGTATTTATCATGTATAATATCACTCTACATTAATTACACATTAACTGTGATTAACTTCTTTAACTTAATGATTTATATATTTTGTTGTACTTAGATTTATAAATATGGTTTTGATACAACCCAAACTTTAGTTAAAAATAAATTATTAATATTGGTAGTGGAGGGATTTTTGTTTGGAGTTCCAAAATTTACTAGAAAAATACCAAACTAGATATGTCAACTTGATTTTGTTTATTGTACGCAATCTGCACTTTATTTCAAAATAAATTATTGATATTGGGAGCAGAGGGAGTGTTGTTTAGAGTTCAAAATTTATCAGAAAATAACAAAATACAAATGCCAACCAATTTTTTGCATAAATATTACTATTATTATGTAGGTATGTGTTAGGTACCCCAAATGGGAAAATAAATGATTGGATGAACACAACCCAAATAGACAAGAAGAATAACCATGAATGCAAAGATAGATAGGCGTGAAGCACATTATTCCCATTAATTGGATGCAAATATATACAATGAGAATGTCCCTTGGGTTCATCTCCCAAGTGGACTATTGGAATCTCAAGAGACTCTTGGTCTTCTCCTAGACTTATGGTCTTCCTTGCACATTAATGGTGCACAATAATCCTAACAACATGGATTATGTTCCCAACAATATGTTTAGTCTTATCACTTTCTTCATGAGTCATTGATGAGCCCTCTAAAGGTCTAGCTAGAATGTAATTTTTTTTACTACACATTTCCATGTGGGATATTGTTTACCCCAATTAGCATTTATTTTATATTTACAACCCATTTTGAATCACCTCAAATAAATCTTCCAATCAAAATTTATGGAGGTTTCAAGTTAACATATCTTTTAAGCCAAGCTTGTCCAAGAAATTATTTAAAATTTGACCCTATACTTGGTGTATCTCAAAACATTTTACACCTACAATTCTGAAATTTCAACATGTAATAGCATGGTATGTATTATTTTCGATTCCATGGGTCTAACTAAATTCTAATGCGCTAAAAAAATTTATGATGGTTTTTCCAATATTTTGACACCTTTCAAGTGAGTGAACTTGTATGGTACATGATGCATCCAATTTTATATCTAGAGGTGTGATTTTTGTATTTGAGACAACATAATTTGTCTTCTTTCCAATTCCATAGGTGGAACTAAATTTGGGGCATTGTAGCTTCATATATGGTTGTTTCTCCTGAAACATGTGTTTGAGATTAGTTTCAGAAGTAGAAAAAACTCTAATTTGAGCAATGGGTAACTCCAAAAATATCTTAATCATAAATGTTTATAGGTATATATTCCAAAAACATTGGTGACATTCATTAGCTTAGACATGTACAACCATCTCTATATTATATGTACAGCCATGATGGGCATGCTAATATTAGTTGTTAGTGGATGGAACAAATAGATGCTAGAGATAGCAACCAAATTTCAAATATAGTTCAATGGGTTTACACAATTTTCATCATGAACTAATCCCATTCAATATGGATTTCCCACTAAATTCCTATATAATGAATGAGTTTCCCCACTTTTCTCCATAAAAATGTTGAATCCATTATTTATGTATTACTTGTTTGCATATATAAGGATATGTAGCATCACATGCAATACATCCTCAATTTTTTATTTACATTCAAATATATCTAAGCCTTATTTTGTTTTGCTAACATCATAGAGTATGGGGTCTATATATTAACTTTTAGTTCCTCAAATTCCTAGTGTGTGATACCAAGTAATAGTGCACACATCACCATCATTGTTCATCATCATCATGGTCAATGCCATCATCATATTCCTCCTCCTAATAATCGAAACAATAATGATATTGACACATCCTTCTTTGCACACAATATGCCTCAAAAGGATTCCAAATGGGGTACATAATAGACATTTCCTCAAGTTCAATGAAATATGCATATATCTACATTTATCTAGCATTAATATTAAAACTTATAAGTGATACTTTAATAGATTCAACATTGTCCAGTCATCTAAGTAAACCTTTAGAAACTTGTGCATGAATTCCTTGAATGTTGCAACAACTAACATGGAGAGCATTGTTGGTGCATTCTTCAACCTGAATGGCATGACATTGTAGATAAAGTATCCCCATTCGGTGGAAAAGGTTGTTTTCTTGTAGTCTTCTTCAGCAAAGCACACCTAATGGTACCCCAAGAACCCACCATTAAATGAATAAGCTTCCCTTCCACTCACATTATCCAATACCTCATATGGAAAAGGAGTAAGGAAGGGATCATGCACGGAGACTGCATTTGAGTTCCTCTAATTAACACATATTCAAATTTCACCAGTTTTCTTATCTTGCAATACCAGAGGACTTATCCATTTTGATTCCTCAATCGAGAAGATGATCCCTGCATCTAGCATCTGATTAATATCCTTGTGCTCTTTTTCCTTATATCCACGATTTAGTCTATATGGTCTCTTTAGGAATGTCTTAGATTCCTATTTAAGTTGGATATTCATTTCTCTGAGTGGACCTACTATCCCCTTCATTTCTGAAAAGCTGCGTGGAAATAGGTCCTCTTACTCCTTCAACTTATCGACTATTTGGGTGGTCGTTTCTTGATCCCAGCTGTTGTGGAGAAAATTGCACAAGTTTGCACTTCACTTGGTAAGGGGCTATGCCTTGTAGGCTACAACAAGGCCTCAATCCTTGGAGCCCCTATGGGTGTGTGTGGTTTTCCTCCAAGTGATCCTGTAAGAAATTGTTAGTGGAATTCACATAAAATAAAGAAATTTGAACAAAATGTTAATAAAAATGAAATGGGGGGAGAATGCAAACTCCAACAACAATCAAAGGTATGCCAAACCACTTTGTATTTCCTAATGGTCAAGTTGTACAAGACCTAGGAGGTGTGGGATTCGAGGGAAGCCAACAATCTCCCTTAGGGAGGCCCTTCTTGTCCAAACTATATGCTAAGTGAGTGGTAGAACAATGGAGATAAACTCTTGCCCCTTGGAGGAAGGTGGCAAGGGAGCTTGGGAATGCTTACAAAGGTAGGAAGAGGTGGGCTATGAGGAAGATCCAACACAAATCCAACAACATAACCTTGCTCTTCTTTCCCTCTACAAAATGCATGCCAATGGCTTCCTTTTATAGGCCAAGAGGTGGCCAAGAAACAACTAGATCCAAATGTGAACTCATACACTCCATGAACTAGTTCCAAGGTACACCAAGGGGGATATTTAATGCCACCAAGTGAGTGAGGAGATGAATCCAAATCCTTGGAGGTGATGGAGCCTTCATTTCACTGCAAGAAGTAGGTGGTCCTACGGTTTTGACAGTAGCATGACTATCGAAGGAATAACCATGTGAGTATCACGCAGGCACTGAATTGATAATATGCATTATAGCATGGGTTAAAAATGGCTCAGCTGCACAACCTCTTCCTTTGACTAGTCTTTGGGCACTTTGGACTCATATTGTCTTTTGGATTTGTTGAGGATGCCTTTGGTGAACTGCATTCTTTATGTTGATGATGCCTTACTATAGGAATAGTTCAAAATTTTGCATGTGTGCGATATTTAGGCATAAACAGATACTCCTTGATGTATGAGGTTCGTAAGGTACTGTAGAGACAATAATGCATCATTGTTTCTTGTGTTTCTTTCATGTTCTGTAGGACAAATCATATGTGGACAATAGGGTCTTCCCATGGGAGAATATTGTTGGTGACAACCGTTTGAGTTGTTGCAAATAATATTGTTTTATACAAATGAGGCGGGTATACCCATGCTCGTGAAATGTTGTCAAGCTGATTACAATGAGAGAGGACCAAGGGGTCGACTCAAATATAATTTTGGGTCATGGATGAAGGTGGCTTTGATCCATGTGAGAGTAAATAAACTAGGAACTACTGCAGAATGATGAATAAGCAGTATTGTTGATGATCATGATAAGCCCACGGGGTGGGGTACTAGTATGGTGGTGAAGTTGCATGAGAGAGAACTTCATTGTTCCAGATGGATTGTTACCATTCTTTGCAAATGTGAATACTACTACCTTCAGAAGTACTTTCCCCCCTGATGCGATAGATGTGTTGACATCGAGCATAGGGGAAACCACTTAGTTAGTAAGCACTAATGACTCTCCCAAATAAGTTCGAGGTGATCCCTTATAGTGATTGAAAGGGATCCCAAGGTACAACTACAACTACTGCAACTCTCATAATATATTGTTTTGACATCAACGAGAGTTGAAGTACATGATAAGACGAGGGTCTTACCTTGAGAACCAAGATCATGTTGTAACCAATTGTTGGACGGATAGACCTAACATAGGACTGGTGGATAAGTGTGGGACTCATAAATTCCTTTGATCGATGTGACACGGGGAGTGTGGATGACAACCTTCCTTTCATAACGGTAAGGTTGAAACAAAGGGAGACAAACTGCAAATGAAAGGGATTTGGTGGAGACACAATACAAAGAGTAATGGTGACCAACAAAACAGATACTGCTGAGGATAGGTGAGACTCAAGTACATCGATCAAAGGTGATCATGGGTTTCCTCTAAAAAAGAATAGGGTGTTCCACAATGTGAGGTGATGGGGGAACAATTTGTACATAAAAAATAATGGTGGGGTCCCCATAGTATTGGGTGTGTCGAGGGACCAATTTGATGATGGGTGGAGTCCCCACGGTTTTGAGTGGGTTGGGGAGTACTTTCCAAGATGAGGTGATGGGTTGTTTGTAGACGCGAAGATAGGTGCTCCATGAATTAATGCTATGCAAATTATTCCTTCGGGGAGAACTGAATAGAATTGGTTACTTCTGAGGGTGGGGGGCCCATAGATGTCTTTGTGGGGGTAATGATACAAGGAATATTATAGAAGGTAAACTTCCCATGGAGGTATGAGTGATATTGGTGAATCTTGATCGTAACATGTGCCAAGGAATCAAATGATGTCTACTGTGAGATTTGGGGGAGTAAATGCGCAACTATAAATTGATGAGATAGGGGTGATCCTTTCAAGCTGTATTAGATTCCTCGAACTTGTGGGGGGTTGACATCATGGGTGTCAATTGATGATTGGGTTGGTAATGGTGTGCACACCCATGGGGGAAGATGCTATTCATAGTGAGGAAGTTGATGGCACATCAATACTTGGAATGAGAGCCCTATGGTTATCAATAGGAATATTGGTAAATGCATTATAAATAGATGGAGAACATTACCTATATGTGTAACATCTCGATATTTTCATAAAATTTAAATAAAAAAAAATCGCCATAAAAGCTAATATTGTAAAATGCGGAAATAATAATATTCAATAATCAGCAATTAATAAATGTGTTGCTTGGTAGGAACAATTTAATGGTTGTGTCATTTTGTCTTCTGATGGCATCATGAAAACCAATTAATGATTATGTTCTTATTTAAATGCTGGAATGATTGAAAATTTTGGATGCATTTGAAAAACAAAATTATCCTCGACAAGTGCTGACAGTTTAATTTTTCTGGATGATGATGAAAGGGGTCCCATGAGGTGCCCTGAGTCTTACTTAGCTATTCATCTAAAGCATTGTACTCGTCCTCCATGCGTAGATTCACAGGTAAGAGATAGCGATAAAATTCAGAGGGTTTAATAACCGTGATATCAAAAAAACTGCTTATGAATTTCGATGCCACGGGTATGGTCTCCTTCCAATTCTGTAAGATGAACTTGTCTATCTCAAGACTGCAGATATCGTCCAAATCAGGGTGTGTTTGTTAAGTATTGATGACTTTACATATGGTCATTCCATAAATGCCTTGCGGATGTTAAAGTAATTCTTTTATAAATTCGACGGTGACAGGTTTAGGACAAAGGCGCATGGTCTTAAGTCATACTATGGAAAGAGTGATAAGTTGGTTTTAAATCTCTATTGCCTGGGAAATTAAAACGGTGATGCTTTAAGTATTAATACCCTACCATGCAATACATGCGATGGGTCCTTGGGTGGCAACCATACCCTAACGGTGTGTTTATATAACTTATGGTGTGAACAAGCTTTTAAAAGCTCTACAATAATCCCTATGATGAACTTTATGATAGTTGTTATGTGATGGGGCAGAGTCACTCCATGCCCTATGGTTGCTCGCGACCTTGGTGGATAATCACATGCTATGAGTGTGCTCGAAAATGATTATATGGAATCATATAAGACCTTTGTTATATGTTATCGATGGACGTTATACCCTGATAATATTTATATGTTGATGCAATTAACGTTGATTCGTATGGATTGGCAGGTGGAATGATGGCCCTGCAAAAGCTTGCGTACGAATCGAGGGTGTATTAAATGATTAGGTTTGCAATTAAATTACCTGGCCACCGTGTTAAGGATAGTGTTACGTGAACGTCTATGTGGATGTTCCGACATGTGATAAGGTTTGGCAATTGCTGAGTTGTGACGGGCCTCCTGCCCTAGTGTCAACAGAAATGGCAACTTTGTGGCTTAGGCGGTAGACGAGCAATTTAATGCTACTCCTGCCACCCTCCAACGTGGCTTAATGAAAGTGGATCTCTGTCGTTGATCTTTGTGTATTGGGATGAGCTGAACCCTAGCGTAACTTGTGGATTCTTGTAACGTTCTTGGTCATTGTTTTGGTGGTAGGGTTTGGGAGGTGAGGCCAACCAGTCGACAGGCACTTAGGGTTTGTTGTTTTTCTAGCCTTCCCTGGGATCGATACTGAGACCGGTATCAGTCCTCTAACTGTATGTGAGAGCCATCAATGGAGGCCGAGTTAGTAGTTAAATGGTGTGGCCATCCACAGGTTGGATGAGTGTGTTGGTTTGGCGTTGTAGTAGCTTGCAAGTTTGGGTTTCTCCATCGGGTTGTAAGTCTTCGGGAGTTATCACACAGGGTGGTATTCAAGTTGGGTGCATCTCCTTCGCAGTGGATGGATGCTGGCTTCATCGGTCATGACTCAGGTATCGTAACGTTGCAAGGGTTTTCATATTATTCATTGTTGCATGCATTTCTACCTCATGATCCGATGCTTAACTTATTATATGGTTGTTGGCAGGTAACCCTCGGCAAACAACAGGGTGCCGGAATAGTTGAAGGGGAAAGGAACTAAGTGAACCCACCGGTAAGCTTCGGTGCTATCCGTCCTTAGTGGTTCTCCAGGAATCGGACTTGATGACCAAGTGTTGGTAGCATGCCTTCGCGGCAGTGGCCTTTGTCTCACTTGCAGCATTTGGGCAACCTTCAGTTTTAAGTTTTGTTGATAGCGTAGGTGATGTAAATGTTTAAAATATATGGCCGGCCATTCCTGGGCTCGGCAAGTTTAGCAGGGTTGAACGCTCGTGTTTGCAAAGAGTCTTACAGCTTTACGTTTTATGTCTTATCATTTTGAGTACCTCTGGGTTGATGAAAGAAGAGATACAATGACTGTAATTTTGCTTCGGCAGTAGTTGTGTGTGTAAATCGCATGGGGTTTCGAATGGAACCTTCAGCAAAAGAATGTGGCAACTGTAGGGTGCAACCAATGTTAAAATGGAAACGATAATATTCCAGGGTTTAATGGCTATGTTTGGTGATTTGAACTTCTTGTTTTTGTATCTGTATCTAAAAGCATGTTTTAAGTTGTTATTTAAATTGTGGCTATAAGTCGAGAGTGATCTACCTGGCTTACACTGTGTCTGTGCATGTATGGGTTAAGCCAAGAATAGAAAGGAAATGGTTTTGTTTTGAAAGTATAAGTGATAATGTTAAACCCTAGCTGTCGATGTGAATGAAATATGCTTGCCTATAATGATGTTTTAAAGGAACAAGAATAATAACTCTTGATTCTGTAGTTAAATTGTCTATGGTAATGAAACCTTCGATTTGGCAACTATTTAAATGTTTATAAATAATAATGTGATGAGTCAGGTCAACCCTAGCTGGGTGTAGAGATATTGTAACTTACTCTGTCCATTCAATACTGCCATGTTTGTCCTTGCTTTTAATAACTTGGTATTCTGTGATGTAAATTCTATCACATGCAATTGATAATTCAAAAAAAAAAAAAATAACAGTGCAATCGTCAGTTAATTTGATTGCTTATGAATATAACAGTTTTTTTTTCTATTCTAATTATATATATTCCTGTATTCGTCCAATTTGGACCTCTGATGAAAGGATAAAATAACACAGTAGCTTTCTTTCTTTCCGTACAAGATAATACAGAGATAATACAGTGAAGACAATATTTTATATAAGATCAATCAGATTCTAAAAACAATAAGAAGATAGAAAAGTGGGAATATGGTTAAACAAAATGCATGGTATTGTTTTCTTTGAAGTAATTATTAAAGATCAATAACCCTAGTTGTTAACATAATGTTCATCTTCAAAAATAAGAAAAGAACCTATTACTATGGCTAGTTTCTGGTAGGTTATTCAGCATACCGATTTGAACAGTGAAAACATTGCATGCAAGGATTTAATCTACAGCTGCTAAAATATAAGATGCATGATAAACATAGGTCTATGCATGGGTGGTCTTTGGTTTACATATTTAGATGCATGCTAGGTTCACTTTTAACTGGGTAGATTTAATGCTACCTCTCTGTACTGGAGTATGATGCAGCTCCACGCATGGGGAAAAATGCAAAGGAGTCATTTTATCAGTTCAGCAAATCTAAATTACTTAGGATCTAACATTTTTCTACTATTGATCATTAAATTGCAATACTAAGCCATTTTTTGAGGGCATTCATATGATTGAAAAAGAAAACACAAAAGAATAGAACCTGAGTGTGATGGGAGGAACAAATCATTCAAGAAGCCTATTCCACCCAACCTACTCCCAAGCAGCCAAGATGTCTGCCTTAGGATCCCTGAGCCTGTGCACTGATCCACCAGGAGGAAGAAGGTTCTACAGCTTAGGACTTCTACTTGTAGCAACAAGAAAATATATATATCCAGCCTTACAGGCTTAGTAATCAATGGGACCAGCACCAGCACCTCTGGTCTGTCTTTCTCATAACATTTGAAAACTTATACTTGCACTCCCCACAGCCTCCCCTATTCGAATCTCTCGGCAATCACCTGATGAGCATGAGGAATGTTTCTGCAGAAAACATTGTAAGAGCTGCCTGCTCAATTCGAATTGCCCTTTATAGGTTGCCTAGGTCTTTTTGTAATTAACTGGTCATTAGTGAGCTACCTGCTCAGCTCCCTCCACCTAGAGGGGGAAATGCCACAAAATTAGGGGGAGTTGTCCCATACCAACAGCTAATGGTAGAGTGCAAATGCTGCCATTTTTCCAATTCCTTCCAACAGCTTCCATTCCTCCTAGTGGGCCAGTGGACACTCTTGTAACAGCTTTCTTGAGTGTTTGTCTCCCATTTTCATTTATTAAATAATAATAATGAGTCATTACATTCATTTTTTACCTACTTGGTCATATTTACAAACTTGTAATTATAATTTAACACAAAGTATTTTTGCAAAAAAGGATAATAGTAGAAAATAATTATTCTCAAAAATTGGGTAAGTGACATACACCCCCCCTTAAGCCTCAACATCGTCCTCAATGTTGCTTTATTCACTCCTTGAGTGTTCCTGGAACAGAGTTGGGTATGCAGCCCGCATACTACTCTCCAACTCCCAGGTAGCCTCTGCTGGGCTATAGTGCTTCCATTGCACTTTTACTTGGCCAACCGTGCGGTTCCGGAGTAGAGTTTCTTTCTTTGCGATAATACAGTCCGATTCCACCGGAAAATCACCGTCTTGTTCCACCTGAACGTTATTCCAATTTACAACATGAGTAGGATCATGCACATATTTCTTTAAAAATGAAATGTGAAAAACATTATGGAATTTGAGGTTTGAAGGTATGGCTAATTGATATGCCACAGGTCCAACCCTGGACAAGATTTCGAAAGGACCACAATGCTTGGGTGCCAGTTTGGCACAGCTTCCTAATTTTAAGGAACTCTTTTTCGGCCTTACCTTAAGAAAAACATGTTCACCAACCTGGAACTTTCTATGAGTTCTTTTAAGGTCTGCTTGGCTTTTCTGTCTATCCTGGGCAGCTTTAAGATTCCCTTGTACTTGCTTCACGATTAGCTCTAATTCCTGCAACAATTCAGGCCCTAAGGTGACCCTACTAATTGGATCACTCCATGACACCGGTGTGTTACACTTTCTTCCGTAAAGGATCTCAAATGGGCTAAGTTTGGCTGAAGCATGGTAATGATTATTATACGCAAACTCTGTTAAATGCAAGTAGTCTTCCCACTTGCCAGGCTTATCCTTAACATACATTCTGAGCATATCTTCCAATATCTAGTTCACCCTTTCGGTCTGTCCGTCTGTTTGCGGATGGAACACAGTGCTGAAATTTAAGGTGGTGTTTAACCCCTTGAACAAAGACCTCCAAAAATTACCTATGAACTTTGAATCTCGGTCTGAAACTATTACCTTGGGTATGCCATGTAGTCGAAAAACCTACTTCATAAAAATTTCTGCGATATCAGGGGCTTTATGGGTAGTTTTGACAGGGATAAAATGGGTTGCCTTGCTAAGTTTGTTGTTGATGTATATGTAACTTCGGAATGTATTTCATCTATGTATTTCATATATATTTATTGTACCCTTATAAGAGATGTGTTATTCCTCTATAAGGAAGTGTCGTCATGTGTATTGACAAGTGTCGCAAGTATGTTAACTTTTTGATGGGTTATTAGACCACCATGTGTGGGGTCGGCCCTATTTTATGTAATATGTAATTGATGTACCTAGCTAGACAAGTCGGCCCCATAAGGTCACTGGGAAAACAGACAAGTATAAATAGAGATTGGGAGACCTCTATTTTCATCATTCGGAAACTCACACTTCTCTCACTCAGAAAGTGGTGCACTAGTGATGAGGAGGATCATCTGCTACTAGGAGACTATCTCTGTGTATTTTGGTTGTACTTTGGTTGAGCCATTGCTCTCTCTATCTCTGAGGAAGTTGTGGGGTTTTTCACCTTAGGGTTTTCCCCATGGAAACTCTGTGTCTCTTGTCTCTCATGCTTTTGATTGTTGTGATGATTGACATGCTTGTTATGATTGATATGCATTGATATACTGTACATGTTATTCTCTCAGTTAAGATCCTAGAGTATTGTGAATTAATGCTCAAAATTTAACATGGTATCAGAGCTAACCTGAGAAGAAGACATTGTGCAATGACAGAAACTAGGGTTTCTTGTTTATTGGGTTTCTCTCCACAAATTTTGGAAAATCAATATAGTAGATTGACTCTACTCATCAAGGAGAATCTATCTGTCCAATCAGAATTCAATTCGAAGCATTTTTAGATTTGGCCCAAAAAATTAGGGTTTCCACAAAAATAGGAATTTCTGGAATATGAAGACATAGCTAGAAGCTCCTTGCAAAAATCAAATTTTAGAGCTTTGGATAGAGATTTTTGGCTCGGTAGATCTCCGGGAAACTCAAACCCTAATTCAGGTTCCTCCTGAGTGAACCCGAGAAAACAAAAAGGCATTTCTGAAGGGTAAAGCTTTGCAGATCTCAAATTCTAAATACACTAGGCTGATCAGCTCATCAAGGCGCATCTTTCTATCCTTTCAGAAAGTTGAAATTCACATTTTGAATTTTTAGGGTTTTTTCGACAAACCCTAATCCGGGACCAGATCCAGTTTTCAACAAAATAAGTGGTAAGACCTAAATATTTTCTATTTCCATTTGAAGTACTCTTTAAAGATGTCTCACCACACCAAGCTTGAGGATAAGCTTGAAGGGGCTGATAACTTCCGAGCCTGGAAGTATAGGATTGGGTTAATCCTGGAAGAGAATGAGTTGGACTCATATATAAAAGAAGACATCCATATCCCAGAGGATGAAGAAGCTAAGGTATTGCATAAGAAGAACTTGGTTAAGGCAAAGAGAATCATTGTCGATTCTATCAAAGACCATCTCATACCTCATGTGTCTTCTCTAAATACACCCAAGGAGATGTTTGACTCCCTGACCAAGTTATTTGAAGGGAAGAACATAAATCAGAAGATGACTCTGCGAAATCAATTGAAAGGGGTCAAGATGTTGAATGGAGAGACCATTCAATCTTACTTCTCCAAGGTCTCTCAGATCAAGGAACAACTTGAAGTTGTGGATGAAGTAGTGGACAATGGTGAAGTTGTTATGACCACTCTGAATGGCCTACCTAGGTCATGGGACTCCTTTATTCAAGGAATCTGTGCAAGAAAGAAATTGATCTCTTTTAGTAAACTGTGGGAGGAATTCTCTCAAGAAAAAGCCAGGCTTGTAGCTCGAGAAGAAAAGATGGGAGGTGAAGATCAATCTCTCGCAGCTCACACCAAAAGAAGCAAGCCCAAGAAGGATCACTCTCACTACAAGAAGTCCACTCACTATCACCAAAAGAATAAGAAGGATCTAAGGTGCTTCACATGCAATGAGAAGGATCACTTTGCTTCAGATTGTCCCAAGAACAAAAGGGACAACAACAACAACAACTTCAGCAAAAAGAAGAAGGGTAGCAAAAGAAGGTACCATGCTAATGCTATCGAAGATGATGAACCTCCAAAGAAGAAAGCTAGGGCAGAAAGTGATGATGACTCATCAAGTGAAGAAGAGTATGTTCTAATATCTGCTCTCACAGGTACTATCTCCCATGGTTGTAATGATTGGTTAATTGACAATGGGGCTTCCAAACACATGACTGGGTTTAAGGAATCTCTTGTAAACCTATATGAACATGAGTCACCCCATAAGGTTAAACTTGGGGATGATTATCAATACCTTATCAAAGGAAGTGGTGAAGCCTCCTACAACCTAGATTCTGGAAAATATTTGAATATGAAAGAAGTCCTTTATGTACCTGGGCTCAAGAATAACCTTCTCTCCATCTCTGCATTGGATGCAAAAGGCATGAGGGTTGCATTTGTGGATGGCCAAGTCCTAATGTGGCCAAAGCATAAATCTATTGATGATGCAGTGGTGATTGGAGAGCAAGAGGGAGGATTGTACAAATTGAAGGGACAACCTGAACATGCCATGGTGACATGAAGACAAAGATTCATCCATAGTCATGAATCACATAGAGGTATGTATAAATTGTTTTTGCAAAGGTTAACTTGTGAGTTATGCAGGTCATTGAAGAGAACAAGAAAACATTGCTAGACATAACTAGCAAATATGATGACCAGGTATGTGTTTCTTATATCATAGGATCTATTATATAAGTATGCATGACATGATTGATGATGTTTATTCATGAAGTCATAGGTTTAAATAATCATGGGTATATGCATATTATGTGTCTTACCTTATTTAATGTTATGACTAACCAGAAGAGTCATAGGTTTGAGTAATCATATTTTTAGACATCTTATGACTAACCATAAGAGTCCTATATAAACCTTGAATGCTAATGCTTATTATTTCTGCTTGAAATGATCATGACTATACATGCTTGAGATTATTGTGTTTTGATGGTATTGAGAATATACTAATGAATGTATGATTTTGTATGAGATCACAAGGATAACACAATCATGATACTAATAAGCATGCATAGGGACCAAGGATGAATATAGGTTAAAGGACAGGTAATCCAGGAAGCAAAGATCAAGAGGGAGCACACTCCAGTTGCCCCTGCAAGGAAGCAAAGATCAAGAAGAAGCACACTCCAGTAGTTCCTGCAAGGATGCAGATATTCAGAGGGAATTGACCATCTTTCTTCATTCCACAACAGAAAGGGGTAGAAGAAGCTACTTCAGTAGCTCCTACAAGGAAGCAAAGACTCAGAGGGAGTCCACCCAACAGACAAACAAAGATAAATATTTTAATTACCATTTCTTACATATTTGCTTATTTAAATAAAAAATTTCAATGATGTATATGCTTATGTTCCTAGACTTAGGATATGTATTGTGCATATTAAAATGATTGCATTAATGAACAGTATACTACCAATATGCATGTGATGGGTAAGTGGCCTATGGCACTGTACAACATTCCATTGCTACTTATCTAGAATAAAACCTCTTTGCTGACATGTTGGGAGTAGTGCAAACTCTTAACAATGTTCTGGTAGAGATTGGAAGGCATCTAGAAAGTTACAGGATATGGATGAATGTTGTATTGAAAGCATTGACTAAAACAATTGCATGACTATATGACATATTTCTTTATGTATAAGAATTAGTTTTGAAAACTATGAGATGTTTCTAATCATGCAATTTAACTTGTTTTGTAGGAAAGATCGTATACCTTCACCTACAAAAGAAGGACTACAGCATTTGTTCAAGCAACAAAATTATCTATTGAAGATATTGAAATTCCCAGGATACGGGAAGAATGCCATGATCCGTCGATCACGAAGAAAGATGTTTGGGACGCAGTCCCAAGACCTGAAGGGGAGTATGTAGTGACTTCTAAGAGGATCTACAATATCATGCATGTTGCAGGTGGAAGCATAGAGATTTTTGCTCCTGTAGCCAGATACACTTCCATTAGGTCAGTCCTTACTATGGCTACAGTGATGAAGTGGAAGATACACCAGATGGATTTCAAGACAGCTTTCTTGAATGGTGTAGTTGAAGAAGAAGTGTATGTGGAGCAGCCACTTGGTTCTGAGACACATGATAGGGAGTCACATATATGCAGAACTTGGGGATGATGCACTATTTTTTTTTGGCATGGAGGTGTGGCAGAGTGCAGATGGAATCTTCCTTGGACAAGGGAAGTATGCAGTAGAGATTCTAAAGAGGTTTGGGATGATGGACTGCAAGGCCATGGCCACACCTATGGCATCGAACCTGAAGCTTCTGTGTGATGCTTCATCTGAGCCGGTTGATGTGACTATGTATCGTCAGATGATTGGGTCCTTGATGTACCTGACGAACACGAGACCAGATATTTTCTTTGCAGTGAACACATTGAGTCAGTTCCTGACAGATCCGAGGAGTGTTCACTTGATTGTTGTAAAGCATATTCTGAGGTACCTGAAGGGTACAGTTGATTACGGGCTCAAGTATGAAGCGAATCAAAAGTTTAACCTGCAGGGTTATGTTGATTCAGATTGAGCAGGAAGTGCTGCAGATAGGAAGAGCACCTCTGGGTGTTGCTTCAGTATGGGATCAGGTGTGATCTCTTGGTTTAGCAGGAAGCAGTCCTGCGTAGCACTAAGTACAGATGAGGCAAAGTATGTTGCAGCCTGTTCAGCTAGTTGTGAGGCAGTATGGCTTCGAAGCTACTGTTTGAGCTATTTGATCTCCCGTTGGATACTACTGGTATCTTCTGTGATAACCAGAGTTGTGTGAAGTTGTCTGAGAACCCAGTGTTTCACGACAAGTCGAAACACATAGAGATCAAATATCACTATATCAGGGATATGGTGCAGAGAGGAGCAATGAAGCTCTTATATGTTGCGACGGATGATCAGATTGCAAATGTGCTGACGAAACCACTAGCCAGAGTGAAGTTCGAGTACTTCAGGGAGAGGCTTGGTGTTCTTCAGATCAATGACACTTCGAGGAAGAAGTGATCGACACATTTGTGGAAGCCATTCCAAGCATGTTGGAAGGAGGATCCTTCACATGGCTATGGATGTAAGCATTGGATGATGAGCATCAGGACGATGCTTTAGTTACTGCTCTATATATGCATTAGGATGATGCTGGATATGATCAGTTGGATCATTTATATGTATATGTATGTACGCATCATGTTGGATGTTGGATATGATCGATTGGATCATTTGTATGTATTTGTATATGCATCATGTTGGATGCTTGGACCATGTATCTATATATGTATCAGGAGGATACTGTGTATGATCAAGTAGATCATGTATGTTGATATGTATAAGATGGGTACATTATGTGGATCATGTATCTGTGTATGTATCAGGTGGATACATTGTATGATCAGGTAGATCATGTATGATGATATGTATCAGGTAGATACTTGGTATGCATCAGGTGGATGCAGTGTATGATTAGGATGATCATAGATGATGAGCTTCAGGATGTTGATCCAGATGATATGTATCAGGATGATATAGTGATGATGATCAGGATGATCATGTGTACATCAGGATGATGTATGTTGAGTATCAGGTTAATACTCTGTGGCCGTGGACAGGTTGTGCAAAGGAAATCCTAGATTTGTTCTAGGTCACATCCAGTATGAAAAAGGACTGGCACTGTGTATCACATGTAAGACCTGGGAGATCCTATAGGTCAGATTTGTGTACCTGTAATAGCCTGGGATGCTCTTTCGAGGGTTTGTGATAGTGGACCACATGTAAGACCTGGGAGATCCGATAGGTTGGGCTGTGTGCTCGTAATAAGTCCTGGGATGCTCTTTCAAAGGTTTGTGGTGGGCTACTACATGTAAGACCTGGGAGATCCGATAGGTTGGGCTGTGTGCCCATAATGAGTCATGGGATGCTCTTTCGAGGGTTTGTAGCATAGGTCACATGTAATCAGTCTTGGAGATCTTGTCGGTCATGCTTAGGCACATAAATGTTCCTGGGAGGCTCTTTAGAGTTCTTGTCGGTCGCGCTATGCACATAAATGTTCATGGGACACTCTTTTAAGGTTTTGTGACAGTCACATGTAATAAGTCCTGGAGATCTGGACAGGATGAAAAAGGCCTCAGATGCTCTTTAGGGTTCTTGCTAGTCAAAAGACTCTTTTAAGGTTTTGTGATGCATGTAATAAGTCTTGAGGATTCCACAGTATGGCCAGTGATGATGAAGACCTACAGGTGGTGGGCCTACATCCAGTATGAAAAAGGACTAGCTCTGTAGAACTTCCTATGACGAGTAGATTCAGAGATTGGTTGAGATAGCAGTAGCAGTGACAGTGACAATGACGGTGCATCGATGACGATGATCCAGAGAAGAAGACTTGTGCTAGCAGATCTGTGTCGAGAAATACCTTCCTAGTTAAGAGGGAGTGTTGATGTATACGTAACTTCGGAATGTATTTCATCTATGTATTTCATATATATTTATTGTACCCTTATAAGAGATGTGTTATTCCTCTATAAGGAAGTGTCGTCATGTGTATTGACAAGTGTCGCAAGTATGTTAACTTGTCGATGGGTTATTAGACCACCATGTGTGGGGTCGGCCCTATTTTATGTAATATGTAATTGATGTACCTAGCTAGACAAGTCGGCCCCATAAGGTCACTGAGAAAACAGACAAGTATAAATAGAGATCGGGAGATCTCTATTTTCATCATTCGGAAACTCACACTTCTCTCACTCAGAAAGTGGCGCACTAGTGAGGAGGAGGATCATCTGCTACTAGGAGACTATCTCTGTGTATTTTGGTTGTACTTTAGTTGAGCCATTGCTCTCTCTATCTCTGAGGAAGTTGTGGGGTTTTTCACCTTAGGGTTTTCCCCACGGAAACTCTGTGTCTCTTGTCTCTCATGCTTTTGATTCTTGTGATGATTGACATGCTTGTTATGATTGATATGCATTGATATATTGTACATGTTATTCTCTCAGTTAAGATCCTAGAGTATTGTGAATTAATGCTCAAAATTTAACATTTGTCTACTACCATCATGATGGAGTCGTGTTGTTTTTTATTCTTTGGTAACCCAGTGATAAAATCTATACTTATGACTTCCCATTTCCAGTTGGGTATAGGCAAGGGCTGCAGCAATCCAGCAGGATGTTGATGTTCCACCTTCACTTTTTGACAGTCAAAACACTTAGCTATATACTCCGCTACTTCATCCTTCATCCTGGGCCAGTAGTACTCCTTCCTTAGCATCGTGATGGTTTTTTGGTAACCTGGGTGGCAAGAATAGTGGCTTTTGTGCATCTCATCCAAAATCAGAATTTTTACTGTTGGTACGTTTGGTATGTACAATCTGTTTTTGTACAGCAGTAAGCCATTTTCCTTCAAACTTAAATCTGTTACAGAATTTTCAGAGTTGTTTTCTGTTGTCCTTTCCTGTAATTTTCTATATTCCTCATCCTCCTTAATTCCTTCAAAAATTTGTTCCTCCAAATCTGTTGCATATGTGTTGATGACTGAAACAAAATGTATCCTTGCATTACGACTTAATGCGTCGGCCACTTTATTCTCCTTCCCTTTAATGTGCTGAATTTCAAAATCGTACTCACTCAGAAAAGTTAGCCATCTGGCTTGCCTGGCATTCAAATTTGTTTGATCTAACAAATATTTCAGCCCCATATTATCCGTCATTAAGGTAAATTTTCTGTCGATAAGGTGGTGACACCACATTTTTAGGGCATGAATCACTGCTAACAATTCTAGGTCGTAGGTGGAATAGTTCTTCTCATGAATCTTCAGTTTCCTTGATTCATATGCTACAGCATGTCCCTCCTGCGTTAGGACTCCTCCCAGTTCATCACTGCACGCGTCTGTGCATACTATAAAATCTTTATTGGGATCTGCAATCCTCAAAATAGGCGCTAAAGTCAATAATTCTTTTAACTTTGCAAAACTGTCCACACACTTTTGGTCCCAAACAAACTTCTTTCCCTTTTTCTGCAACGACGTTATGGGGTTTGCGATCCTGGAAAACCCTTCAATGAATTTTCTATAATAACCAGTGATGCCCATAAACGATCACACATCTGTCACATCTTTAGGAATCGGCCATTCATTAATGGCCTTTATCTTGGCGGGGTCAACCGCAATCCCTTCCTCAAAGATTATGTGTCCCAAGTACTGAATCTTGTCTTTGTAAAAATCACATTTGTTGAATTTTGCATACAACTGGTGCTCCCTCAGAACTTGCAGAATGATACGTAAATGTTCATCATGCTCTTCATTGTTCTTAGAATATACCAAAATGTCATCGATAAACACAACTGCAAACTTATCTAAGTATTTGTGCAGAATTTTGTTCATTAAGCACATAAATACAACAGGTGCATTAGTTAATCCAAATGGCATGACAACGAACTCATAGTGTCCATAACGAGTTCTAAAGGCTGTCTTGAAAATGTCTTCATCCTTCACATGGACCTGATGATATCCTGATCGTAAATCGATCTTTGAGAACACTGTTGCTCCGCGTAGCTGGTCAAAGAGATCGTCAATGCGGGGCAACGGGTACCTATTCTTGATCGTCATTTTATTCAATTGACGATAATCTATGCAAAGTCTTAGGGTACCATCCTTCTTCTTAACAAAAATGACTGGTGCTCCCTAAGGGACACGCTGGGTCTTATATATTTTTTATCGATCAGCTCCTTCAGCTGAGATTTTAACTCATTCAGCTCTAGTATGTTCATCCGGTATGGAGCTTTAGAACTTGGTACAGCACCAGGTATTAATTCAATAGTAAAATCCAGGTCCCTTTTGGGAGGTAAATCTGGGATCTCTTCAGGAAAAATATCTTGGAAATCCTGCAAGACAGGTATGTCTTCCATTTTTAGTTTGTCCTCCTTAGTACTTATCTCATCATGCACCGCATTCACAGCAAACATCTGACACCCTTTTCTAATTTCCCTTTTTACTTGCATGGTTGAAATCTGCCGAACGGGTGTTTTTCTAGGGATGCCTTTTACCTCTGTTGTCTTTCCTTCATCATCCAGGAAAATGAAGCTTTTTTCATAACAATTCAGAATGACTCGATGGGTTTCTAACCAATCCATACTGATTAGGATGTCATATGACCCTAATGGCAGAACATTTAGCTTAACCTGCTTTGTTAGTTGGTTCATGGATAAAGCACAATTTTCCACAAAATCAGAAACCTTCCTTTTTGTTCTTGTTACTAATCTAAGTAACCAGGGTTTATCGAATTTCTCTGTTTTCAAATCAAGTCTTTCTACAACAACTGGTGATATATAACTTAGACTAGAACCAGGGTCAATTAAAATAGAAACTGGGTGGTTTTGCAGCATACCTTCGACCTCCACCATTGAGACTTGGTGTTCTGCTTGCCAGTTGTCTAATGTTGCACTAATTCTGGGTACTTCTCTTGCCACATCTCCTACAGTAGCTTCAGACTGTATGGAGTGAATATGGTTGGTCGCCCGTTTCCTGAGGGGACAGTCTGAGGCATAATGGGGCCCTTGGCACTCAAAGCATTTTATAGGTGGCTTCTATTCATTGGTCCAGGCAACATTGGGGACATTTCTGGGTGCTGTAAATTTCTGCTGCTGATTATTTTTGTTCTGCTGAAATTTTTTATTCTGAAAATTTCTCTTCTGGAAACTAGAATTGCCGCCATATCTAAAATTCTTCTTTTTCTGTTAAAAGTTACTGGGTTTTGGGTTAGCCAAAGCAAAAAGTGGCTTTCCTCATGGCTTCCTCTAGGGTCTTAGGGTTATCGTACTCTATCCTGTCCTTGATGTGGAAAGGTAGACAACTTAGGTACCTCTGGACCTTCGATTTTTCTTCCACCATGTACGGCACATATCTTAGCAGGCTTAAAAACTTGCTATTCAGTTCCTTCATATTCATCGTTCCCAGTTTCAGATCATAAAATTCTTTGGATTTTTCTTCATAATACTGCTCAAGTAAGAATTTCTTCTTGAAGTGTCTTTTAAAAGTACTCCAACTCATATCTCGGTCTTTAATACCTTTTACCCTTTTAAGGTCTTGCCACCAAATATCTGCCTTCCCGGTCATATTATAAATTGCCATCTTTGCCTTTAAGGATTCCGAATAGTCGTAGATCTGAAAATACTTTTTCATGCCGGACAGCCATTCTTCTGCTGTCTTTCCTTTTTCTGTCTCGCCATTGAAAATTGGGGGTTTGATTTTCTTGAATTCACCATATATATGTTCGTACTGTTTATTCCTTTTTCTGTTTGGCTTACGGTCTCCTTCACTGCTGTCACTAGAGTAGTTATGCTTCTTTTTACATGGTTGTTTGGTAGCTCTTGATGACGTTGAGTTGTTGTTTTCTTCAGCTATTTTTGTTTGTTTGTTCTTTCCTTCCTGGGATAGCTCTTTAGTTTCAGAAGTATGTTCCAGGTTTTGTTCATATTTCGGATATTGGTCGAACAATGCTTGCTTCAACTCTTCCTGTGTCCTCAGGATTCTTTCATTGTCCTGTTTTACTAACTGGATCTCTACTTTTAATTCATGAAAAGCACGCAATAATTCTGACGAATCAGTACCCCAATTGCCCTGGAATTGTTGTTCCGTACTTGGGCTGTTTGGTGGAAATCTGCTCCTTATGTGTTAAGTTGATCCTTCCATATCTGCAAATCAAAGAAAATTTTCTGTATACAACAAAATAATTTAAACTTGAGTCAGCTAAAGTTTCACAGTCATGATTTTTTTTGTTTGCGTGTTTCTTGGACCGTCTTTAGGCCTAGAGTTCGAACATGAGCTCTGATACCACATGTAACGTCCCGATATTTTCATAAAATTTTAAAAAAATTAAATCGCCATAAAAGCTAATATTGTAAAATGCGGAAATAATAATATTCAATAATCAACAATTAATAAATCTGTCGCTTGGTAGGAACCATTTAATGGTTGTGTCTTTTTGTCTTCTAATGGCGTCATGAAAACCAATTAATGATTATGTTCTTATTTAAATGATGGAATGATTGAAAATTTTGGATGCATTTGAAAAACAGAATTATCCTCGACAAGTGTTGACAGTTTAACTTTTCTGGATGATGATGAAAGGGGTCCCACGAGGTGCCCCGAGGCTTACTTAGCTATTCAGCTAAAGCATTGTACTCGTCCTCCGTGCGCAGATTAGTAGGTAAGAGATAGCGATAAAATTCAGAGGGTTTAATAACCGTGATATCAAAAAAACTACTTATGAATTTCAATGCCACGAGTATGGTCTCCTTCCAATTCTGTAAGATGAACCTGTCTATCTCAAGACTGCAGATATCATCCAACTCAAGGTGTGTTTGTTAAGTGTTGATGACTTTACGTATGGTCATTCCATAAATGCCTTGCGGTTGTTAAAGTAATTCTTTTATAAATTCGACGGTGACAAGTTTAGGACAAAGGCGCATGGTCTTAAGTCATACTATGGAAAGGGTGATAAGTTGGTTTTAAATCTCTATTGCCTGGGCAATTAAAATGGTGATGCTTTAAGTATTAATACCCTACCATGCAATACATGCAATGGGTCCTTGGGTGGCAACCATACCCTAACGGTGTGTTTATATAACTTATGGTGTGAACAAAATTTTAAAAGCTCTACAATAATCCCTATGATGAACTTTATGATAGTTTTTATGTGATGTGGCGGAGTCACTCCATGCCCTATGGTTGCTCGCGACCTTGGTGGATAATCACATCCTATGAGTGTGCTCGAAAATGATTATATGGAATCATATAAGACCTTTTTTATATGCTATCAATGGACGTTATACCCTGATAATATTTATATGTTGATGCGATTAACATTGATTCGTATGGATTGGCAGGTGGAATGATGGCCCTGCAAAAGCCTGTGTACGAATCGAGGGTGTATTAAATGATTAGGTTTGCAATTAAATTACCTGGCCACAGTGTTAAGGATAGTGTTACGTGCACGTCTATGTGGATGTTCCGGCATGTTATAAGGTTTGGCAATTGCTGAGTTGTGACGGGCCTCCTGCCTTGGTGTCAACAGAAATGGCAACTCCGTGGCTTGGGAGGTAGACGAGCAATTTAATGCTACTCCTGCCACCCTCCAACATGGCTTAATGAAAGTGGATCTCTGCCATTGATCGTTTTGTATTGGGATGAGTTGAACCCTGGCATAACTTGTGGATTCTTGTAACGTTCTTGTTCATTGTTTCGGTGGTAGGGTTTGGGAGGTGAGGCCAACCGACCGAGAGGCACTTAGGGTTTACTATTTTTCTAGCCTTCCATGTGCTCGATCCTGAGACCGGTATCAATCCTCAAACTGTAGGTGAGAGCCATCAATGGAGGCCAAGTTAGGAGTTAAATGGTGTGTCCATCCACAGGTTGGATGAGTGTGTTGGTTTGGCGTTGTAGTAGCTTGCAAGTCTAGGTTTCTCCATCGGGTTGTAAGTCTTCAGGAGTTATCACACAGGGTGGTATTCGAGCTAGGTGCATCTCCTTCGCAGTGGATGGATGTTGGCTTCGTCGGTCACGACTCAGGTATCGTAACGTTGCAAGGATTTTCATATTATTCATTGTTGCATGCATTTCTACCTCATGATTCAATGCTTAAGTTATTGTATGGTTGTTGGCAGGTAACCCTCGGCGAACAACAGGGTGCCAGAATAGTTGAAGGGGAAAGGAACTAAGTGAACCCACCGGTAAGCTTCGGTGGTATCCCTCTTTAGTGGTTCTCCAGGAATCGGACTTGATGACCAAGTGTTGGTAGCATGCCTTCGCGGCAGTGGCCTTTGTCTCGCCTGCAGCATTTGGGAAACCTTCAGTTTTAAGTTTTGTTGATAGCGTAGGTGATGTAAATGTTTAAAATATATGGCCGGCCATTCCTGGGCTCGGTGATTTTAGCAGGGTTGAACCCTTGTGTTTGCAAAGAGTCTTACAGCTTTACATTTTATTTCTTATCGTTTTGAGTACTTCTGGGTTGATGAAAGAAGAGATACAATGACTGTAATTTTTCTTTGGCAGTAGTTGTGTGTGTAAATTGCATGGGGTTTCGAATGGAACCTTCAGCAAAAGAATGTGGCAACTGTAGGGTGCAACCAATGTTAAAATGGAAACGATAATATTTTAGGGTTTAATGGCTATGTTTGGTGATTTGAACTTCTCGTTTTTGTAGCTGTATCTAAAAGCCTGTTTTAAGTTGTTATTTAAATTGTGGCTATAAGCCGAGAGCGATCTACCTGGCTTACACTGCGTCTGTGCATGTATGGGTTAAGCCAAGAATAGAAAGGAAATGGTTTTTTTTTAAAGCATAAGCGATAATGTTAAACCCTAGCTGTCGATGTGAATGAATTCTGCTTGCCTATAATGATGTTTTAAAGGAACAAGAATAATAACTCTTGATTCTGCAATTAAATTGTCTATGGTAATGAAAGATTCGATTTGGAAACTGTTTAAATGTTTATAAATAATAATGTGATGAGTCAGGTCAACCCTAGTTGGGTGTAGAGATACTGTAACTTACTCTGTCCATTCAATACTGCCATGTTTGTCCTTGCTTTTAATAACTTGGTATTTTGTGATGTAAATTCTATCACATGCAATTGATAATTCAGAAAAAAGAGAAAATAACAGTGCAATCGTCAGTTAATTAGATTGCTTATGAATATAACAGTTTTTTTTTCTATTCTAATTATGTATATTCCTGTATTCGTCCAATTTGGACCTCTGATGAAAGGATAAAATAACACAGTAGCTTTCTTTCTTTCCGTACAAGATAATACAGAGATAATACAGTGAAGACAATATTTTATATAAGATCAATCAGATTCTAAAAACAATAAGAAGATAGAAAAGTGGGAATATGGTTAAACAGAATGCATGGTATTGTTTTCTTTGAAGTAATTATTAAAGATCAGTAACCCTAGTTGTTAACATAATGTTCATCTTCAAAAATAAGAAAAGAACCTATTACTATGGCTAGTTTTTGGTAGGTTATTCAGCATACCGATTTGAACAGTGAAAACATTGCATGCAAGGATTTAATCTACAGCTGCTAAAATATAATATGCATGATAAACATAGGTCTGTGCATGGGTGGTCTTTGGTTTAGATATTTAGATGCATGCTAGGTTCACTTTTAACTGGGCAGATTTAATGCTACCTCTCTGTACTGGAGTACGATGCAGCTCCACGCATGGGGAAAAATGGAGAGGAGTCATTTTATCAATTCAGCAAATCTAAATTACTTGGGATCTAACATTTTTCTACTATTGATCATTAAATAGCAATACTAAGCCATTTTTTGAGGGCATTCATATGATTGAAAAAGAAAACACAAAAGAATAGAACTTGAGTGTGATGGGAGGAACAAATCACTCAAGAAGCCTCTTCCACCCAACCTGCTGCCAAGGAGCCAAGATGTCTGCCTTAGGACCCCCTAGCCTGTCCATTGATCCACCAGGAGGAAGAAGGTTCTGCAGCTTAGGACTTCTACTTGCAGCAGCAAGAAAATATATATATCCAACCTTATAGGCTTAGTAATCAATGGGACCAGCACCAGCACCTCTGGTCTGTCCTTCTCATAACATTTGCAGACTTATACTTGCACTCTCCACAACCTCCCCTATTTGAATCTCTCATCCATCACCTGATGAGCATGAGGAATGTTTCTGCAGAAAAAATTGTAAGAGCTACCTGCTCAATTCGAATTGCCCTTTATAGGCTTCCTAGGTATTTTTGTAATTAACTTGTCATTAGTGAGTTGCCTACTCACCTCCCTCCACCTGGAGGGGGAAATGCCACAAAATCAGGGGGAGTTGTCCCATACCAACAGCTAATTGTAGAGTGCAAATGTTGCCATTTGTCCAATTCCTTCCAGCAGCTTCCATTCCTCCTAGTGGGCCAGTGGACACTCTTGTAACAGCTTTCTTGAGTGTTTGTCTCCCATTTTCATTTATTAAATAATAATAATGAGTCATTACATTCATTTTTGACCTACCTGGTCATAATTACAAACTTGTAATTATAATTTAACACAAAGTATTTTTGCAAAAAAGGATAATAGTAGAAAATAATTATTCTCAAAAATTGGGTAGGTGACAATATGCTAGTTTCAAAATGATACCTGTGGTAAGATCCCAATGCCGCTATTATATCATGGAGTCTTGTTCTAATAATGGAAAAACAATAGTATCATGCTTGTCTTTATCGTGACCCTGCACATACGGCACAAATACCCAAGTGTAAAAGAATGTGACCAAGGTATTGACAACGCAGAGATCATAAAAAAAACAAGCCATACCTCAGGGGTGCCTAAAAAGGGAGCATGGGAAAGATTGTTCAAAATAAGGGTTGGTCAGTTCCATGTTGAATTTCTTGATGTGTTGATCGTGGTGGTGCAAACGGTTTGTAAAATGGAGCTACGGTTTGTCTGTAGGGTTAGTTTGAAATTCGTGCCAAATGAATACAAATAGGGGGTGGGGCCCACATTTCGAAATGATTTGTACTATTCGTTGACGACCTTCTAGAGAATGTTTGTGGTCATTCAGGGAGATATGAGCATCCATTAGACGAGTCGTGAGTTCCAGGTATGCCGTAACCTTATCTATTTTTGTTTGTTCTAGGTAGATTTAGGAAAAGTGGATCCTTAGGCGGCTGGGGGTTCGGTTTAGCCCTTAAGTGGCTACCGCGCAGGATTTTGGGAAAATACCACACTATAGCCTAGGATACTGGAAAAATCATGTGCTTTAGTATCATGGTATTTTCCAAAAATCGCACGTGGTAGTAGCGCAAAACAAATGCGTTGTTATGCGCTACATGTGGTAGATGGTGGGTTTGACCGCGTGCTGGTATAGTGCAGAGGTTCTTGGACCATCAACTTGCATCATCTACATTGCCATTGTAGATGTTCGATTGAGAACTCATATGCATAAAGAGGAGATAGAATTATTCTCAATCCTGAACAATGGATCGAACAAAAGAAAATAAAATGTGACACAAATAAGAAGGGTAACAGGAGGTGTTGGGCGTCTTCTTTGTGTTGTGGGGCTATTAAATGTAGGAATCACTAGTGGTACTAGTTGTAGTACCATGCATGGGAGTTCATCAAATCATTTAACATGGGGATCCCTTGACAATTTTTTAATTATTTGGGAATGGTTGTGGGTGATCTGTGTCTTCATCAGAAGACGAGGAATCACTACAAGTAAAGATGTCGGCCAAAGGGGATTCAGCCTTGATGGTATCCTGCAAAGTGGAGACTACTTCCTTGGTTTGTGAACCATGCAATATCATATGGAGGGAATCAAGTTGGTCTTGGATTCTCATTAGTTGGAGACGAGCCTCTCATTCGGCATGTAGAATGGGGCATTGGAATGAGAAGTGAGAGGTCTCACAACAAGACCAACAGGGTTGTGGTACTCGAGCACAAAAGTGTTATTGTACTTCTGAGGAGTTGACTTGATCCAAAATGTAGGTGATGGTGCTAGGAGGAAGCATATGTGTTTAATTCCCACATGAAGAGCATCCATCCTGTGGTATTGTCATCGTAAGATTGGGAGGTTGAGGATCTTGCGGCATTATAGGCTCCACAACCGAGGTTGTTGATGAGGCAGTTAGTGTGGGAGGCACAACTAATGTTGTTTTTGATGTAGAGACCACATTGATGGAAGTGGCTTCCTGATTTGAGGGGATAAGATCCTCTACCGTTACTTGACTGAGGCGAATGGTCACCAATGCATCCTGAAATCGAGGAAGATCGGGGCAATGGTCATGTGTGTAATGCCCATACTGGGAACACATTGCACAGGCGTGATTCGTATGCAGTGTCTTGGACTTAGGTGTGGTCGATGAACATGTTCCCCCTTATAAAGTTGGCATAGCATGGGTTATGGTAACTGGAATGCTAAATAAGTTTCTTACCTCCGGCAAGGTGGGGCACAAGTTGGTTGCGTGGCCTTGCTGCCCACAAAGAGCACATGGAGGTGTGACTCTTTGAGTGGGAGTATTGGTCATTACTGGGGATTTTGACAATTTTTGGTTGATGCCCCCTACTTTAGGTTGAGTGACCTACAACAAATAAGAAGGGTTTGGTAGGAGGGGACCTTTCAACTTTGGTTGCTTGGTGCCCCCATTGGTGGTCTTAATGACGACTGATTGTGATTTAGTCACGGATGTCATAGGTTGGGATGGCGTAATGGAGGGTGTTTGTCATGTTCATATTTTTTCAGCACCATGAAGCAGATCAAACCCCATGGATCCTAGTGATAGATTGAATTAATTAATTAATGAGGGCTTAAGTTGAGGCATTTAATTAATTAGTAGTTTGAATTAATTTTTATCCAAAGTTTATTATGCACTTGGATTAATATTTATTTTTCATGTATTTAATAATTTTATCATAAATAAATGAGGATAATGCTCCACTAGGGTGCATTAGTGGATGAGGTTGACTTGGAGATGGCTTGAAGAAGAAGTTAAGGAGAAAGCACCCAAATCTAGAAAATTAGGAAAAAAAAAAGATGGAGCAAATCTGAAAAGTAGGACAAAAGCAGAAAAGCAAGACAAAGGTAGAAAAGCAGGAAAAAACAGAAAAACAAGAAAAAGCAGGACAAAAGTAGGGCAAAAACAGAAAAGTAGGACAAAGGCAGAAAAGCAGGGAAAAGCAGGGTAAGGCAGAAAAGCAGGAAAAAGCAGGACAAAGCAAAAAAATAGGGTAAGGTAGAAAAGCAGGAGAGAAAGTCAAAAGCAAAAGCAAAATCAAAAAGCAAAGCAAAGCAGAAAGCAAAGCAAAAACTAAAGCAGAAAGCAAGGCAAAAGCTAAAGCACAAAGTAAAGCAACCTTATCCACTCCATGAGGGCACCTTATCCTATATTACTTGCTCAACAAGTCACCTCAATCTATAAAAGAATGATTACAACTCCATTTCACATATTTTGACAATTTGTGTATTGGCATGAGAGCAATTTTGCCTCAGAGACTTGGGAGGTGTGCCCCTAGTCCAAGCTGGGAGATGTGCCCCTGCTTCCTATGAGAGGATGATGGTATTCAGCCATTATCACAAAGTTTATTTATAGGTCTTGTAGCTGATCAAGTTGAATTTGAAGTTCAGAAGAAGCATCATTCAGTTCATGGTTCAAATCTCCAAGCTTCCTATGGATTTCTAGAGCTAGATTATTGTGTAGAATATGAAAGGTGTTTATATAATTTTTTGAGAGACCTATTGGCCCATATATGATGTAATGATAGTCAATTTAAACCTATGATATCATTCATGTCAATTAAAATTACAGAAGTCTGAATTATTCTCATATTTCTCCACCCCCTCTAGAATTGCCTAAATTTTGACTAGTTTTCAGAATGCTTGTGGTAAATGAATGAGAATAGATCCAAATGAGCTGATTTCCATTCCTGATGTTATTTAACATGTTTAATTATCCAATACATCTATTAGATAAGGAATTTGTGAGCCTTCCTTTCCTGTTTGGGAGCTCTTGAAATTTACTAGCTATGCAATCATGGAATGCTAATTTACTTGTCTTTTTGTAAATATTTCTCAGAACTTCCTTAAACTTGATGGAGTTATATATGAATGTTTATTGACTGATATTTCATGTTTATTAGCCTCTCTGATTCATAAACACTCATCCATAACCTTCAGCCAAAATATAGAGTAATACTAGTTTGCATATGTTGGGGTGCCTAGGAGCATTGCAGTAGATTTCAGCCTTGTTGATTTCAACCCATCAACGATCCCAGTAATTTGTACAGAGGTATTAACTTCTATCCCAACCTTCCTTCCACCCAAAGCCTCTGATCGTACCCCCTTACAGTCAAACTAGCTCACCAAGACACTGTTTTTAATTTATTCTTTGAGGAAGAGAGTTTTTGTATCACTAATCCTAGTTGGTACATTACAATGTTACTGGCCTTGCAGGTGTAGCATCTGAAACAAAGACAAAATAATATTGAGCAACTGGTTTGGAATACATTTCTGGGTACGGTGGTGTAAGGTACCATACCGAAATACCCAAAGTGAGACCAGGTAGAGTTAACTGAGCCATAACCGACATCCCTTGTACACCTGTTAGCGGGTACAAGAATGGGATTTGGAATATTGGAGGGACTGATGGACTCAAAATTTGTTCAATACCATGGCTTAGTGGTGGTGTTGATGATGGAGTTGAGATAGAGGCGACTCCATTTCCAGTAGTGAAAATTGTGCACATTAGGCCATCAGTTGATGTGGGGATCTTGGGTGGTTGTCCCGAATACACTCCTAACAAATTGGAGTCCTTATACATGCCGGGGTCAATGTAAACATAGGGTTGATCAATGCTAATGACAGTTGTAGTTGAGTTCCACATTGACTACCTCAATGTTGATCATGACCATCTTCCCCCCCAGTTCTATGGGGGCATTTTGGTATAATCCTCCCAGTTGGTATGGTATCCCATCATATGCGCGAAGAGCAATAGATGAGGGGACTAGCTTTGGTGACCCTAATCATTTCTAGACTTTAGCGAACATCATGCAAGTGGATGGACCTTCATTGATGATGCCACGCTGAATCACAATGTTCTTTACTGTGATTGGGACTTGAAATGCGACTGGTGAGGGTAGTTGCGGTTCACCTTTGTCAAGATCAAAGGTCATGAGACGCGAGTCATAAGGATCGATGGCACCAAGTGTGTTAAGTAATTCATTTCGCTGGTTTAGGCATGATTGTAGCAGCTCTGACGTGGACATGGATGCAAGGGACTGAGCGAAGTCATCCATAATGCTGTAATTGTGTGTGGTTTCCAGGTGGGGCTTATTAGGGGTACGTCGAAGTGGAACCTTGGGAATCCGAGGGATTTGTTCAGCACTTGGTCATGGTATTTGCAAAGGCCCCCCCAAGGGGATAGGGATGTCTTCCACTTGGGGAGATTCAGGCCTATCATAACCTTTTGTTGGTTGTGGATCCAGATCTTCTAGTCTCATAGATGATATTGTCTTAGTCGTGTACCCTAGAGGACTATACACTCATTCCCCAACCTTGGTAACCCATGGTTTTGGGTAACCCATGGTATTTCCCATATAAAAGAAAGACATTGTAATACAGCTAGGGTTGATGTATTAGGTTTTATGCATTGTAAAGATCTCTGAGATCGTGAAGAGAGACTGTGAGACAGTGAAGAGGAAGTGAAGCAGTTGTGCTGCAGGTTGTATCCCTTCACTTTGTTGGACGGAATAATAATAAGGACTGGCAATTTCAGTGTGGACATAGCCCATCTTGGATGAACCACAATATATTGGTGTCTCTCTTGTAATGTGTTTGTGTGATTATATTTGCATTTATGTTTATTGTTATTGCTCTGCGATCATGTTTTTCTAACAATTGGTATTAGAGCCAAACGTCTATTTGGCAGTTAAACCCGCAGGAAACTAGGGTTTCTAGTTTAAGTGGGATCAATGGCAGAAGAAGGAAAGTTTAAGGTCGAGAATTTTAACGGCAAAAACTTCCAGTTATGGAAGATGCAAATGGAGGACTATTTGTACCAGGAGGATCTATTTCTGTCGTTGGGAGGAAGAGCAAAGCAGTGGGCGGCCATGAAGGACGAAGAATGGGAGGTTCTTGATAGAAAGGCACTGGGGACAATACAGTTGTCCATGGCTTCGTCAGTGGCTTTCAATATCTCAAAAGAAATGACAACGGAGGGTTTGATGAGCACATTGGGTAAGCTGTATGAAAAACCCTCGGCCTCCAATAAGGTATTTCTAATGAAGCGTTTATTTAATATGAAGATGTCTGAAGGTGGATCTATTACTGATCATTTAAATGATTTTAATACGGTTACAAATCAACTAAGTTCTGTAAGTGTGAACTTCGATGTGTGAAGAACTTGCAATAATTAATTAATAAAAACACACGAGATAGCAGAAATAACAGAAATCAGAATCACTTTTATATTGATCGCAGGCCACTTCGAGGGGGAAACCTCCTTTGAGCAAGCTCAATACAAATAACTTCACAGTACCTTCATTGGCCTCAACACAAACTTATATACTAAGTCTAGGTGCCAATACCATGTGTCAATACAAACCATGGGCCAATACAAAATATGGATCAACAATTACTATGGGACGACTTACAAAGCATATGCGTCCAACAACAATAATACAAACTATGGATCAACAAATACTACGGAATGACTTACAAAGCATATGCGTCTAACAACAATATACTAACAAAGTAAATAGAAGGGTTGACATGGGTTCCTAACATCCCCTCTCCCCTAGAAAAAGCTTTGTCCTCAAAGCTTTAGATGTGGAAATTGATGCAGAATCTGAAGGAGTGGTTCCCCTGTAGCATCCTTGGGTTACATTCCAGCCCATTGACACCTTTTGAGTTTCAGGGAGGATTTCTTGGAAGGATGTAGACGAAGAAGGACCATATCAGCTGTGTGAAAAGTGCACTCAGAACGGTACTGATCGACTTGTTGTTTCAGTCGAATTCTTGCCATGTGAAGATTGTCCTGCAAAATAAGAAGAATCTGATCGCGGTTTCGAAGAACCGAGCCAATTGCCTAAATTGGGGAGCTGTTGAGCGTGTATGGAAGAAGAACTGGCAGTGCCTTTCCATAAACTGCTTCATATGGTGTCCTTTTAGATGTGGTATTGTACCACTGGAGCGCTTCTGGGAAATCCATAGAAATAGCTGTCCACATCTGTGTAGGGATGGGAAAGGGTTCGAGCAATCCCAAAAGGAGTGTCGTTTCACCCTTGTTGACCATCTGTTGAATTGTCATTTTCAGTCCCTGCCAAAAGAAGTTACATTGTTCCCGGTCATACATTTTGAGGAACCTAGAGTGCCTTGCTGATGAAGAAGCATGGAGTTCATAGAAGAGATAGCCCCATTGAACAGATTGCAACCAATTTGGAACAAGCAGAGAAATAACTGTAAGAGAAACTGGGTCATCAAATGTGTGAGAAGGAGCATCTGCCACAATATTGTCCTTACCCTTCTTGTAAGTGATCGCACAGGCATAACCCATGAGTTGGATAACCCATTTCAGGTGTGTTGGGAAGGAGACCCATTGTTCCAAGAAATTTTCCAAACTCTGGAGATCAGTCTTGATGCAGAAATAATTCCCTAATAGGTATGGCTGCCACTTCTGTACTACATGCAAAATAGCCATCATTTCCTGCTGAAATGTAGATGCAGCTAAATTCATACCGGAAAGTTCTCTTGAAGGCGACAAGCCCACTGGTTCAACAAGAACACCTGCATATTGTAAGACCCCAACTAGGGTCTCCTTTAAGTTTAATATACAGTCAGATATTTCAGTTCTGTTCAAAATTTCTGTTTTGAATTTTCTAACTTATGTCTATTTCTATGCATGTAAATTATATCGAGTTTACATTTAAATTCTAACATTTACTTCTCATGTGCAGGTGAAAGGAAAATACCTGTAGGTAGCTTGCAGATCCCCTTTGTTGCTATCCCCGTTTGCCTTTTTTTTTCTGCAGTCAAAAGCCTTCCCCACAATTCTAAAACTCAACCAGCCAAACCAGTTTTGCCACCCTGCCAACTGGCGAGGTCTCGCCGACCACCCAGCTCCAAAGGTACCCCTTTGGACCCCCGGGCCCAAACCGAGTACAAGCCCAAGTTGCTGTGTCCCTTTAGAAAAACAGCCTTAAACCAAAACCCTCCTTTGTTTCAGCTCTGCTCTCCAAATTCTGCTCTCCAATTTTTGCTCCCAAAATTTTCCCAAGGTAAAAGATCTCCTCTCCTTCCTCCCTTCTCCCTTTTATCCCCTTCACTTGCCGACTCTCCCCCTCATTACTACCCCTATCCCTAAATTAAATTCCATCCAACCCATTCATCTACCATGTAAGTCCTCGAGCCCTCAAATTGGACTTGGACTTTTTAAATATTAAATTAATATTAAAAGTGTTGGTTGGGGTCACTTCTCAACCGTAACTTCAATTCAATTAAATTTAATTCTTTTACTTAATATAATAATTTAAACATATCCTAACTCATATTTCCATTTTTTACCATTTAATTAATAAATAATAAATGTTACATAAATATTATATAGTTTAAATTTACGGTTGGTTCACCAATTTAATTTAATTAACAGTAATGGTCAATTGATTAACTACTATTAACCTAATCATTTTCTTAATGGTTTCTAATGTTTATAATACGTTAATTCCCTCCAATTATAAATTTAACTAATTCAATTTATCAATTATGAACCATAATCCCATCAATGTAATTCATAACATTATTAACGTGTAATTATACTAATTAAATAAAATTAACTAAGATTTAATCGACTTTACCTGGTTCCATTTTAATTACATCTTAGTTGTAATTAAACTACTTAACAATTAATCAAGCATCCTAATCAATTGCATTAGTCACTATCTCGGTTAACCTTAGCTTTGCTTATTAATCAACAACAATTAATTATTAATGGACAATAGTTAATCATTAATCAACATTATTAACTCTAATCGACTTTATTAATCTTAATCCACAAAATTTAATAGTTAATCTACATTATTAACATTAATCATCATTATATCCGAGGAAAAAAACATTAATCATCATTATTAACTTTAATCGACACTATTAACATTGATCAACAATAGTTAATTACTAAACGACAGTAATTAATCATTAAGCGACACTAATTAACATTATTACTCAACAATATTTCATGTAATTTATACTATGTAGGCGAGTTACGTAAGCGTAGCTACTGCTTACACTCCTCACGTAAGTACACTAAAAGTAATAATTCACATACATCAATCATAATCAAGGAACTTATCTTTTACCGACACATGTTTTAACATAGTTTGCAAGGTACGATCCATTAGCTTACTGAAATCCAAGTTACGACAATTCATATATCACTGATTTTGACACATACTCATCAAGGGTTTTACACGGCTACAGTTAGATCTTGTTTTTCACCCCTACTTCACACTACACCTATCTACCTACATCATCACTAACTTCCACATCCTATCCTATCCTCTGCTGGACTACCCTGGAATGTCAAGTCATGACCGGTTCCAGCTAGAACCCGTAAGCGGAAGTGTCGACTACATCGACCAAGCTTCCCCAGCAGACAACCACCAGTCATCATCACACACCTTGGGGAGCGTGCCGTAGCACAGCCCTCCCATGACTCTGGGTTTTGGGGATAAACGGTGGGTAAAGCCTCCACCCCCCCTAATGGAACAAGGGACTATGTCCACCCGACATAACAACAGCGTTGCACTTGTACTCGGTCTGTCATCGTATAGCCGATCTGGGCGGTTGAGTTTCCTGAAACCCTACCCCACCCATGTCATAACATACATCATAATAAACAGCATAATAACCATACGAAAGTAAATAATGCATCACTCGCATACCATTTTATCTTTCGAAGTCCGTGTCCCCGAGGCCCTCCCACCTCGTAGGATCGAGCTATCACTTAGCCGTTTCAACCTGTAAGTCAGTCCTCGACATACAATACAGAATATCGTGCATAAATCCTCGATATGTACACACATATATTTCATCATAACATAACAACAATAAACTCATTCATTTTCCATGCACCTGGCATAACATTCATTATTTCAACATATGACTGTAACGGTATCCACGTACCCATCATTCAGTAAATTCCATATATCTGACATAATTAACACATGATACATCTCTAAACATGACTATCGATCATAATACTATCATCATACACACACATATATATATCGACAAAATAATAGAACCATATGTCCACAGTGTCGTCAACCGACGAGGTCTCATAGTCAAACAAATACAACATATAATAGTAGTTCAGGTAGTAATGTCAAAATGGGGTGTTACACATATCTATCCAAGGAAGTAGAGGAGACCGTTGATGGGTGCATTTGAATGGAATGGAGTTGAGCGATGACACCATATGAATTATTCTTAAGGATCTTTTCTAGGCGATGTGAACTAATGATGCGGAGAGACCCTTGTTGTAAGCCCTTAAATTTGTGTTGTTTTCCATTGACTGAAAACTGCATCCAAAGTTCAGCAAAATCCCATAAGATGGGGCCAAGTGTGCATAACCATTGAACGCCCAAAACCACATCACATCCACCTACGGACAAGGCAAACATGTCAGAGCGCGGGTTATAATCTTCCAGAGAGATACGCACATTGTGACACTTCCCCTTGCAAGGTAAGGTGCCCCCATTGGCAACCATGACTTCAAAGTTGGAGCAAGGATGGACAAAACAATCAGCATGTTTGGCGATCCGAGGGTCAATGAAGTTATCAGTGCTACCAGAATCAATGAGTATTGTAAGAGGAAGCTTCTTGAAGTAACCCCTGACCCGCATTGTTTTGGGGGTGGTGATGCCGGATAAAGCATGGAGAGATATCTCTGGTTGTTCATCCTGAGATGGGGGGTTAATAGGTGGCTCTTGAATGTTGACCTGATCATCCATTGTATCTGGAGTGTCTTGACCAATTGTAGAGGGAGGCGGAGAATCCATGTCCAAGAGATAGAGCTTTTGTTGAACACATCTATGTCCTTGAGTGAATTTCTCATCATAATTATAACAAAGCCCTTTTTCTCTACGTGCCTACATCTCTATTTCAGACAAATGCTTGATAGGAGTTGGTCGAGGAGCTGGAGGGATGGGAGGTCGTTGAGAACCCATATTTCGGAAGGGAACAAAAGTGGGTTTGAAGCGTTGTTGGGTTGCAATCTTGTCTTCTGCCAACTTAGCCAACCCTATAACTTCCATCATTGTGTTGGGACAGAACATTTTAACATCTGACCGGATTTCATCCTTAAGACCACTGATAAAACAACTCCTGTAGAATACATCAGACAATCCTTCTGTGTGATTGGCTAGTTTCTCAAATGTTATCTGATACTCTCTCACAGTGCCACTTTCACGAAGTTTAGTGAGTGCTCTGGTGAAGTCATCAAAATCACTAAGACCAAATCGTTGCAAAAGGAGTTGGCAAAACTCTGTCCATTTTGGCTCGTCATGAGCGTTGATGTACCAACGGTACCATTGAAGGGCTTCCTGTTCCAAATGAAAGGATGAAAGTGGAACTTTTTGGACATCAAAAGTATTATGCAGACTGAAATATTGTTCTGCAAAATAGATCCATCCAATTGGATTAGTACCATTAAAGCAAGGAAATTCAAGCTTCGGACCACGGAAATTGCTGGAAGAAGAGAACCCATTGGCTATCGAAGATTCATGCTGTCGGTTATTATTCATGGCTGAATCCTGAAGATGGAGGCTAAGAAATTTTTCATCCAGATCTTGGAGTTTGGTTTGGATGGCTGCAAGTGCTTCCTCCATGGTTGTTGCTCCTACGCGGGTGACAACTATAACCAGGAGTTTTTTTGGGTGGGGGGATGGATAGAAAAACACAAACTAAAGCTTATTTAGTACAGGGAAATTTGGATTTGGGAAAAACTTGAATGCATAATTAGGGTTTGACTAGGTTTTGAACACTTTCTGATGGATAGGGAAGCAAAAATGGAGATTTCAGAAGCGGGGTGAAAGAATGAGAAAATTTGGCAGAGAGGGACAAAGAAGCAGAATGAGGAAAGGAACTTTGTGGTAAAATTTGAAGGCGATTGGGTGAAATCCGAAGAAGTTATGGCAAACCTTAAAAATAGACAAATATGAGATTTCGAGCTTTGGGAAGTGGAATTTGGGATAGGGTCCTCAGGAATGAAATATGCAGAATGGGATTACCGGGGTGTCAAGGAAGGTTCAAGGGAAATAGAGTGAAAATAAGGGATATATGGCCAAAAAACAGTTTTTTTTTTTTTTTTTTTTTTTTTTATAATCAGGAATGGATCTACAACGGCACGGAAGGGATTTGAAACAGATAGATCTGCAATGGCGCGGAAGTGATTGGAAATAGAGGGATCTGAAACGGCACCGACTGTATCGAAAACTACTAGATCTCAAATAGATCTGAAACGGCTAGATCTGGAAAGGCTTTCAAAATGGATCTGAAACGGCGGGGCAGTGATCGGCAACAGTTCAACTGAAAATAGATATGGACCCCAGGTATGTGTGGCTTCCTAACAGTTCAGGGGTTTCACTCGGCCACCAATGTTGTCTGACGACTTGCGTATTGGGGCAGTACCCCTCACTCCACGGCTCAGGTAAAACTGATAACCGCTTTGCCACAAAGGACAGCTCTTGGTTTACCTTACAGGTGGGAACTAGTCAATCAGGTAGGGGTCGTTGCCCATTTTGCTGGCAAGTCCTCTCAATGGGCCAGCTACTTTGGGGTTCATGTGGTACTCCTCACAGTGAGTTTTAGGGCTTATGCCCAAGTACTTCACACAGTTAAGCGGATAGGGATTATTCCCAGATCTGAAGCTACAACAGATGTAGAAAAAAAAATGGCAAAAATTTCACCCAGCGAGCCCAAGAAAGTGCTTTGATACCAGATGTGAAGAACCTGCAATAATTAATTAATAAAAACACACGAGATAAGAGAAATAACAGAACTCGGAATCACTTTTATATTGATTGCAAGCCACTTCGAGGGGGCAACTTCCTTTGAGCAAGCTCAATACAAATAACTTCATGATACTTTCATTGGCCTCAGCACAAACTTATATACTAAGTCTAGACGCCAATACCATGTGACAATACAAACCATGGGCCAATACAAAATATGGATTAACAATTACTACGGGATGACTTACAAAGCATATACGTCCAACAACAATAATACAAATTATGGATCAACAAATACTATGGGACGACTTACAAAGCATATGCGTCCAACAACAATATACTAACAAAGTAAGTAGAAGGGTTGACATGGGTTCCTAACATGATGATGAGGTTAGGGCTCTTCTAATCTTGTGTTCATTGCCAGAAATCTGGAATAGCTTGGTCATGGATGTAAGTAACTCTATCTCTGGTTCAAACACCTTGAAATTTGATGATGTTATTGGTGTTATTCTTAGCGAGGAAATGCGAAGAAAAAGCACATGTGAGATATCAGGAAATGTGCTGACCATGGAGAGCAGGGGAAGACAAAATGAGAGAGGAAAGAGACAAGGTAATTGTGGCAAGTCTAAAACGGGCAGATCCAAGTCCAAACTGGGAAAGATAGAGTGCTAGAACTGTGGAAATAAAGGACATCTAAATAAAGACTACAAATCTCTAAAGAAGAAAGGAGATGGACAGCAGGAAACTACCCAGGAAGCAAATGTAGCAGGTGATGTGTTACAAGATGCTTTGATTCTTGCATTAGATAATACTAGTGATTATTGGGTAGTAAATTCAGGGGCTTCATGTCATGCTACACCCCATAGGAAATACTTTCATGATTATGTTCCAGGCGATTTTGCACATGTTTTATTGGGTGATGATGAGCCATGTAAAATTGTTGGAATGGGTAAGGTATAGATAAAATTTAAGAATGGAACTGATTGGCTGCTGAAAGATGTAAGGCATATTCCTGATATGAAAAGAAATATGATCTCAACAGGCCAATTGGGAGATGGCGGCTGTCTATTTACATTTGGAGAAAAGTGGTGGAAGATCACTAGAGAATCAATGGTGATAGCAAAAGGAGACAAGGTAGGTACGTTGTATTTATGTCCTCATAATACTGACCATTCTATCTCTTTAGCTTCCACAGGAACAGATACAACATTTTGGCATCATAGGCTTGGCCACATGAGTGAGAAGGGGATGCAGATTCTCCACTCAAGGAAGTTGTTGCCAGATTTGAAGCAGGTAAGTTTGGAATTCTGTGAAAACTGTGTTTATGGAAAACAAAAGAGAGTCGGATTTCTCAGGGTTGGGAAACAGAAAAAGAATGAAAAGTTAGAGCTTGTGCATACAAATGTGTGGGGACCATCTCAGGTACAATCTCTTGGTGACTCTCATTATTATGTTACATTTATTGATGATGCAACTAGAAAAACTTGGGTTTATTGCATTAGACAGAAATCTGATGTGTTTGCTACTTTTAAGAAATGGAAAGCTTTGGTTGAGAATGAGATAGGAAAAATGTTGAAGTGTCTCGGATCTGATAATGGAGGTGAGTACTGCGGCAAGGAGTTTGATAGTTACTGTTCATACCATGAGATTCGTAGAGAGAAGACAGTCCCAGGAACACCACAAGAAAATGGTGTGTCAGAAAGAATGAATAGAACGATCATGGAGCGTGCAAGGTGTATGAGACTGTATGCAGGGTTTCCCTTACAGTTTTGGGCGGATGCTGTAAATACTGTTGTTTATTTAATAAAAAAAAAGGACCTTCAAGTGCTTTGGATGGTGGTATTCCAGAGGAGGCATGGACAGGTAAAAAGGTAAAATACTCATTTTTTAGAACGTTTGGTTGTGAAGCATTTTTCCATATTGATAAAGATAATAGAACAAAGCTTGAAGCTAAATCCAAGAAATGTACCTTTATTGGATATGGGGTTGATGATTTTGGTTATTGCTTATGGGATTATGAAAATAACAAAATCATTAGGAGTAGAGATGTGATATTCAATGAAAAGGTCATGTATAAAGATTAGTTACAGGGAAAGAAACATGAAAAGGAAAACACAGAGTACACAGTACTTGATGAAATTAAAGAAAATGAAGTTCCAAACGTGCCAGAAAATCAAGAACAGTAGCAAGTACCTGAAACTCCTGCAAGTGCAAGAAGATCTACCAGGTTAAGTAGATTCCCTAAACGATACTCTCCTTCAATGTATTATTTATTGATGACTGATGCTGGTGAACCAGAATGTTACGAAGAAGCAATGCAAGTGGAAACTAGAAAGAAGTGGGAGCAAGTCATGAATGAGGAGATGGACTCATTGGTAGGAAACCAGACTTGGGATTTGGTTCAGTTGCCTGCTGGTAAAAGAGTGTTGCAAAACAAATGGATTTACAGGTTGAAGGAAGAATAAGGAGGTAAGAAGCAGTACAAGGCCAGACTTGTTGTAAATGGGTTTGCACAGAAGAAAGGTATAGATTTTGATGAAATATTTTTTCCTGTTGTTAAGATGACTTCAATTAGGACTATATTAAGTCTAGTGGTGGTAAAAGATTTGCATCTTGAACAGTTAGATGTAAAAACAACCTTTCTCCATGGGGATTTGGAGGAAGAGATATATATGCAACAGCCACAAGGGTATGAGGTCAAAGGTAAGGAGAACTTGGTATGCAGGTTGAAAAAGAGTTTGTATGTCTTGAAGCAAGCTCTAAGACAGTGGTATTTAAAATTTGACAGGTTTATGACAGAACAAGGTTATAGTAGAGGTCATTCTGACCACTCTGTTTATTTCAAGAAGCTAGACAATGAAAGATATATTATCTTGTTATTATATGTGGATGACATGCTTGTTGCAGGGTCTAACATGCATGATATAAATGTACTCAAAAGGAAGCTAGCTAATTCATTTGCGATGAAGGATTTGGGTGTTGCAAAGCAAATCCTTGGTATGAGAATAAAGAGAGACATAAAAAATCGCAAATTGACATTGTCTCAGATTCCAATGGAACTGATTGGCCCCAACTAGAGTATCTTCTGCATGTAGCAGGAGGAGCACCATAGGGCATGTGTTTACTGTAGGTGGAACAACAGTAAGTTGGATTTCGAAACTGCAAAAGGTTGTTGCACTTTCAACAACAGAAGCAGAGTATGTTGCTGTTACAGAGGCTAGTATAGAGATGATTTGGTTGCAGAGGTTTATGGAGGAATTCGGTAAGAAGCAGAAGGATAGCAGGTTGTATAGTGATAGCCAGAGTGCCATTCATCTTGCAAAGAACTCGGCATTCCATTCTAGGACTAAACATATACATTTCAAGTACCATTTCATACGCTTTGTTCTGGAAGATGAAATGTTGAAGCTAGAAAAGATACATACTAGCCAAAATCCTGCATATATGTTCACAAAGGTAGTGACCAGAGAAAAACTGAGTTCCTGCTCAGTTTTAGTTGGCCTTCTAGCATGAAGGTGAAGAAGATAATTTTTCCAAGTCCAAGTCTAGCAAGTGCAGCAACAATGGAGTTGTTATGATCAGTCTCCTAGTGGGAGATTATTGGTTGTGGAGCTAGATCTTCTAGTCTCATAGATGATATTGTCTTAGCTATGTACCCCAGAGGACTGCACACTCATTCCCCAACCTTGGGGTTCGAGAGAAACGCCCTTGAGTTATGGGGGTGAGGGGGCAGCCCCCCGAGAAATGGGGGTTCGAGGGCAACGCCCCCAATAAAATTTGTTGGGGTTGTTTTCGCCAACAGTTTATAGGCCCATGGTTTTGGGTAACCGGTGGTATTTTCCCATGGTATTTCCCTTATAAAATAAAGACATTGTAATACGGCTAGGGTTGATGTATTAGCTTTTATGCATTGTAAAGATCTCTTAGATCGTGAAGAGAGACCGTGAGACAGTGAAGAGAAAGTGTAGTGGTTGTGCTGCAGGTTGTATCCCTTCACTTTGTTGGACGGAATAATAATAAGGATTGGCAATTTCAGTGTGGACGTAGCCCATCTTGGGTGAACCACGATATATTGGTGTCTCTCTTGTAATGTGTTTGTGTGATTATATTTGCATTTCTGTTTATTTTTATTGCTCTGCGATCCTGTTTTTCTAACACCTTTGGCTCGAGTCTGGAGATTAACATCCAACGTATAGATATTTTGAAAAGAGCCATCGCCGAAGGAGCGAGGATATTGTTGTTGTTTAACAACCCCTTGATTCACAAAGGGCTATTGTAACACAACGGTTTGGGTTTGGGGAGGGTTTGCATCCTAAGGGGGATTTGTCACTGTCTTATTTTTTGCTTCTACTAACTATTGGCAGTCAGGGATTAGAGGGAAGTGATGGGTGTAATGACCATATTTGCCGCAAACGGAGCAGTATTAATTGGTCCTCAGGTTTGATTTCTTCCCTTGTTTGGGGGGATTATTAGTCCCTATGTTTTGATTACTCAAATTTTGGTTTTGTTGGGGAGGGGGGTTGCTCCCTTGCCTCGACTGCTTGTTTTGCTTTTTTTTCCCTTTCTTCTTCCCCTAAGCCTGAGGATTCTATGGGTTTGTGGTGTTCAACTGCTCAAATTGTTCATCTTGTTGAATGTAAGAAGGTTGAACCAGGTTCACCCCCATGTGGGGTGTGGGTTGTTGGCCAGACGGCCATGGGAATGTATAATAAGGGTTATACCCCCGGGGTGGGATAAATGCTTTGTGATCCATAAGATGTGGATGTAGGAATGACTTGTACCATTTGCAGTGTAGGAACCGTTGTCGTTTGGCCAGCATTTGGATAAGTATGACTATAGGGTCCATACTGTAATTGACCAACTGGTGGGGTTGTTACCAGGGGAGGGGGTACCGACATAGGTGGCATGGATGGGTATTGTGGAGGCATATTAAATGGTGTCGAAGTGGCACGAGGAAACTTCCTAAGTGGGAAATGGACCCAATAAGCCCATCCACCGAATGTGACGAGCCCGTAGGTGTAGGATCCAACGACCGATGCCGAGGGGCATCGGGGAGGATGGTGTAAAGGTAGCTAGATTGTGCATATATGAGATCGAAATGCTGGGATTTCACAATAGCCTCTTCCTCACTTTGCGGCATGGAGGTGGTGACATCTTTAGATATGGCTAGTTGAAGTGATTTGATAAACCAATCCAACAAGAATGGTGGTTGTATTTTGATTTTACACAATGTGTGGCATCTACGCCACTTATGGATGTGGTCCACGATGTGGCTGGATGTATTTTGTCGAAACTCCATGAGAATTTCGAGACCGAGGTCATGGTGAATCGAAAGTTGGAAGTAAGTGAAAAATGCGATGACCAATGTTACAAAGTTGGCATGGGTCACTCTCGGTAGATTTACATACCATTTGGCTATCGTTCCAGTGAGAGTACACTGAAAGAGGCGAAGCCTCACAGGATCGTCCACTATGTTGTTAGAAGAACAACATAAATGGAAAGACATGACATGGTTGGCGAGATCATTCCCTTATTTTCCCTCGAATTTAGGATTATAAGAGGGAAGTTTATCTGGCATAGCTGGCCATGTTGGATCATGTGCAATGGGGTCATTGATCAGTTTGGCCAAATCAAGGATATTTAGACTACCTATGAAAGGTAGGGTAGAAGGATTTTTTCCTACCATTGTGTGTTGGGTGTGGTTTCCACCAAGAGGATACCTAGGTGGTGTTGAAAACAATGAGTGACCTCCTACGAGAGAGGAAGGATCAAAGGGGTCCAAAGGGTCTCCTAAAGGAGAAGCCAAAGGGTTACCTCTTCTGGTGGTGGAAGAAGTGGAAGGATTATCACTTTATCCGAGAGGAGAGAATGTTGCATGCAAGGAGTGGCCTCACCCAAATGATCCTATCAATGTGGCCTAGGATCGACCCCAACTAGAGTATTTTCTGCGTGTACCACGGGGGGATGGTGTAAAAACACCCCTTAAGAGAAGGGAGAGGCCTTGCCATGTTTGGGATTGCCTTAGGATGTTTTTTTGTTCCTCAATGGTGAAGCCTTTTGTGTCAAGTGAGAGTGATGGTGGAATTTAAACACAATTGAATAGATGCCAAAATATGCCAACCACAACAAATGCAATATGGTGCAATAAGTGAGTGATATGTGCAAAGTCTGTTTTAGTGCAAGAGTTCCCACATGTAAGTTTTTTTTAATTACGAGTTAGTGAATTTGTATTTAAAAATAAAATACATTTAAATTCCCTAAAAGACCTAACGTCATTCCTCTCAAATGTAGTTGGGCCTCCTAAAAGTACAACTGATGGTGATAATGGTATCCACACACCAATTAACTAGCAGAGGTAACAAAGAGCTAGTTCTACCGGCAATGGGGCCAATGTTCCAATAAAAAAAACTTGGCAACACCTCCCAATGACAATATCTAACTTCAGGAGTCAATTGCACCCACAATTGCTCATTGGTAATATCCTAAGTTTGGCCACTAAGATACCTTTTGTCAAGTGTGGATCAGTGTTTCGGCCTACACAGTATGGTGTCGTCTCCCTAAAACGAGATGAGTGACTCGTAGGGGAGAGCAGGGAAGCTATACCTTGGATTTCACCTCCTTGGTCACAGCGCACTTCTAGTTTGAGTTTTCTTTGAACACTTGCTTATAGCAAGATTTTGAAAGTACCCTATAAGTCAACAATGCTATGTTTCAAAATATCACTAATGAAACTAGATTGGTGGGCATTAATATATGCATAGATAGCCCAATCAATCCTACCTAACTAAAATGTTCTTTTGTGACCTCCTGTGGAGTATTTTAGTTGGTTGGCATTTACAAAATTGATTTTAAGGGGTTTTGAATTTCACTTATGGAGTGTAAGAGAGGTATTTCACAATTCCTACCTTTATGATTCACCAAGCTCACAAGTAGTGCAAGGTGAAGAGCATACTTGGATTGGAAACATTTTTAGGTCTCTTGGTGTGTGTTATTGGTGCAAACACATGTGATGAAAGCAAATCAATTGTCGAAAAATTAACTAGAAGAGTATAAAGTAAATGCAAAAGTAGATGTACTTTTAACTCTAAAATATGCTCAAGGTGCTTTGCAAATCAAAGTGCTAACTAACTAAAAAGTGTGCAATGGAGGAATTTCACACTTCTCACCTTTTTATGATTCACCAAGCTCGCAAGAAGTGCGAGGTGAAGAGCATACTAGGGGAGACAATATTCTTTAGGTCCTTGCACTAGTACAAAATGATAAATTAATGACTAAAATTCGACTATAAACGACTATTTTTGAGTCGGTGACTAATAGTATCCGATTTACACTATCTTATCTCTAGTCGTATTTCACTAGTCATTAATTGGTTGACTTATTAGTCATTGATTTAATAATTGATTTATCCATTGATAGTCACTGATTAAGTCATTGATTTAGTCATTGATACTCACTGATTTAGTCATTGATACTCACTGATTTAGTCATTGATTTAATCATTGATTTAGTCATTGATTGTCACAATTAATGACCAAATATACGATTAAATAAACTACTATATGATAACATATTAATGAATAAGCTAAATACGCCTAAACGTTAGTCGCGCTATAAGATACTGGAAATTAGCTACTAATAGTCGTATATATGCAAATTTAGTCATTTTCTTAGTCACTAATTTATGATAGGGTACGGAGGAATTGAACCACCAATCTCCTGCCTATAATTAGGCAGGTGCTCTACCATTGAGCTAGCACCCTTTAAGAAGTTGTTATTGCTTGACAATGATGATATTCAAACAAATTTTGCATGGAAATCAAATGAATGTCAAACATATTTAAGAATAATGCTTCAAGTACGTACTAAAAGAATGTCGATCTATAGCATTCTCTGCCTGAGAAGAAGAATGCAAAGAATATCCATAACATTATCAGATGACCCAAGATTCCATTCTGACCAACAAGAAGAATACATACAAGGTGATACGAGGAAAAGATGCTTATAATGAGACTCCATGAATTTTCTTACTAAAATAAACAACACGGTAAACATTTTCAATATTGTCCAATTATAAATTCAATAATCAAACTTAATGTAGGAAGATTTAGTTTGAGAAGATTCCATGCATAGACACATATGAGAGATTAAATCTTGGCATGTACCTGTAGAGTATAAATCTTTAATGGATAAATTATCCTGAAACAAAAATGTAAATATGTTTGCTCTACATCCACCTTTATGGTAGATGTAAGGAGATTCACAGTATGATGTGTCACATACTTCTCATCTTGGGGTGTCCCATGGTGAGAAGAAAGTAACCGTCCAAGCAAACCAGTGACATGCTCAGATGAATGGAAGTTTTCTGAATTGCCAGCTAGTTTGCAGCTACCTGACAAATAATTAACACAAAGAACTTGCATTATGAATGCTAGCTATGCTAGAGAAAAGATTTTTGAAATTATTAAAGCAGATTGGGAAACTTTCATGAGCATATACTCCCTCTTGAAAACAACAATGATGACCTACCACTGGCATGCCCCATTGTTTGTGGTAATAATACAACAATCCACGACTATCAAGTACAAAAAACCTCCTCTTCCAATCACTCCTCAAATTTGAAGGTCGTTTCAACAAGTATCCTTGTTTTATTGTTTGCACCTGAATCATTAAGCATTGCGAGATCTAAAGTATTTACAAAGACGCTATGACACACACACAGCTATAATGACCTTCAATTTTTTAATCAGAATACCACTCCTTTGATCTAACATCTACGATAAAAAAATTTGTAGTAACAACTGCAATATGTAACCAATATTATTTGTTTTATGCAAAGAAGGTGATATGCCAATCCTAAAATAAGATCAACAAAGCTGTAACAGAACATGTGCCTTCCCTTTTGCAGTAGATTGCATAACTGCTTCAATCATTTTATGAGAACTCCTACCAACGGCCTGAATACCATCCCCAGAAGTAGAAGTCTCCACATCATTAAATGAGCGCTGACTTTCTTGTTCTATCTGCCCTCTAAACTCCTACATCCTTTCTGCAAGAGCAACTTGCTCATAATTCGTCCTTTCCCTGGACTGCTGTGCATATGTCAAAACCTGAAGACCATAGACATGGAAGAAGAGTTGCACATTATGCCTCAGCACTGCTATCAACTTTTGGATTCAACAGTATCCTTAATAAAAAAAATCTCTACCAGAAATGATGAAAGGAGATAAGCAGCCCATATGTAGCAGTGATCACAGGCAAATCATAGCTTACATCATGGGCAAATTATTGATTTGGATAAAAGGACTAAATTGTCTCATCCTTTCTATATTGGACAACATTCACTTCATTGCCAGGCTAAATATTCTACAAGAAGGATCTGAACATGTGCAGGGTAACTGAAACTCCACATTATCTGTAAGAATTTTTTAGGAAGGTAGGAAACATGAACCTGTATTCATAAGTAGTTGACAAAAAAATAATTTGACTACAAAACACCCACCTCCCAACATTGCTTGTCAGCAATCAAACTTGATATTAAAAAGATGAACTTTCATATAATACCGTTACATGCATTTTCTATAGCATACCTTTATGACAGCCTCATTTTGAACTTTTGAAGTGATCTTAAATAATGATCACTAGATTCGATATCTATCTCTCAGCCCCATTATCTATAATGCCATTTGATCTCTTTCCCTTTCTTGTCTTGGACTTCTTTTCTTTCATCTTCCTTTTTTTAGCATCTATTGTAGTCCATGTGTAGTCACTCGGTATAACAAATGGATCCTGAACTTCTTTAGGATGATTATCTAGACTAGTAGGCACTGCTGTGTTTCGGTTGTGAGAGCCCTTTATCCACTGAAACCATGAGTTTGAAGGCAGTTGTTTGTTCTGACTTTCCTTTGCAATCAAATCTTGCAGATGAGCAGGACTTGATGGAGGTGTATAGAATTCTCCAGATGGTGGCAGCTCTTCAAACTTTGTGAAAGTAATAACTACTCTAATGTTAGGAACAACAGGAATAGCAACCTGACAGTAATCAAACAATACGAGTCATTTATTAGGACTTCAGATAATCTTTAGCAGCCTGCTTTATGAAAATAATGAAACAAGCTTCTATAGGAACTTAAATTTACAAAACTAGTGGAAAAAATGGAGTGTAGAATAGCATATAATAAAGCTCCCCAACTGAAAACCCCACATAAGTAAAGCTGTAGTTCTAGCCATTAAGATGCTAACTCCACTTTGTCTAAGTTCCATGAAAAAGCATATGGATCCACCAAATATAAGCAAATCATAGCTTACATCACAGGCAAATTATTGATTTCGATAAAAGGACTAAATTGTCTCATCCTTTCTATATTGGACAACATTCACTTCATTGCCAGGCTAAATATTCTACAAGAAGGATCTGAACATGTGCAGGGTAACTGAAACTCCACATTATCTATAGGAATATTTTAGGAAGGTAGGAAACATGAACCTGTATTCATAAGTCAGTGACAAAAAAAGAATTTGACTACAAAACACCCACCTCCCAACACTGCATGTCAGCAATCAAACTTGAAATTAAAAAGATGAACTTTCATATAATACCGTTACATGCATTTTTTATAGTATACCTTTCTGACAGCCTCATTTTGAACTTTTGAAGTGATCTTAAATAATGATCACCAGATTCGATATCTATCTCTCAGCCCCATTATCTATAATGCCATTTGATCTCTTTCCCTTTCATGTCTTGGACTTCTTTTCTTTCATCTGCCTTTTTTTAGCATCTATTGTAGTCCATGTGTAGTCACTCGGTATAGCAAATGGATCCTGAACTTCTTTAGGATGATTATCTGGAGTGGTAGGCACTGCTGTGTTTCAGCTGTGAGAGCCCTTTATCCACTAAAACCATGATTTTGAAGACTCTTGTGTGTTCTGACTTTCCTTCGCAATCAAATCTTGCAGATGAGCAGGATTTGATGGAGGTGTACAGAATTCTTCAGATGGTGGCAGCTCCTCAAACTTTGTGAAAGTAATAACTACTCTAATGGTAGGAACAACAGGAATAGCAACCTGACAGTAATCAAACAATATGAGTCATTGATTAGGACTTTAGATAATCTTTAGCAGCCTTCTTTATGAAAATAATGAAACAAGCTTCTATAGGAACTTGAAATTTACAAAACTAGTGGAAAAAATGGAGTGTAGAATAACATATAATAAGCCTCCATATACAGAAGTAGGTTATTTGATATGGTCTATACCAACCCAATGTATTATTTCATCAAACCACAACAGACTATTGTTGAGTGAATATTCAATACAAGATATAAATCATGATTTACTAATCTTGATTATTAAGATGGTAGCTAACTTGATTTATTATAAGCGATGATTTATATTTGATATGATATATCACTATGTTGATTATATCAGATGTCCTAAAGATATGATCTATGGCGTAATCTATGGAATAGACTGGGATTATAAATAAAAGTAAATAAATAGAACGGGTCTATATAGGAAATTGATACACATTGCAAATAAATATAACTAGACCTAGCCGGATTGTGTTAATCAATTGTTTCCAAAAAAAAAAAAACCTTTATGAAACCATATATAGAAGGTTTTTATTAACATTTTGCAGGAAAGAGGATATATGAATCATTTACTAGTTGCATCCTTTCACCTCCCACATGTCCCCTTACATCCTTTCACTGTTGTTGGAAGAATAGCAATATATGCACATATCCCTTTTTGAGTCTATGTTGATTAGTTGGTTCTGGGTTCTATTGCATTGGGGTAATCAACAATAGTTACAAAGGAATGATGTCTAGCCTGGTTTAGTATGTAGAAAATCCACATAACATGAATGTGTTCAAGATGGATTATTTTAGCCACATAACATGAATGCATTCAAGATGTTTTAGTTTCAAGACTAGATAAGAATGAGCTAGATCTTAGTTTCAAGACTAGCATATAATAAGCCTCCTCAACTGAAAACCCCACATAAGTAAAGAAAACCCCACGTAAGCTTTTGTCCACCATTATTCTTTGTTCTCTGCAAAGAAGGTGATATGCCAATCCTAAAATAAGATCAACAAAGCTGTAACAAAACATGTACCTTCCCTTTTGCAGTAGATTGCATAACTACTTCAATCATTTTATGAGAACTCCTACCAACGGCCTGAATACCATCCCCAGAAGTAGAAGTCTCCACATCATTAAATGAGCGCTGACTTTCTTGTTCTATCTGCCCTCTAAACTCCTACATCCTTTCTGCAAGAGCAACTTGCTCATAATTCGTCCTTTCCCTGGACTGCTGTGCATATGTCAAAACCTGAAGACCATAGACATGGAAGAAGAGTTGCACATTATGCCTCAGCACTGCTATCAACTTTTGGATTCAACAGTATCCTTAATAAAAAAAATCTCTACCAGAAATGATGAAAGGAGATAAGCAACCCATATGCAGTAGTGATCACAGGCAAATCATAGCTTACATATGATCAAATTCTAATCTAAATAATAAACTGCAAGTCTACAACTAGCTACAATTCATATATGGAAATTTGTATTTTTTTCCCATTTCCTTCAAATGATTAACAGGGATACATGATGCGCCAAATCAAAGGATACCGTTCTAGGCATAGAACCATGATACTGAACAATTACAAGTAGCCCAACAAAAAGATATGGAACAGAGCCTTTCATCCTGGCGATATCGGTCATAATCCCGTTCCTATTGACAAGCTATAACCGAGCACCAATTTCAAGAGTTCAACAATATAATTTTTGTGGCATATCACACAAGTACTGTTAGAGTTAAAGGAAAAAGTGACGAGAGGAAGTTAACATCCAAAGGACCACCATGGCTACTCCCAGTTCGCTGGCACATAATAGTTGCTTGTTAGCCTTCTAGTTGTTCAATGTTAGAGGAAGTTGGATGGAAGGGATTTTATGCATGTTTGCATAGGGTTTGAACTTTGAAACTTTCACTTGCATAGGGATTGAAGTTTGAAAGTTTAACTAAGATATAACCAAGTGAGAGACTCTTCGCAAAATAATACAAAATGCAAGGCATGAAAGGCCCATAAAACATATAATTTGAAATTCGAAACATAAGTAAACAGATTCGAAATTTCACAAACAAGTGACCAAATGGCATATTTCAAATTCAAAAGTGACAAAATCCTAATTTTCACTTTGATAAAGCCATACTGCTTAGTTTCACTAGAGTGTTATTTTATATTTGTTAATAATTGAAAGATTTTCCAGAATTTTCACAAACGGTTTTAAAAAATCACCTTAATAATTCAATAGCAAAAAATGGAAAAGAAATGCTACAAAATGTTCTCTGCAATTAAGCATCCACCGGCACTCTAACTCTCCACCTCATGCCAACAAGAGCAAAGCCCAACTATGCTTTGGGAAAAGAGCAGAACCTTGAAAGAACCTACCATCATATTGATTAAGAAGGCTTTGCACATCAGTCAGATGAACAACATGGCAAGTGAAAGGTAGATAAGGAGTCCAACACCTGAATTTTAATGGATGGAGGCTAGGTAGACCCAATCTTGTTTGTGCTGGTGCATTTGACTTCATTAAACGATTATCTTTGAATGGTTAGTTTGAATTTGTTTGGTCATCACATAAAATAGGTAGCACAATAAGTAAATTTTATTAGATGGAGACTAGGCAAACAAAAATTTCATGTGTTGGTCCATATGCCTTAATGCAACAATTAACTTTGAATAGCCACCAATTAATCATTTCCAATCGTTACACAAAGTACATAGCATAATAATGCATTCATGCAGCATCAATGTACTTGTCCTATGATAGTTGTAGCTATGGCATATAGTCCACCTTGCATTCTATTTTTTCTAGATTGTGGCTTTTGTATCAAGTTAACAGGAAGAATATTATTTTGTGTCAAATGAACCAATGGCATATAGTCAAATGTTGCATATCAGACTCCAGTTTTATGGTGTTATGTGTAAATTTTCCAAATAGTTTGGAATGATCTATGATGAATGATATAAAATGGATATAAATAGATTGGCACACATGCAGAATAGATTCAATTACCAAAGATGATGTTCAAGCATGGCCATGTAGAGTTATACCACCATTCACGTATGCCTCTCCACAAAGTCTTGAAACGGCTAATTTGATCCTCACACAGAGTCTGTCTAAAACTAGTCATGAGACCCTTTACCCCCATTGAGCAACTCTAATCCCAATGGGTTGTTGAACAACCTCATACATACTCCATTGCATGATAAATCATTTTGACTGTTGAAGATACAAAATGCAAATACATTATTTACAGTAAGTAACCATTTCAAGAAATTGCAATTTGAATCAAACAAAGAAAGGTTTGTTACAAGTTTTGAGCTATTCCCCACTTAACATCCATCATCTTCAAAAGTTGCCTTTGTTCTAACCCTGAAAGCCATCACTACCAATTATTTTAAGTGCATAGACATTTATTATTTTCCTGGCAAAATATGGTGTACTCACTGTACTGTGTGCTTGCTCCCTTATGGCATTTGACTTTTCACACACATTTCAGGATAAGGAAACGATGAGGAAGAGTATAGAACTTTTCATACAACAATGTGTCAGACATTTCATAAAAATAACTTTGGTATTTTACCAAAGTTTAATTCCAAGCAAGATAGCTTTTAATCATCAAAATATTTTCTTTTCTTGCCAACAGGGGCTTGGTTGAATGATGAGGTCAATGGACTGTTGAGCCATTGACCAGGGTTCCATTCTCACTGTGGTCTGCCCCACATGAATGGCATGTTAAAAAAGGGATGAGAGTGAAAATATCAGGCGAATTTGGCAGAATAAGCCCTCACGGCTCAGACCTTGCACCTAAGCTAACACAAGCCCATGCAGGTTATGGCAGAATAAGCCCTCAGACCTGGCACCTGACCTGACACAAGTCCATGCATGTTATGTATTGCAGCCCTGACCTCAGGGCATGTTTCTCGAAGCAACTCTCTCATACCTTGCACCTAAGCTGACACAAGTCCATGCATGTTATGGCAGAATAAGCCCTCAGACCTGGCAACTAAGCTGAAACAAGTCCATGCATGTTATGTAGTGCAGCCCCGAAGCAACTTCGAGTAATAATAATAATCATAATAATTCCATGTTTAAGCTGATACAAGTCCATGCATGTTATGTAGTGCAACCCTGCCCTCAGGGCATGTTTCTTCTCAAAGCAACTTCCAGTAATAATAATAATCATAATAATTCCATGTCTAAGTTGACATAAGTCCATCCATGTTATGTAGTGCAACCCTAACCTCAGGGCATGTTTCTGGAAGCAACTTCAAATATTAATTCCATGTCTAGACTCTAAATGTCAACTGTTATATTGACCAATGTTGGCCTAAAGCTAGCTATTTATCATTCAAATATTTCTAGGCAGAGTATGTGCTTCTACGTACTCGATCAATTATTTGTTTCTGAATATTTTAGATGTTTTTATTTTGTATTAACAAAGTATCATTCAAATATTTCTGGGCAGAGTATGTGCTTCTACGTACTCGATCAATTATTTGCTTCTGAATATTTTAGGTGTTTTTATTATGTATTAACAAAGTGTGGGGCTTAAATGTAATTCCATGCTTATTAGGCACCCACATTCTCACTGTGGGTCAATAGGTACAACTGTACACACCGTGACTTTGGAAGAGTTAAAACTGATTGAAACACCCATTTCCGTAATGAAATGTGCATGGTATGGCACCAATTCTGCACTTTCCTGCAACTTAGCTTTAGAGGTGAAGTTGAATGTTTTGCATTAAATCTCCAATTCGGAAAATTTCTACAAGACTGTTGTTATATTTCCAGCATAGTATTTTCAACAATTTATTTAGGAGTTTGTCTTTTTCTATTTGTATTCAACTTTTCAGTTTCAAAACAGTTCTAATTTTGACTTAGTCTAGTCTAGTTAAGAAAGATGCATGAAGTATTGTGGTAGGGTGTAGATCCAAAAGAGGTTGTATCTCTTCCATGGAGCACACGCATTACAGACTATCCATCATTTAGCGATAAGGGCACATATCCCAAGACTGAAATAGATCTAGGATTGGGTCTGTTTTGGGGATCAATCCAGATTTGGATCTGGGGTGAATTTGTAACCCTAAAGAGACCTTGTGTTATATAAGAAAGCATCGGTATTGGTTTTATTCATTCAGTTTTTCAAAGTAGGAAGCAGCAGGTAAGGCGTAGAGTTTGAAGCTTTCCATGAATTTCCTCTTTTCAAGAATAATAAACAATGATGTGATTAGAGTCTCAGATCTGTGTACTTGCTACTACTTTCTTCATTTTGATGTGTTCCACTTCCTAGTAAAAGTCAAATCTCAATTTTGAATCTTGATAGAGATTTCAGTTTTATGTTTTCCTAAGTAGGTAGTTTAGAAATCAGACAAGGACTCTTACCATGTGCTGAAGAATTTTAACAAGATTTTCACTCCGACAAAGTGCAAGTTCTTAGTTGAGTTAAAAGAGGTATGGAATGGCTCTTTCATCCTCCAAAGCATAGTATAGGGCAGCAAAGATTGCACCTTGTGAGATGATTCAGTTGAGGATACTCGTTGATTGCAAGTTGAAAAAGTCAATCCTATTACACTTCACTGCTAAACACACAGTTTTTTGAAGATGGAAAAGAATCATGTCTTTCATGAGCAAACAACACATGTGGAAGTGCATTTCCATTACATTTAGCAGCTAGTGTTGAATGACAGAGTTGTAGTGTCATGCAACTCAGTACAGACTGTGGACATATTCACCAAGCCTCTCAGTCCATGTAAGTTCTTAATATTTAGAGACAAGCTTGGTGTAATTCGTAGAATGACCATTAACAGATGCCAATATAGCATATATTTAATAATAGTCATATAATTGATGTTGTGGAAATTTCAAAAATATGCACATTTAAGGACTCCAGAAATTTCACCTCATTTACTTGAGGTTCTGCAGATCTATTTGATAGAACTTTCACCCATCATAAAATTAATGTCACGGAAATTTCAAAAATCTACACATCGAAAGACTTTAGAAATTCCATCTCAATTACTTGAGGTTTTGGGGATCTATTTCATAGAACTTTCAGTGTTATGACTGAATATGAAATATTTATAAGAGCAGCTAATACTTCAATTTTGTCCAAGCTTTTCACTATGTAAGTTCAAGAAGACACCGAAAATGTACTTGAAGAATAAAAGAATATCACAGCCCTTAGAGCACAAACTAAAGCAACATAGAGATCCAAAAATTACTTTTATAGCAGGAGACTTGTTACAGTACTAAATCTGACTTCGAGTTTCATCTAGGTATGCTAAAACACAACATTTCATCCTGGTTGTTCCAACAAATCAGCTCGTTAAAACATCCATGGCTGTTCCAACATTTTTGCACTCTGGCAATTGCAGATTTCAAATTCTCCATCTCACCCACAAATTCCTTCATCCTCCTCTCTTGCTCTTCACATTTACTGTTTGCATCATCAAGCTTAGAAGCCAATTCCCACTTCTCATCCTCCATCTTCCTCTGTCCTTCATTGAACTGAGTCCTGAGCTTCTCATGGGCAGAGTTCAAACCCCTAAGGGCAGACTCCTTCCGCGACAATGTGGCTTGAATTTCTTCACTTTTTATTCAAAGCCTCAATATCATCTGCCCTTTTATTCAACTCTTCAGCCTGCTTCTCCACCTAATATTTCTTCTCCTGGATCTTAGCAAGGGCATCATCGAGGGCTCTTTTTCGTTTATCAGAGATTTCACTAACGGAACGAGATTCGATCTCTAGACTTTCCTCTGCGAACTTTTTTTCCCCCAACTCCTTGCGAAGCTCCTCCATTTCTCGATCTCTCTCCTCATATCCTGCAAATTCGTTAATCCAGAAACACCCAAAACAATAAAAATAACATAAAACACAAATCTAATCCTCTGGTTTCCATTCATTTCGCCATTAATCCAATACAAAATACAAACCACATAGTCCAAAATTAAAACCCCAGATGCGATTTATTTCATTTTCTTCTTACATTGACACAACTCTTCTAGGGAATCGAACTTGGGCTAAACAAAGTAATGAATATTGAATGGTTTTGAGCATATACTTACCATCTGAAGTCGGATCGGAGAAGCTCTGCGTGTCTCTCATGGCTGAAACGGGGCGATGTTCAATGGATTTGAAGGGTTTAAGTCGGGTTTCAAGTTGTTTATCCAGTTTGATCGCCTCTGATAAATGTTTTGGGATTGTAAGGAGAATGGAGCATTTCTGCTGCCATGACAATGCAGATCACCGATAGTTGAGGGAATGCCTGGAGGAATAAAATAAGCGCCTTCTTTCTGTTCAAATTCTTTATAATTATCTTTGGATATTTGAATCTTAGTAGAGAGTGTAAAACATAGTTAAAAGCTTTCAATGAATTTGTTTAAATAAATAACTAACAATTATTTTTAAAACATAGTTAAAAGCTTTCAATGAATTTGTTTAAATAAATAACTAACAATTATTTTTAAGTGAATTTGAGATAATAGGTACTTTAGTGAAATTAATAAAAATAACTCCTTCTAGGAGTGGTGTCGCATAATTGAATCTCTATTGTACTATTTTTACAACTGTTCAATTGATCATATATATCGTGAGCTCAATGATGTGGTGGATGCTCTGTCCAAGGAAGTGCTCAATGTTGAAGAAGGTTTCTCATTTGGGAAGAATGGATGGATGAGAAACTGGAATTCCAAGGATCTATTACTTTTTTTTAGGATTAGTAACTCTTTGTTCTCGGTGATGGCACCTTGTTTTATGTTCTCTTTTGGACCTTTTTATTACAGAGTTTGTCCCCTGTTAATCTTGGTTGGGATGTTTTGATTTTTTTGAAGCTTTGGATTATACTGTAATCTTGGTTGATGATCTGGATTTATCTAGTGATATGGATGTAAGGAGGAGTACTTTTTTATTTTCATTAATAACAAAAGTACAGTTTTTTTCTTCTTGAAAAAATAAAATAGAACCTAGTTGCAAATCCTCAATGAAATGAGATAATATAAGATAATTTTATTAATGTCCAACAAATGACAACAAAAGAAAAAATATCCAAGAACATAGTTGAAGTAGTGAATCAAAGAAATGAGACAAAAAAAAAGCAATATATAGGTGAAAACTTATCGATAACATGTTAGAGGGTATTGGAACTTGGACCAGAAGTCGAGGCCAAAGTAGGGGGAGAAAATAAGAAGAAGAAGTCTCCTCCTTTGAATCATCGATTACCATGAAGTGTTCGATACAGTCCTTGAGAATGTCATTTAGAGAGTACTTAGTGTTGAGCGGTCTTAGTTGTGTTGGGGTAGTTCTAGAGGTAGCCCTAGATCAAGGAGGCCCCTCACTCCTAACAATAGAGGCCGTGTGGAAATTGAAACTTTTGAATGGATGACTAGTTGCTTACCAAAGCCTAGAAGGTAGTACTATATGTTGAGGGAGTTTGTCTCTAGCTTTGGAGCCTCCTCTAATCGCTCTATCTATTAGTACAAGGAATTCTATCTTGAGGTATGGGAAAAGAGATCCTCGGAGATCTTGCAAAAATATATCAACCTAGTAAAGGGGGTCGAGAAGAAAACTAAGGTCTCATTGATATTATATCTAAAGAAGCCTAAACCTCTCTTTGTCTCTTGCTCCCCCGATCTACCTGGACAACAAGGAAGAAAGAGGTGATCCATTTAAAAGGCTATGAACATGTAGCACCACTGCAAGGAATGTAATCTATAATCAAGAACTTCCACTGTGAAAGAGATAAGCATCTATGATTTGGATAGAAAATGCATAAAGAGGAAGCCACTCGAGTCCCAATAGAGGCAATAAAACTCCCCCCGAATCTCATAATAAGTGGGACATATGAAGACAAGGTGATCATCTTACTCAATCAATTGTATCTAGCAAAGCTTGCAAATTGTATCCAAGCAAGGAAGGTGGTGATCACCCTCAACCCAAAGCCAATGAGAGCCAACATGAAATAACCAAGTGAGATCCTAAAATCTTGTACTCAGTGTCTACACTTATATGTAGGTTTGATAATAAGTCGCCTCTCAATTGAGATAAGTGCTTGGAATAGAAAGCCATCCCAGAACCAAGAAGCTTGAGAGATGTGATTCAAGTGATCTAAATATATTATACTCTTCGAATATCTTATTCAAGTCTTTCTTTGATAGCAAATGGTACCTTGTAGCATATAGGGAGTACCTGAAAGGAGGTAAGTGTTAGAAAAACAGGATCTCAAAGCAATAACAATAAACAAAAATGCAAATATAATCACACATACACATTACAAGAGATACACAGATATATCGTGGTTCACCCAACTTGGGCTACGTCCACACTGAATTTGCCAGTCCTTATTATTATTACCATCCAGCAAGGTGAAGGGATACAACCTGTAGCACAACTGCTGCACTTCCTCTTCTCTGTTTCATAGTCTCTCTCCTGATCTCAAAGATCTTTACAATGCATAAAACCTAATACATCATCATCCCTAGCCGTATTACAATGTCTTTATTTTATAAGGGAAATACAATGGGAAAATACCACAGGATACCCAAAACCATGGGCCCGCAAAACAACTGGCGAAAAACAGCCCCAAAAATTTTCTTCGGGGGCATTGCCCCCAAACCCCCATTTCTCGGGGGCGCTGCCCCCGAACCCCCGCTGGGGTGACTATACAGTCCACCTTCATATCATATAAAACTGGGGTACAAACACGGTTGATACAATATCATCTATGAGACTAGAAGATCTAGCTCCACAACCAACAATCTCCCACTTGGAGACTGATCACAACAAGTCCACCGCTGCTGCACTTGCTGGACTTGGACTTGGCGAATTTCTCCTCTTCACCTTCATGCTAGAAGGCCAACTGAAACCGAGCACGAACTCATTTTCTCTCTGGTCACTACCTTTGTGAACATGTCTGCAGGATTCTGGCTAGTATGTATCTTTTCCAGCTTCAACAGTTCATCTTCCATAACAGAGCGTATGAAATGGTACTTGAGCTGTATATGTTTAGTCCTGGAATGGAATGCTGAGTTCTTTGCAAGATGAATGGCACTCTGGCTGTCACTATATAATCTGCTATCCTTCTGCTTCTTACCCACTTCCTCCATAAACCTCTGCAACCAAATCATCTCTTTACTAGCCTCTATAATGGCAACATACTCTGCTTCTGTTGTTGAAAGTGCAACAACCTTCTATAGTTTTGAAATCTAGCTTACTGTTGTTCCACCTATAGTAAACACATACCCTGTGGTGCTCCTCCTGCTATCCTTGTCACCTGCCATATCTGCATCAACATATCCCTGTAGAACAGTGTCTGAACCTCCAAAACATAATGCCTCAGTGGTAGTACCTCTCAAATACCTGAGAATCCACTGTACTGCCTTCCAATGTTCTTTACCTGGATTGTTCATATATCTGCTCACAACTCCCACTGCATGTGCAATATCTGGTCTTGTGCACACCATCGCATACATCAAACTGCCAACTGCTGATTGATAGGGAATCTTGGACATGTAATCTGTCTCTTCTTGTGTCTTGGGACACATTTCCTTACTTAGACTGAAATGGCTAGCCAAAGGTGTACTTACAGGTTTTGCATTTTGCATTCTGAACCTCTCCAACACCTTTTGTATGTACTCACTTTGAGACAATGTCAATTTGCGATTTTTCCTGTCTCTCGTTATTCTCATACCAAGGATTTGCTTTGTAGCACCCAAATCCTTCATCGCAAATGAATTAGCTAGCTTCCTTTTGAGTACATTTATATCCTGCATGTCAGACCCTCCAACAAGCATGTCATCCACATACAATAACAAGATAATATATCTTCCATTGTCTAACTTCTTGAAATAAACACAGTGGTCAGAATGACATCTACTATAACCTTGTTCTGTCATAAACCCGTCAAACTTTAGATACCATTGCCTTGGAGCTTGCTTCAAGCCATACAAGCTCTTTTCAACTTGCATACCAGATCCTCCTTACCTTTGACCCGTACCCTTGTGGCTGCTGCATATATATTTCTTCCTCCAAATCCCCATGCAGGAAGGTTGTTTTTACATCTAACTGTTCAAGATGCAAATCTTCTACCGCCACTAGACTTAAGATAGTCCTAATTGAAGTCATCTTAACAACAGGAGAAAATATTTCATCAAAATCTATACCTTTCTTCTGTGCAAACCCCTTTACAACAAGTTTGGCCTTGTACCGCTTCTTACCTTTTTCTTCTTCCTTCAACCTATAAATCCATTTGTTTTGCAATTCTCTTTTACTAGCAGGCAATTGAACCAAATCCCAAGTCTGGTTTCCTACCAATGAGTCCATCTCCTCATTCATGCCTTGCTCCCACTTCTTTCTAGTTTCCACCTGCATTGCTTCTTCACAACATTCTGGTTCACCAGAATCAGTCATCAATAAATAATACATTGAAGGAGAGTATCATTCAGGGAGTCTACTTAACCTGGTAGATCTTCTTACAGTTGCAGGAGTTTCAGGTACTTGCTGCTGCTCTTGATTTTCTGGCACCTTTGGAACTTCATTTTCTTTAATTTCATCAAGCACTATGTACTCTGTGTTTTCCTTTTCCTGTTTCTTTCCCTGCAACTGATCTTTATACATGACCTTTTCATTGAATATCACATCTCTACTCCTGATGATTTTGTTATTTTCATAATCCCATAAATGATAACCAAATTCATCAACCCCATATCCAATAAAGGTACATTTTTTTGGATTTAGCTTCAAGCTTTGTTCTATTTTCTTTATCAATATGGACAAATGCTTCACAACCAAACGTTCTCAGAAATGAGTAGTTTACCTTTTTATCTGTCCATGCTTCCTCTGGAATACCACCATCCAAAGCACTTGAAGGTCCTCTGTTTATTAAATAAACAGCAGTATTTATAGCATCCGCCCAAAACTATAAGGGCAACCCTGCATGCAGTCTCATACACCTTGCACGCTCCATGATCGTTCTGTTCATCCTTTCTGACACACCATTTTCCTGTGGTGTTCCTGGGAATGTCTTCTCTCTAGGAATCCCATGGTATGAACAGTAACTATCAAACTCCTTGCCGCAGTACTCACCTCCATTATCAGATCTGAGACACTTCAATCTTTTTCCTGTCTCATTCTCAACCAAAGCTTTCCACTTCTTAAAAGTAGCAAACACATCATATTTCTGTCTAATGCAATAAACCCAAGTTTTTCTAGTTGCATCATCAATAAATGTAACATAATAATGAGAGCCACCAAGAGATTGTACCTGAGCCGGTCCCCATACATCTGTATGCACAAGCTCTAATTTTTCATTCTTCTTCTATTTCCCAACCCTGAGAAATCTGACTCTCTTCTGTTTTCCATAAACACAGTTTTCACAGAATTCCAAACTTACCTGCTTCAAATCCGGCAGCAACTTCCTTGAGTGGAGAATCTGCATCCCCTTCTCACTCATGTGGCCAAGCCTATGATGCCACAATGCTGTATCTGTTCCTGTGGAAGCTAAAGAGATAGAATGGTCAGTATTATGAGGACATAAATACAACGTACCTACTCTGTCTCCTTTTGCTATCACCATTGATCCTTTAGTGATCTTCCACCACTTTTCTCCGAACGCATATAGACAGCCGCCATCTCCCAACTGCCCTGTTGAGATCAGATTTCTTTTCATAGCAGGAATATGCCTAACTTCTTTCAACAACCAATCAGTTCCATTCTTAACTTTTATCCATACCTTGTCCATTCCAACAATTTTACATGGCTCATCATCACCCAATAAAACATGTCCAAAGTCGCCAGGAACATACTCATGAAAGTATTTCCTATGGGGTGTAGCATGACATGAAGCTCCTGAATCTACTACCCAATAATCACTAGTATTATCTAATGCAAGAATCAAAGCATCTTGTAACACATCACCTGCTACATTTGCTTCCTGGGTAGTTTCCTTCTGTGCATCTCCTTTCTTCTTTAGAGATTTGCAGTCTTTCTTCAGATGTCCTTTCTTTCCACAGTTCCAGCACTCTATCTTTCCCAGTCTGGACTTGGATCTGCCCGTTTTAGACTTTCCACGATTACCTTGGCTCTTTCCTCTCTCCTTTTGTCTTCCCCTGCTCTCCATGGTCAACGCATTACCTGATGTCTCACCTGTGCTTTTTCTTCACATTTCCTCGCTAAGAATAACACCAATAACATCATCAAATTTCAAGGTGTTTGAACCAGAGACAGAGTTACTTACAGCCATGACCAAGCTATTCCAGCTTTCTGGCAATGAACATAAGATTAGAAGAGCCCTAACCTCATCATCAAAGTTCACACTTACAAAACTTAGCTGATTTGTAACCGTATTAAACTCATTTAAATGATCAGTAACAGATCCACCTTCAAACATCTTCATATTAAATAAACGCTTCATTAGAAATACCTTGTTGGAGGCCGAGGGTTTTTCATACAGCTTACCCACTGCGCTCATCAAACCCTCTGTTGTCGTTTCTTTTGAGATATTGAAAGCCACCGACGAAGCCAGGCTCAACCGTATTGTTCCCAGAGCCTTTCTGTCAAGAACCTCCCATTCTTCGTCCTTCATAGCCGTCAGCTGCTTTGCTTTTCCTCCCAACGGTAGGAATAGATCCTTCTGGTACAGATAGTCCTCCATTTGCATCTTCCATAACCCGAAGTTTTGGCCGTTAAACTTCTCGACCTTAAACTTTCCTTCTTCTGCCATTGCTCCCACTTGAACCAGAAACCCTAGCTTCCTGCGGGTTTAACTGCCAAATAGACCTTTGGCTCTGATACCAATTGTTAGAAAAATAGGATCGCAGAGCAATAACAATAAACATAAATGCAAATATAATCACACATACACATTACAAGAGAGACACAGATATATCGTGGTTCACCCAACTTGGGCTACGTCCACACTGAATTTGCCAGTCCTTATTATTATTACCATCCAGCAAGGTGAAGAGATACAACCTGCAGCACAACCGCTGCACTTCCTCTTCTCTGTTTCACAGTCTCTCTCCTGATCTCAAAGATCATCCCTAGCCTTATTACAATGTCTTTATTTTATAAGGGAAATACAATGGGAAAATACCACGGGATACCCAAATCCATGGGCCCGCAAAACAGCTGGAGAAAAACAACCCCAAAAATTTTCTTCGGGGGCGCTACCCCCGAACCCCCGCTGGGGTGACTATACAGTCCACCTTCATATCATATAAAACTGGGGTACAAACACGGCTGATACAATATCAACTATGAGACTAGAATATCTGGCTCCACAACCAACAGTAGGGTGTCTAACAATATGGACACAAACTAAAGCAATCTAAAAGCCTCTAGATACTAGCAAGGAACCCGCCCAAAGGAGCTTGTAGAGGCCAATTACTTGAAGAAGCAGAGGGTTGGGTAAGATATAGAGCCCTCAATTAAGCAACGTTTTTAAGTTTTCAAACTCTTTGAAGGAATGAGACAAGTTTGAAGATGACTTCAATGTGCAAAGGATAAGCCCCATACTCTATATGGATGATAGAGTAAGGGATCATCCACTTGCAATGAATGATGTGTTGTAGTAGAAGGGCATGTTCTCACTCCATCCAAGACTAGGCATCCCAAAGGAAGTTAGCATGAGACCTTGAACCCATAAAGGACCATGGGTCTAATGATCATATTGTCCAAGGTGTGCATCTTGGATAAGATGTCTCCCAAGTGACTCTAGAAGCACTAGCTCTCGAGAAGAGAAAGGGAACCATGTGTCTAGTTGACTTGGGGTTGGAAACCATGTTGAAAGTTGAAATGGGTCCCTAAAAACCAAATAACCAAATAAGTGTAGGTCATGCTGATCTTGATCTCTTCCCCTCAAAAGTAAAAGTGCTAGGAAGAGAAACCTCACTTTGACATTTTGAAGATCATAAACTTAGTTTTACTTAGGTTAATCATCTACTATCAATGATCATAAAAAATGGGAAAGAACATCAAGTAGTCTTTGCAATTCTTCGAGAAAGGAGGCCAAGAGGATAATGTCATCATCAGATAGAAAGAAAGAGATCAAGCTCTCGTGGAGAACCCTCACTGTTAGTGTAACTAACGGGATGGTTTGATGAACCCTCACTGCTGGTGTAACTGACTTGGAGTTGATTTCAGAGGGGAAACCATTGTGTTCAGAAATAACATATGCATATTTGTATAGTTATCAGCAGAAGTCTAGGATCCTAATGTAGCATGTGCCCATGGAAATTTTTCTCTAGATTGGTCTGACCTGATGATCAAATTTGTAAACCCTAATGCCTTTTAAAGGACATTGCACCTATGTTCATGGAGGGTCCCAAATATTTTATCCTTCAAATGTAAAACAATCTCTAGATATTTTCTTCTCTGAACACCATAATTTAGATCTTGACCTGTCCCTTCTCCTCCCATTTGAATTCTTGTTGATGCTTATAGATCAACATTCCTTAGAAAGTGAATTAATATGGGTTGAAATTCACTGTTAAATTTCTTTGTTAATTGGATATTCAGCAGTCGTTTTCTCATTTGATTGTATGAAAGAAGTTAATGTCAGTCATATCTCCGCCTTTCTCCAGGATGTTATTTAAGCTTATCGAACATGCAGGCCATCAATGTTGTGTTTGGCATTTACTTAGTAATTGTCCCAAGCAACATCATCGAAAGGAGACACCTTGTGTCCCTGTAAAAGGACTTACAGGCAATGGCAGTTGATTCCTTCGCTACAAGATTGGACAAGTGTTTAAAGCCCTTTTTGGCTCTTTACAAGGTTCAAACAGGCCGCTCTATGGTTGAGATACATGCCATTTTCATGATAGCGCTCTTAATGGTTCATTGTAGGAATGTGAAATGTGCATTCAGAAATACCATTTTCCCTGCAATTTGAATGCAGAAAAAAGGCCCATTTTTATATTTAGAAAAAAAGAAAGGATGTTATTAACCAAACTTGGTCATTGACAACAACTCTGTGTCCTCTCTTTCGATAAAATCATCATGCAATAGAACCACAATGTTCAAAAACATGTTACAGTCATCAACTCTATCAATCCCTTTTACATGAAGAATCCCTTCTGTTATTTAGACATTATAAGATTAAACTGCCCCACCACAATCATAACTTGTTGCACAAGCTAGTAGCCATGGAGCTTCAGTGCCTATGATGGAGACTTTGTTTTTTTTCCAAGTAATATATGGAGTTATAGCTTATAAAAAAAAACTTTATATTAGAAACCATATCTAGTGTTCTAAACTTCAAAATGAGCACCACATCCCACTTCCAGGACAAATATCCCCTATGGAGGGCCAATATGGTTGTTTGGGCCACACACATGGACCATGACCCCCATAGTAAGATCTCTAAATCCATCTGCATTGTTAAAATTTAGTAAAATATTGTACAAATTCATTATCAAAATTGTAATTTTCCATTGTCAGTGTGACACAACTAAAAATTACTAACATAAACGACTAATTCACATTAATCGTTGTTAGATAGTCATATTTATATCCCCGTGACTAAATTAGTCATTATGTTAGTCATTTGTATTTTAGTCACTTGTTATCTAGTCATATATTTTATCCCGTGACTAAATTAGTCGTTTATCTTAGTCATTTTTAGTTGGCTTATTTAAAATTGTTCAATTTTAGTCATTTATCCCTTGAAAAAACAGTGGTGACTAACTTTTTTAGTCACCTAGTCACTTATATCGCATTTTGTACTAGTGTTGTTTGTGTTCAAAAAGTGGATTCTACACTAGCCTTGATCCTAAAAACATGTCAATTGTGCATAAACAAGAATGGTCTTGAATACTAGTGACAATGATGAGGCCCGTTGAAAGCCTCAAAGTTGGTTAACTAGGTATGTTTCGAGATATATGAACTCTTTACTCCCTAATCTTGGTCTAGGTGGACTGTTTACTAAAAAAGTAAGTAGTTATTGCAAATTAACTTAATTTGAGTTCATTAGTAAACAACAATGGGGCTTCCAGATTGTAGTATCTAGATAAAAAGCAAATCAAATGACTATAGCACGGGCAAACAATACTCTGCCGCACAATAGCACATACAAATAAAAAACAGTCGCATTGTAGCACGGGAAGAACACAGACAAGGTGCTCGGGTCAAACACAAGAGTGTCATGTAGGTCGTGAACTAGTTACCTGCGTTGGTAGCGTGACTATTGAAGGCGTTTACACACTGGTAGCGCGACCATGAGGTCAGGATTTGCGCTACTGTGTAAAAATTAAGTGTGGCCGACAGTGGGCCAAATTCCGTAGTAGGAGGTGTTAAACCTTATCTCCTGCAAATGATAAACACCCAAAATTAATCACTTAAACACATATTTCATTAAATTTGGAACAATTCTATTACAAGTACTTCAACAACATTGAGTTTTTTGTAAATCTTTAAAATATTCTATTAAATCTAAAAAAAATTAACTCAAAGAACTATTCCATTAAATTTGGAAAAATTAATCCAGGGAACTATTTCTGAGATAAATATTTTTTATTAATATGCATGCATTCAAAAGAAAATATTACATCTCAATTAGAACTAGATGGGTTGGACATAAATCATGATGGATCTATGAATATCCCTGATTTCCTAAATGTTAAGATCTTTGAGACATTGAGATATATTATATAGGAATAATCCAATGAAGTTGCAGACATAATTACATGTTATGCTGCAAGAGGTTCTCTATCTATATTGGAGGTGACCAAAGTAGTACAAAGATTTGTACTATCAAATTATGTTATATAGGAAAATAAGATAGCACAAATGATCCGGATTTTATGAGCAGAACGAAATGAATACAGATTATTATCAGATGCTTAACACAAAATAACAGAGATACAGTAAAACTGGTTTTCTATTCAATAAGGAAATAAGCTAGAACTGTAAAATGCAGCGGAAAACAAGCTTGCTGGAATGGTGGCGGCTTATCTCTGAGAAGAGATGTGACGGCTGCGCTCATTTCGCAAGAAGATGGTTACAATGAGGCTCTCAAGGCCTTTTACAATAAACAGGAATGTCAAAAACCCTAGACATCCAAAAACCTAACCCTAGGAGATGAAGCGCCAAAAGTCATGTGGGCCCCGTTTGGGTAAGTTAGTACATCAACTTCCCGGGGTCGTAACTTTTGCATACGATCTCCGTTTGGGGTGCTCGGTAGCCCGTTGGAAAGGTCTATCCGAGTTTTACAACTTTCGACTGGGGCCAAATGTATGCTGAAGGCAACCATTTGGCCCCCCAAATTGCCAAAAAAGGTCGTTTAGGGCCTCAAAACGACCCCGGAAGTTCAGGACCCGAAAAACTGCTAAAAATAGTACAATACCAAAATTGCCATAAAACTGTTTTGAGCCAGTTGGAAAGGTGGGTGGCCACCAATATCCACCTGGATCAACAAATGGAAGGAAAAACATGAGGACTTCATCATAAAAATAGTTTTAGTAATGTCAAACCAATGAGTCACCATGGACATGTCAAATACGAGACTGCTAGGTACAACAATATCAATACACAGTAGGAGTGTGAAAGCAACTCTTATAAGAAATAAATCTTATCTACAGTAATATTTGTATGTCTTATATGCAACAACTAGTAGAAAAATGGGTGATAAATGACCAAGCGAGCAAAATAGTTGGTCACCATATGAAATAAATGACTAAACCGCCAAAAACGCTGGTCACCACAGTGTTTTTAAGTGAAATATGACCAAATTTGAGCAATTTTAAGTGATCATAACTAAAAATGACTAAAATAAATGACTAGTTTAGTCACGAGATAAAAAAATATGACTAGAGAGTCTAAGTTAATAATTATATCAGATGTCATAATCAATTAATATTCCTTATACATCACACTCAAATTAAGAGTGTCTATATATAATATAATACATGTTTCTATACGTCTCTAGATATGCCAATATGTAATTGTAATACACCTAATTAGTTTGTTGCAATGACTAATTAATTTAGTGTGCAGTGACTAAGGGGGTCTCTAAATCTATCTGCATCATTAAAATTTATGAAATTGTAATATTTTTATGTCAAAATTGCAATTATCCATTGTTTGGATAATGATTGCAATTTTGATAATAAATTATTACAATTTCATAAATTCTAATGCAAGATGCATCCATAGGGAAGAGACTGAAGGCGATCTTTACATGAAAAACATTTCTCGGCCAAATAACTTCAATCAAGATGCTCTTTGAGGGGGTCCAGGTTTAGTGTTTCTTATTTGCTAACCAGTTGATGTTCCTCCTTTGCAATGGCCCACTATGTCGTTTTGTGATGAGGTTTCTTAGAGCCTCTTATCTTAGGAGCTTTCGGGCAAAAGGTTGTAGTATGCCCTATTTCATAACAAGCTCTACAACAGAAGATAACCTGCTCATAGTTAAGCTTTTGTATCCAAGAGAAGTTTGGGCCTACTAAATTAATTTATGTCTAAAATCCTTTACCGAAATCCATTTCCACACATATACATGCATATGTTTTTTTCCTTGGCACATATACACGCATATGTTGTGATGCTATGGTCTAGCATTTTAGGATCGCTGAAATGGTACTTGTTAAGGGATTTCCCTAGAGCTCAAAGAGAGGAGCAACCCAAGAAATGCAAGGACATTGTCAAAATCCTGACCCACATAGGAGCCAAAGAAAGACAACATATCAAAAGACTAAAAAAAGGAGTCCATGGTTTCATACATAATCTAAAACTACTCTAAAACCAAGATGTCGAGTTAAAAACCAAGTCTTTATCCTCAATAGGATCAAACTCGACAATAAAATCTCTTTTGCATAGGTGCCTATCTATATATTTCTTAATAATAATATTAGGAATTAAAAATACGCTTTTACAAAACTAATAAATATTAGAAAAAAATCGATTTCTAAGTTGTATTTAGAGTGTGAACATGCTTATTGCTCAATCTTCTTCCTACCTTCTTTACAAAAATAAAAAATAAAAAAATATATCTTTAACATTACTCCATAATACCCCTTTCTCATGTTATAAAAATAATACTTTTACTAAATTGGATACGTCTAAAATTTGTGCATTTTGAAATTGTTTTTACGACATAAATACCTTTTTACACAAAAACATAAGTTCCACATTAATTAAGAGACTTGTCTCACAACAATATATACTCTAAAATACTATAAACTTTATGTTAATAAAAATAGTCACAAGAAAGTGATACGCCACACTAATGGTTGATTAGTTGCAATAAGAATTTTATATAAAAATTGTACAAGAACACGTGTTTCCTCCTAAAAGATTATAAGTTCAAATTTGAAGGGGATGGAGCATGTACACCTTCGAAGAGCATCCCTTGCCCCATAAAAAAGAGTGGGATCCCTTGCCCCATGAAAAAGAGCGTCTCATACACCATATTAATGTTTAGCTTAATCGTGATCCTAAAAATCCCTTCCCCCATAAATAAAAAAATCACATACACCAAATTAATATTTGATTTAATCATAACCTTAAAATTAAATTATTAATATTTTTACTATAAGCTTTTTCTTCCATAAAAAGATTAAACACCATCACAATCATGTAAAAACGCATACACCAGAGACAATTCGCGGATTCAAGATAATTAAACCGTCAGGAGTTTTCTCGTTTTCTTCACTCCAATTATCCCAATCGATGTGACCAAGAACATCTATTTTCATGACTAGGGCTTGTGTGTGGACGATGTTGCTTCTATGCCTTCTAGTTATTTTCGGTGCCTGTTCAATCGTCAACAAGAATAGTTGGGGAGCTATTTGGCAAGTTGATTGTTTTCTTGTTCATTCATGAAGGGAGCTGTCAAGGCATGTGCACTTACCATTCGTATATCTGGGCATCAAGTTTTCAATATTTTACTAAAATTTTGTATTGAAAGAACCCCGTTGAAATTGTGTTTTCAGGGTTTGATAGATGAATATCATATGCCCTAAATGAGAACCCCTATGCCGATCATTTCAAATTTCCATGTGGTTTCACAAATGGGTTATTTGGAATTGTTTTATCTTTTGGTCTACTACTGGCAACCTTAAAAAGAAAAAGGGCTTGATCATGGCGATATGGCATTGGTAGAGTTTCTTTCTTATTGCTAATTTAGAGTCTATGATGATGATAACGTTGCTGCCATATGTTAATCTAATGGATAAATTTGTCAACAGCTTGGTTGAGAAGTTTTTGTGCAGATTATGGTGTACCCTTGATGATTGTGGTATGGAAAACTATCTCATATAGTGCTGGAATTCCTAGAAGACTTCCTTGTCCTAATCCCTAGTCTCCTGGAGCATCATCCAATTGTGCAGTAATTCTTTAGGAGAATTGTGAGAATTGAGAACCTTACTATTTTTTTTCTTTATTTAATGAAGTATTTGATTATGATCTCTTTAAAGTCTGTCACTGATGACATTAAATTGGAAATGTTAGTAGGATATGCACAAAGTTCCACCCCTCTACATTCTAGCTGCATTTATTCCTGCAATTATGATACTGGGGCTCTATTTTTTCTATCACAGTGTGGAAGCTCAAATGGCTCAACATAAATAATTTAATTTGAGAAATCCACCAGCTTACCATTATGTCTTACTTTTATTGGGTATTATGGTGTGTCATGATTTGTCTCCAGGATTAAGTTTTGGTTTCCAAGTGATGTATTGTGTAGTATATTGATGTTGCAACTGACTTTTCTACAATTTATTATGGATTTGATTCCCTTAATGCGGGTATTTATATGTGGATTATTTTGAATCCCTCCATCTAATGGTGTATTGCCACAATCCTCAATGCATACAAATATCTTTGCAACTCTGAAGTGGCAGGTAGGTTAATGTACTTATTAAGAACTCATATTAGGAAGTCTTCTCTCTTGGATTTACATTGTATAGGTCTAATCACAATATTTCATTTGTGTCCTGTATATGTTTCACTAACTAGTATTTTTCAGGGACTGAGAACGATCATGGAAAAGAGCCTCATGGTGTATGGGTATGTCACCGGTGTGGGTGGACGTATCCTAATCCACATCCAAGTGCTAAGCACCGGAGGAACCACATGAAGCTTTATGGTAAAATATAGGGCTTTATGTTGATCACTTTAGGGGACAGAGAGAATCAAGGAGGTTCGTCAAACGAAGAGTTGACAGATGATGAACATCATCCAACAGGTTGGGATTTTTTCCAGCATGAAATCCTGTATTAGAATGTTTTATTCATCAATATTTCAAGCGTACACATCATGGTAGATTAAATTACCAGTGAATATGACTCTGATGTTTATCTTAAGTTTGTTTGGATGCATTAAGTTCAAGTGGGCTGCAACTAATGCTCTAGTAGTATTTAATGCCACTATAATCACCACAAATATGCATCTATATGACTGTCTACAACTTTTAAGGTCTGATCAGAATCATTCTGAGCTTACCCAATTTTATCTATAGAGTACTAGAAGCCTATGTCTTCCGAAGAAAAGATTTCTTTGCCTCAAACATAGGTGTCGGCACCGACACCTGAGTTTAATGTAAGCAATCTTAATATAAAATCAAGTTAAGCTGATCCTGCAAAAGCTGGTCAGAAAAGGGGGATTCTGATAATGCGATTTTAAATATATCTCAGATCACTGTTCTTGAAGAAAAAGAAAGTGATTTCGGTCAAATTGATCAAAATGCAAGGAGGCTACTAAATCAATTTTGGGTGATGAGGTACATGGATTGGATTTATCTGGTACTATAGAACCTCAGATAATTTTGAAGGACACGATTTGTTTAGCTTTTAACAAAAGTCAAACATATTTCTCAAGGAGGTGCTAGATAAGGACAACAACCACATCATCATTGGAGACATTGGGCCTCAAGAATTTCTAGTTAAAGACTCTCATACAATGTCAAATTATCCTGAGCTTAAAAACCAGAATAACCAAACATATATATTTCTGCATGTGTCAGAAGACTCTATCCCACCCAATGTTCAAATCCATCCAGAATCGAGTGATATAGTTGATGGACTTGGCTTCCAAATCACGAATTACAGGCCTAAATAGCACTTTGCAATTGCTGGGGAGTGGCAACATATTTTGGAGGAAGTTAAAATACCATTTGTGAAATTACAGGATATAGGTCATACTGAACAACTGGGCACTTTTAGCATGCCAGGTACAACTCCAATCCATTTCACACAGGAGTATAACTTGGGAATTAATTCAAAGAAAGTATTAATTGCATCAATTTTGGAACAAATTTCTTTCAAGGGAGAAAATGCAGTTGAGTCAAAGATCAAAGTTCCTCTAGCTGAGAAAACTCTGGTGTCTGCTAACTAGATAACCTGTAAGTACATTTAGGAATTTTGCAATAGTAGGACCTTTAAATTTATTTGTTTATTTATTTTTCATTGGTCTCTTTCTGCTCGCATATATGATAATTTATTAATTTTTGATGTGCTACTTGCAGATTGTAATTACTCATATATCCAGGCTTTCATACAGAGCTTGCTTACTATCACTGCACAATTCTATTGCCATTGAAATCCATCAATTCTCTAATATATACAAATTACTATTACAAAGATAAAATAAATCTTAGTCAATGCATAAGATATTAAGAAATATGACCAATCATTTATTGATATTTGCTTCGATAAAAGAAATCACATAGATTGCCCATGAAGCTCATCATAGAACTCTATGAGGATACTATGGTGCCATCCGTCAAGTAGGTATTCTAGACTTGGTTTGTTAATGATCTCTATTCTATCCAGCAAACTAATGTAACAATATATTGTCTTCCAGTACTTGCAAAATAACAGTAGATTGCTTTCTAGGAATCGACAAAATTTTCCTTGGTCACTCGCCTAAGCCAAGGAACACTGCAGTTTGTTTCCCTGTTAATAGAATGTGTTTTCCTGTTCTGTGATGAAGAACAAGGATCTGTTTGCGATGCCAGTTTTCTCCACTAGAGAACTACAAAAGGTTTATGCTCCCTACTTGTCTCCATGACATGGTCTGTCTGGAGATGGTTACAAAAAAATCCCTTGATATTTGTTGGCTCTTCATGATATTTAATGTGCTAGGAAAATTCAAGCAATAACAGTTACTATATGTAAATAATAATTTTAAATACATATTTTTGCTGGAAATACCAATATTGTGCTAGTGATGGAGCTGAAATCATAAAACCAGAGCCTCTACTTCAGGCTTGGATTTCTTCATTTATTATTATTATTGGAAAATCCATCTTATATTACATTAACGCAGCTCATCATAGAACTCTATGATCAATCATTTATTGAGTTTTGCTTTGATAAAAGGAATGACATCAATTGCCCATGCAGCTCATCACAGAACAATATGAGGAGACTATAGTGCCATCCTTCAAGTAGTTATTCTAGATTAATGGGTTTGTTAATGAGCTCTATTATGGCCAGCAAACTAATGTAGCAATATCTTGTCTTCCAGTACTTGCAAAATAATAGTAGATTGCTTTCTAGGAATTGACAAAAATTTCCTTGGTCATTCGCCTAAGCCAAGGAACATTGAAGTTTGTCTTGTTGTTAACAGGATGTGTTCTCCTGTTGTATGATGAAGAGCTAGGATCTATTTACGATGCCAGTTTTCTCCACCAGAGAACTACAAAAGGTTTCTGCTCTCGAAGTATCTCCATAATATGTTTTGGAGATAGTTACAAAAAATTCCCTTGATCTTTGTTGGCTCTTCATGATATTTAATGTGCCAGAAAACTTAAAGCAATAATAGTTGTTATATGTAAATAATAATTTTAAATACATATTTGTGCTGGGAATGCCAATATTGTTCCAGGAATGGATTTGAAATCATAAAACCAGAGCCTCTACTTCAGGCTTGGATTTCTTCAGTTATTATTATTATTATTATTATTGGAAAATCCATCTTATACTACATTAATGCACAAAGTATAATATGATGACAACTTTTTTCATATGATGGCCGTGTGTACTTCCAATCAGTCAAACCTCTTTCACTTGCATAATTGCCTCCAATCAGTCAAAATTCATTCACTTGCATAATTGCAAACCATTATCAGATAATTCCATATTTCTAACTCTTATTAGATTGAGCTTGCGTATCATGCACACTAAACCCTAATTTTATGCCAACACCTAAAAGGAAGTTGAGTAAATCAATTCCATTGAATAAAGAGTAGTAGGGAAAATGAAGACATGTTTCCATTTACTCTATTTATACAAGGATATCAAACTCATAAATTAAATTGCTGCTTCCTAGTTAGCATGCCACTGACCTAGTTAATACTATTTTTCTGGGAAAACTGTTGGCTTTTACAATGGTAGAGATGCAACATGGCACATTTCCATTGGGTCCATGGCGTGTCCAAGGTTGCCAATAAGGCAGCTGAAATAAAAATATATCGAGTAGGAAAAACTAGATGTCCAACCCGTGTAGTGGAAATGTTAATTTCAATCACTTGGAAGAGAGATAGCGGATGATTTTATTCATCTGTGCTCCATACAGGTTCGTAAACCCTCGGCCTTGTCATCCATGTTTGGCTTTGACTGGTGAAACCCTTCTTCCAAAGCTCTATTTTTTATTGTCTTTGATATATGTTGTGCCAGCTGGGGTTTGGATCTACGTGGTTGTGAGAAACCGTCTTACGGCTTATCGGATCCATGTATTTATGGCCTCCCTTGTCTGCCGGAAAGCCCTAAATCTCCTCTGCGAGGCAAAGCACAAGTCTTTAATTAAGAGAAACGGAACAACCCATGGATGGGATGGGATGTTCTATTTTATATTTTCGATTTTCGGAAGGGAATTATGCTTTTTACTAGTGTTGCATGGGTACCCGTACCCAGGGGTGGGGTACATGTACCCGTACCGGGTACTTAGGTACGGCAAAGGTACGTACCCGGCCGTACCCACTTCACTTTTCGCATACCCAGTACGCTACCTCCAACACGCCGGTACTTGCACTCAATTCAGTATGCTGTACCCCGTGTTTGGGTACGACAGGGGTACGGCCGGCTTTGTTTTGGGCAATTTAATGGTGTTTAAACTTAATTTTAATAAAATTTTAATTAATTAAAAGTTAATACAATTACAAAATTAAAAACTTAAAAAGTTTAAAACAAATAAAAAATTAAACCTTTATGCCTAAGTTCTAAGTTTATTACCTTACGGCTTACCTTTGGCTTTCGTCACTCAACTGGCAACTCGGGCTCCTCTTCAAACGTTGAATCGGACCTGTTCAGTGTTAGCACTAGCAGTGCGCGGCCTCTTCAACGCTGGGACAACAGCCAACAAGGGTTTTAAGTTTTAAGCTTCAACCACAAAGGTTTCGACTTCACGTTCCTTCAACAAAGGTCGATAGCAGCAAACATGTCATGGACTGTCATGTCCCCTCCCATCGTCCCGATGCAAGGGAGGGAACATGACTAACTATTCTGGGCTTCTTTGGAAAGCTCAGCCCCGTTCATTGGTTACAAATTCATAATAAATAAAAACTTATGTGTGCAAATTCATACTCAATATAAACACAGCGGAAATAAACATTTATCCATACACAACTACATCATGCATCCAACATATCCATAACATACATCAATTAAAAACATGGCAGAACACAAAATTAACATAATTCAAACACAGAGAATACTTATCTTTAAGATGAAACTGTCCAACAACTGGCTATGTGAGAGCAACGCTCCACCCAACCATAGGTCCATGTCCAGCCTGTATTCTTTCAACTGAGAGACCACCCCCGAGCTGGGATGTGTATCCACTAAGGAGGGACTAAACAAGCTCACTCACAGCCATGATTTCACACAACTAGCCATGCTAAGCCAACACACGGTTGGGTTTATCAAGTTTGCCAGAGACAAATGAGGAGGATGCTAAGCCAGTGAGCTCAACCACAGAGCTACAAACATCTCAACTAAATTCAAACAGTCATGGCACCCACAATACCTACCACACCCAACACAATGAAGGTCCCCTTCTCTGCTACACAGTCCCTTAGGTGTTCCTTCCCTCTAGTGCTCTTCAGGGTGGGCATAGAAAGGTCCAAGCTGCTAATTCCTTGAGATTCTAGTCTTCACTGGGTTTATCAAGCAATAACAACTTCTGTTTTATCATTCACGCTTGGATTTTCACAATTCGGTGACCAAGTAACTCCATCCTGTAATTGGATTTCTGGGCTATAAAAACTGGGTTTTCCAATGGATTTCGGGGTATCTAATACTCTCAATTTTGCCCCAAGGTTCATATCTATTGATCCCCCAATTGGATTTTACTGTTAATACCAAATTCTGGGCGTTTATGGCACTTCAAAACGTGGGTTAATTCACTGTTGCGATTTCTGGTTTTTTTCACTGCTGGGCATGTGTAATGGATAAAAACTGAAGCTTAGACATTCAACAATGGAATAGAAATGAGGAAAAACGAATTCCCATCAGGTAGAGTGACTTGTGGGTCAAGGAAACAGAGCCCATACTCTGCCATTGTGGGTCAAGGAAACAGAGCCCATACTCTGCCATACGAATTTCTGGGCTGCCCATGCTCCATTGAAGCCATGGACTGCTTTCTTCAACAACTCTCTTACACATAAATAAATGTTAGCAAGGAAAGTCAAATGGGTTCTCAAGATGACTTTTGGTAGCATATGGTTCAACCCCACAACCCCCTCACCACTCCCTAGTGGATTACACATGGCCCCTTCTCATTAGTTGCTTCCATAGCCAGTTTTGGTATTCTATTGCAATATTAATATTTACATCAATTTACAATATTCCATGGCTTAATAGCACATGGATGGAAAAATATCAAATACATGTCTTTCTAAATAAAATACGAGCATACACTAGCGGGGCCTTGGCCTTGAGCTCCACGCTAGGGAAACATACATCGCATGTATACAATATTTACATTAAAAGCCAATATTTCATAAGAGTCAAAATGGGGTATTACATGGATTCATGGAGTCATGGACATATAAGATTATTAAATATTAATTATATAACTTCCAACCTTCCACTTGTTAATTGTTATATGCATGTATGATGTGATTGTGACATGTTGTAATATTTTATTTTTATAAATTTTAATTTTTAATATATATATATAATATATATATATATATATAATATATATATATAATATATATATATATATAATATATATATAATATATATATATATATAATATATATATATATATATATGTCTACAGTACCCCCGACGTACCCAAGTACCCTGTTTCAAAAAGTGGAGTCCCCGTCCCCGTCCCCCTCCCCGTACCCACGTTTCCTGGCAACTTAGCTTTTTACCCTAATTGTCTTGATTGGCACCAGTTGTTCCTTCTTGAAACCCTGCCTGCAAGGCAAGGAGAAGAAAGTCTCATTGTTTTCATTCCCTTGCAAGTTTTAGCCAACATTGCAACTATGGTGATCGATGAGACCAGGTCATATGCCAAGGATTGGATTTCCTGGAAGGAGATGTTTATCTTAGTTGACGTAATCTGTTGTTGTGTTGTCTTATTCCCCATTGTTTGGTCTATAAAGAATTTGTGCTAGGCTGCGCATACTGATGGAAAGGCAATAATGAATCTGGTGAAGTTGACTCTGTTTAGATAGTATTATATTGTGGCGGTATGCTATATTTATTTCACTCACATTATAGTTTATGCTCTGATCACCATAACTGCTTACCAATATGCCTAGACTAGTGTCATGGATGGAGAATTGGCAACCGTTGTGTTCTATGTGTTCACTGGTTATAGGTTCCCCCCAATTGGGCACAATCCTTATTTTGTGATTGATGATGATGAAGAGGAGGCTGCATCCCAAACATTGAAGCTGGAAGACGACTTTGAGTTGTAAGAAATTGCGGGATCTAATGGATTCCTTGGGGTTTTGGTTTAGGAATCAGATGGTGATAGCATTTTGGGTACTAGTTGCTATTAGAGTGCCAAATAATCTTGGAATTAATCAAAACACAGAGGGATTAACTGTGAGGGGCAAATCTGCTTTAAATGAAGCCTGATCTTCTTGGTCTTGTTTCTGTACTGTATGAATACACCTCAAGGTACATTCAATAGGCCAATTTAGTCTGTAATGTTCTTTTTCTTTTATTTTTGTAATTGGATTCAACGGTTCGTCTTTGGTATGAGAGTCTAAAACAAAAGTACCTATGGCCTTAGAAGTTAGTTCTAGGTTGTTTTGTTTGTATCAAAATATAAGCAGTTTTCAATGGTTCCTCTTTGGTATGAGAGGCTAAAACAAAAGTACCTATGGCCTTAGAAGTTAGTTCTAAGTTGTTTTGTTTGTATTAAAATGTAAGCAATTTTGTGCCATCTATAATATAAAATAAAATTCTTTGAAGAACAAGATATATGTTAATTTAGAATGTTTAATACTTTAATTTAATAAAAAATTCTAATATTCCCTTTTCAGATACAATAATTGCCAAGCGTGATCCTGATATTGCCACTGAGCTTGCTCTTAGCTCTCAAGAGGCTATGGGTTGCTCTTTCATATGGTATGGAACACTTCCTCATCTGTGAAATTGGTTCTCTTTGGGTACTTGTCATTTTAGTGGCTTTTTACAATTATGATAAATATTAAGATTTTTTTTTGTCAGATGTTACTCTAGTGATTACACATTCATTCTCAGTAACTTTTTTCCTCAGTTGAATGTGTAATCACTAGAGTAACATTCATACTCACTAACTTTTTTGCTCGGTTGAATGTATATATACTCACTAACATTTTTGCTTGGTTCAATGATGACTCATTTAAGGTAGCACTCAATAATACATCACCTTCTACTCCTAATTGTTTTTTCAATAAATGTCTAAGTTAACATGGCATATCTATCCCATGAAGACGATAGATATGGCTTTGCAATTTCTTAGTTCTTTGTATACCATGTACAAATATCCTTTTTCTCCACCATCCATCAAAGCAATATACACTGAAGCATCTGCCCATCTGTTGACAGCCATAAAAACATTGTCTTACCATCCTGAGAGTTGATATTTTACAAAATGAACAGCAGTTCCTATTTACAAGTGCTCTTATACCTAAAACATCCCACTTCATTAATCACCACCCAAGCACTCGGCAGCCAGAATTTGGTCAAGTTTAACTTCACTGGAAAATTTGCTCCACAAGCTTGATGAATTCATGCATTATTGCATACTAGTCTTCTTAGGTAGCCTTGATTTTATCTCCAATATCGATTATACTATGATGTGATAGAGTGGTATTGGAGCTAGCAGTGAGCACAAATGTCTTAATGATGTTAGAAAGTGGTATAGATGTGCTAGGAATAAACTACTTTTATAAGATTTTCCAAATTTAAAAAAAAAATTGACATATCATGCTTGGAAGCATAAAATTTGGAATGTGGGGATTCCAATATTGAGACAACAATTTTTGAAAATTTGTCTTTTTCAGAGAAGGCACTCAAAGAAGAATCATTTGTGAAACTTTTTTGTAATTGTCACTGCACCTAAATTTTGACTATTTTAGTATTTGGCAAGTATGGGAATGAAATTGGGGATTTTTGGTGAGCCTCATTTGTCTTTGAAAACTATTGAATTAAACTTGTAGAAGAACCATTCACCAAACTTGGTAGACATACATAAAATAACTGGGTTTACCTAAATGGGTCTTGTTGCCGCCAGAAACACACCTGGGGTTAGCGTGGTAGAAATCTTCAAGCCACCAAGTGTGTCTTTGGGGGCAAGCCTCGAGTCAAGTACTGTCACTTGAAACTTGACTCCTCCGTTTAGGCAAACTCCTAACGAAGCCAAGGGGGGTGGACCCTAAAGTTGCTAAGGTTGGTTAAGCTAAGCTAGTTAAGTGGATGAATTAGTTTTTTAGGAGTTTTTTAATAATGATAAAACTGACATAAGAGATTTGCAATATAACTTAAAGTATAGCAGCATAAAGATCTAAACAACATATAACTTGAACATGATTAACGAATCATTCAACACATGATAATAATTAAAAATAATCTGCAATGATAAATTAAGAGACCAGTGTTGAAGAATAGAGTCAAAATTGTAATGCTGAAAATAAAATATTGTGCAAATGTTCTTGGTCAATTTTAAAATTAATGTGGTAATGAATTTTTTATTATGGATGAGGGGATTTCCAATATACCATAAGGTAATGGAAATATGTCTAGATTCTGGCAACGTGGCTTCTCACTCAGACATGTGGGTTGGATCAGAGTCTCTTGGGAGATGTTCAACACTATACCAAACGAGGGTATAGTCTAACGGTTTCCCGGAGGTCGTTACCTAGTAGTTCCCGCGTCCTTTAAGAAATTTGCCCACACTATGCCAGAAAAATCGATACGCCGTATTTTTGTATATAGGTGGTTTATTGAGGAATGCTAATCCTATTACTAGTCACTTATTCCCTTTCTGGTGTGATCAACATGTTCAGACTGAGCTGTAGTGACCATAGAGCATACGGGGAAAAGCTTTGTTTATTTTAAAAGATTTTTTAACACAAATTTTACTTTTTAATGTCCCAAGAGTCTCTTTTCGGGCCAATACTCGAGCAAGCTCTTATCCTGAAACCTTACTTCGGGAAAGCAAGGAGGTGTTTTGAATTGTAAATGACTGAAAAGTAAATGTTTTCTAATTACTACACTACCTAGGTAGTGGGTTAGTATCTGAATTACTTCTTTGCAAAATATAAACAATATTGTAGCGAAAAAAGTATATGATCTGCAAAAATAAAACAAACTGTTCCTACGTCCTGAGTGTGTCAATGACCCAATATTTGGATTGGACCAAGACGTTAGATTTTAATCTACTTGGTTAATTTTAAGTTAATCTAATCTAATGTTAAAATTCGCTTAAGTTTTCAAAAAATGACAACAATCACAAAAATTCCGAATTGACACCAATCCCCCCTGGGGGGATAAAAGCAAGCTCTGTGAGCTTACTTCAAAAATAATTTTATTACCAATTACAATGCTTAACATTGAAAGTAAAGAACTCCTCTTTCTCCTTACAGATCTGGAGAGAAGAGGTTACAAAGATGGAAGCAAAGTAGTGGAAGAAAGGTGAGGTGAGGCTCAAAGGAAGTTTTGGATCATCCCAAATGGTTGAAAATTGTGCTTAAGAACCCTTGACTTGCTGTCACAGTACAAAAACCGACAAACATTATTAGTCCAAAGAGTGTCCAAAATCACTTTAAAAGTGTTTTGGGCAACAATAAAAAATACTAAAAAACACTAAGTTAAAAAGACTAGTTATCTGCAAAATTGAACTAAGATGGAAAGGCTAAAAGGCCACCCTCTTAGGGTCTTGGATAACCTTTAAAAGACAGCCAATGAAGCACTAAGATGCTTGATGTAAACTTTAAAAAACTTTAAGATAATAAATCATCAAACAATCCTAAAAATTTGACTTGCAAAAATTATTTAATGATTCTTTCAAAGCAAGACCCAAACAATGAAATATAAATCTGAAGTATAATGGATCTATGCATAAAAATTTTAGATCTGATTTTTAATAAGCATGTAAAGAAGATTAGATTTGAAAGTATCCAAACCAAAGTAACCAAGAAGAAGTTATTTTTTAAAGGAGAAAGAGAAAGTATGAGAGAACTTGTGCCAGAGAATAACAAACTAAGAATGCTTCGCTGTGGAGTGCTGAGGGACAATGTTTTTGAAGTTTGTTGAAGATGGAATGGAGTCAAACTTGATCCAATCCTCCTCCAAGCTTGACCATGAGTGCCGAGGGACAATGTTTCTGAAGTTTGTTGAAGATGGAATGGAGTCAAACTTGATTCAATCCTCCTCCAAGCTTGGCCACCTGAAATCCAACTCATAAACACTTGCATACCCATGAGATCTTATAAAACATATATAAATCATAAATTAAAATAGCATGCAAATAAACTGATTTAACATGCAAATTTTTTGTTTCCAATCATACATGAAAATAAAAAATGAAAGTAAGCTTACTAACAATTTCTTATTCCTATTAATTCAACTGAGTTATCAAGGCAAGATCTACAATAAACATAAGAAAGACATTTGTAAGTAAGAAACAATTACTACATGAAGAGCATCACAATGATGATCCACACACCAATGCACTACACCATTAGCCTCCAAAGCTTTTTATTCTCAATGCCAAAATGATATCAAATTACAATAACAAGTCCTCTCTCATCCAACTCTAACTGGTTTGGAATGAGAGAGGTGCCCAATATATACAAAAGAGAAGAGAGGGGAGGGTGCACATATGAAGGAGAGAGTGTGCCATGACTTAGGGAGAAGATGGGGCTGCCTCCCACTGCCAAAAATCAGCCCCAAATCGGCCCATACATCAGCCCAAAGAAGGCCTAAAAATCAGCTGCAACAATCCCCAAATTGTGGGCACTCTTTTTGGGAAATGTGCCCAAGTCATGGGGAAGTGATCCCTTAAAGTTAGCTTCCCAAACAGTGTCATAAAATCTCTCTTACATGCCCCCAAACATAGCTGATCCAAAATCTCTTACACATCTCCAAAATTTAGGATTTTGATTTTTGTGATTTTTTCATTTTTTTTGCATTTTTCCTCTCATTTTCGACTTTTTTGACTTTTTGCAAAATAGATGAAAAATAAAGTGTCTAAACACTTAGGAAAGTGGGTTTAGGGGTAATGTGGGTGCTCCGAGTTAGAAAATGAGCACCCCCATGGCCAAAACAACCCCTAGACCATAATTCTATCATTTTTTCAATTTTTTTGCCCAAACCATTAAAAAATGGCTTGTTTTTTACGGAAAATTACAATTTTCTCGGAACTTAAAAAAAATCTAGGGGGACCTAAGACATATTCATACGACTAAAAAACTATGCCTAGCATGGTTTAATACATTGACACACAGACTCTAATAACTTCTTAAGGCTTAAAAATTACGTCGACCACTCCAACTTTGGAGGATTTGAGTGAAAAACTAAAAAATTATTAGTCGTTTATTCAACAACCAATAATTTCCAAGGAAAAAAAACACTCCGGGCTAGTCGAATTAATGTTTAAGTCTTAGAAGCCGAGTCTTTTACAAAAAAGGTACCATGCTAGCACATTATTACAAAATTTCCCAAGGGGGTATGAACATGTGGTGCAAAAAAAAAAGGGCCAAAACTTGGCTTGATGGATCTCGGAACATTGATGATGAACAATTAGACTGTTCAAGTCTTCGACAGTTCACTTGAAATCCACTAAGTGCAATTTTAGTGGATAACAGGTCTGACTAGGCCCTTCCATTTCAACTAGATGCCAAGAAGCATTATATCTTGTCAAGTGTTCATAGTCCCTTTTAGATCTTGGTCATGACTTCTAGACCACACAAATTAAAACATTGCCAATCTACTTTGTGGCTTCCATAGTTGCAAATAGTCAATCTGGAGTGCTTATGTTGTTGAAAATTCTAGCAGCTATTATATGGTATATCTCATTTCCCGCATGAGTAGTAAAATTAGGGTTTGTCATGCACATCTTGTACTACATTGGAGAGTTCCCTAGTTGTAGCTTGATCATATGTTCTTAATAAGTACCTTTATGGTTACATGTATTTGTTTTGAACATCAAATCATTCCCATGGTAATGTTGTTGTGCTCATTATCTATACTAAAATTGCGGCTTGTTTGTGACAAAGCTTGGTATGAATTTTCTTTATGCTTGGAAAAGTATGGCTGAGGGTCTCATTCGCAATGGCTTCACATTCTTATACTTAAGATTTTTTTGTTGGCTTGGTGGGGAGGGGTGCTAGGTTGTTACTATATTTCTTGTTTTACTAAAGTGAGTTCCTTTCAGGTGAATTCTATGGGTCATTCTTCCCAATATTGGGAGATATTCATGATAGATTTTTCCCTTGCTCTTTGTCCATAATTATCACTTGCAAACATGATTTGAAGACTTTATACTTATAGTATTATAGACTTCCAATTGCAGATGTAGAAGTCCATAGTCAATTTTCCTTGCTATCTAAGCATTCTTCCATCAAGAGGATGCCATTCATTGAATGTAATTGTTTTGCTGAGTCTCTCATTGATACGTTTGACATTAGATTATTATTTTCCTCACTTTAATTTGGTTAGTTGGACAAGTTGCATAGACTCACCCATAAAAAATATGCACTTAATGCATATGTGTTCATGTGAACTTGAACCATGCTAAATATTTATACTATAACAGATCTATGGTGTAAAATGCATAGAACTCTGAGTGCGGTGCTAAAGGAAATGCACTATGTAGCAAAAAAGTGTCTGCATTAAAAGAGACATAGAACATGCCTAAAAGTGCACAGCAGTTTCCACCCTTTGGAAGCAAAACCTGCAATTTTTTAACCAAAAGCACAAAAATGGCTCAAGTCTTATGCATTGACTGCTATAGAATTCCGTCCATACCTAATTCTGGCTTTCCATATCCATACTTATTTCTTTCACAGCTCTAAAATCAGTTGAAAAACTGAATTTCGGCACATTCAAAAAAATAAGAGGCTGGAAAGTGAACAACTCTCTTCTATAGAATATGAAACCACTAAGAAGAATCCTCTATACTGCCTTCGCTTCTCTAACTTAAAATGCCCTAATATTTCGTTGTCATAATGATCTGGAAAAAACATGTGTTGTTGCTGATGGAGCTTGCTATTGGATAACAACACACTAAAGGGCAGTGACGGACCACTAACTAAAATCCTCCATCTGGGACTGTTTGAACAACAATTTCACAAGGGTGGCTTACACATTTTAATGTGCCAACATGTCACCTTTATCTCCAATAGATTTTAACTTGTGTGAGGAATAACTTTGAACATTCCAAAGAGGTCAAATACCAACCACTCTTGCTTCGCAAAACACCACCATAGCAGGGGGCACAGGCAGACTATCTAGCTACAAATCACTGTGAAACCATTTCAATGTGTCTCTGGTAGGTTCTTCACATATTAGATTGAGACACTAGTGCTCAAGCTTTCCATAATTATTTTGCACGATAACGAAGATTATATCTGCATGCAATGAAAGAGTCACAGGGCATAACCAAGGCTCTAATACCATGTTAGAAATTTTAGGGCATCATTATGGCATGATTAATTTTATAAAACCCAAAGCATTTAATAATCACACATCATAAGAAAGATAACTTAGAACAAGATATATGTAAGGGTACAATAGCTACCCCTAGATAATATCAAGAATTATATATTTCTCTCAACTTATTTCCTTGTACAAATGAGTCTTAGCCTAATAGATATAGGTATTAGGTCACATTGATGCTGATCCTAACATCCACCAAGGATGGTTACAAGCTGAACACACATGGCATATGAAGGTAACCCTCCGGGACCATAAGGGTGCCCATTTACGGGTTACAACACACATTAATATTAGCCAACATATCTCCAACATCCCCACTTAAGATTGATCTGGATATGTAGATAAAGAGAGTTGGTATAGAAGACACCTTGAGACCACATGCAACCACTTAGGTGTCAATACATATTTAACCAAGTAAATATTTCATCCCGACACTATTATTGTGGTTGCAATGGTGTAAAAGAAGAAGATAGAAATTGTATTTTCTTCTCTAGTGGACACATTTTGGATGCTTCTGGATATTAACATCTCTATTTAGGTGATTATAACAAAAGGAAAATGGAAAACATGCATTATACATTATCCACTTTTCATAAGGATGAAAGGAACCTCTCCATAATGAAGCTTGCATTTATTCTAACATTTATGGATGATAACTTGGAAGTGACAATTTGTCATAGATACTGTTCAATTATTGCATGTCATATGATTTTGTCTTCTCTCTTGATGTTATGATAACCTAAGCCTTTGTATTAAACATCCAAAAAGCAAAAATGTCCTTGCGTGTCAACCATCCAATGACAAGTTAGAATAATGTGAAGGATACATGTCATGTCAAATTCAAAGAACAGTTATTATACTTTCATAAGTATTATTAGAGGGATCTTAAAGGGGCACATTCTTTACTTGTCTCTGTTTATTTTTGTAGGCAACTCACAGGCCACAAGCTAGATGGATATATTTCTCCCACCCTTCAAAATTTGAGGAGTTTGGTTACTTTGTAAGTCATTTCTTTTTTTTTAATGATCTTTATAGTTTCATACCATTTTCCAGAGTAATATGCTTGTAAGATTATGCTTTCCATGATATAGCATATCTTAAAGACTGGATGGATGTTGTCCTCTACTGTTATATTTTGAGTTGTTTATGGTTTCTAGTTCTGTGTAGATGGTTGGATGACAACCATTTTAAGAGGAAATAGACCCCCGGGACTTGGGAATCTTAAAAATTTGTCTTCCTTGTAAGTATACAAATGCACATTGCATGATATATTTCTATGTTCTGGTTTAGTTCAAAATAAGTTATTTCGTGTACACTTAACATTCTTCTAAGATTTTCATTGTGGAGTGATGTAACTTAATTCGTTGGGCTATGAATTCTTAGAAGCATAAGTTGGTAAGAGTCAATAAGAGATAATGCGGGCCTTGAATGTAGTATGTACATGTACTTTTACAATATATTAATATACTCGATTAATTTAGTAAACTTTGTGCACCGGTAGGCGGTTATCAAATAATGTTCTGATTAGAAGTGTACCTGCAAGTCTTGCACCGCTTCCACAAATCAAGGAACTATGAGTGGGAAATTTATTTTATTATTTTGGATGCTTAATTGATTACTAGATGTGATTAGTCTGTAGTTCGAGTGAAAAAATATTAGTGCATCGTCTGAGCTGTCAAACAACATTACATACATTAGTTGTTGTCTACAAAGAAAAAGTACGTTGGACATTTCTTTGAAGCTGATGTCATTTCTCTATTTTGATGCTTGCATCTTTGTATTGTTTAGAGCATTGATGAACAATCGTCAAATAGGTTCCTTTCCATTTGAGGAGGCTATTTCAAGGGCCATGGACATATTGTATGTGCTCTTCTGGCCCCTCTTCTACCTCTGATTCTTCCTTTAAGCTTGCTGATCTCTTAGCTTTAGCATTTGAGGGTGTACTACAAACTGTTTTGTATGGTTCATGCTGGCAATAGGCCTTTCAATGCACTTCTAGCTCAATCATAAAGCGTTCCTATTAGACTTGTATATTTCTGTAAATCCTTAATGATTTTGAAGCAAAAGAATCTACAACTGGTACTCAATAATAATGTAATAATTTGATTTTATATTTTAGTATTGGATATCCTTCAGGATCAATCCAAAGTTATACCTGATTCTTCTATCTCTAACTGAAATAAACATTGTTTATCTCTATGTTCCTTGCTGCAAAGGTAGAAGAAACTCTTGGGCTCCTTCGAGATGTGACTATGTTGGCTTATGAAATTCGGCACAAGAGGGACCTAGCTGCCACTGAACATATTAAGCAAAAGGTACAGTGTAGAAGTTTGTGCTCGTTGTCTGATGAGTCATGTAATTGATGTTGCAGCATGTTTCGTATCATTTCCTGCAAATAAACTTTAAGGAGATAACATTCTGAATGCCTTTTATGGATTCAGTTGTTTGTGAAGCATTCTTGGTTTGTCATTATTCAATTTACATGATATTTAAATTTGGTTTGCAGGAGTTTTATGAACAACAAAAACAGGTGGTACTCATGGCAGAGCGCATTCTTCTTTCTGAAATGGCCTTTGATTTTAATGTGCAACATCCATACAAATATCTTGTTAAAGCAATCAAGATATTTAAAGTTCAATGAAATTATTTAGCACAAGTAGCATGGAATTTTGTCATTTATCACCATCGGGACAGAAAGCCAGGGCACTAAGTGTTTATCTATCTTTCACATATGAGGTATGTCAAAATGAGAAGGGAACTCTAATTTTGATTCTCATTTTATGCCTTGGTTACTGTCTGGTAAAAGGAGGCCTTGTTTTGCAAAGGAGTATTAAATTTGTCTTTCTTACAGATTTGGGATATCCTGATCTTTACTTATGCAAGATGCATTTTCATAATATCTTTCTTCTAGAGCTGCCAGAAACTCCTATACCTTAATCCATAGTGCTAATGGCTCAACATCAGTTTTCAAAATAGATTCTCCTTCCCTATGATAATGTAGTACACAACCCCAAGGTTTGTGTTGTTGCTTATCAAAGAAATATTCGAGGTGACCAACATCTACAACATTAGAAGGAAGCTATGTTTTCAGAGAATGCATTTGCCTTGGAACATTCATAGCAACCATTGCATTCCTACCTTGATCACTACCCAACTACATATTTGACCAATACATCCCCTCACAAGCATGTTAAATCTAGGCCAAATAGCTAATCACAAGTTTCTAGACTCTCTCCATCCTAATCACAAGTTTCTAGACTCTCTCCATCTCAGAGACAAGGTTCAACTTCATGTTTGCGTCTAAACAGCTCGACTCGTCGAAAGGAAGGCCAAGGATATAAGAAAGAGGCACAACTGAAGTATTAAATTTCTTTTCTTTATGTTGTCGAGCCCATAAGGAATAAGGGAGTTACACTCCTTTCTTTGGGTGCTAATAATGCTCCTCTATAATCAAGATATTCTTGGGTGGCCTTATCTTCAGCATAGGTAGTAACCCGAGAATGATTGTATCCCTAATAAATAGCCAATTAGTGAACTATGCTATCAATTTGTGAAGCCAAATGGCCTCACAACTAATAAAATTAGTTGCGATGTACTCTAACTCTACTGAACTAAGTTTCTATCATCATATTTTGGGTTTGTTTATGCATCATTCTCAAATAAGTTTGTCAGTTGCTCTCCACTCCTTAAATAGTACCCTCTCAACGTTTTTGCACTTGTGCAGATACGTGATGTTTACATAAGGAGGTATTTTTAGAACAACAAGCCCCGTCTTCCTAGTTGGTGTAATGAAATGATAATGTCAAACTTCCTTTTTACTTCTTTATGACAAGATAAATTTGTACTGCAAACATAAATTTTAAGATATATTATTTTGTTTTGTACAAATTTACCAATTTCTAGATATATGGTATGTAGCCTTTCATAGAAGGGTTCAATTATCCCATGCCATGGGACTGTGCCGATGGAAAAACTCACATTTTAGTAAATGGTCAACTTTGAATGGTACTAAAAAAAATTAAAGTGAATCAAAATTTGCTTCGTATCAAATATAAGTGTGAATTATATGGTATGAAACTTAATTTTTTAGTGCGAACTTTGATTCAATGTGCACTTTGATGTTATTTAAGGGTGCTAGCTCAATGGAAGAGCACCTGCCTTACAGGCAGGAGGTTGGTGGTCCGATTCCTCCGTGCCCTATCTATATAAATCAATAAATAACTAAATGACCAGTTAACAACAATCAATGACTAAATAAATGACCAGTTAACAACAATCAACGACTAAATGTACTACCAAACAACGATAATTAATGATCAAATAAATGACCAAATAGCAACAATTAATGACCAAATAAACGACTAAATAGCGACAATTAATAACCAAATAAATGAATAAATATATGGCCAATGCATGAAGCAATTCAAGCAATTTATGACCAAGTGATAAATGACTAATTTGGTTGGGTGATAAGTGACTACTAATTTATGACCAAATTTAGTCATTTATCACCTATTTTTAGTCATTTTTTTAGTCACTTATCACCCATTTTGTACTAGTGAACCAAGATATTCTAGTTGTGGATAATATACCAAACTAAACGTTTGAATTCAGCTCCCAAGGACTCCAAGTTACCCCTTTCCCACAACCTCGGGGGGGGGGGAGTTGTTGACCAAGGGGCGGTGTTGTGAGGATCTCGTTAGTGGAGGGAAGGTGCCTCCTTTGCATTGTCTAAGTTGACACTAGTCTACTAGAAGATAATGCTAATATGTTTGTGTTAAATTGTTTACCTATTAGTGCCTTTAGGAAGCACCAGGGAGGAGGTGATAATTTAGTTGTGGTGTTCGATGCAAGAGGTGGTTTGAGAAAGAAAGATCTAAGCCTAACTCCTGAATCTATCATGTATATTAAGGCTAGGCATTGTTAATCTGGGTATTTAAAGAAGCTTGGGTACCATTATTCTATCTCCACTCAAATCCAAGTACATCAATTAAGAGTGCTTAATTGAGGATTCAAGTCAATCCATTATGATGGGAAATGTCGCATTTTGAAATAAACAAGTGGCCTATAAGAACCAACTGACCCGGACAAGTAGGTAGTGGAGGCAACTAGGTCTTCAAAGAGTGGTACATAAGGAAGCTTGGGTATTGATCTCTCCCTGTCAACATCGTTCAGTTTGCAAAACCAATAAATCGATGTAATAGTGCCAACCAACTATAGAAATAACCATGTTTGAGTAGTACTTTCACCAATAGAAGAAATCGATAAGAATTTTAAATGCATTGGATTATTAAGAGATAGATGTTGAAACACATTTTTCATGGATTTTAGTCGAACTTTGTATGTCCCCGTTCTCCTTGATTATTAATGACTTGATGTAACTACAAATAAAACTATCAATTACGATATTTCTTTTCAAGATTATGTTTGTATTCAAAGTCAATATTTCATTCTCCCATGTATCATGAATAATCCAAGGAACTATTTCCTCTATTATAATTTTTTTATTACTTCTAGTAAAACTTTACTCAATGATTTTTTTATTACTTTAGTAATAGTATTCAAGAATTCAAAAGAAAATATTTTCTTAATTAGAACTACATGGGTAGGCCATAAATCATGATGAATCTATGGATATGTCTAATTTTTTAAATGTTAATGGTGAAACAATTATATAGATTATATAGAGATAATGCAATGAAATTGCACATTTCATATTAATTTAATGCTATATTGCAAGGGGTTCTCTATCTAATAAATTTGAGGCAACCAAACACTTTGAAGTCATCATTAGCATGAATAATCCACTTAATAGTAGTTATCAAGAAATTCTAAGAATTTTTTGGAAGAAATGCATCATACTAATTTATTTAGTCATTTATACATCAAGAAATGCATCTTACTAATTCAAAATTTATATATCACATTTATACACTCATATTTTCATATAAATAAGTAAAAGTCAATAAACTAAATCCGTGCCTTGTTGGATTATAGTTGATGAATCCATCTATGGCACATCTCCAATGACTTTGAATAGTCCACTTAGCACTAATTATCAATTTTTTGTTTTTAGAAATGCAACTTTATTTACAACATAGGTTTTTTTCAAAATTACATATCACATTTATACATTCATAATAATGCATATTATAGGAAATTTAAAGCCATTAAGTGACTTTGTGCCTTGTTGGCTTGTAGTATGATATTATTGCAATTAGAAATATTCATTGATTTAAGTACGTAGGTTTATGAAAAGTAATGGATTGGGAAATCAAATATCGTATACTTCAAAAAGTTCCATTCACCTATGACCCAATTCTCATTAATTTAGCATGAATAATCCACTTAGCATTTATTATCAAGTAAATTATTAGGTAAATGATTCAAATTTCATTTGTGACATGTTTGTACTGAATGACATGAGATTCGTTGATTCACTTGAATATGAAGAATCAGAGTAAAATTTCCCCTTGCAAAATGAAAATAAAAATCAATAAATAACTATGTGCCTCGATGACTCATATGAGATTATTTTAATTACACATAATTAATTGAACAATGCAATTTAATATATATATATATATATATATATATATAATAGAAAAAAATTTAGTGCCTTGCAACAAAGTCAATGCAAAAGCCATTATAAAAATAATAAAAATGTATATTAATATAACTGTCAATTCTCATATATTTCAAAAAATATAAAATCATACAAACTGATTAATTGCTAACTATGTCCATGTTGTATAAATTGAAATGTACTTGTGAATAAATTTCTCAAAAAATACATTCATTTGCTACAATGAAGTCGATGTTCTGTTGAACATTCAAATGTATTCATGTTTCTCTATAAATAATTCACGATGTCATACATAAAATGATCAACAATCTAAGAATACAACATAGTTTTATTTTAAAATTACATATCACATTTATACATTCATATTAATGCATATTATAGACAATTTAAAGTCACTAATTGACTTTGTGCCTTGTTGGCTTATAATATGATATTATTGCAATTTCACAAATATTAATTAATTTAAGTGTGCAAATTTATTAAATGTTATGGATTGGGAAATCAAATATCTTCTAGTTCAAAATGTTCAACTCATTTTTTTTAACAATAATGGATTAGAAGCTTTTAATTAAAAGTGGAAAACAAAGATTACATAGCTGGCGAAGGGTGATTGTTCCCAAAACAAAACAATGCCTGTCACTCCTTGTTCATCCTTCTCGAGTTCATAGCACTTCTTAAACTTGCCTAATCTATGGAAGTTGTAGCTTCTTACAAATTGCCCAAGCAAGAAAATACAGAAACAATACATTACATATAGTTTATACTAAGACCGATAAGCATTCTAGATGCAGAATCAGTTTCCAAAAAACAGAGGCCCAAAAGTAGATAGTCCATATTACCAACTGCAAATGCTTAGACCAAGACAAAAAAACTTATGGGATAAGCTCCTCGAAGTTCTCCACGCTGCGTTCCTTAGCTGAGCTGAGGCTGAAGAACACGCCTGAATTCACCAAAGTGCTGCCGAACTTCTCCATCTTCTTTCCAATATTCCCAATGCTGTTGCTAGAGGCTTCCAAGTGGGGCTTCATGAGGGGATTCATCGACATTGTTGCTGTGAGGGCATTGACCTTGTCCTCAAGGTTTCTATTATGAGTCTTAACTTCTGCATTCATTGCATTAGCGAGAGTGTAGAGCTTGGAGAGGGCTCTTTTTATCTCCATGTTTTCAATGCGTGCTAGCTTAACTTAATGCTCTAAGTCAACAACTCGAGCTTGGAGAGCTATATTAGAAGTGGAACCCTGGTGCTGCCCTAAATCCTAAATCTTCTCATCCTGCAGAACCTCCGGCTCATCTTCGCCCCTGAAATTGCTACCACCTGGGTAATGCTCACAAGTGACTTGAATCCTATCTTTCAAAGGATGTACCCAGCTCTGGGCTCGTTTAGAGCAGCTTCCATGGTGGCGGTAGAAAGGGAAAGACAACCCTGAACCTACCACAATATGTTCCATTTCGGCCTGCGGAGCTTCCCTCCCATAATGCAGCATAACCTTGAGGAAAAAACCGAACTTGCTTCTCTTTGAATTCTCCGGACTAGAATGGATGAAGGTGATAATTAGAATGAGGGAGGCAGGGCTGTTTATTTGGCATTTAACGTGCTGCCTAATCCTTCCCTTAGCCTCACGCGTGCTGCCCATCTGGCAGGGCTTGAAACGAGGCTCGTTAATGCAGATAGGGCGAAAATCAAGGCTCTTTAATGGAGTTGAATTAATTAGGTGGGCATGAACATCCACAAACCTGGACAAGTGTGGATAGTTTGATAAAATGCAGGCTCTATCCATCAAAAGAATAAAGGTTTTAATGTATCCAAGTATCCTTCCTTGGCTTGTTATCACATTCCAATGTTCCGTGACTTAGGCCAACGCCTTTGTTAGCCAACCCATCTGCATGTTGGTTCTGAGTTCTATGAACATGAAAAAATTTGATGTTCTTGAATTGCTTGGCGAGACAGAGAAGAAGATGCTGCATTTTGGTGGAAGGCTTCTTGTATTTTTCTGGCTAACCTTCTAGCTTCACTTATGACTATTGATGAGTCTCCCAACGCTGCCAGTTCCTCAATTTTCATTTCCTTGGCAAGTTCCAGTCCTTTGATAAGGGCGAGCCACTCGGCCTTGTTATTAGTCGCTTTCCCAATGCTCCAAGAGTACTCTCTCTTCTTGATTCCTCTTGGGTCCCAAATTACCCCCCCCCACACCTTCCAACCCTGTAAAATGTTCAACTCATTCACCTATGACTAAATTCCCATTAATTTATCATGAATAGTCCACTTAGTATTCATTATCAAGTAAATTATTCCATGTAAATTATTCAAATCTCACTTGTGACATGTTTGTACCAAATGACATGAGACTCCTTGATTCACTAGAATATCAAGAACTGAAGTAAAATTTCTCCTTAAAAAAGTAAATAAAAATCAATAAATAACTATCTGCCTCGATGACTCATATGATATTATTTCAATTGCAAATAATCCATTGAACAACACAATTTGGAAAACAAAAGTATATACTAGAAAAAAAATATATTGTGTTGCAACAAAGTCAATGCAAAAGCAATTATAAAAACAATAAAAATGTATATTAATACCATATATTTCAAAAAATATAAAATCATACAAATTGATTCACCAATAACTATGTCCATGTTGTATTGAAAAATTGAAATGTACTCGTGAACAAATTTCTTAAAAAAAATATTCATCTACTACAATAAAGTCACTGCTCTATTGAACATTCGAATGTATTCACGTTTCTCTTTGATATGATGAAGTGTCTTAAGAAAGGGGAATAAAACTTGCATAAGCCAAGTATCTTACTCTTGCCCTGTATAGGCCTTTAAAAATATATTGTTTGACCGATATTTGGCGAATTGAAAGGTAGTCTTTGATGTATCTGTTAGCAATACATTTGATTCTCCATATTTATCTCCATACCGGGACCACATATCACTCAACCTTTTCTCATAAAATTGTTTTGTACTCCCTCCTTTGGATTTTGTTTGCAAATGACAATGAGACCTATCCCATGTGAATTGAAATTCCCTGATATCAATGTTTGATTTTTCAAGTACTTGTCGGATGTACTTGTCAGTGATATTCAATGTCCATATTGCAACATCATAATTTTTTAAGCAGAATTTCAATAATCCCAGATGAAAAGGCCTAAAAAAATAGCACATGACACCAAATTCCTAATCTGGTTTTCTTTGAATTTGACAAGTTGGTTCATCTCTAGTGTATGATGAGAACAATACTCCTTCCATTTCAAATATCGACAATGTCTTGCAGCTGATATCAATTCTCATCTACACTACAACCACATAAATAACATTAACATAGCTTCGCTTCATTACTTTTAAGAACATCAAAACATAATATTAAATCATTTTGAAAAATCATGTAATTCCTATTTATTATCATTTATTTTTTAATTTGTATCCAAAGGGAATTTTATGAGGTAAATTAAAATTAAAAAACATAATTACAGTGGCCCCATTCTAGTGAATAAACCAATGATATGTTAATATGTACATCAACCTAATAAATTTATTCTATTTCTATGGAATAAGTCTTATATGAACACATCATTTCACTAACTTTTGTAAAAAACATGAACTTTTCATATTACCATTCAAAGTAGGGTGTTTGTGAAATCAAGGATATGCTCGAAAGTCTTTTCATTGGAAAGGGGACACTACAAACCTTGGAACACTATTTGTATTTTATGTCCTAACATGCTTCTCATGTGAAATTCCTAGATTGTTACCACTTGTAATATTGACTACTTAGGTGAAATAGGGTTATTTATTTTATGAAATCCATGGCTAGGAAGGATTTTATACCCATTGATGTAGATCTCAAGGTTGAAATCATTTAAAATTTGATTTTTTCTCAAAATTGACCTCATTTACATCTATTTTTTAATAGAGATCCCAATACACATCTAGAGATTTGACTTTCCTATTTATTATCATTTATTTTTTAATTTGTATACAAAGGAATTTTATGAGGTAAATGAAAATTAAAAAATATAATTACAGTGGCCCCATTCTAGTGAAAAATCCAATGATATGTTAATATGTACATCAACCTAATAAATTTATTCTATTTTTATGGAATAAGTCTTCCATGAACACATCATATCACTAACTTTTGTAAAAAACATGAACTTTTCATTTTACCATTGGAAGTACAATGTTTGTGAAATCAAGGATATGCTTGAAATCCTTTGCATTAGAAAGGGGACATTCCAAACCTTGGAAGACTATTTGTATTTTATTTCCTAACATGCTTCTCATGTGAAATCCCTAGATTGTTACCACCTGTCAAAAGGATTTGGTTCATCTAGTAACATAATTGATAGGGACGAGGAAGGAGAGTGAGAAGTAACACAACAAAGTAGGACCGTGAATATGAAGTCGAGGACTGCTATTTACCTTGTTTTATACAATAAAACTAGCTCTATACTTACTGATTTTGTTACCAAACCGAGGTAGTAATAGTTCACCAAGTCCCTTCCTCCTTGCTATATTAAGCATGTTTTCAAAGTAGAGGGCTAGGAATAGAAGCTCATATAGCCACCATAGTCCATTTGGCCTAATAAAATATGTATTTACTTTCCTGTTGTAGAGGTATGGACATAAGCAAAAATAGTAGTGGTAGTGGCTACCCCTTCCCTTGATAACTTCGTTAGGGAAGAATTCGTTGACCTATGGGCCATTGAAGGATGTTTCTCTTATTTTTTGAAAAAATCTAATATCTTGTCTCTTGTAGATCACAACCCAAAACTTGTTGATAAAAGTGTTAGTGAAGGATTACAAGAGCAACAACAACTCAAAATACATGACAGTTCTGAATCTGAAACATAATACCAGAAGTTGATAATATTGAGCCGGAGGTTTACAAAAATATTTTAATGGGGGAATTCTGATCAAGAAAATAAATTTATAAAAGTTTGAGTACATTAACCAATTCTGATTCTAGAGGGGACCTTGTTCATGACGCTATAAAAACCAAAAATATTAACAACAAATTGAGGCAAATGCAAACCAGGATCTCAAATCTAGAAGGGAATCCTAATCTTTTATTACAGAGAATATTAAATCTAAGTATTTGAAGGAAAAAATATGAAAATTGAAGGAGAAGAGTTATTTCAAAGAAAAAATTTCGTTGGTTTCTCAGGGAGAGTACTTGTTAAATAGGGAAATAGACGTTGTCAAAGCAAAGTACCCTAATGTTACCATATCCATTTAATTCTACCAATTTTTTGAAAAGAAGTCGTTTCTCTTAATAAAATAGAAACTTGTATGTAGAAAGTCCAGTGATTCATAGTTTCCAAATGCTCAGAAAGAAGCTTGGAGAATACATTATGTAGAAACGTATACCTCTCTGCTACCTCACAAATATAATAAATCCTCCTAGGGAAATATCCCATGTGTAAATGTGGACACCAAGTAGGGGGAATGACATATTGTGATGGTTGGAAAATGTGTGTCCTTCTAAGCTATCCAACTTCCAGTGTACTGGGCATTGTTATGTTATGTAACATGGAACAATTTTAATGATTGCACAAAAAGGTACAATCACAACAAAACTTTATCATCTCCACCTTTCTACATTCAAGTCCACCACAATCCTAGTAGTTAGAGTAATCACTTGAAACCAATCTTTGGGAATTTGGAAGATGTAGCCTCATCCTCATTTAATCCTTCCCCAATTTATTTCCCATATGCATACCATGCTACATTATGAGATGTAGTCCACAATGCACAAATTACACACAAACGGATAAACACAAGTAATGTCTAAAATCTATAATAATCCAAGCATTTTACCAATGTTCAGTGAAGGGATATGATGCCCTGAAATATAGTTCATAGCCATAGTTCAATCAACAGATAGAACAACTACCATTGCTAGCCAGTTCAAGCAACATACATGACAACTACCATAGCCAATGTTTTTGTAATCCTTTGATAGAGCTCAAGCTTTTCAAAGCTTTTATGTGCCTTAAATTGTGTGCAATGCCTCTTGTGTTATCCACATGTCAAGGATATTGTAGTTGATAAATCCTCCTCTCTCACCATATTCTTATACTTAAGAATCCCATTAGGGTTATCCACTCTACAATTTTCCTTATGATTTGTAGGAACTTCTTCACCAAGTGGAACCAAATTACTACAATTTGTTTCTAGAAACCATACAATACGGTTCATGAGATGCATACCTTTCACAAGAGAAATTGAACCACACATAGTGGGATGAGTACTAACCAGGTATTTACCAAGACATGATTCAAAATCCTTAATGTTAGCTTCCATTATTTCAAAATATCCTTAGGAGCTTTGCCAACAATTCCATTGTCCTTCATCAAAGAACCTCCTCCATCCATCATTTTAATCTATTTATTTTTTTTGTCTATATGAGGCCTGTGATTCAATAGCTTAAGCCTCTATTAGGTGTCTAATTAACATGTGAAAAAAAACACATCTCAATGGTAATATTTGATATTCAATTTTTTGTGACTAAAATTGGCTTCCTTATTCAATATCTAAGTCTACTAAGAGACCTTTCCTGTGATTCAATTGAACCAAAATATTTACCAATATCCTATTTGATTTTATCACAGGTCTTCTTCAAATGAAACAAAAAACCAATAGTGTTTCCCACTATTTACAAAAAAAATATCTATCCTGGTTCTAAGGGGAGACCAAGCATTATAAATCCTCCTCCCTCGCCATATTCTTAGACTTAATACTCCCATTAATACAATATTTTTAGACTTATTACTCCCATTAAAGATTTCACCACTTCATATAATACCTTTTTCCACAGGTTGCTCAAAATATATAGTTTGGATTTCAAATCCACTAGGTTATTTGCTCCAAGATATTCAAACTATAAATATATAAGCTACAAAAATAGACCTACACTGTTTCTTTGTGATATCGTAGCTGGTCATTAAATGGTTTTGAAGTGTTTCACCTCTCACATGCTAATATTGACTTCAAACTCCATGTAATGAATGTAATTTTTCTGTTCTTCCCATGAAGAGGGAAGAGGTGGAGTTACCATTATGCTCTGCATAGGTTGCTCAAAATATATAGTTTGAATTTCAAATCCACTAGGTTATTTTCTCCAAGATGTTCAAACTATAAATATATCAACTACAAAAAGAGACCTAGACTGTTTCTTTGTGATATCATAACTTGCTGGTCATTAAATGTTTTTGAAGTGATGCACCTCTCAAATTCTAATATTGACTTCAAACTCCATATAATGAATGTAATTTTTATGTTCTTCCCATGAAGAGGGAATATGCGTAGTTAACATTATGCTCTCTCCTAGCATTCCTGACTCGGTCTTTAATTAGAGGGTAAATCTTACTGAAAGATTGGTGTGGATTATACTAAATTTGGTTATCTATGTTTTGAGGATAGCTAATGTTTTTTCCTTCAATAATGCAATTGAATGAGTCAATTTCTGGTGGTGGATAGGAAAAGAGATACATGATGCCAATTTAGTGTCCTCTATGCAAAGAAGCAACTGAATCAGTTCAACATATGTCAGTAAGTTTTCATTTTACAAAAGATGTATGGGATGCTGCACTTAATCTAACCAATGGACTTGGTAGATGGGATGGATATTACTTAGGAACACTTCTCACGAGATGGTGGTCAAATAGAAATGTATAGGAGTTTGAAGGGCTCCCTTTCCTAGTTTGTTCTAAGGGCTCCATTTCCTGATCTATTTTTACTACTGCCATGTCAACAAAATCGTTGTCATGTCCAATAAAACATGCAGACTGAAAATTATGTTTATAGTATCCTGACAATCGATATTGTCTCCATTATCTGGGGGTGCTTCTAACCATCTTGCACACACTATGCACAGTGAAAAACACTATTTTTAAAGGGATGTTCCCTTGCTAGATGATAACATATCACTAACTTTTGTAAGAAACATGAAATTTTCATTTTACCATATTATTTTCTATCAAATACTCAAATTTTGTGTATCCTGAGAGGACAAACTTCAAATAGTAATCAATCATTGTATACAAAATTATTTAGAATTAAAATTCATGATGTGAATCAAACAAAGGAAGGTATCATAATTTTTTAGAAGGGGAAAAGTTCTTCAAGAAACATGCTCCCATAGAGAAGCCTTCCCTTTAAAACTATGCGATATATATGACACAAACCACAACTTAACGCTCCCATTGGCGATAAATTTTAATTTTGTTTGTGAATTTGACCTAATGCATTACATAATAGTTTACCTAGATGACAGTTGCTTTGTTTCCAACTACAGTTATAATATGTGGCACACAAAAACCAATTCAGTCCTCAAAAGAAAATGCAAAAAGGGATAGTAACATCGAGAAAAGGAATAAAATGTTACTTTGAAGGCTCCTTAAAAGGGGAACTCCATCAAAGACATCACAAATCCAAATAATATCTTGCTCTAGTAAACCTAGATTGCTAATTATGAAATCTAAACAATAGGGAATCAAAATCATTATGCAACTTGCAATCTGAAAACCTTTGTGAGGAAACAAATGGAAAAATTATACAGATTTGAAATTGAAAAGGATAAGAAACCTGTAAAGCTAACTCATAATCAGATTCATTTTTAACATTCATTAGAAAATATGACTTGTAGAAATGGTTTTATTTTATCCACCTTGAATTGATGTTATTTGACTAGAACATAAAAATATTACCCCATCCATATGAGTTACAAGAAGAAAGTTCAGATTGAACATAAAAAAAATTGATGGAATGTGCTCCTTATCTTACTGGAGAGCGTAGGAGTTTAAATGTACCAACCACAAGATATTTATCAAAGAATCTTCCATATATGAAAAAAATGAACTAGCTAATCCAACTACCGCACTACAATGTGTACTGCATAAATATATCCTTCTGCAATGACAGTTGTTGGATTATCAGTGGCCTTATGTCATTTCATGCTTGTTGTATTGATTAATGCCTTTGTTCTTATAGTTTCCTATAATACAAATTCAAAATTGTTATAAAATGTGTCAATTAAGTAAATTTAAAAAAAGTAACAAGAGGAAATGAAAAAAATTATGTACCTGGTATGCTATCTTCTTCTCCTTCTATTTCCATCTCCAAAAAAATTTCTACATTGTCCACACTATATTGATTATTGCTTTGTTTCCCATAGTCATCATTTTCTATTTTACAATCTCCATCAGTAGTCAATGTAGTATAAAAATTTCCAATTTTGAAAGCTAAACAACATAAAATCAAAATACAAACAACAAAGGAAGTTGATGGATCTTGGGTTTGACAATTGAATAGATAAGAAAATAACAAGAGAAACAACCAAGCAAAGTATGTACCTAGTAGGATATCTTCTTCTCCTTCTATTTCCATCTCCAAACTTTTTTAAACATTGTCCACACTATGTTGATTGATTCTTTGTTTCCCACAGTCATCATTTTCTATTTTACAATATCCATCAGTAGTCAATGTAGTGAAAATCTTGCTAATTAAGAAATCTAAACAACATAAAATCAAAATATAAACAACAAAGGAAGTGTATTACCTGAATTTTCTAATAAGTTGATGGATCTTGGGTTTGCCAGCTAAAAATATTTGTGAATATTCCACATGGTCGTCCTCTATGACTCTGTTTGTACAATGAATGCAATTCTTCTTCTATACATAGAACAAGCCTTGATCAAATTGGTCCCCGCATAAAGATAAATAATCACTTTTGCATCACTACATTGTTGGTTCTTTTCCAATAAATCCACCCAGAAATCAAAATCTCTCTCACTTTCATCAATTGTGTCTTCAAAAGTGTGAGTATGTTTTGAAGCCTCAAATTCATTTAAGTATGAAGTATAGAAATGTATAGTCAAAAAATTATCATGACTATAATAACTATTTTGTTTTTGATATTGATAAAATGCCATTAGTCATGTTGTAGTTGAACCTAGAGTTCTTTACAGCAATTTCAAAGCTTGGTGCACATCATTAAATGACCAAATTTCTCCCAAGAGAATTATAGTAAAGTCTTCCAACTCATTATTTTCGATAAAAAATCGAAACAATTGAGATAATAACCCTTGTGGAATGGTTCTTTTTCAAAGCCAATGTATCCAAAACAACAAGGTCATTCCATAGTGTTGGCTGCAACTGATGAGGAAAAGAGTGCAAAAGTGTTGACAAAATACCAGGGTCCCCAAAAAGGAAACTGATTTCAAAATTGTTGTCAACTTGGTGAATGTTGTTGATCCATTTATTATTCTATCAAGGACTCCACATGCTTGTTGAGAAAGGGACTCTATTTTTGTATTTCATGTTCCTTTTACATAAGTAGACCCTGCAACATTTTGCATAAGTTGGAAAATATGATATCATCAATTTCATAATGCTCGAGAATATTGAATGTGGTAAGAGTCTTATCATTCAATTTCTCATCGTGACTTTGACAATATTCAACCATTGCATCTAAGACTGTTCTATTGGTTTTCAATTTAGAACAATAATCTTTTAATTTTATGGAATTGGTTGGATGGTTCACTGGAATTGAAAACCAAACGGTTCCATCCAACAACTTATCTTCTATATAAGCAATCTCTTCATTGGTTAGTCCTTGAAGGGGGCAGAAAGAAGGAGCTGTCAAACTGCATCTTTTTGTCGAACCACTCCCTGATCTCCAGCTTTGTTAGATGCCACAGCATGTCCTCTCCTTCTTGCACTAAGGTCCCGGCAATGGAACCATTTGTTTTCACAGATCTGTTGACAAGGGTTCACTTCACGTAGTGTCAACAAATATCAACACAAACACCCATAGATACCGGCCCAGAAAGGGTTGATCCTTTCCAACAACACTCGCAAAGTGAGTGAGGTCTCACCTGGGGCACCTAAGGGGGCTACAGGAACCAAGATTCTACAGGTATAAGAGGACATGCATCATTAACAGTTAATCACAACATAAATTAGAAATCAACATAGTTAGCATTTGTATCATAACACCAATCGCATACAAAGACATACTAATCAAATCTACGCAGTAACATACTATGGAAACCTACTTAACAAATATTTGATACATATAATAACTGCGAAATAATAGATCTATCCATACTGCAACACAACATATCTATCATACTGCAACACAACACATCATACTGTGATAAAACACATGAGAGACATAATCATGAACAAAACATTCCTTCTCATTATACATCAATCTATCTTACAAATCATAGAGCTGACAAGGATACAGATCCGCAAAACCCATCTCAACACCTTAGATCAAATTCAATACAAGGATGTTAGTCAATGTGAAATATAGATCGATCAAAGCTCCAAAGATGAAAAGTTTTCCAAAGGCTTACAATGTGACTTCTATTTATAAGATCAGTGGTCGTTACAAAATCGTTCCACTTGGCAAAGTGGACATATCTTAACCACTAAGTCTAACTAACTCCTAACTTTGCTTTAACCGATTTTCTCGGCTCCTCGATCACTCTTTACCCTTGTCAATGTCCACTTGTCGTCATTTGTACCAAAACTTCTATGAACTAACCATGTGCCAACACATTACCGCCACCCCGAGCACTCACATAAACAAAAAAACCAAAAATAATACAAGGTGTGCATGTATTCAGGTGCTATGTAGCCCAAATATCCAAAATCACCATTGAGGATTTAAGTGTTGACATGAGTATCTACTGGATTCATCAACCTTGCAAATCAAAAATCTCTTATTGTAGGCTCATATTATTCATCAAGAAGAATATAGATTGAACTTATATTACAACGTATGATACTTGGGTTGCAACTATGATGCAACCATGCCATTCCTTTGGCTCCACCATTCCAATTTTGACCCTTTTAGTCCACTCCAAATTTTCTTTGGATTCTCCTTGTTGTGAAGGAAGTCCCACAATCTTCCATTAGCCATGTGTTTGTACACTAAAAGATTCTCTTTTCCAGCAATGCAGTAACCCAAAAGAGGAAAATTATTTTAGCGCCTTAGATGAGCTAACGTATTCATTTCAGCCTTAAACTTCTTTTCAAATAAAAATACTCAGAGAAATCTTTTTTTTGGGCATGTAATATCGCCTCTGTCAGAAAGCTTCGAATCGACTTGATTTAACATAACTTTGAAAATAATAACAGTTAAAACAAATAAGAAATATGGCATAATCGTATGCAACGCCATCATGCATACCTCTTTCTTCTCCATCTGAATAACTCAGGAAAGCAGAGGATTCGAATTTGGGTTGACGATGGTAGAATGAGAAAAAGAAAAAGGGATTAAACCGAACCCAAACCTGAACCAGAACCAGAAGCCCCATCAGAACATACAGAAGATCTCAACTGAGGTAAGAGGTCAACTAGTAAATGTCGCAGTAGTGACTAGAGGAGGAGTTGTGACATGATAAGATAGGCTACTACCAAATATCCGGCTTGTGACCCAAAAACAAGTACAATTTGATGTTGAAGCAGAGAAAGCAAACTTTTGGGAAGCACGAGATGCACTGATAAATAATAATTCTAAATTGACACCTATAGTCCACAAAGAACCTGTCTATGAGATGCCGCCAATTTTTGACCCGACAATGTCGCAAAAGTCACCGAGAAAGGTCAGCACTTTGAAATTTTTTCTAGAAATTTGTTTGACGTTAGAAAATGATCAGGAAGCACTAATAGATATAGCTAGCTTCTTGTATCGACAGGGAGAGGGGCGATGGGATCGTACAGTCAACTGTCTGCACAAGAAGAAAACAGGAAGGGATATGAGGATGAATTCCCAGATCGACGCATATGATATGAATTCCATGATTCTAGATCTAGGATCCGATGCGAATATCCTAACCAAGCAAACATGGGAAGCGATGGGGAAGCCATAGTTGGTATGGTCCCCTATGTAGCTCCATTTAGAAAACCATATCAAGGTTACACCAATCTGTTGGTTGCCTCATCTACCAGTCGAGGTAGAAGGATTGAAGACATATGCATATTTTGACGTCATAGAGATAATTGATCACACCAGTCCATATCCTACGTTGTTGGGAATAGACTAGGAAATGGAAAATCATCCAATTATCAATTCAAGAAAATAACGATGTCTTTTGAGAATTGCGACATGAGGTTCATTGCTCCACTTGATCCACTTGAAGGACATAGATATGTTGAACCAATGAGAGACGAGCTCAGGGGAGGATTGGACAACATCTATAATGTATTAGAATATTACATCAATCCCACCACCGATGGAGAATTGGGGTGGCAAAGTATTAGTTCGGAGTCATCGGAATCCGACAAGGCTCTAGAGAATTGGAAAAATAGATTGCATTAGGTATCAGTCAGGAAGTGTGCATAGATCACTCAATCACTGAGACGGGTCATGAAGAAATTATGTGATCTGCCGAAATACGAAGGACTACATAACCTGGAAGCCTTCATCTATGAGTTTGAAGACAAAGTATTGGAACCACAATGCCTGCTAGAATTAGATGAAGCATTGAAGGCCACTCCGACGAGGTGGTGGGATGCACAGAAGCTGTCAATAACAAAATGGAAACAATGTCGACAATTAATGGAAGTAAGATTTGGGGAAAATAATTGCTACCAAGGAAAGAAGTATGATGGAAGGATTGATCCAAGGGATCATTTGGGAAAATTTCAGACTACATGGGGAGTGAGGCCAAAGCAAGAATGGGTTCATGCATTCATCCACACATTAGACGAAGTGCCGCGGATCTGGTACGTCTCATTAGAGCTACTGAGACGAGGAACAAATATGTGGGAGGATCTAACCACTAGTTTCAGTCATACATTCAGTTTTGCTGATGAGAATCCTCTAACTGATAGCGCGCTGCAGGTAGTCCGTGAAAAGATATTTGAGACAGTTCCGACCGAAAGACCAATGGGACCACAATGGACTACGACTCCAAAGATGATGATGGAATATTAAAATGTTCCAGGAGGACCTGATGGCAACGAAGATACTAGAGCTATCTATGTCCCAGAGTCAGAAGGAAGCTGCGACGTTGAAGCACCAGGTATGGCATTAGACAGATTCAAGCAACCATTAAAAATTAAGAAATTAAATATTGGGTCATTGGAGAATCCAAAGTTTTCCATTATTGGAGACTATTGGGATGACACAACAATCAGGAAGGTCAAGGACTTATTACATGAATTTCAATATTTGTTCCCGAAGAAGTTTTCTGAGATGAAGGGAATTTCTGGGGACTTGGGCGAGATGAATATCCCCCTTAAACCCAACGCTAAGCCAGTGAAGCAACGACCATATAGATTGAATCTCAGATACAAATAGTGATGAAGGTTGAGATAGAGTAGATGTTGGACGCAGGGATCATTGATCCTGTCGAGGATTTCAAAATGGATCAGCCTGATGGTCGTCGAGGACAAGAAGACCGACGAAGTTTGGATTTGCGTTGACTTAAGGAAGTTGAATGATGCATGCCTTCATGATCCATTCCCCACACACTTTACCGATGAAGTACTTGAACTTTTCGGAGGATAGGAAGTATATTCATTCACATATGGGTTCTCAGGATATCACCAGATCAAGATTGCAAAAGAAGATCGACACAAAACCACCTTTGTAATAGAGTGGGGATGCTATCAGTACACAGTAATTCCATTTGGTCTCAAGAATGCCCCTGCAATTTTCTCAAGGTTAGTTATCGCTGCTTTCAAATATTTTATTCACAAGTTCTTGGCGGTGTATATGGATGATTGGACTGTGTATGGATTGGTTAAATACCATGTTGAGAGCCTTAGGATGATGCTTGAAAGATGTCGACATCATCAGATCTCTTTGAATTTAAAGAATTGTATATTTTGTGCACCATTTGGTATATTGTTGGGACATATTGTCTGCAAGGAAGGTATGTTGGTTGACCCAGCCAAGATTGCGATCATTGTCGACTTACCAACACCTATGACAATAAAGCAGCTGAGGGCCACGTTGGGCCATACAGGAAACTATAGAAATTTCATAAAGGGGTATGCAACGATTACTGCGCCCATGGAGAAGCTATTAAAGAAAGATGCGAAGTTTGAATGGAAAGATGGGTTTCATAAGAGCCTCGACATATGGAAGGAAAAGATGGTTGCAACACCAATGTTAGCCTTCCCCGACTAGAAGAAAGAATTCCATGTCCATGTAGATGCTTCATCAGTCGCGCTGGGGTTGATATTAGCCCATCCTGGAGAAGGGTCGAGCGACCATCCTATCGCGTTTGCTAGCCGAAAGTTGTCGACCGCAGAGAAAAATTATGCAACGACATAAAGAGAAGGCCTGGCGATGGTATATGTATTGCAAAAGTTCTAACACTATATGCTAGGAGTGTTAGGATATTCCTATACTCCATCCTAGTCCTACTAGCTTTTCAGTCATTTTCATTTTCAGTCTTTTAGGGTTTGCATGCACTTTTAGGGTTTGCATGCATTCTAGGGTTTGCATGCATTTCCAGTCATCAATCCCAGCACCTATCCCTCAGTTAGATAGCCCCCGAAGCTTCTTCCTGATTAGTTTAAGCCCTCCTAGTGCCTAAGGCGCCCTCCTTTCACCTACTGCATGAGAGAGGCGCACTTATTCACCTACCAGTCCAGTTATGTTCAGTTAACAAGAGTTCTATCCCTGATTTTAGGCTTGACTCACTCTTTACTGACCTTATCACTCCGATGGACCTCCAGTGTGACTAGATAACCTGTTCTGACTCCAGTTAGCTCCATAAGCGCCCTCCACTGAGCCTCCTTCACTACATCAGTGCTTCCATGTGCCAGTTACACCTACCACATTCAGTTAGACTCAGTTTGACTGCTGGTTGACTATTACTTGTGCATTGATGACTTCACTGATGATGAGTTGGACTCCTAGTTATGACTTGATGACACTCCACTGATCATGGATCTGTCCATGCAGGCTAATTCGAATCACACCTAGTGTATTCGAATCCTAAGCATTGTATATTTACCTGTTTACTATTCATATTAATGTAACATGTGTAATTATTCTGCCTCTATCTGAGCTCCTTTGGATCTGTGTTCTTCTGCTCTATTCTTCTTCTGTCATTCCTAAATTCTTTCATTGTGAGGTTTACATCATCTCTTTGGATCTACTGTGAGCATCTTCACATGGTATCAGAGCCACTTGAGAGTATATTCTACCTCCATTCTTGAGAGTTTTTTGCAGGTATTTCGAAGTTCCAGCAATTGCAGTAACAGTATCAGCAGTTTACTTTTGCACTCGTTCCAACAGTCAAGATGAGCAATTCGAATACTCCTTCTTCTCCTATAATTCTCACTCCCTTCAATTACTTTGAATGGAAGGGTAAGATGATTGTACACTTGCAATCGAGAGGGTTTTCTAGAATAGTTGAGGAAAAATATGCCATACCACATATAGTTGTAGAGAGAACCAAGCATCTAAATAAAATGGATGAAGCCTTTGGATGCATATGCCTTCATATGTCTGAAGATCTATTGTTTCATGTTGAAGGATTGAAGTCTTCAAATGAGTTATGGACAAAATTGAAGAGTCTTTTTGGAAAACAAGATGAACTAAGAGGCTACATTCTCGAAAATGAATTGGTTTCCCTACAACCTAACAATTTTGAAAGCATTCAAGAATTCTTCTCCAAATTTCAGAATTTGGTTTTACAATGCAAGCATTGTGGCATCACTAAAAGTGATGAGCAATTGGTACTCTCTGTATTGAGAAAAATTGGATCTCAATTTTCTGTCTTTGTATCTACTTTCCATTATGTTCGAATGTCAATCCCTGGATGGAAGTTTCCCACCTTAAAAGGCTTTGCTGAAGCTCTCATTCAAGAAGAGAACAAACTGATTCAAATGGGTGCCATCAAGGCCTCCAAAGATCTAGCTCTTCCAGCTGGAGAAGCAAGTGGAGCGAATGCAAAGGGGAGGCAAAAAGACAAGGACAAGAAGCCATCCAAATCCAGAAGTGACAAACACAAGAGACCTAATTTCTCCTACTGCAAGAGAGGAAACCATCATGAGAAAGCTTGGATGCACAAGAAAATAGATCTACTTACCAAGCTTCTTGAACAAAACAAAATTGTTGTTCCAAAAGAAGCAAAGATGTCTGATTCTAGAAGTGGATCTGATGATTGCCATGCATTGATGGTTGGTTTTTCAAAATCAAAAGCCCTCCTCATAGATTTTGGAGCCTCCAACCACATGGTTTCCTTTGAAGAATCTTTCTCCTCTTTAGATCTCAAAGATGGGCCTACTATTCACATGGGAGACAACTCTCATATTTCTGCCAAAGGATTGGGTATGGTACATATGCAACATGGTAAGTTCAAAAATGTTTTGTTTGTTCCTTCTCTAACAGCTAATTTGTCATCAGTATATCAGATGACTCATACAGGATCACCAAAGCAAGTAACTTTGAGTCCAAACACAGTAGAGATTACAGAGATCTCCACTGGAAAGATTGTAGCGAATGGGGTCGCTAATAATGCCTCTAAGGCATATGAGTTCTCTCACTTCATGCCCTTCTCTCCAACTATTCCTTCAGATTCTGATCAAGATCAGAGTGACTCCTCTTCTGATGAAGAAGAAGATCAAGATCTTGATGTTGAGATCATAGTTCAAGAAGATTCAGATCCAAAACCAACACCTATTCTCAGTCCAGATTCAATGTCAATATGGGCTCACATAGTCCTTGCTACTACTGAGAACACAGTTGAGGATCCATCTGTTCATCGAACTACCAGACTTCAGCATCATGCCAACCTTGCATTATGCCATCCACCTCTCCATGAGAGATGCAACATGATGATGGGGTTATCTCTTCCATCACATGGGAAGACCCCTCATGTTCCATTCGCTCCAGTTGCAGAAAGAATTCCTAAGAGACTTGCTTCGTCCAATCCATCCTCTACACAGTGGAAGGCACATCAGAAGACTAGATCCACATCTAGCACCTGTTTTGGCATCCTACAGAGGATCAACTTGTCAAGTTTTTTGTAGAAGTTTTCACTGATGAAAGCTTCCTTCTTTTTTGCTTAGTATGATGGTTCTTTGAGTTATTTACTTTTCTTTTGAGGGGGGGTATTTTTCCCATGAGGTTTTCCCCATTTCCTCAGTTTATGGACAATTCTTTATTTTTCTATCTTACTTGATTGTATGGGTGACCTTTGGTCCTATTTACCAGGGCCCGGGATGGATTAAGGGGGGGTGTTAGGATATTCCTATACTCCATCCTAGTCCTACTAGCTTTTCAGTCATTTTCATTTTCAGTCTTTTAGGGTTTGCATGCACTTTTAGGGTTTGCATGCATTCTAGGGTTTGCATTCATTTTGCATGCATTTCCAGTCATCAATCCCAACACCTAGCCCCCAGTTAGCTAGCCCCCGGAGCTTCTTCCTGATCAGTTTCAGCCCTCCTAGTGCCTAGTGCGCCCTTCTTTCACCTACTGCATGAGAGAGGCGCACTTATTCACCTACCAGTCCAGTTATGTTCAGTTAACAAGAGTTCTCTCCCTGATTTTAGGCTTGACTCACTCTTTACTGACCTTATCACTCTGATGGACCTCCAGTGTGACTAGATAACCTATTCTGACTCCAGTTAGCTCCATGAGCGCCCTCCACTGAGCCTCCTTCACTACATCAGTGCTTCCATGTGCCAGTTACACCTACCACATTCAGTTAGACTCAATTTGACTGCTGGTTGACTATTACTTGTGCATTGATGACTTCACTGATGATGAGTTGGACTCCTAGTTATGACTTAATGACACTCCACTGATCATGGATCTGTCCATGCAGGCTAAATCGAATCACACCTAGTGTATTTGAATCCTGAGCATTGTATATTTACCTGTTTACTATTCAGATTAATGTAACATGTGTAATTATTCTGCCTCTATCTGAGCTCCTTTGGATATGTGTTCTTCTGCTTTATTCTTCTTCTGTCATTCCTAAATTCTTTCATTGTGAGGTTTACATCATCTCTTTGGATCTACTATGAGCATCTTCACAAGGAGGACACTTCAAGATGTTTACTGACCACTCATCACTGAAGTACCTGGTCAACAAGCCTGTGATGGGGGGGAATATCTGTCTGTGGTTGTTGCCGTTTCAGGAATTTGAATTTGAATTTGAAATAATCGTGAAGCTTGGACGATTGAACGCAGGACTGGACCATCTATCGAGGATCGAATCAGGCAAGGAACCAAGTAGCATCGATGAAGGTCTTTCCGATGCACAGTTATTTGGAATTGGAATGGTCAATAACCATTATGAATAGATTGTTCAATTTTTTGCCATAGGAAGAGCACCTGAAGGGTTCACCACTAATCAGAAGAAGCATTTAGTCATCAAAGCTTCTGATTTCCAATTGATTGAAAGACACTTATACAAGATGGGTCCAGATTAAATTCTTCGTCAATGTGTCCTTCCACATGAGTAGGAAAGAGTGTTAGCTGAGGCTCATAGTGGGATCGCAGGAGGGAATTATGGAGAGCGTTCAACCGCCAGAAAGATACTTAGAGCTGGCTTATGGTGGCCAACGCTTTATGGTGACGCAACAGATTACTCCAAGAGTTGTGACGTATGTCATAGGACAGGGAAACCATCACAATGGGATGATATGCCATTGGTGCCCCAATTGAAATTACAACCCTTCGACAAATGGGCAGTAGACTTTGTGGGACCCATTAACCTACCAGGAAAGAGGACGAGTGCGAGGTACATAATTACTGTGACAGGGTACCTAACAAGATGGGACCAAGCAACACCGGTGAAAGATTGCAGAGCTGTGACAACAACAAGATTTCTTTTCGACAATGTGGTCACCAGGTTTGGGTGTCCAAAGATCTTGATGAGTGACCAAGGTACGCATTTTTTCAATTAGACCATCAAAGCAATAACTAAGGAGTTTTATATTCAACATAGAAGAAGTACTCCATACCACCCATAGGCGAATGGAGCAGTTGAAGCGTTGAACAAAATTATGGAGAATGCACTCACTAAGGTGTGCAATACAAACCGCGACGACTGGGACTTGAAGATTCCTACGGTATTATGGGCCTATAGAAAAACATGCAAAATATTGACATGCCAGACCCCCTTCAAGCTAGTATATGGACATGTTAAATTTTGAGCATTAATTCACAATACTCTAGGATCTTCACTGAGAGAATAACATATACAGTATATCAATGCATAACAATCACAATAAGCAGGACAAACATCACAAGAATCAAAAGCATGAGAGACAAGAGACACAGAGTTTCTGTGGGGAAAACCCTAAGGTGAAAAACCCCACAACTTCCTCAGAGATAGAGAGAGCAATGGCTCAACCAAAGTACAACCAAAATACACTGAGATAGTCTCCTAGTAGCAGATGATCCTCCTCCTCACTAGTGCGCCACTTTCTGAGTGAGAAAAGTGTGACTTTCTGAATGATCAAAATAGAGATCTCCCGATCTCTATGTATACTAACCTGTTTTCCCAGTGACCTTATGGGGCCGACTTGTCTATCTAGATACATCCACAATATAATATATATTTCAGGTCCGACCCCACACATGGTGGTATAATAACCCATCGGCAAGTACACACACTTGCGACACTTGTCAATCCACATGACAACACTTCCTTACAGAGGAATAACACATCTCTAATAAGGGTACAATAAATATATATGAAATACATAGATGAAATACATTCCGAAGTTACATATACATCAACAGGACAATAAGCAGTAATTCCTATGGAGTACATTGTCCCTAGTCTGCGCATAGCAGCAACGACAAGCATTAGCGACGATGGAGCTATTGAAGAAATATTGGCGCAGTTATGACAACTAGAAGAAGATCTCTTCATTGTGGGGTTTCAACAGAAAGTAGAAAAATATCGACAGAAGGCATGGCATAATCGCCATGTAAAGATGAAGCACTTTTAGCGTGGAGACATGGTACTCCTATACGATAGCAAGCTCACAAAATACCCAGGTAAACTCCAAATGCATTGTCTTGGTCCATATGTCATACATTTCATTACTAATGAGGGCGTATTTCAATTGAAAAATCTAGATGGAACACTTTCGACGAGCTTAGTGAATGGGAGACAGTTAAATCCCTATCGGGATAGCCCGATGCACCTCCACTAAGGAAGATAGGAGGTAAAAAAAGAGAAAAATAACAATGAAGCAAGTACACCGCGTAGTTCAGGAGTCTGTCGACAGAACCGCGACAAGCTTGGGGTTCATATATATGTCGATAAAATGACAACGAGATTTTGGCCCTGTCTATGTCCAAACCGGCGAGCATGATGACCATCAACTGGTCATATCGGGTAATAATTGAAGCAATTAAGATGCGGTAGATGACGACGGAAGTGGACAGAGTTGCATTTAATACCGCATTATTGCGCCATATTGGATAAATCGACAGTAATTATTGTTCAAATCGATTTGACGGGTGAAGAGCGGGAAGCCAGAGTTATAAAGGAACACGCAGGTAAACATTCTGACCCATTGCACATTGTGAGAGTGTTGAAGAAGTCAGAGAGTGAATTTAAGAGGATTGAAGTTGAAGAGTTGTGATGGCTCATGTAGTATCCAACACCAGTACGCAAGAGCCACCCACTGTGAAGGCACCCATTGTCAAGGAGTAAGCAAAGATTGCATCTTCACCAGCCCGAATATTTCAAAAGAAGAGAGGATCCAACCGGCCGGCAGATACAGAGAGAAGGAAAAAAACCACCCGCAGCACGACGCGGGATGCAGCTACAGGAGGGGAAGCGGGAACTTCTGGGGCTGTAGGAGAAGAGGCGGCAACGGCTAGAGGAAGGTCCAAGAAGCAGCAAGGTCCAACTGTGGTGGACATTCCAGGATATGTGCCATTGAGGAGGGAAGGGGCTCCGCCAATAAGACTCAGAAAGAACACCAAGTATACAATATTGGAACTAGCGACACCGAGGATCCCAAGTTTTAAGTAAACAAAGATACTTATACATTTTGGGGCTGAAAGGATGACAAGAGCATTGGAGACTAGGTTCCAATTCGTGATGTGATTTTCTAAGATCTTTCCTACAAGAAATGAATGTTTGAGTCTAATCCAACAACAAATTGTCAAATTTCAATTTCAACCACAATGATTACAAGCTCTCATGGTGCTCATTGTGGTGGGAACATCACCAATTTTCCAATACTTGGAAATTCCACGGCCATTGCAATTGCAATTGCAAGCCTCCAGCAGAGAAGACACGGAAAGAGGAAAATAAAGGCAGTGGGTACAACCATTCCTGAGGAGCACGCCACAGCTAGCTAACTCGAACTCGAGGCTTGCTCAGCATTTGAGATTAAATTTAAGTGTTAAACCATATAATCGTAGTAATAGCAGTAGCCGATTTGGAAGCACAGAGGAACCATAGCACAAGAGATGCCATAACAATTCTATTTCTCTTTTTCTCAAGAAGCAGAATGTGCTTCCTTCTTCTGAAGAAAAAAAGGTAAATATTACTAATTTTTTTCTATCTTTGTTCATTTTCTATTTTTGGGCTTCTCGAGATTTAGAATCTTAGAATTTTGAGGGCCGATAATCATTTTTTGTCAATTGGTAAACTTGACTTGATACCAAAGGATTTTGGTAAGTGTTTAGTAATGCAGTGGTAGTAGCAAGGCCAGTCGTGTATGGGGTGGGAAAGACAAGTTATTTGGCCTGAAATACTAGAGGGAAATGAAACAGAGACGACCTATTAGCCAAGGTAAGGCTAGACTTATTATTTACACTACTTTGTATTGAGGCCTCTACATCAGCCTATTGTGGGCGATCATTATCCACTCAATGTTTTTCATTATTGTAATGAATGGATTTTCCACCGACTCCGACAGTTCATACACTAACATTTCTAAAGTGGATAATGCTCACCCTCGTTTGTCATTATTGTAGGTTCATGTTTTGTGTTTTTCTTTTCATTTCGGATCGATTAATTCACTGCAAGATTCATAAATCCTTTTCATTTTTTCAAAATTTCATTAATGTTAGGCTTTGTTATGTTGTGTACACATTTACTCCTCTAGTTTGACCTTGAAGGAAATACCATAAAAAAGAAACCCATGCCGAAAGTATATATTGATTGCAGATGTGATTCAACTGATAGCAAATGCACTAGTCACTAAAATATGGTTTTTTCGTTGATCTAAGAAGCCCTCTCCATGTACATTTGATTTTGAATTTCACATGTTTTTGGGAATTGTGAAAACCTTGAGAAATGTGATTATATAAACAAATTGGGTTTCTTACAATTATTCAATTGAAACTCTAGAATTCTGCATGGATGTTTTACTTTGGGGTTTTAGCTTATGAAAAAATCATTTTTTTAAAAACAAAATATCTTCAATGAATGAAAATGTGAATAGACATTGAGAACTTGAGAGTAATGCTAACATATTCATCATTGTTAAGCATTGAGAATAAAAGAACATATTAGTTTTTGGAACAATTAAGCAAGCATGTATAGTAGTGACATTGCAACCATGCTGCTCTTGTTGTATTTGTAATCATCACTAAAGCCATGTTTTGATCATTTCTCAGCATTTATTGTAATACTAAGGAGTGGTTAACATAGCCTAAGCCATAACATTTTATGGGATAACAACGTACTTAGTTCTATCAAAATACATCACAACTATCATTTCTAATGTATCTTGTGATTTTTTTTCTCTCTTTTTTAAAGTGATTTATGTCTAAGAGAACAAATATCTTGGGAATTCTCTTTAGTGACAATTCTTTATCACTCTCTAGAACACTATGATTATCTCTCTCTAGTGCATATATGAATGGGATATTTCCAAATTTGGGTTTGGTTTTGTTTCTATTCAATTATTTTGCATCCACTTGTGAATCTTAACATGGTATCAAAGCAAGTGTGAACCTTTCCCTTTCAATTCTATCTTTAATTCAAAATATACTAGTTAGTGGCATCATTCAAGATCTTGTCAGTGTGGAACCAGGGTTTTCTAAGGTCATCTCTTTTTGGGTTTTTTCTTTAGGGTTTCTAGAGGTTTTAATTATATCTAATGCCAATGCCTCTCATCTAGGATTTCCTTAGACTTTCCTAAGGTGATTTCACTATTCTTACAAGCCAATTCTTCTTTCCTAGGGTTTTTACCCCTTCGTAAGTATAGAGGCTAAACATTAAGGCTTCATTCTTTCATATGTAGAATTCTTGGTGTTGTTGCTAACTCTAAAGGATTCAAAGTGGATGTTTCCCTTCTTGAATGGATCTAGTTATCCTACTTGGGTGAATTAAATAACCACCCTTCTTCAAACAAAAGGCTTATGGATGTCATTTGGAAAAACCCATTCTTGTTTCTAATGACGACAATCATGACCTCATATGTTTGAAAAAGGATGAAACTCTTGGCTTAATAATTATATATGTCAAGTAAAGTTTAATACATCATATAAAGTACAACAAATGTGTGAAAGAAATAGAGGACACCTTCAAGAGTCTCTTTGGAATCATGAATACCACTACTCAAGTCAACCGACTCAGAACCAAAATTTCAAATGTCATAACAGGTGACTTCGACATTGTTGAGGAGTATATTGAAGGTTTACAAACCTAGATTTTGATATCATAGCATCAAGAGAAAATGAAAAATCAATGAAATCTATAAGTAATGTTCTAAATAATTTATATCTTGCATTCAAGTCTTTTTCTATCATATTATATAGTATCATTTTATTTATCAAGGATGCTACAACTCCTTCCCTTAAGAATATTTTATCTCTGTCTAAATCAACATCAAGTTACATTGAGGAATGTAAATGAATTACCCCACTAAGGTCAAGCCCATCTAAATGCTATCTTGTCCCCTCATAAATCTAGGTTTCAATGGGTTCAAGGGAAACATGCTTAAAATCCCATAAAAAGAAAAGACTCATGTAGTGATACACAACAACTGGCATAAGGATGGGGCATCTTTTCAATTCTTTCCTTGATCATATTTATAAATTTAAAGAACTTATGATATCCACATCATGCATATAATTTTTTTTATGAAAACGTTGGTTCCTCTCATAATGCACTCTACATATTGGTCTCCCTCTTATTAGGAAGTGTATTATTTATTCTACAGCTACCAAACATATGACCAAAAATGAAAACCTTTTCTCTAATTATAAACAACAACACTATGAAAAGAAAGTGATTACTAGTGACAAGTCAACCCTACAATTTTTAGGTTGTGGCGATGTCATCACAAATACAATTAAGTTTGGTTATGTTCTTCATGTTCTAAGTGAAAAAAGGTGGAATTTTTGCTAGATCGATGGGTTCTAAAGGACATGAGTCATGGTTTTAAAGTGGTTGTCTTGGGGTATTTTTATGAATCCTATCATATGTACAAATTGGGGAAGACTATTTATTGAAGCGAACATGATTTGTTTCTATGGCAGCCTATGCCAATGAACCCAATGGGGAAAAATCATCAATATTCCTTTACCAAGGAAAAAGAATAAGCTTCTCGACCTCTTGAGTTAATTCATATGGCCCAATGGCCACTAATTCTCTTAGGGGAGTCAAGTATTTTCTCACCTTTAATAAGATTTTTTTTTAATTTCTTTGGGTTTACAACATTAAATCCAAATATGAGGTAAGTTTCAAGGAATTTAAAACTCTAGTGGAGAATGAAAGTAAAAGGAATATTAATTTTATCAAGACTAATTGAGGAATTGTATATCGACAAGGATTTCCAATAATTTCTCACTTCACATGGAACCCCTTAGTAGAGAATCATTCCTTATGATCCACAAAAAATGGAGTAGTTGAATAGAAGAATAGAGTTATCATGTATATGGGTCATTGCATGCTTAACTCCAAAATAATGAAGCTTTCATTCGAGGGGAGGCAATGGTTTGAGGAGCCCATATCATCAATCAAACCCCCACTCATGTAGTGAAAGGTGAAAATATATATGAGAAATGGTTTATAAACCAATTCTCTATTTTAAATTTTAGAATTTAGATTGTGCACAAGGGAACGTGCTCCTAATGAAAGGTAAAACATATTAGCATCTTCATAAGCTTGCTCCACTTTGGTTGGATATAGTGAAGCTTTTTAGGGATATCGCCTCTATGATCCCACCACTCACCAAGTGGCTAAATATAGAGAGGTTACCTTAGAGGAGGTTCTTACTCACATCCACCAAGATCTTTCTCATTACTTATTTCATAAGATCCTTCAAATGGCTCTCAGTGTGCTTTCCATGGATTATGTGTAACAATCCAACCTTATTTTGGATAATCTATCAATGACGTTAGTATAAGTATGATAAGCATATGGTATTAGTAAATGGTGTATATATATGTTTGTGTGTGTGTGTGTGTCGCTTTTCTTGTCTTTTGACGAAAAAATCCTTTGTTGGGGACACTACCTTTCCCAGGCGCACCTACCTATGAAAGAAGACTTTGCTTATGCCAAGTGTGGGTGCTTGTCCCTATGTCGGGTGCACCTACCTATGCAGGTAGAGCCAATCTGAGTTGGATCTCGAATTCATTCTAAAAATGTTAAGGATACCCCAAATTTCCTTATAAGAAGCACCTAATTTTATTTTGGGGAACCCCAAATTTCCTTATGAGAAACCATAAATTTCATTATGGAGAACTGCTAATTTTCTTATGAGAAACCCCAAATTTTGGGGAAACCTCAATTTACTTACCGAAAATTTCATGTTTCCTTATGAGAAACACCAAATGTCCCTATGAAAAATCATTTTCGGAAACCCCAAATTTTCTTATGAGAAACCCCAAATTTCCTTATCAGAAATCCCAAATTACCTTATGACAAACACCAAATTTGATTTTGGGAACCCTAAACTTCTTTATGAGAAGCGCTAAATTTCACTTTGGGGAACCCCACATTTCCTTATTTGAAACTACAAATTTGATATATATATATATATATATATATAAAGTATGCATTGTAATTCAATTTAAATTGGTTATTTATTGAGATTAATTAACTTTAGATTGGAATTAGATGCATAAATGACAAGTGGTTGCCTCCATGCAAAATTAAGAAATTGGTTAAAATTAGAAAATTAAGTAATAAAAAGGGGAAATACTAAGGGGAAGGGGTTGGTCTTGCTGATTTAGGGTTGTTTCTATGGATTCTTTTGCTAGCTTCCTGGTATGTAGTTTTTGTTGTTGTTTGTGACTTCATTTGTTTAAGGGGGAGGCTAAGGAGGAGGAGTTTGTTGTACTAAGGTTGATAGGGACGAGAGTAAGGCCTTACCTGGTTTGGCATAGGGATAATTATTGAGAGATCAAGGAAATCAAATTTTGTTGAGGGGTTGGTTGGGCAAAGAGTTTCCCCCCGAATTGTTGTTGTTGATAGTGGAGCTAGCGACTGGTTAGAGACCAAGGTCGACTTGCATAATTGGTTAATTTGGTCATCAATCAAGTAAGTAGATGTTCCTCTCCTTATGTTACAATTGTTAAATTCATAACTTCTTACTTAATTTGAGTTGTTGGTGATAATAGAAATTGCTTCACTATAGTTAATTAATTGGTTTATTGGTTTGAGTTCCTCCCTTATCTTTCCTTATATGGTTCTAATTCCTTTTTAAAAACAAAGAATATTTTAAATAGGTTACTTAAATTATGTTATATGTATGAACTATATTAGAATTGCTAATTTATTATTTATGAGGTTAATGAATCTCACTATCAATAGACACATAATCAATTAGTTTTTTGTTTTTGTTTTGTTCCTGAAAATTACTCTAGTTGTCTACTATTTAATTAGGTTTAAAACATGTTTAGCAAAAAGAATCCTTACATTTGGTATCAGAACAGTAGGCATCAATACTTGGGACTTGATCAGGGTCATAACCATGCCTAAAGAGTAAAACTAATAATCTTAGGAATCTAGTAGCTGCATGCATACTTGTTGTCTCTCGCAGGTTAAGGTTCTGCTACCTTTTGGATTTTCTCTCCATTAGAGAGTCTCGAGACCAATTAGGTTTATTTTTTTTAATGATTTTAAACTATTTTAATCTAAATCAATGCGTTGAATCTAAATATGATGTAATTTCTCTTTTTAGAATTTTATTAAAATGGTGAAATTTTCAACTTTTTCCACTAGTTCGACCTTTGACTAGTATTGGATTCTTGGTCTCCAAATGACTCCAAATGCTCCCAAATTGTTACAGAAGGTGTATGGATGATATTAGGACTTGATTATGAGGTTCATGGATTCTTTATAGTCTTCAAAAGGCTTCTGCAACTCTCCTTTAAGTTCTGTCCAAAGTAGGGAGTTTGACTAGCAATTTGGGGTTCAAATCCCCCTTGGGTAGATGCTGGAAATGGCTCTCCAAATGATATGGGACCCTCTCGAATTTATGAACAGAAGTAGGGGATGTTTAGGGGAAATTAATATGGTCTCATATGCATCACCATTCATTTTATGAAGTCTGATACAACCCTCTCAAATTAGATACAGAAATGCTAGTTTCGACCTTGGGGGAAATGATAGACAATCTTCTCCAAATGCTATGAAACTGAACAATATGAATCCAAAAGATTAAGTACTGAACATGAAACTCTTATAACACATTATTAAAAGTCCATAAATCATAAAATCATCAGTGGTTCACTTTTCCATTCGAAAAGAACATCATATCATTGACATACATCAACATAGTGGTGAAATTGGCACCATTTGCTCATTAATGATCAGATTTACATAGTTCCACTTGGAATTTCGACCTGAAGGTATTCTGAATATGAAAAAAAGAGAATTTACATCATATTATAAGAAAATGGGGCATTAGAAGCTTCCCCAAAGAGAACAATATCTCACCAAAGGCGTAATTACTCAAAGATCATGAATATGCTGAGCAAACTTGAAATGGTTGGAAAAAAAGCTAAAATAGAAGTGACCATGAGTTTCCCTGTAGATTGAACCTGCAACATATGAATCCTTTAAATCTCCAAATGAAAGTTCTAAATGGCCTTTCCAATTAGCAACTAGGATGGGAATCTTTCACCCTCGAAATTGGTGCTAAGGCCAGTAGAGTAGCACCCCACTAGCTCTCCTCTCAAATGCAAATTATGAAAATGATCAAAATCCCTTCTCTTACTTAATCCCTGTATTTTATAAAAATCCTTATCCTTCTAAGGTTCCAATTCCAACCATAGACTCCAATCCAATTCGAATTAGGGATAGGTTCATGATTTTCCACGTGTCTTCCACTTCCTAGCCTTCCACCTTCCACCAACTCGAGTAGGAATCTCTTGAGCTTCTCTAACTCCCATGAGCGCCATCTTGGAGAATATTTTTAGGCCTGACATGTCATAATGTCATATGTCATCACTCAAGTCTGCAATTTGTCATAGGTGTCATAGCATCTTCATCATTGTTGTCATAGAGGTTAGGGAATCTAGTCCAGGTGTCCAATAACTCCTCATTTGACTCTTCCTCTTCCATGGGAGCTACACTTCCATCCCAATTCGACCTATGATGAATATTTCCAAGTGTATGATCCTTCCAACTCATCCCAAGAATGTTTGGATTCTTATGGATTCAAATTGACAAGAGGAGGTTGCCATGTGGCATAGAAAATCTAGCTTGTGTGGGTCCCACGCCCTCCATGCGTCTTCATGATCAATTGCCACTTTGATTTTCTATTGTATTTATTTATCTCCTTTATTGAATATTTATGCCATTCTAATGTCTAAACATCATTTATTATCTCCCTTAATCCCAATGTCTCCATCCAGCCTAGGGAACTAGTAGGATTGATGGAATTTTCCTGTCATGAATTTATTTGAATGGGGACATTATAGTCCTCCCCACCCAAGATTACTTGTCCTCAAGCACTTTCAGATTTGGATGCTGTAAAATTTTTTCCTCCTCCCATGTGGCATCTTCACTTGGGAGATCCTTCCATTGTACCAAGTACTCTTTGATGGTTCTGCTCCTTAATCTTCTTTCCCTAGTCTTTGAAAAAATTTCTGGAACAAGTATGAGCTGACCTTCATCATCCAAAGGAGGAATTTTTTCTGAAATGACAATTTGTTGACCAACAGCCTTCTTGAGACATGAAACATGAAATGCATTGTGAATTTTACTTTCTTCTAGAATTTCTAGCTCATATGCTACCTCCCCAACCTTCCGAACTACCTTGTATGGGCCATAGTACCTTGGTTTTAGCTTCTCTGATCCCTTGTTTTTCAAGGATGTTTGTTTATATGTATGCAACCTCAAATATACCAAATCATTGGTTTGAAAGGTCCTTTCTTCCCTATGTTGATCTGCATATTGTTTTTGCTGATTTTGGACCACCTGCAAGTTGTCTTTCAAAATCTTTAAAATTTATTGGCTCTCTTCCACCCAATATTTAGCTTTTGGGGCTCTACTATCACCAAAAATATGCTCAAGAAAGGTGAGTGATTCATAACCATATAATTCTTTTAAAGGAGACATTCATATTGACATATGAAAAGTGGTGTTGTAGCAAAACTCACCCAAGTGTAGCTATTTTACCCATGTTTTTTGCTGCTCTCCCACATAGTTCCTTAGGTACCCTTCCAACCATTGATTCACTCTCTCTGTTTGGCCATCAGTTTGTGTATGATAGTTTGTGCTTGGAGTCAATTGAGTGCCCACCAATCTGAAAATTTCTTGCCAAAAAGCACCCATGAATCTACTATCTCTATCACTTACAATGCTCTTGGGGAGTCCACGCAATCTGAAGATTTCTTTAAAAAAAACACCAGCCACTTGTGCAACACTAAAATATGATGTAACAACAAATAAATGAGAAAATTTGGTCAGCCTATCCACTACCACATATATGCAATCCTTTCCAAAACATTTGGGCAAACCTGTGATGAAGTCCATTGAGATACTCTCCCATTTTTGTTCCGGAATGAGCAATGGTTGCAACAAACCAGCTGGGCATGTGAGTTTAGATTTGTTTTGCTAACATACCTTACATTCATTTACATATTTGAGAACATATTCCTTCATCCCTCTCCAAAAAAACCTTTGTCTTAATTGCCTATAAGTTTTGAAGATCCCCGGGTGGCTAGCTAGTGGGGAATTATGTGCTTCTTGCAAAATCTTGTACTTGAGTTTTGAATTTTGAACCAAATAAATTCTGCCCTTATAATACATCAGCCCATCCAAAATCCTGTAGTTATCATCCCTTTTGAAACCATCTAACACATCACAAGCAAAACTATCTTTGGTATATTCAACCATTAGCATGTTTTTCCAATCTTTTGCAATGTCCATAAGAGAAAAGGAAGGTCTTCTAGATATTGCATCTGCTACAATGTTATTCTTCCCTTTTACATATTCAATATCAAAATCAAAGGCTTGGATCTTTCTTACCCACTTTTGTTTCCTTTCATTAAGATCCTTTTGGGTGAGGAAGTGCTTTAGACTATTGTGATCAGTTTTCACCACAAACTTGTTTCCCACCAAGTATTGTCTAAAATTGGCCAAGGCATGCATGATGGCCAAAATTTCTTTGTCATAGATGGAGTAAAGATTCTCATGTGGCTGCAACTTTATGCTCTTAAAGGCTATAGGGTGTTTATTTTGCTTTAGGACAACCCCTATCCCTTCACCTGAAGCATCACATTCCACAACAAAAGGTTTAGTAAAATTAGGTAATGCAATTATTGGACAACTACTCATTACCTCTTTCATTTTTTGGAAGGCATTTTCATCCTCTTCATCCCACTTGAAAGCATCTTTCTTTATCAAATCAGTGAGTGGAGAAGTCAATTTGGAGAACCCTTTCACAAACTTCCTATAATAGGTGCATATTCCAATGAAGCCTCTTAATTCGTGATGTTTTTTGGGGATGGCCATTAAAGGATATCCCTTTTTTTTCCATGTGCAATTTCACTCCTTCTTGTCCAATAATGTACCCAAGATACAAAAGTTCCTTCATCCCAAATTCACATTTAGACATCTTAGCAAACAAGGGTTGTTCTTGCAAAAATTTTCAACACAACCTCTAAATGATGCATAAGCTCTTCCCAAGTTTTGCTATAAATGAGAATATAATCAAAGAAGACCAAAAAAAACTTCCTAATCTGCTTGCAAAAGATCCTATTCATGCATGCTTGGAATGTGGCTGGAGCATTAGTTAATCCAAAAGGCATAAAAAGAAACTCAAAGTGGCCATAGTGACATCTAAAAGCAGTCTTTTGCACATCTTCTTCCTTCACTATAATTTGATGGTAACCTGATCTATGATCAATTTTGGAGAAATATTTTGCCCCACATAGCTCATCCATGGGTTCATCAATTCTAGGAATAAGATATCTATTCTTGATTGTCTTCTTGTTCAAATCTATAAAGGCTATGCACATCCTTAAGGTTCCATCTTTTTTCTTCACCAACACCACTGAAGAGGCATAAGGGCTAGATCTTGGTCTAATGAGTCCCAAATCCAAGAGTTCTTGGATGGAATTTTCAATTTCATCTCTGAACTTCTTTAGGTGTCTATAGCGTGGTATTTGGATGGGTGAAGCACCCTCCTCCAAAACAATGTTGTGATCAACCCCCCTATCAGGTGGTCTACCATGTGGAAGGTCTCAAAAAAAACTTTCATGCTTTTGTAGTAGTTTTTCTATCTCCTTTGGGTGTTCAAAAACCTTTATGTTTGGATTGGGAGAGGTGATGAAACATTCAGCAGCCCATTCTATGTCTCCATGCCTCAATATGGATCTCATACTATGGGAGGTCACTACTTGATTCAGATAGGTGTGTTGTCCTCTCACAACCCTTAGTATTCCTTCTGAATCTTGGAATTTCATTTCAGGAATTTGATAGTTCACTGTATGCTACCCTATAGAATACAACCATTTCACTCCCAAAACCACATTAGTATCAGCAACATCAACCACATAAAAACTAGCAGAAAAAGTACAATTACCTATGGTGATTTGCAGCTTTGGAACCCAAGTTTTGCACTCCATAGTGTTGTGTCCTGGAATGATGACTGTGAAGCCATCGAATGGTTCAGTAGGTATCTTACTTCTCTCCACCATTTCTGCATCAATGAATTTATGTGTGGCTCCCCCATCTACTAATACCGAGGCCCTTTGTCCTAGTACCACACCCTTGCATCGAATAGTGTGATAACGAGGCACTGCTGAAAGTACCTGCCATTCTTGCTTTGTCAGGTGAAGGATAATTTTCTTCTTGTTTCCCTTCTTCTGCTGTATCATATCCCTCTTCTTAATCTAAAATATGTCCTTCTTCCTCCATACCCCCAACATACTCATTATTATTAGAAAATACTTCAATGTATTGTGCTTTTCCCTTAGTACATTTGTGCCCCGGTGCCCATGGTTGAAAGCATGTGTAGCATAATTTTTTTTCTTCTAAGTTCTTCCATGTTTAGTCCCTATTTCTTATTCTTTTCAAATGCATCTCTTTGCCAATGCTTCTTGTAAAATCTGAATTTGGAAGGGAAGTTAGGCTTGGGAGGAAACCTTGTCCTAGGTAACACATTTTGTAGATCCCTAGCCAAGTCCATGGCATCCTTCAATGAATTTGGTTTGTGGGCCTTAACTAAACCTTTTAAGGGTTCAAAAAACCCTTTAGTAAAGAGTAATACTAACCTCCCCATAGATATATCAGCCACCTTAACTGATAATCTTTGAAATTCCAACATATATTCAGCAGGGGTTCCAACTTGCTTCAATTGGGCTAGTTCTTTGAAAGGCAATTATGGGTCTTTGTGCTCACTGATATTTCTAATACCCTGTAAACAAATTATCCATATGTTTTAATGTCATAATGTCCCAAAGTTTTCATACCATGGAACCACCAATCATTGGCTTCCCCATCAAGATGCAAAATGGCCATTTTTAAAGCATCCTCTTCCACCATTGGATTCAGCTGAAAAATACACATCTAGTTTTTGTACCCAAGTATGTGCAGAACTTTGAGATAGACATCCAGAATTAGATTGGATTCAATTCTCTATTTTGAAATGGATTCTTATTACCTTCCTTCATCTTGAGCTTGTTTGAGACAATGAGGTATTGATCAAATGGTAGGGTGTTTCTGTAATCTTCACTCAAATTTTTCCATTCGATTAGAAGTTCTTGCACATCAATTTGAGTATTAATATTTTCTCTGGAATCAAGAAATTTAGGTGTGGTAGACCTTGTTGCACTTTGAAATTCATTAGCTCTATTATGGGGTCCGGTGCTTGAGAAAATATGCTCACCCATTACCTTCTTTTCCTCATGATGAGAACTACTGTTGCTCCTTTGCTCCCAAGTTGGCTAGCCAACAATTCAAATACTTTCATAATATACTTGTTCATGTCTTCAAATATGGGTTTTATTATTTTCCTATACTCCTCACCATCATCTGAAGTTCCCTTTTCATCCCTAGTCATAGTTTCCTAAAAAAATTGCTCTTATTTTCCTATTTTTTTTTCTTCAACAAAAGCACTTTTGGTTTCAATATCTAATGGTGGTCCCTGACTTCTTGTCCTCATTAATATCAGACCGCATCAGGTTCCAAGATCATGCTCTGATACCACTTGTAATGTCCTTTTTTATAATTTTATTAAAATGGTGAAATTTTCAACTTTTTCCACTAGTTCGACATTTGACTAGTATTGGGTTCTTGGTCTCCAAATGACTCCAAATGCTATGAAATTGTTACAGAAGGTGCATGGATGACATTAGGACATTATTATTACGTTGATGGATACTTTAGAGTCTTCAAAAGGCTTCTGCAACTCTCCTTTAAGTTTTGGCCAAAGTAGGGAGTTTGACTAGCAATTTGGGGTTCAAATCCCCCTTGGGTAGATGCTGGAAATGGCTCTCCAAATGCTATGGGACCCTCTCAAATTTCTGAAAAGAAGAAGGGGATGTTTATGGAACATTAATATGGTCTCATATGCAACACCATTCAGTTTATGAAGTCTGATACAACCCTCTCAAATCAAATACAAAAATGCTAGTTTCGACCTTGGGGGAAATGATAGGCAATCTTCTCCAAATGCTATGAAACTGAACAATATGACTCCAAAAGCTTAAGCAATGAACATGAAACTTGTATAAAACATTATTAACAATACATACATCATAAAATCATCAGTGATTCACTTGTCCATTCGAAAATAACATCATATCATTGGAATACATCAACATAATGGGGAAATTGGCACCATTTGCTCATTAGTGAAAAGATTTACATAGTTCCACTTGGAATTTTGACCTGAAGGTATTCTGAATATGAATAACAGAGCATTTAAATCAAATTATAAGAAAATGGGGCACTAGAAGCTCCCCCAAAGATAACAATATCTCACCAAAGGCGCAATTCCTCAAGGATCATGAATATGCTGAGCAAACTTGAAATGGTTGGAGAAACAAGCTGAACTAGAAGTGGAGAACTGTGAAGCTATATTTACTCGCTCCTTTAGTGATAGGGTGGAGTAAATAATGACAAAAACCCTAGTACTCAACTAACAAACTCCTAAGAAATACATAAAAATAGTGTTCAACTTCCCATAAGCAATTGCCAATAATGTGCTCCAAACCTTTCTTAACACTACTTCAAACATTAGATCCACTTTTGAAAGAACAAATATATTATTGAACTATAAAATATCTTAATTTATACAAATTAGACTCTCGAACCTTTTTTTTAATTAACATAAACACAACCCAACTAAACCCGCAACATATGACTCCATTAAATCTCCAAATGAAAGGTTTGAATGGCCTTTCCAATTAGAAACTAGGATGGCAATCTTTCACCCTCGAAATTGGTGCTAAGGCAAGTAGAGTAGCACTCCACTAACTCTCCTCTCAAATGTAAATTCTGAAAATGATCAAAAGCCCTTCTCTTACTTTATCCATGTATTTTATAAACATCCTTATCCTTCTAAGGTTCCAATTCCGTCCATAGATTCCAAGCCAATTCGAATTAGGGATAGGTTCATGATTTGCCATGTGTCTTCCACTTCCTAGGCTTCCACCTTCCACCAATTCGAGTAGGAATCTCTTGAGCTTCTCTAACTCCCATGAGCGCCCTCTTGGAGGCTATTTTTAGGCCTGACATGTCATAATGTCAGATGTCAGCACTCAGGTCTGCAATTTGTCATAGCTGTCATAGCATCTTCATCATTGTTGTCATAGAGGTTAGGGAATCTAGTCCAAGTGTCCAATAACTCCCCATTTGACTCTTCCTCTTCCATGGGAGTTACACTTCCATCCCAATTTGACCTATGATGCATATTGCCAAGTGTATGAGCCTTCCAACTCATCCCAAGAACGTTGGGCTTCTTATGGATTCAAATTGACAAGAGGAGGTTGCCACGTGGCATATAAAATCTAGCTTGTATGGGTCCCACACCCTCCATGTATCTTCATGATCAATTGCCACTTTGATTTTCTCTTGTATTTATTTATTTATCTCTTTTATTAAATATTTATGCTATTCTAATGTCTAAACATCATTTATTAGCTCCCTTATTGCAAATCCCAATGTCTCCATCCAATCTAGGGAACTAGCAGGATTGATGGAATTTTCCTATCATGAGTTTCTTTGAATGGGGACATTACATATGAAAAGCAAAACCGAAACCTATTTTATCTTAAGTAAGCCCCTAAATTTAAGATCTACTAAATACAAAATAACTTAGCTAACTAAATCTAACTAATAATACCTATCTTGGCTAGGAGCCCAATAAAAACTAACACTGTTGTTGTCAGAATTGAATTATAGATAAACATTATTCAACAAAATGACAATACAAAGTTGATCATTCAGTTAACTAACATCAATATACAATTACACAGTATTTAAAATAATAATAAAATTGATTATAGAAAACACCATATAACCATCTAAACGATTTCTGAGAACAACATTAGCTCGAGACAAATAGATTGATCTTTTATACACGATAGCAAAATATACATGCATTAAAATGAATAGCAGTATAGTAAGCATACGAATTTTGTTTGATGAATTGACCCCCTTCAATACCTCATTTAGGTTGAGTAATTCTTTTCACTTTGATCTTGCAAAAGAAAAATATTAATTCACGATAAAAGAATTATGAAAGTATCACAAAATCTTGGAGTAATGATAAAAATAATTTATAATATGATTAAAATATACTTCTCTTTATCTGACGAATTCATGGTAGACCTTTGACGAACTTAGTAGTTTACACAGGCATGTCCTAAAAAATTGTAATCTCAGTGAGGCATTACCAATATAATTCAGTTTCCCGGTAACAACTTCATGAAATCTTTTGAACTGGCGAAAGAGGCTGCGACATTTTCTTCATATAAATAAGGAAATATAAATTCGTTTAAATGAAAACAACAGTCCAATAAGAATATAATATATTTATTTTCTTGTAGGCATCAATGAATTATTAACAATTAATCCTTAATTAAATTTTGAAATTTTGCCTAAAAATTATAAAAGTTTTTGGAAAAGACAAAATTTTAATAAAAAATGTAAGACTTATGAAATTGTATGAACCATTCGAATTTGAGAGTGACAATTTGATCTCATTCTTTGATAGATACTCTTTTAGGATGTGATTTCAAAACCATTAAATTGAGTTTCCAAACATATTATTGCGATCCTAAAAAGCTCAAAATTCACTTATATATTGGAGATCGAAAATTGGCAAGAATGTCGAAACATTGTGTGAATCCAATTTTCACAAATAGAGAAATTGAACAAACTTGAGTAAGTTCAAATAAGAGCATGTAAGTGAGATTGGATAACTAGGAAGCCAAAACAATCAAACAAGAGAGGTTGGCCAAATCACCAAATCCTTATCTCATAGAAGTGAAAAAGGTAAAAAAAAATGTAGTGGAGGAAGCCGTGACATTGCACTCTCAAACCAAACAAACAAAAAGAAAACGAAAAGCTAAATATTTAGAAAATTCTAATGAGGGCTTCTTTATTTCGTAAAATTAAAGGGGAAGTTGTTGGGGACCAACAAATGACGACATGCTGGGTGAACCAGTTATCTTTGTATGTTTACCTGAGGTTATATACATAGGAAAACAAGATAAAGGATTTCTCGAAGTATCAAATTTCACATTACATGACATCCTTCAATTATTGTAGTTTGTGATTGCTTACAATTAAATTCCAACTTCAATACTTGTTTTAAAAGAAGAATATAAAAATACTTAAAACAAGCATGAGAGGATGAAATTCAAAATCTAAACCTTGCAATATTTCAAAGTTTTAAAAGGATAAATAACACTATACAAAATTTTAAATGAAAAAGATAAAGAATCCACTTCCTTGACGTGAGATCATTGTCACAATCATGCTTTCCCGATTGTATCACTTGCTTCGAAATGCTTTCTTGTTAGTAAGTCCAACCATCTACACCCAACCAAAATTTAAGCAGAAATTATTTTATCCCTAGGAAATCTATTTACAATAGTGAGCTTATTCACAATTATATACATGCTCGTATTTACTACTTCTATTTGCGAAATAAAAGCTTAAAACTAAGAAGCAGTAAAAGAAACTACTCTATATTATTCCTAGCCTACTTATGTACACTAAATCAAATTTACAATAATAATAAAGTAAATTCAAAAATCTAGTGAAGCCAACCAAGTAACCTTAAACTCGTGGATATATGTACATCGTGAATTAGAAATAGGAATGATAAAATGGAAAGATAAAAATTAAAACTATGTAAAACTATATATACACAATGCAAGATGAGAGGACCATTATTAATAGGAAATCTTGCATGGAATGAGTCCTCTAACCAAGATTCTATTGGATCGTGATATGTATAATGATCAATATTTACATGTTGAGATAAATCTATAGTGAAGGGATAATTGTCCTTAGAATTATTTCTCACTACAATCCCTTCTTCGGATGTGAAAGATGGATAAGGTATAAGACCAGGACATTCGTGTGGTGAGATTTGATCTTGTTTAAATTCTATGTCAAAACGTGAATCTAAAATGTGGTTTGAACCCTTAACTGTATGATAACTAGTTGAAAGATCTTCTTGTGCAATCTTTTCCTTACAAATGTTTTCTTGTAAATAAATACATCTTTCAGAAAGATCATCAAATTGAGAAACAATTTCAGTTAATTCATCATCAAGAGTACTTGTTACATTTTCGAAACTGGAAGGAAAGGAACATTCAAGCAAAAATTGTTCCATATAAAATTCTTGTGAGCAAATTGGGTAATTATAAAAATATTCTAGATCGGAAGAAAAATTACTTCCCAAAAAATTCCCCTCACCATATTCCAAGCATTGTTTTATGGTAAGAAGATTATTATTATTCAGTTTGTGTTCGTGTAAGACATGAAATTTTGATTTAACACAAACTTGAGTTTTAGGAGTATAAGAAATTTCTACTTGACATTCGTAATTGTTACCCAATGTTTTAGTCATAGGTGAGTTCATAAAATTATCTTTGCTCACATAATCATAATAAATAGAACTACTATTTTGTTCAGGAATCGAAAATTCAAATCCATAACAGCTCAAAGATTGATTTAATGTCGAAATGTTATGATCAGATTGATTAACTAAATCCAGAGCTATTTCTTTCTTAGATGTTGAATTTTCAATATTTAATTCCGACTCGTGATTTGAATTAGGGAAAGATCGATGAATAAAGGGATCAGATTCTAAACAGTTTTCAACTCCAGGAAAAGATAAACCATGAAATGAACTTGATTCCATTTCGAGGTTAATAGTGATCAGAGTAGGATCAATGATTTGTAAATCAATTTCGGATTTATTACAAGATTGATCAAAATGATTAAAGAATGTGCGACCTTCGACTAATAAATCAAAAGAACTTGAATTATGATCTACTTCAAGGGTTTCATGTGTGGATTCAAAACTATGAGAGTTTGAAGTAAGACAATCCTTATATTCAATTTCAGGTGGAGGAAAATGGAAATCAACATTTTTCAATGAATTCACAACTAGGTTTTGGTTTTCTTGTGAACCTATTAATGTTGTATTTATAGCTACAATTTTTCCTTCATCAAACATAATTGATTTATTTTTATGATTATGTAAAGACATAATTTCATCATGCAAAAGTTTAACTTGTTCTCTCAACCTAGAAATTCTAGATTCATTATCCTCTTCATCATTATTATTGAAAAGCAAAGAGGAAGAAGGGTCATGGGAATACCTCTTAAAATCCTTCTCAAGATCTTGTGTGTGCTCGCATGCTTGATCAAAATCAATTATACCCTTTTGTGCGATAAACATAGCTATAGATTTGGGTAAAGAACGCACATGCCACTCATAAAGAATGTCACCTGGAGGTTTATGATTGTCTTTGAGTCGATGATATATTTGTCGAAAACGTGTGTTAAAATCGTGTATAGATTCACCATCTTCAACCTGTAGCTCATCCAACTCTATATAGATATCAGTCGCATTATAAATATAATAATCATTTTGAAAAAATCTTTTAAAATCAGACCAACCATGAATAGTGTCAATGGGAAGAACACAGTACCAGTTTGATACCTTACCTTCAAAAGTGAAGGGGGAAATCCTGCATACATCTTCATATTGAATATCAAATAAACATAATACAGACTCATATTTTCTAATAAGTTCTAAAGTTGTTATATTCCCTTCACCATCAAACTTTTGCAAGAGAGAAACTGCCTTTCTAGGGAGCTCATGCAACGACCCATGCAGACTCAATGCCATGTTGGAATCCCATGCAGGGATTTGGGAATGCGACATAATTAATAAAACATAATAAAACTGACTCAAGTAGGCTAGCTAGAAGAATAAAATATTAAAAATATTGAAATACAAGGCGAAGGATAATGGTTATTGAAATGATAAAAAAATAAAATAAAACCACTTATTTACCTCATGGCCCTCCTTCTAGTGCCATTTGTTGGCTGTATTTTCTTATAGAGGCCAACAAGGAGAGATAACCCACTCTGATTTCTTAAAGTAACTCTTTGAGTGTTTGAAGTAGTTGTCTCTCATAGGTTAAGGTACTGCTACCTTTTGGATTTGCTCTCCATTAGAGAGTCTCGGGATCAATTAGGTTTGTTTATTTTAATGATTTTAAACTATTTTAATCTAACTCAATGCATTGAAGCTAACTATGAAAAGAAAAATTGAAACCTATTTTTATCTTAACTAGGCCCCTAAATTTAATATCTACTAAATAGAAAATAACTTAACTAACTAAATCTAACTAATAATACCTATCATGGCCAGGAGACCAATAAAAACTAATACTGTTGTTGTCAGAATTGAATTACAGATAAACATTATTCAACAAAATGACAATAAAAAGTTGATCATTCAGTTAAATAACATCAATATACAATTACACAGTATTTAAAATAATAATAAAATTGATTATAGAAAACACCATATAACCACCTAAACGAATTCTGAGTACAACATTAGCTCGAGACAAATAGATTGATCTTTTATACACAATAGCAAAATATACATGCATTAAAATGAATAGCAGTATAGTAATCATAAAGGAGTTTACAGGAACTGAGGTTACTACCAACTCCTATCAGCACTTTCTACACCAGTCTCGAATCCCTTAGAGAAAACTTTTACAAAAATTTGGGAAATAATTCCTTTAGAATCTACAGAGTATCCCCCTGGTTTATGGAGCCTCCTTTTCTTTCTAGACCTCTGAGATCGAATTTATACTAGTAATAGAGAGTGGGAAGGATAGAATCTAATCCCCCAAAACTTTGGTTTGTTCAACAAAATACCAAACCAACCGCAACCAAATTCTGGAAAAATCACGTCTGTTCGGGCAAGTATTTCTCCATATCTGTTAATAAATTTCAAAAATGACCCATGATTATGTGAAATTTAGTTCACACCAAGATCTGATCAAGAAATTACACTCACTCACAAAATATCTCACCCAACTAGTCAAAGACACAAAAATTACTCACAAAGATACAATTCTGTATTAACTTCTCATGAATAAAATACATCAGCCAAACTTTGGAAAATAATAGGCTGTTGTTATATAAAATTACAATAGAGATTCGAATGGATAAATATTCCATTTGGATCATCTCATCATCAGACTTACTAAAAATATGCTCATCCCCCCTAGGTGGCAAGTGTGTCTCCCAAGTCACTCCAAAGGCTCACGAATTTCTAAATTAGTGACCTGAAGGTGATGTATGATGAAAAAAATGCCAAATCCCAATTTTGGAAAGAAGAAACATCATAGAGGATGTGGGGTGCAAAAACAAGTTTCCTAGTTTGACTAGCTTTTCCCCCTAGGGCAAAAAGTAGTAAAAAGCAGCAAAAACTCAGAAATGCGCCTTTCCTTCCATATCTTATCCATAATATTTTGGAAATGTTCCCAAGTGGTCTAGGTATCTTGTGGTTCACACTTTGGATGTATTGTGGTCCCCCAATGTTGCCTTGTGGTCCACACAAGGCAATTTCCTAGCCTATTACATAGGAAATTAACCATAGAAGATTAATTAATGCTCCAATATAATTAAATGACATAGGTAGGAAGATTTTGATATTCCAACACCCCCTCATAAATTTGAATTTATGGTCTAAATATCAAAAAACATAAATACTAAGGGCCCAGTAACAAGACTTGGTCATCCTGTACAATACTGCCTGTCCACAAAAGAAGGATAGAAGGAAAACCTCATGGGAAAAACCTTCCCTAAAAAAATAGACATATCAAAATTGAAAGATTGATGATCAATCCTTCACTCCACCACATGTTCAGCCATCCCAAGCAATGATCTAAGATAGATGAAGGTCTTCTCAGTAAAAGCTTTGGTGAAGATGTCTACAGTTTTCTCACCTGTTGGGAAATACTGCAAATCTATGATCTGGTCATGCACTAGTCCTTTGATGTAGTGCATATGTATCTCAATATGATTGGTCCTCTATCTTTGTACTGGATCACTTGAGACTCTTATAGCACTCTGGTTTTCACAAAAGATGACAGTAGGAGTACTAAAGGCAATCTCAAACTTTGAAAGTATCCCCTGCAACCATACACATTGGGTAGTAGCATTCACTGCTCTTCTGTACTCGGCCTTTGTTGAAGATAGTGCTATGGCACTTTGTTTCTTGCTAGACCAGCAAACTGGACCACCTCCAAGCATGAATACAAATCCAGATGTGGATTTCCTGTCAAGGCTATCACCAGCCCAATCTGAATCAGTGAAGCCCAAAAGATCCAGGCTAGAATCTGCAACATAGTGAATCCCATCACTCTTGGTTCCCTGCACATACTGAAAAATTATTTTTGCAGCCTTCCAATGGAGCTCATGTGGCGACTCCATGTATCTAGATGCCATACTCACAGCATAAGCAAGATCAGGTCGTGTGTGAGTCAAATAAAGCAAGCTGCCAACAAGATTCCTATACAAGGTGTTGTCAACCAAAGGTGTAGATTTTGCTTCTTCCATTCTAACTCCTGAAAGGAATGGAGTCTTAGAAGGCTTGCAATCAGCCATATTGAACTTCTTTAACAGATCAGATGCATATTTGGATTGAGATAGGTCTTTGTTCCATTCTCTATTTGAGAAATCTCAAGCCCCAAAAACTGCTTAAGAATTCCCAAGTCACTCATGGAAAAAGCTTGGTGCAAAGCGGTCTTCAATGAAGCTATTTGATCAGTAGAGCTACCCATGATCAGAAAATCATCAACATACAACACTATAATCATTATTGAACCATCAATCAGATTCATATAAACATTTGGATCAGATTTGCACCGAACATAAGATTGTGACAAGAGAAAATTGTCCATTTTGGCATACCAAGCCCTGGGGGCTTGCTTAAGCCCATATAAGGACTTCTTCAACCTGCACACAAAGTTGGGATACGATGTATACCCTTCTGGATGCTGCATATAAATCTCCTCTTCAAGATCCCCATGGAGAAATGCACTTTTCACATCCATGTGGTGCAGTTCACATCGCTTGGATGCTGCAATTGCCAAAACTAGTCTTATCGAATCCTTTTGTGCAACAGGGGAAAACATTTCATTGTAGACAAGGCCTTGGATTTGTGAAAAACCCTTTTCTACCAGCCTAGCCTTATATTTCACTTATGTACCATAAGCTGCACATTTTGTTTTGTAGATCCACTTGCACCTTACCAATTTTCTGCCTGCGGGGAGCTTGACTAGCTCCCATGTTTCATTATTATGTAATGACTAAAACTACTCATCCATGGAAGGCTTCCATATTGGGTCATGTGAAGCTTCTTCATATGTATTAGGATTAGAATCTACCATCATAAAAAACTTCTCATAAAGGTAGGGGTCATTTACATTGAGAGCAGTCTCAAATTGTGATCTAGTCCTCCTTGTGTCCTGAGGATTTTCCACTAGTTCACATGTTGCTTGCAAAGTCTTAGCAACCCATTTAGGCTTTGTAGGTGATTTATAATCTGCAATAAAATGGTCCTCATCATCAAAAATATCATAATCAAAAAATTCAATGGCATCACTTACTTCTTCTTCAGTCGGTGGTGAAGATGGTTCTCCAATTTGAGCGCTCTGTGAGGGCACCTCCTCAAACTAAACACACCTTTCTATGAAGGATTTTTGAGTGTTCATGTGCAAAAACTTATACCCTTTAGAGTCCTCTGAATATCCAACAAATAAACATTGTTGGCTTTGGGGCTGCAAAGCCCTCCTCTTCTCAAGTGGAATCCTAGCCCAAGCCTTTGAGTCAAAAATCCTGAAATGAGAGATATCAGGTTTGTGCCCTGTCCAAGCCTCAAAAGGAGTGATACCTCAGCCCATAGCCTCAAAAGGAGTGATACCTCAGGTTTGAGAGCTTTGTGTGGCACTCTATTTTGAATGTATGTGGCACAATTTATTGCCTCAGCCCATAGCTTGGGAGACAATGAATTTTCCTCAAGCATACATGTGGCCATCTCCTTTAGAGACCTGTTTTTCCTCTCAACAACCCCATTTTGCTGAGGTGTATATGAAACTATGTGTTGCATTTGAATTCCTGAAGAGGCACAAAATTGCCTGAAACTCTGATTTCACATATTCACCACCATTATCATATCTGATAATTTTAATATTCCTACCAGACTGGTTCTCAACTTAGGCTTTGAATAGCTTGAACATACCAAAAACTTCAGATTTTAGCTTGATGAAATAAATCCAACAGTACTTGCTAAATTCATCTATGAATGTGAGGATGTACTTGGCATGGTTCAAAGAATCATGAGGGAATGGACCTGATATGTCAGTGTGAATAAGTTCTAGTGGTGCAGAGGTTCTCTCAGTGGTAGATCTCTCATACTTATGCTCAAGGTGTTTTCCTAAGATACAAGATTGGCAAACACCTTTGGAAAATCTAATATTGGGCAGCCCTATAACCATCTCTTTCTCATGAAGTTGGGAAAGGTATTTATAGTTTAGGAGGCCAATTATTTCATGCCACAGTTTGTTGGACTCATTGGCATGGTTTAAAAGAGCAGAAGGTGAGGGATTTGGCACAAAGTGAGAAAACTTGTAGATTCTATAACAATGATCAGCAGTACCAAATGCAATAATTTTTCCTGTTGAAATTTCAGCTATCTCAACATCATTGGGGGTAAAGGTTATTTTCTTAGGCAGCCCTATATGGGTCATCTGATAGACCGACAATAGGTTTGCAGCAAGTCCAGGTACATATAATACATTATTAAATGAACCAAACTCGAGATATATGCTACCTTTTCCTTTGCTAGAAGTTTCAGAATTGTCTCCCAATACAATATTTGGACCACTGGAAGAGTCAAGTGAAGTGAAAAACTTACTTGTAGACACCATGTGTCTCGAAGCATTGGAATCAATAATGAATGAGGTAGGCTTAGATGTGCTTGCCATCAGTGCATGTACTCTCTCTTTTTCATCGGAATTTTGTCCTCCATTCTTCCTCCTTGCATTCTCTGGAAGAGGAATGTTGTCTTTCTCCAAGAGTTGAGCCATTTGGTCAATGGTCTTCTTCATGCAGGAGATTTCAGGATGAAATCCATTACTGCAATAATTGCACTTTGTCCTCTCATTATTTTTATTTGTATTCCTTTTTAAATTTGAGGAGTCATCATTAATTCTCTGCTTGTCTTTCCTCTCATCGGTGGGCTTCTTGAAATTTCCCTTCTTCTTCCCTTTCGAACCCTTTGAATCCCCAACATTCAGACAATGGTCTTTGGATGGATTTTTAATGGCTCCAATCAAGACCAATTTCTCTTATTCTTGTGTCAAAGACTCCATGAATTCTGAAAGTGTCGGGCTCTTCCAATTTTTAATTGCTTTCTAGGTGGAATGGAAAGTCGAGACAAAAATTGAGTAGTCGGGGCCAAGTTTGGAGAGAATGGCCAAGACTAATTGTTCATCCTTTTTGTCAATTCCACATTGATTTAGCTTCAACACAAGTGATTTGAATTTGGAGAAGAAATCTTGTAGGTTATCGAAATTTTGTGGACTCAGTGAGACTAACTCGTTATCCAATTGATGGCCTCTTAATTCATCGATTTTCCCAAAAAATTCTTGAAGTTTCAGCCATACTTCATTGGGAGAAGTGAGGCCTTCAAGACGAAATAGAATTTACCTAGATGTAGTGAGACACAACATCCCATAGGATTCATCTCTTTGATTGTTCCATTTAGAGTTCTCTACTCTTGAGGTTGGCTCAGCTTCAGTTGCCATTGTGACCCTGTAGAGCCCTTTGCTCCTCAGTAAGATCTCCATTTACGCCTTCTAGTCAAAGTAATTGAATGGAGTGAGGATGATCTGCTGTGAATGATCCATGGCTGCTCTGAAATAACTTATGGAATAATTTTGGTATACTTTTGGATGCTCAAATGCGCCCTGTAGAGAATAGAATGCACCCGGTGGATTGATCAATGCGTCTTCCTTGAGACTGGTTGAATCCTGCAAGACAATAGAAGGAGAAAGAAAATTCTTGATAGCTCTGATACCATGTGAAAATTATTTCACACCAAGATCTGATCAAGAAATTACACTCACTCACAGAAGATCTCACACAACTAGTCAAAGACACAAAAATTACTCACAAAGATACAATTCTGTATTAACTTTTCATGAATAAAATACATCAGCCAACCTTTGAAAAATAATAGGTTGTTGATATATAACATTAAAACAAAGATTTGAATGGCTAAAGATTCCATTTGGATCATCTCATCATTAGACTTACTAAAAATATGCTCATCCCCCCCTAGGTGGCAAGTGTGTCTCCCAAGTCACTCCAAAGGCTCACGAATTTCTAAATTAGTGACCTGAAGTTGATGTATGATGAAAAAAAATTCCAAATCCCAATTTTGGAAAGAAGAAACATCATAGAGGATGTGGGGTGCAAAAAACAAGTTTCCTAGTTTGACTAGCTTTTCCCCCTAGGGCAAAAAGCAGTAAAAAGCAGCAAAAACTCAGAAATGCGCCTTTCCTTCCATATCTTATCCATAATATTTTGGAAATGAGCCCAAGTGGTCTAGGTAGCTTGTGGTTCACACTTTGGATGCATTGTGGTCCACCCAATGTTGCCTTGTGGTCCACACAAGGCAATTTCCTAGTCTATTACATAGGAAATTAACCATAAAAGATTAATTAATGCTCCAATATAATTAAATGACATAGGTAGGAATATTTAATATTCCAACACCCCCTCATAAATATGAATTTATGGTCTAAATATCAGAAAATAGAAATACTAAGGGCCTAGTAACAAGACTTGGTCACCCTGTACAATACTGTCGGTCCACAAAACAAGGATAGAAGGAAAACCTCATGGGAAAAACCTTCCCTCAAAAAATGGACATATCAAAATTGAAAGATTGCTGATCAATCTGTCACTCCACCACATGTTCATCCATCCCAAGCAGTGATATAAGATAGTTGAAGGTCTTCTCAGTAAAAGCTTTGGTGAAGATGTCTGTAGTTTGCTCATCTGTTGGGCAATACTGCAAATCTATGATCTGGTCATGCATTAGTCCTCTGATGTAGTGCATATGTATATAAATATGCTTGGTCTTCTGTCTCTGTACTGGATCACTTGAGACTCTTATAGCACTCTGGTTGTCACAAAAGATGACAGTAGGAGTACTAAAGGAAATCTCAAACTCTGAAAGTATCCCCTGCAACTATACACATTGGGTAGCAGCATTCACTGTTCCTCTGTATTCGGCCTCTGTTGAAGATAGTGCTATGGCACTCTATTTCTTGCTAGACCAGCAAACTGGACCACCTCCAAGCATGAATACAAATCCAGATGTGGATTTCCTGTCAAGGCTATCACCAACCCAATCTGAATCAGTGAAGCCCAAAAGATCTAGGTTAGAATCTGCAACATAGTGAATCCCATCACTCTTGGTTCCCTGCACATAGTGCAAAATTCTTTTTGCAGCCTTCCAGTGGATCTCATGTGGCTTCTCCATGTATCTAGATGCCACACTCACAGCATAAGCAAGATCAGGCCGAGTGTGATTCAAATAAAGCAAGTTGCCAACAAGATGCCTATACAAGGTGTTGTCAACCAAAGGTGTAGATTCTACTTCTTCCATTCTAACTCCTGAAAGGAATGGAGTCTTAGAAGGCTTGCAATCAGCCATCTTGAACTTCTTTAACATATCAGATGCATATTTGGACTGAGATACCTTTTTTCCATTCTCTGTTTGAGAAATCTCAAGCCCCAAAAACTACTTAAGAATTCCCAAGTCACTCATGGAAAAAACTTCGTGCAAAGTGGTCTTCAATGAAGCTATTTGATCAGTAGAGCTACCTGTGATCAACAAATCATCAACATACAACACTATAATCATTATTGAACCATCGGTTAGCTTCATATAAGCATTTGGATTAGATTTGCACCGAACATAAGATTGTGACAAGAGAAAATTGTCCATTTTGGCATACGAAGCCCTGGGGGCTTGCTGAAGCCCATATAAGGAATTCCTCAACCTGCACACAAAGTTAGGATATGAACCCATATTTCTTGTTGAAGAAAAAGTGCATTTCTTAGGTCACACCCATATCTTTTTTTTTAATATACAAAATACAAAAATATATAAAGGCCTTCAGGTTTTTACCCTAGAAAATAAAAGGCAAATTCACATTTTAGCTATAATTTTTAAATTGTTAACCAATTTGAACTCTATTATAACTCATTCAGTGAAGCTAACGGGAAATCCTACAACCTCTCTTCTTTATCCAGAAGTGAAATTCTTATGGATGTTGTCCAAAATCACTTGTAAAGTGACAGTTTTGGTTTATGGAAGAAATTAGAATTTTTTTTTTTTTAAATGAATGAAGGAGGGACACAATGAGAAGATGAGATCAAAGCCATGTCTAACCCTAGTTTTTCCTTAAATATTTAAAAATAAAATTGTCCCTTGCATAAAATAAATAAAAATATCCATGAAGAAAACTCGTAAATTGAAGAGAAAATGAAGGAGGTAACTTGTACATCTTAACTCTTCACCCATGCAAGCAAACAATGGAGTCTTCATTCCCTCTTCAAATAACTCTCGATGAATTTCATTATAATAATCTAAATTTTTTTATTAGTTAATGGTGGAATTTAAATCATTTTCTTATACTTAAGTGCACCAAGGGAATGAATTAAATTATTAAATTAACCAAGCTGTAAACAATCAATTTTATTTTAAAAATGTCACTAATCATTACCTTCTACACTTAATCTTAATAATTAAAGATAATTAGTAATGATTTTTAAAGAAATATTTAAATCTATTACCCACACCAGGGTTTATTGTTGAAAGTAAGCAATAATTATTATTATTGATTTATATGTTCCGTGGGTTAATTAGGTGAACAAATTATTATTCCTAGTGATAAGTTATTTACAAGATTATACAAGAGTAATTAAATTATCTTGGCATTTGCTTATGCCTACGCATGGCATTACATTTGATATACATGGTCATGAATATTACACAAACACTCTAAACTTGCACATTGATTTTTCTAGAAGGAAATATGCATGGTGCGCAATCATAGAATAAAATCATTCATAAGGGCTTGAACAAATTCATTATTGACATTTAAGTGTAAAAAAGTTGTTTTTTAGTAGAAACTAACATATTAAATGCATCCACACACTTAAGAATTAACATTTGGACTATAGCCCAAAGTTAGTTACCTAGGAGGGCACAGACACTATGCATCATGAGTTTCCTTATCTTTTTAAGTAGATTTATTGACTTGGGTATGTGATACTCCATCTAATACTTATTATTTCATGTTGATATTTAGTATGACATTTTATAGCTTCATCCTAATATTTAACGAAGGATGACATGTAATATATAATATGTTGTTATTTCATGTTGATATTCAGTATGGTACTTTATCGTTTCACTATGGTATTTGATGACAAATAACATCTAGTTTATGATATCATGTTATTTCATGTTGATATCCGGTATGGTGCTTTATTTTATAATATGTTGTCAATTCATGATATATCATTCATGACATACTAGCAAGTAGGATGCTTCATTATTTCATGATGATATCATGGGTTGTTATTTTATGTGATTTGATAGAATGCTTAATTAATTCATGTTGGTTTTTCATGATTATTAAAACTTATCTTATAAGGCATATTATTCCATGATGATGGCTTATGATTCATTATATTGCAAAATGTTAACTTGCGACTAGGCATTCTTCATGATCACATATGATAATTACTTATAACACTTTATTGTTCATAATGAATTTAATGATATCTTATTATCTTGAGGAAATAACTATTAATCGTTGTTCATTTGTAATGAGTTGCATTTTGTTGCACAGATACACACAAAGACTCTAAAGAGGTTAATCAACCTAGGATTTTGTAGGGGCTCATAACCACGAATGAGAATGGATACACCAAATACCTTATGGGATAGGAAAAAAACTCAACAATTAACTCTATGCTAGCAGTTTTTTTATACAGTTACCAAAAGTCCATGGATTTAGGTATTTTCGTAGAGGGGAGGCATATGGAGAAGGAATTTTGATGCCTAGGCAAGTGCCTTAATGGGGCATAGGGAAGGAGTATAATCCTTCCTTTTTAGATGCTTGGGATACATAGCTTGGTGTACTGATAACCAATTGTTGGCTAATATCAATGAGATCCAGATGTTGGATAATTCTTATGAGGCCATGTTTATCGAATGTTGGGAGGGTGGCTAAGCCACAAAAACTTCTCCACAAATAGGTTAAAATAGTCTGTATGTGCCATTGTGCATGGGACCATCCAAAGTATTGGCGAGAGGATTATGTAGGTGGTGGATGGTATGATTCTTAGGGTGAGAATGAATAAGGATAGAGGAAGCATCAGGAGTGTTGTACTTTTATTTATTTATTTTTATTTTCATTTTCATTTATTTGATTTGATTGATGCATGAGTGTGTAATGAGATTGATGCATAATTGTATGTTTAATTACATATTAGACACCCAAGAAATTAATCGAGAGCATGTTGTAACTTAAGGCGCCATAATTATATTAGTGCAGGTGCAAAATTTGTGCTTGATGACCACATGTATAAATCTCTCATCTTTACAATAGTACTAGTTATCTATATAACTGATTGAGTAAGTCTTTGTATTTGTTACTATGGGGTAATAACTTCGAGACAAAGTTTCCTAAAGAGGACAAGTATGATAAGATAATTAATCAATTACATTAGTATAGCTACGATTAACATATGGTATTAGTAAAAAAAGAATTAAAATATATAAATAAAAAAAGTCTAATGGTAATTAAATTCATATTAGTTATTAATTGAGTCTAATTAACATTTGATTGGTATTAGGTGCATGTATGACAAGTGGTATCGGCGCATGGATGACAAGTGGTGTCATCTATGCAAAATAAATAAATTTATTAAAATTAGAAAATTAAGTAATAAAAGGGAGAAAGACCTAGATGAAGGTGCTAGTCTTGTTGGTTTTGAGTGTTTTTTTGTGAATTAATCACTTTGAGGGGGAGTCTAAGGAGGAGAAAATTGTTATATTGAGGTTGATAGGGAAGAGAGTAAGGTCTTACCTGGTCTGACATAGGGTCAATTGTTGAGGACTCAAGGGCCTTATCTTCTACTAGGGGTATGGTTGGGTGGATAGTTTCCCACCCAACTATTGTTGTTGATAGTGGAGCCAGTGACTAGAATAAATGTCGAGGTTTTCTTACACAATTGGTTAATTTGTCCATCAATTAAGTAAGTAGAGGTTCTTCTCCTTATATTACAATTTTAAATTGATAACTTCTTACTTAATTTGAGTTGTTGGTGATAATTGAAATTACTTCACCATAGTCAATTAACTGGTTTATTAGTCTGAATTTATCCCTTATCTTCCCTTGTGTGGTTCTAATTCTTTTTTAAAAGCAAAGAATATGTTAGAAATTTTACTTAAATTCTTCTAAATGTATGAGCTGTATCAGAATTGTTAATTGATTATTTACTAGGGTAATGAATCTAACTATCAATAGACACATGATAAATTAGTTTTTTTTGTGTGAAAATTACTCCAATGATTTGATATTTAATTAGGCTTAAAACTTGTTTAGAAAAATGAATCCTTACTGTTAGTACTGATATTTTCGGTATATAAAAATACTTCCTTGAAATTACATAAGATGGTCTGCCCAATTTATTTAGCACTCGGGAGCTAAAGAATCAAAGAAAATTCGAGCGAATGCTTCAATGTGACCAACAACCAGTAATCAAGGGACCAATGAAGAATGCTTAATGATTAGAAGTGTTGAACCACTATATCAGGACAAATTTGACGGCGTAGAGATCGAGCGCACCCATAAAGTGCAAGTCCATTAAAAGTGGAAAAGTGTATGTGCAAGTCTAGACGAGCACAAGACAGATCAACGATTGACATCTAAAACACGCAGATAAGATGCACCCTTCCAAAAAGTGACATGAATGTACGTTTTCCTCAAAACCATCAAGGACACGTGCTTATTGTTGATTGAATGCGCCTCCTTGAGAGAAGTTTTCTCTTACCACTTGCCATTGGCACATTACCACTCTAGGAAACCAGAAATGGTATCCATCCATGACGAGACTTGAAGCACTTTATAACTCATCAACTTACAACTCCTCCTTTATCCATCTTCCATCTATCAAGTGGGTCTCGACGCTTTTTCCTCGTATCGTTAATCGCAAAATCCGACGTGAAAAGTTGTACTCCCTAAAGAATAAAGGGATAATTCCCCTCTTTTTAAAAATCATTTATGTGTCAAAATCGAACGTGCTCCCGACAACCTAGTGTACTAAGTCCACCATCTGCACGAAGCCGACCAGTCCATGTCTGCATTTGAATCGTTCCAACTCAGTCATCATCCAACATCCGAGTATTTTCTGGTCACTTTTATCCAACATTTATGCTTATAACCCTGCTTGTTACTTAGTCTGAAAAGCCCTAATTTCTGTGAATTTGCACTAATAACTAGTGTATTTACTTAACCAATAATTAACCTAAAATGACTTATAAACCCAAATTCAAGCTCCTGAAGCCCCGTTTCTCAAGCAAAGAGCATGTATATGACCATGAAGTTGATGTTTTTGATACTATAATCACCAACTTAGACCTAAATGAAACCATCAAAGAGGTTAAAGCCCTAGCTTTCACTGACGAATATAAACTTAACCTATGGAAGTCCAATTTTGATCGAACTGTATGCCCTAGGTCTGTAGTTTTTCCTAAATTTGTAACCCGATGCTCGAAACATTACTCCCCCTCCAAGTGAGCAATTATCTCTTTAGACATGTCTAAATCCCTCTGTTATATCATCCCAGATTCGCTCAAACAAATTTTCTGCATTCCTGAATCCTTGGCCCCTTACACTTTCAATGAGAAATATCTAGCAAGCACCTTCCACGGTCTTGGGCCATGTGAACATCACCATTTTCTATCTTGACACTTGGAGCCTAGTATGGCAATACCTACCATCCCACCTCCTTATGATACCACAGTTTTTTCTGAGAGTTCCGGGAAGCCATTTCCATTATTTGTACTATTGTAGGTCTGGAAAATAATAAATCTGTAGATAAAGTGATTTTAGGGATTCTATTCAAGATAACTACAAAAGCTGGCAAAATCCCTCCCCATTTCGACCTCTTTAGTCATCTAGGAGAAATAATCCATGAGCAGTTGGAATATTTTCTTTCCATTGAATACTTCAGATACCCTTCCTACTTATTCTTTATGTTTTTTATCAAAACTATGAGAGCTTTAAACATCTAGGTTTGAAGACAATTGATAAGCAAGGGATACAAATTCTAATGTATGAATGGTCTAATCTAGTCCTTAGGAGAGATTCAATAACTCTAATTTTTCAAGTTTCATAGACTAGTTTATGAGCATAGCTTACAGTTTGATTTTTGGCAATTCACCTCCAAGGATGCTCCCAGAAAACAAGAAGCATTTACAATTCACACCAGATGTTCAAACATGGGACTAGTTCCTCTATGAGGATCATACAATCATCAGATTTTATGGCTTTGAAGAAGAACCATAAAAACTGCCCACTTTTCTGACTCCAAGTATTTTTGCCATGGATTATGTAAGGCGGATATTTGCTTTGGATGAGCTACATTTTCGACATTTCAGGTAGCATAGATCTTTTTTGTTACCAAAGGAAATAGGACCTCTCACCATAAGGGGGTTGAATGCCTCTCAATACGTTGAGGGATATTTGAGTGAAATTAATCTTGAGAAGGATGAAAAGGAAGCATATGACCCACATCAAATTGTCTCAAAGCAGAGGTTGGAGAATAAAAAATCAGCTTACATCTGTGAAGCTAGACCAATCTGGGAAAAGATAGCCAATAACGAGACCTGGGAAGAGGTCCAAGAAGATTTGAAAAGCTTTGAGGAACATGAAAGAGAAGCACAGTTGATAGGACCTAAAATGACAGCTGAAGAAGCCCAAAGAATGGATATTGACGAAGTTTAGCAGGGCCTAGACCCAAAGAGGGCTAGAACAGAGGTTGAGGGAAATGCACATGCATTGGTAGAGGTACCGGATTAAGATGAAATCCTAAGAGAAATCACTGAATTAATAGAAAAACCAATACTCCCAAGAGGACATCCTATTAAATATACAAGATATCCATATATAGAGTTCACAATCCCTTAGAAGTTGCAAGGATCATCCTCTACAGAGCCTGTGCCTGTGAAAACAGATCTATAGTCTGGTTACAAGAACATCAGAGAGAGAGGATTGAGAATGGTAAAAGAGATGAGACAAGAGATTCCAACTGCAAAAATAAGACCGATCTCGGTTGTTGATCATCAACATGATACACTTAGGTTTTCCATACTTGAACCTAAAGTACCCAAGCTTGTGAAATTGAGTGATTGGAGGGTTGAAGAACATATTGTCAACTTCAAACAATTTGGGAAGTTGGACAAACTAGACTTCTACAAACAAGCCAGTGATATGATATGTACAGAAATAGTCAAATTAGAAAAGGAAGAGAAGAAGCTCAGGTCAGCTCTAGATAAATTTGAGAATCTATATGAAATGGAGAAATGGACAACCATGGTTAAGCAAATCACTATAAATTCATTGGAAGCAAAGTTAGTGGCATTATCAGCTGATCCCTCAGATAGATCCCAAATCAAATCACTCATTGAGAAGAAAGATAATAAGATAGCTACTTTAAAGAAGAAATTGAAAATGCCTGCAATAGATCCGGTTCAAACTGAAGAGTTGAAGTAGGTTCAGGCATAGAAAGAGAAAATATATGCTAGTGTGATAGAATACCATAAACTCTCAAAAGAAAGAAGGAAGAATATTGATGACCTACATTGGCAGATGGCCAACTTGAAATTAGAAATGACTAAACTATCTACTGGAAAAGATAGTACTGGAGCACCAACCCCTGCAATCCCTGCAGAAAACCAGTCCACAACAACAAATGCAGCAGAAGCAATAGATGAGTATCCAACTATCCCTCTAGAAGCCATAGACATAGATGCTATGGAGGAAGATCAAGAAAATCAGAGGTAAAGTCCTCAGCCCATTCAAGAGGGAAATGACCAAAATGGCAAGCTCGAAGAGGTTGAAAAGGAGCTAGAGATAAAGGACAGAAGGATCCTAAAATTAGAGAGTGAGGTCAGTAAAAAGGAGGATGAAATGATATATTTGGAGAAAGAGATGGGGGAATTAAAGAGCCAAATAACCTCGCTGCAAATAAATGTTCAAGGAGAGCGGTTGTTAAGGAGGATAGCACAAAATGTTTGGGATAAAATTACTGAATGGTTCATGCAGAAATGGGGTTATTTTGAAGTCATTCAAGATGAACTAGAAATGGCAACATCATCCAACGCAGAAGTGAAATCAGTGGAAAAACAACTGGGAAACATGCCCAAACAAGCAAGTGAAGTAATAGATTATTTGAACAGCAGAACTAAAAGGCAGTTGGATGAGAAGGGAATTGATAACATAACACAAGTTATCAAGATAGCTAGATCCATGATAATGAAGCAAACATATATGCTTCGAATGAAAGACAACATTTAGCAGTTGACAGATGAAATAAACAGCTTCAAATCCTTATTCGCAGATGTGTTAAGTCTGAGAATGCCTTCCCCATGGAATGGTAATGAATATTCTTATCCTAAAGAGACCTATAAAGAACATCTAGATTAGAAGAGGGAAGAGATACCCCCAGAACCTTTGGAAGGAGAAATTGATGGGGAGAAAGCAATAGATAGACTCAAAAGCTATTTTGAAATCTGGGTTGGACTAAAAAATATTACCAAGAGACTGGGACCAATCTCTTATGAAAAGACAACAAATGTAAAAATATATTTGGAATCCCTGAAGGTTCACAAACACTCATAGGGAAATGAATGATAGATGGTAATACAGTATCACAAACATGTATTGCCACCTAGGACATCAACAAGGAAACCTTCAGGCCAATCTTCAAGTCAGCAGTCTAGTCAAGTAGCATGCCAATCATCAACACAGGTGCCAGGGTAGTTTGCTAACCAACCAACCCCAATTTCTTTCATGACACATTCAGGACCAACCAATGTACAAATGATGTATCAAATGAATCAGATGGGTATCCCTCAAGTAAGGCCAATGGGACAGTCTCCTAATCAACCAAATATTTACATGAGAGGGAAAAAGAAGACTCCCAACAAAAGAAATTGAAGATGATGAGTTCAATGAGGAATTTTGAAAGGAAGATGTAAAAGTCAAATTTGTAAAAAGTAAATCAAATCTTTTTACAATTCAGTTAGAATGTAAAAACTGAATTCAGTTACAAAAATATTTTATATAATGTAACTTGTATTCAGTCTTAAGGGGATGGCAATTATAGAATAGAGGGTCTCTATCTAGTTTTGTAGAGTCAATGGTCAAATTTTTCCTTTGCATGAGATTAAAGATACAATAATTTTTCAGAGAAGTTGTTCCTCTGTTATGTAAATCCATTATTACCTCGTATATGTGCACATGCAAAGATTCATGAGATCAATATAAGCTAGATGCAGCAGTTTTGGTTCCATTATGGTGTTGATGATGCTTGTGGTTATTGAACTTAAAGGTTATATCAGAGATTCTTAAATTGTTTCACCTCTGCTATTACTTTTAAAGATTTTGTGTTTTGTTCAGTAATACAAGGAATTTCCTGTGCATATTGTACACATAAATATCTTCCTGCACTCTTTTTATTCTCATGTTTTCTTTTCAGTTGTGTAAGAATTACTGAATTCATTATCCTGAGGCTTAGTACGTTCATGTCAACTTGGATGTAAGAAATTTGTCTATGCAGGCACTTCTTGAATAACCCTAGCATTCCATTTGTTAAATTCACCATTATTCTTTCATATATTCTAGTATGACAATCTGTAAATTTTCTCTGCAATTTTATCTTTACATTTGCAAAAGTTGTCTGTTGAGAGGGCCATTTAGCTACTTGCCGGTATCATCATGTATTAAGTGTGTTTAACTAATGAGCGGTTGGAGCAGGTGTAACCGCTCCAACCCCTCCACTTATTGTATAAATACTACCTCAATGAATGAAGAAGATGACTGAACGTTTCATCCATATCGTGTCTTCTTATGCTAATCTCTGCTTGAATATGGGTTGAACCTGCACGTTCAACATCTGGCATCGTTGCCTCTTTCATGCGGTCTAGGTGACAACAGCAGCGCATGGAAGATGGATCGAACCTGCAAAAGATGCAAAAGATCGTGAGAAGAAAGAAACCCTACAAGAAATGCTGAGAAATGCTGATACTGCGCTATGTTGCTATAAAGAAAGAAATGATGCTCTCGAAGATCCTTCCTGCTGCATGAATTCTACGATGACTAAGCTTGGACGAGAAATTTCTGCAAAAGAAAGAGGCGAGCAACAACGGATGGAAGTGGTCAAACCTAAAGGAGACCGTGAAGCTTGAAATACTGCTCATGCTTGTCAAAAGAAGACGCACCGTCCAAGAAGGTGATAGCAGCAACAACAAATGGTCATGGCTCAAATCTATAAAATGTCGTGAAGATGCTAGTGGAAGACAAACCTGCAAAAAATACTGCTCGTGTTTTGATACTCCTGCGAAAAGAAAAATATGAAGATGTCGACCGTGACCATTGACCAATCATCGAACATTGAAGAAAGCATGTGAAGTTCATCAAAGAGCCTGCAAGAAAGATGGACACTTGTGAGTGCATTACAGAAAAACATCTGCAAAAACAAAGATAAAATATTGGCATTGCTCGTGAATTACAAGAATACAATGGACCTTCTTTTCGCTCGCGCTTCAGAAATTGTCTAGCACTCGGGCCCACTGATCGATCTATGTCGATGGAAACTAGTTCGAATCTCGTCGAAGAGTCTGCCGACTATCATCACAAGTATACAACCACCCTACAGTTCACCCGTCGAGCAATGGAAACCATCACATAATTGACACACCAAAGTTGTTTTCTTATGAATGGCTCAGTCTCTCAACAACGAGAAGGCATTATACAAACTGTCTATCATGAGATTCACATGGGAGGAGTTGAATATTGGACTGGTGCTAGCATCCTGTCGTCCAAGCTCGACTGGTGCAATCGACTAGTGAACATGTCGACCAAGCAAGACAACCGACCATTCCATATGCCTGTTGACCAATTAAGCTGACTAGTGAACTAGTCAACCAATGCAATTTTTCAAACATCGTTATGAGGCCGACCATTGTTCGTCGATTTTTTTTTCTCACTTGTCATCCAAACTACTCATCGGCTAAAGTGGCGTGTTGACCCAAGCATCAATTAATGCGGTTGGATCGTGGAAAGGTATCATTATTGATATTAACTGCTTTCTATTTATTAAAGTTGATTGGAAGATGCTTATAGTTGATCTCTTCATCAATTAATACCGTCGACCATCGACCAAAAAAGGGTTTGACAGCCATTGGCTTCCATGGGTACTAAGTTTAATGGGTGACTTTCTTCTTCTAATAGCCTCCGCAAACTCTACAAAAGTATTATTATAAATCATGATCATGTCAAATCTAGTTGATGTCGAGAGTAGTGGTCGATGCCTTATTATGGTCACATTTTGGTCGATCAAGCTTGTTGGTTGTTATTATATTGAAATTTTTTATATATTGTACTTTGGTCGATAATATTACTTTGTGGTCGGTATTATCAATTGAAAAGTGGTCGAGTCCTTATTTTCTGGTCGAGTACTATGGTCGAGTCAATTTTAAGTCAATTAAGAAAAAAATGTAATATTTGAGTATACATTGGGTCGGGTTTATATGTCAATCGAGTCATGTATAGCCACAAATGACTCTATTAAAATTTTAAAGTCAAGAGGGGTAAATCAAGTCGGTCTCTAGCCGACTTAGTAAGTCATGTCGAGTCAAGTAAGTCGAGTAGAGTCGGGTCGAGTCGACTCGAGTCAGTGGACCATGACCAATATCCAGTAGTCGGTGACAACCACACGCAACAAAACATCCACAAATTTGCAGGAAGCCTCACGACATAAGCTGTCGTTGAAGACCATATTCAAGCAACAGCCATCTTACGTCACACACAAGAAACAACTTAATGATCACATGATGATGCCATAAAGAACACTTAAATTGATCAAGCCCCTCGGTGCTGAAATATAGAAACATCTCTTCAGTGTGATTTCAAAAGTTTGAAGGCAGTTGGTGAGCTGGTGTAAAGGTAGAGCGTGGAAGCCCAGAAGTTCCTGGACCGATGCAGATGAAAGCCGACAGGAAGGTGAAAGGGTGAGGCTCAATTGACCACTACCAGACTGCTAATGAATGATAAGGAAATCATGACTCATGGTTGTTTTTGCCTATCTTCTTCGGGACAAAGAAGTGTTTTGTTGGTGGGGGAGATGGTGAGAGGGTCATTTAGCCGCTTGTCGGTATCATCATGTATTAATGTGTGTTTAACTAATGAGCGGTTGGAGTAGGTGTAACCGCTCCAACCCCTCCACTTATTGTATAAATACTACCTCAATGAATGAACAAGGTGACTAAACGTTCTGTCCATATCATGTCTTCTTGATGGTTTATATGTGTGTATTCTTATGCTAATCTCTGCTTGAATATGGATTGAACCTACACGTTCAACATTGTCCATAACCTTTGCCATTAAAAGAAATCTCAAAGAATGAAATCAAAATACATTTTGCATAAGATATAGCACTAATATCTATAAAAGTTGAGCTTCTATCATGGTTAGGCGTATGCTATTTCAACCTAGTCTACCTCTGGGACTAACACTTACATCGTACCTCTTTTCATCACTCTAAAAGTCCTCTTTTATTGCATCGAGAGTAGCGAGGCGCTCTACATCCCAGTATGGTAGAGATGTTGTCACGTTCCTAACAAAATAAAAAATAATTAAAACAATTTATATAGACTTATAAAATAAAAATATAAAACCAAATAAAAAGTAGGCTCATTATGGTAGAGATGTTGTCACGTTTCTAACAAAATAAAAAATAATTAAAAAAATCATGTTGACTTATAAAATAAAAAAATAAAACCAAATAAAAAGTGGGATCATAAAATAAAAATTAAAACCAAATAAAAAATTATTAAAAAATCCATGTTGACTTATAAAATAAAAAAACAAAAACCATAGATCAATCTTAAACACAGATCACCTCAAGGAATTGGATCCCTCTCAGTGCTTGATAGATCCAAGTTTGAGATGGATCTATGTTGGTATTACTTATGTCGTGTCTTATTGGAACCTTCTCCTTCACAGTATGATGTCCGTCCTCTTCCTACTTCTAAGAGTACTCTATGCATGCTCCCTCTAAAGTGTTTGGGCAAACTCATATGGCTGCCAGGGACTCTTTTGTTGAGTTGTCTGACCCCCCTACTGCAGATGTCTCCACTTCTTCAAATAACTTTGTAGTGCCTCATCTAGTTCTCATGTTGTAAATAGCAATGTTCTAGTCAGTGGCTCATTCAATCTTCATGTTGGAGATGTTATTGCTATCAATTCCACTCCTTTATTCAATTATGATGATGTTGACTTCCCATCTACACCATTTACTTTTCCATCCGGTAGGCCATTCCCTATGCCCAAGTGCATTATTTCCACCATTGTTAATGTTGTGTTTCTTCTTGGTCCTTCTAAGCATTATCAAGAGACTTTTTTACCACCACCTTAGGTCCATATTACTTAGGTTGTTGATATTTTCCAAATTTGAGGACCTTGCCTAAAATCTCTGAAACACGATTCTTGTTGTTGGTGACTACGATGGAATCTTGAGCAAGCAATATTCACATGACTAGGACACATGTATTTGTAATCATGGCTAATGCCATCTTTGATAATTTATTATTATTTATTTTAGTATTAGGAAGTGGTTAAGGTTGACCACCTCGAATTTGTAAATGTAAAAGCTCATTAATCTCTCTTGGGATAAAACCCTACTTGAGTTGTGTGCACAGTTTGTATTATACCATCATGTAATCTTCTTAATCTCCCTTATAAAGTGTCTTATGCCTAATGACACCTATATCTTTGGCATTGTCTTTATTTTATGAACACTTGTGTACTTAGGTATTTTTCTCTCTAATAAACTAGTGGTATCTCTCTTAAGCATATTTATGACTGTTACAACAAAATTTGAATTTGTCTTTGATTATATTCTATTCTCTTACTTTCACTAGTGAAGCTTTATAAAAAACACTTAAGTAGAATGAATATCATGACATACACTTTCTTTAACATACTTATGATGAAGTTACAATAAAATTTGAATTTGTCTTTGATTCTATTCTCTTACTTTCACTAGTTAAGCTTTATAAAAAGCACACAAATGGAATGAATACCATGACAATGAAAGGTTACATTTATAGACTTGGTATGAACCTAGAAATCATCATTCATGACATCACCCTTATTCTCTTACTTTTACTAGTAAAAGTTAAAGAGCATATAAATGTAATGAATATCAAGTCACATTTTTAGACTTTGATATGAACATAAATTCAGCATTCATGACATCACCTTATACCAATTCATCATTCATGACGTCACCCTTGGTATAAGCATGAATTCATCATTCATGACATCAATCCCCACTAATGGAATCCAACCACTAAATAAGACATCATCACAAGATTCACATAGAATATTCTAACAAATATTATCCAAATTAAAAACTTACAAATAGATTAAAAAGTATCGACCATGTTAGGCACAAGAGACTTTCATATATGCTAAGTATTATTAATTTTTTATTGACAATGCGTTGAGTTACACTCAAGAAAGAGAATCTGACCTCTATTTTGGCAATGCAAACGGCAAAACTTACTATGAATGCCAAGGGCATTATCAAAGAAATGTACTCACAAAATCGAGAATAATCAAACTCTCATAACATGCATATTATGATTCTTTATGATAGGGTTAGGTTTGGTTTAAATTATGATTATTTTTTAAATCTAGAACAGTCAAACTCTCATAACATGCATGTTATGAATTTGTAAAATCTAGAATAGTCAAACTCTATTAACATGGATGTTATGATCCTTTATGATAGGGTTAGTTTTGGTTTTAAAAAAAATAGTCTTATGAATACAATGTATTTAGCATTTTATTGTGGACATTATTCAATATGTTTGTATGATAAATGTATACATTTTCAGTTAACAAGATTGTAGTTCTATAAATTTAAATAAATATTCAATTGATAAGATTGTAGTTCCACAAATTTAAATAAATATCAGAATAGTGAACAATATTGTCGTTCTACAAATTTAAATAAATAGAAAAATCAATTTGAATATGAAAAGTTATAAAATGTTTCTAACAAATTTAAAAAATATCTCATGAACAAGATTGTCCTTCTACAAATGTAAATAAATAGAAAAATCAATTTGAATATGAAAAATTACAAAATGTTTCTATAATAATGTACCTTTTTTTTATTCCCTAAAAATGGGTGAAGTGTCCACTCAATACATTTGCTTCCAAAATCATTGACACATTGTCTAACCACTTTGAAAACATTGATACTCACATAGAAAATAACATGTTTATATAAAAAATTCTCACAACTTACATGTTTTTTAAATGTCTTTTTTCAAATCCAAAACAATTATTTACAGATAGAGATATCGCATAAATAAATAAAAAATGCATCTTTTTTATATTTATTTAAAAATATATATATATAAGCTAAAAGTTATTCTAATTAAAATTCCACATTTATCTTAACAAAGTAAATTTTAATTGGTAACAATTAGTGAATTTTTAAAATATAAAAATTTAAATATATTTAAGTATTTAGTAAAACTTTACCGTACCATATCCATATTATGTCAAATATTCACCGAATTTCGAATTTCCAAATAAGAACTCTCAATAAAGCCAAATTTTGCTTAAATCCTCAAGGTAGGATAACACTGCTTAAATCCTTGAAGTAGGATAACAGGTCACCAATTACTCCTTATGGAAGGAATTACTCCACTAACCATGCTTGTTACAATACAATTGTCAACATTTTCAATACAATGATACTCTCATGAGTATTCATAGTTGTCTATCCCAACTACCCCTCACTTTTACATTTATTCCTTGATTATGGACACATTACATTAATTATCCCCTTAAATACTTGATATTACATCAATCATCTTCCCTATACAATGGGAGGATGATCTATTTATTCATTGTGCTATACTCCTTCCTAGATAGACCAAGTATATGAAATGAGAAAGAATGGAAAATACTTTATTGCACTGAGAGAGCTCTCAACCCAGTATGGGGGATATGTTGTCATGTTACATTACATAACGTAATGTTCTCGAACATAAAAAGTAATTAAAAAAGTTAATGTCGACTCATAACTCATCTAAAATAAAAATAAAAGGTAATTAAAAAAATTCATGTCGGCTCATATAAAAAATAAAACCAACATAGATCTATCTTAAACCCGGATCTATCTATTAAGGATCCATAGGGATGTGTAATTTTTAGTTTATCTTAAAAATTTTACACATTAAGAAAAAATTTACACCTCAATAAATTGAAACCCTCGGATTGCTTAATAAATTCGGGTTTAAGATGGATCTATACTAATATGCAACTATGAACACGCCATTCTAAAATATACACAACACAACCAAAAGCCATCATATGCCCCAACACCACCTATAAAAAAAAAAATAATAAGATAAACTTTTAAAGCAACGATTAGTCTAAGGGCAAAGGTTTTAGCTAAAATAACATTTGCTTCCATGATAACAGCTAACTGACATAAGTTTGCACTGCAAATTTGGAAACCAATCATCATCTACTACCAGTTCAACAACTACTGTGACAAAGATGACAAAATTCTGAAGTAGAAATAATTGCTAGTAATCCCCCTCCTTATTCCACTGTGCAGTATCCAAGACAGTTCCATAAAGCCATCTAAAACCAATAAATTACCTCAAACCAAGATTCATGGAGAACAGAATTATGCAAATAATTTATGAAACTAACAGAATGAATAAATAGCTCTTGCCAAATATTGGAATGCTAGAGAATAATATATGTATAAAGAGAGACTAATATCAACAATCCTTTTTATTACAAAAACATCAGCATCATCCACTGTGTTCGTTTAAAATCTCAACTTTAAGCCCGACATTGGATTCAATGTGCCAAGATGAAATAGCAGATATCCAAGAAGACCAGTATAGGCATTTGACTAATATGATGAGCATAAAAACAAAAAGAGAAAGACATTCAACCCATATATAAGCTAGGACGTTTAGAAGGACACTATTGCATAAGTGAAAACTCCAAGCAGCAACTGTAACACCCTAAAAACTGACACATAGATTCGTAGTATCTACATAAGCAGCTTTGCATATGAACAATCCCATAAGGGGTGCGAGGAAAGAAACAACAAGGTTGTGTGGTTGAACATGTTTGTACAACTGCAATACCTACAAACAAAGTTCCCGTCTAAAAAAGAATCAACAGTCACAGAAGTGGTTGGATGTTTGATGATCTAATTCATAAACAATCTGAGTAGAACCCCCCTTGAAAATTGATCTGTTGTAAACAAAATAAACAATCTGAGTAGAACCCCCCTTGCATAGACGTAAGGGTTCAGAATTCTCCTTTGAATAAATGCCACATAGATGCTATATGGCATGGAGTACTCTCAAAATTTACATCAGCAATGATCAGATGAAGTGCCTGTATGAAAAATGTAGCCCATAACATTGCTCAAGAAGCTGAAGGATATATGATGCACAGATACATAACTCTAGTGCCTATTTCTATAACCAAACTTGTAAACCATTAAATCACGATCTCACAATCACTAGACTTCTATGTTAATCCACTAAAATGGAAATAAGAAACAATCATCAACAACATCATCCTCGTTTTACTTGCACAAATTGAATAAAATGATATAAACTCTTAAATTGTCCATCAATGCTTTGGAAAATGCAAATTATGACTGAGCTTTTTTAAACAGGCTATTAGAGAGCAGAGAAAATATCTTCCAATATTTCAAGGAGCAAAAAATATTATTGTGATTATTTTTCATAGAGACAGAAGGTATCAGGTCAAGATCTTTAAGAACACTGTCAACAAAATAATTTTCTGGCCTCCAACGCTTCACAGACAGGCCTTTCTGAAAACCAATTTGAAATTCAGAGCCTAACAAAATATCCAACTTAACGGTCATCACTGGATTTCTGATGCCACGTCTAAGAAAACATGTATACTCTACTCAAAGAACTCGGGTTAATGAGTCTCCCAGAAAAAGGAAGTCGTAAATATTTCAAGATAAACAGTCTGGCAAAAGTAGTCAAGTGCTGCAAGAAAATAATTTTAGGGCCACTTCTCAACACTAGAAGACTTGGAATAAATCTTATTGCTGGCCAATTTCATGAGTTAGACTTTTGCACTGCAATTAATTGAGTTTAAAAAGTAAATTTGTCTAAAATTAAACCTAAGTTTGGCCATCCTTAAAATACATCCTGATGTGCTTTCTGAAAACTGCAGTGATGTACCTGAATTTAGTATAGAAGTGCTTAAAAGTATGCATTGATGTACCTGAATTTAGTATAGAAGTGCTTAATCATTTTACATAAGTACCAAATTATCAATCAGTAAGTAGTGGCTCTTTTTCAAGTAATAAGGTAGAAGTTGCCTTAAATAACCAGTCAAAAGAGGAGCGGAATCAATCCCACCTATATTTGTAAATTCCAAAATAGTCCAATTAGTTTTCAATATATTTCAAATGAAGAGCTTGAAAGGGATAATTAAAGCTGTAAGTTAATTACCTATAGTTTTCAATATATTTAAGGATAGGCCAATCTATATATTTGAAGAATTAGCTTCTTCAAATTTTACTCCATTTAGGGAGGATATCAGATATAGATGCCACGACAAGGGTATTAATTCCAAATGTTTAATTCAAGAAATTTCATTGAATTGAATTCAGAGCAGCGTCCATTTTGAATGATAAAAATAACCTGAAAAAAATAGAAAATTCCAAAAGAAACGAGAACAAATCTAATGGGCCGCAATGTTTTATAACACCAGCCTGGGAAGATTTTGTTGATCATCATTTCTGCCGGGCTTCTGAAGCGTGGGAGCTAGGAAAGCAATATTACGTTTGCTCCTGGATATATAGAGCTTAAATATTATAGGTATCAGAAACCGCCTGCTTTAATGAGGCCAAATGAGTTGCAAATCTTAATTAGAGAGATGCCAAACTCTGTTTCCCGACCTCAGATCCTTATCTGTAATCGATCTCTTGAACGCCCTGTAAATATCCAGTGTAGAATTTGCAAAAAATATTACTGGAGGGGACAAACTATGCAGAGGGTATGCAAAGGGAATGAGAATAGTTGGGGTAGGGTAAAAGATCCAAACTGACAAATCTATCATACAAAGGCATCACTTTGCAAGGCTCTAAGGAGGCCATCGATTTTGGTAATAAAAAAAGTTTAAACATTAAAGATTCAAAGGGGGTTAGATGTGTCTGTCTGTGTTATGTAATATTTATCCATAGCAAAGACTCAAATTCTGAATCTGGTCTGCGACTCTGTTCATGAGTGCTACCATTTATTCGAAAGCCATGACATTCCAGGTTATGTGATAAAGGCGAAGACACGACATTTGCTGTCAAAAAAAAATAACACAAATGCAAATCTGCTCCAAGTTTTCTTCATTTCAAGAACATACATTCAAGGATAACAAGCTAAATGCTACTCATAAAACTAATGGAAAAAGGAAACACAGAAAAATGATTCCAGGTACATAGAGTTGTTACCTGAAAGGCTGAAACCCTTGAGAATGTAAAAAACCCTCGAAAAGGTCTGGCTGCAATTAACAATAAGAACATCATCTTCGGCCCCAGTTCAATTGATGCAGGTGGGGAATCGTCCTCTTGACCTCCAACAAGCTATTTTATCTCCGCAGGCGATTCCCGATCTGCACCAATCGAACTAGAGCCCAAAATGAATTGGAATGTAAAACCCAATTCAAACAGAATGACACAACCAGCTGCCACACCATGGTTTCAGTGATTTCAGCTTCGTGGGTCTATTATATAGGGGAACACTGAATGAAGGGAGCGGGGTACTGAGAAAGCGACATGGGACAGAGTGTTGGAAAATCAGAGCAGACGTTGCTTTTGGGGTTTGAAAAATGTATGGTTGAGGCAAAATTCGTGTCGGCTGATGGCTACTTCGTAACACCACCTCCACCAAAGTAATGTGCACATTATACTTGGGAAAAGATTCCCAACAATCCAACTACTCTTCACCCATAATCTGCGGTTTGTGTGGGGCATAGTAAATAAATGTTTTACCAAAGATGCCTCGGGCTTTTATGGTACATAATATGTGAATAATATATTTATATTTTAAAAATAGCGATTTTTTTAATTTATTTTTTAAATACTGTAGGCTGTAGAGTAACATGTAGGGGAAGGTTAAATGTTTTTGGTAATTTGACTTTTTTTGTTGTGTCATTATCATAATTGGGTTAAAAAGTGAAATTCTTATATGGAAAGTTATTTTTGTCCCCCAAAAGAATCCATATACATCAATTTGATGTATATATAGTTAAATTTTAATCTTGAAAATAAATATTTGATGTTTTGGTGTATATATAGTTAAACCTTAATCTTGAAAATAAATATTATTATTACAAAGTAAAATTTTAAAGAAAGAAAATTTGATATTTTGTATTTTAAAAGTTTAAATTAATTTCAGTAAATGAAATAAGGTTTATTATAGACCATAAATATGTATGGTTTATATTTAGTTAGTTGGTACAACATATAATGCTAAATTTATTGAGATAAGGTATTTATTATACAAAGACACTTTTCATCACAAAGTCAAATATTAGTAGAAGTCATTCAAGGTTAAGGAAAGAGTACACTAAAAATGCTACTTCTTGGCTCCACTATTATTATTATTATAAGGTAAAATTTTATATTTTGTACTTTAAAAGTTCAAATTAATTTCAGTACATGAAATAAGGTTTATTATAGACCATAAATATGTATGGTTTATATTTAGTGAGTTGGTACAACATATAATGCTAAATTTATTGAGATAAGGTATTTATTACACAAAGACACTTTTCATTACAAAGTCAAATATTAGTAAAGTCATTCAAGGTTAAAGAAAGAGTACACTAAAAATTCTACTTCTTGGCTCCACTATTGGAGGTAGTTAAAGAGGATGTCTTTCGTAATATCAACATCATTAGAAAGTCCACCCTCAACCTGTTTTGATAGAACATATTTCATGTGGTTATTTTGATGGGGCTTCACAGAGTGGAGCTTCTATCAGTGGGGTTGGCGCCTTTTTGAAATTAAACGATTACCATTTTTACAAAATTTGGATGCATTGCGGTCAGGGATCCAACACGAGAAGTGAGTTGGTAGCTCTCTAGATGTTTCTCTATTTCGCAATGTCTATTGGTATTTTGGTGTTACAAGTGATGGGTGACTCCAAGGTGATCATTAATTGGGCTTTGGGGATCTCTTCTCTCAGGGTTCTTGTGTTATCTTCATGGCAAGAGGAAACCATAAGCATAATTAACGACTTCAATGATATCTCTTTTTCACACATTTACAGGGAATTCAACCATCTGGCAGATGAGCAATCTAAGAAGGCTCTCTTGGCTCCCGAGGGTATCATCTTCACGGAAGAGTGGTCCATTGATCAGCTCCTTTCTCAGGGTTCCATTGATATTTTGCAAATTTGATTTTTGTTTTACTAGTGTTGATGCCTCATTTTACTCTTGTTTGCGGCTACGATCCTTTTTTCTTCCATGCATATAGTTTTCTTGGAGCACCCAACAACTTGTTGGACTTTTTGTGTTTCATCATGCCTGTTCCTTTTGGAGAGTCTTGCTATGGACTTCTCAGTGGTCTCAGTTTTGATATATTGGTTCGGGGGACCCCTGTTGTTCAGCTCGTTTGCTTTAGTGATAGATGACTTATCCTTGTTTTAGGCATGCACTTATCTATTACTTTATTTTGTTGGTAGACTTTTGCCTCCGATGTGAGACTTGTTTCTCGGCCACTATGTGTGATGACTTTTTGGTCATATGTGAGAACTTGGACAACTCAGTTATGGCTTGATTTCGCCCATTGTGGAGGGGCGTCATGAGTTATGATATAAAGCAACATTGGTAAAAAGTTTCAATACTATTATAATATAATGGTATGTTATTTTCCTTTGAAAAAAATATCAACATCATTAATAATATTACGATGGTGGATGGAAGATGTTACTTTATGATTATTATAAAGGATGCTATTTATAATATCAACATCATTATTAATATTCTAAACATCATTATTAATATTCTAGTAACCAATTTTAAAGAAAAAATATGATGTTACATTGAGATTGATAAGAGAAAGATTATTATTAGTTTTAATAATAATAATAAAATATTATAAAATAAGAATATTTTTTTATAGTAAATTTGAGAGGTGGATACTAGGTAATATATTATTGAAAAACGAATCATTCTAATAAAATAAAAGATAAAAAATATTTTATCTTGGAGTGTACATCTTCTTATAAAAAAATTAAATTTTATTTTCAAAATATTTATAGTGTTATTTAAATAAGAAGATCATTATGATGTTACATTGAGATTGAGAATAAGAAAAAAGATTGTTATTAGTTTTAATAAAAAATGAATCATTCTAATAAAGTAAAAGATAAAAAATATTTTATCTTAGAGTGTACATCTTCTTATAAAAAAATTAAATTTTATTTTCAAAATATTTATAGTGTTATTTAAATAAGAAGATCACTATGATGTTACATTGAGATTGAGAATAAGAAAAAAGATTGTTATTAGTTTTAATAAAAAATAAATATTGTAAAAATAAGAACAATTTTTTATAGTGAAATTGAGAGGCGGATAAGACCTAATATATTATTGGAAAAACGAATCATTCTAACAAAGTAAAAGATAAAAAGTATTTTATTTTAGAGTGTACATCTTCTTATAAGAAAATTAAATTTTATTTTCAAAACATTTATAATGTTATTTAAATTTATAACTTGTTAATTCATATGGATGCACATCTAGAGGATTAGAGGAGTTAATTTTAACTGGAATGGAAATTGTTTATAGGATGCTCTTTCATCATAGATTAACAATGGCACCTCCAATGACTTTCAGGGTCTACTTGTTATCATTATCTGGTTTGTTTGGATAGCTAAGGAAATAGGTATCTTAGACATTCACACCCCATCAAAAATATATGGTATAAAATCTTTAGCCATCCTCGGTCTTTTTCCTCATATCAAAGAGAAAATTGGGCAACGCATATGTATGTATGGAAACCATTGATAAATCCAAGCATTGGGCATACTCTGATCGAGCTTCACAAGGTCTTCCTGTCAAAGGAGGTGTTGGGGGCATCATTCATATATCTGATGACCATTGCTATAAATTTGTTGCTAGTCTCCTATCAAATACTAATAATCAAGTAGAACTATTGGCGTTAAAGGTCACCCTAAGGACAACTGTTAACCTTGTCTTCAAGATTTACAGGTTTTTGGAGATTCTCTTCTGGTAATTGAGTGGATGAAAAATAGGAACTAGCCCAGGAATATCCACCTCTCTCGCATATATGAAGAGGTGAAAGACTAGCTGACAGATTCAGGTTTATTATCTTTCAACATATCTACATAGAAAGAAATGTAGTAGCCGATCAACTTTCTAAAATTGGTCTTTGCCATATTGAAGGCATGTGGATTCAATGGGAACAATACAGAGACAACATAATTGAACATGATCTAGGTCCTATTCCCTACTGAATTTTTCATGTAGGCATGTTAAAACCTTTTTGAAAAGAGATCCAACTTATGGGCAAATATGAACGAATAATGATAAATATGGTTAATTGGGAGAACCAACTTTTTTTTTACAATATACTTGTCATAATTAGCAGTGATATAATCAAAATATTTCTATACAGTTTGCAATGTATGTTTTTCTTTTCAAATCCATAGTTTTAAAGAACTAGAATCCAAGACGTGCACGGGGGCGGCAGGTGCAGGGGGGGTAATTTTTGACCCTGGAGGAAATAAATTAGTAGACTTCTCTTGGGGACTCGGCATCAGCACCAACAACCAAGCAGAATGGCTTGCCTTGTACTACTCACTAGAATTAGCGGCCACCCTTAACATGAATCGTCTTTAGATTTTTGGGGACTCCAGGCATGTTATTCAAGCTATGAGCAATGGCATCCCCCTCAAGAACGACAAAAATCAGAGAATTCAGAAAAGAATTAAGCATCTTGCTCTCCCAAGGGACACACTCTACTATCATGTGCTAAGGGACCATAATGGTATTGCTGACACATTGGCCAATGATGGAGTCAAGTTAGAAATGGGGCAAGCAACCCTAAACAACGCGTTAATATACCATTTTTTACCTTAATGGAAATGTGGTCTTGGCATTTTACACTTTGGAAAAACCTAAGGCTTAATAGCCCTGATCTTGGTGGCAAATTTGGTTATAGTCCTCACCCTCTCCACCGCCATAGCATGGCTCGGAAACCTCACGTCACTCCACGTGCTCTCCTCGTGGTGAGTACAGTTCCCACGCCTGAGCATTTATCAACCCAGGCGATAGTAGGTGTTATTATGTTCAAGATGGATGGCCCTTCATCCCGACCTCTCGGCCAGGCTCTGCGAAATCTCTGCCTCTCTCAGGAACCCACAGTGCTGTTAGAAGGCGACCCTCTCCCGGCTCTGCGAAATCTCCGCCTCTCTCAGGAACCCACAGTGCTGTTAGAAGGCGACCCTCTCCCGGCTGGTAGCGAAATGGACGGCGTCAGGCAGGCGATAACCACTCTGAGTCGACTCACCTCCGACATTAAGGTTTACCTGTCGAGAACTTATGCAGCAGTTTGTAATACAGAAAACAAAATCGATGAACTTGTTCTGGAAGATAAATACATTCATTCCAGGCTATCCTGCTTGGAATCACGCATGGAGGATATTGACAGGAACATAATTGAATTAATGGGGAAGGTTGACAGTGTTAAAACAGACATCTCTGCTTTTGTATACAAAACACAATGCAGCTGCGTTCAGGAGGCCCCAACAGTAAATATGGAAATGGCAGAGGCGACTTCAGTTTACCAGCAGAACTACGGATAATGGCAGTCTCTTGTTTGCAGGTTCTCTCAGCTATTTATTTTGAATGTTTTTTTGCCTTAAAATATGTAATCAGTTTGTGAGGGTTTACCCCACCAGTAAATTTAGAGTTTTTAGGAATTATGAAAGTATAGAAGTCCAGGGGACGAACAATATAAGCCCCTGCAATTTTCCCTCTTTTGATGCAGAGAGCTGGATTTTGATTCTGTGCTGAATGGCTGTGCACAGCCTTTGTTAATATAATCCTTTCACCTGTTTCTGTTTAAAAAAAGAATCCAAGACGTGCATCCTCGAGTTGCTAATGTGCAAACAACCATATGTTGTTTTGCATGATAATTTATTTGTTACATACATGACAAATGAGACGATATCACTATTTTTAGTCTTTGTACAAAGTGTTTTGTTATATATAATGAAATGAGTCTTTTTTTCAAAGAAAAAAAAAACTTGTTAATTTATAAAAAACAAAATAACTTAGATAATTTTATTTAAATTATTTGTTTATATAAATAATATATTAAAATAAAATAATTATTTTTTAAGAGTTTAATGATGATTAAGATTATTAACCTTCATTAAAATCAAATTTTCATTATATTTATAATTAATAAAATAATATATAAAATAGGTTTAAAAAATAAAATTAAATAATTGTAAAATGTATGACATGGGATTCTTCTTTTAGAAAAGAGAAACATTTACACATACTTAAAGTTTTGAATAATTAAAAAGAATAGCAACTTCTTGAAACTATGTCCGTAACCACTAGGAAAAGCATGTTCTTAAAACTTAAAGTCAAATGCTTACTTTTAAAAATTTGATGTGAGTTTAAAAGAGGTGTTGTCTTCGCTGGAAAGGACTACGTTTTCCGACTCGTGAAGTGTCATTTTAAGAGTTTGTCATGGATTTAAAGAAGGCTATGTGATTCTTATCAATAAGTATTGATTTGCATAGTCTATGCATTATATTATATTCATGGAATTTATTATGTGTTGTCTTTTCTTATACAGTTTGCTATTGAATTTTAAATAGCGGTGTATTTTTTCAAAGAAAGAGATATATATTTTCAATTCAAAATTATTGAAATTATGATTATGTGTATATTCTTCGTGTTAATCTATATATTATAATTAAGAAATTTAATTTGGAGATTAAGTTGATAAAAGTTTTGATATTTTAAAGATGTAAAGTTAAATTTTATGAAAACTTTTTAATTTGGAGATTAAGTTGATAAAAGTTTTGATATTTTAAAGATGTAAAGTTAAATTTTATGAAAACTTTTCAGTTTCATAATTATTTAATTTAAAAATTATATGAATGATATTTTTAAGGGTTTTTTAAATACAATTATTTGATTATTTAGATTAATTTTTTTTTCAAGAAAAAAAATGTATTTTCATTCTAGATGGAGCAAAAATACATTCTTTGGAGCCACACGACAATAGAGTTATCAAAAAATAATGATGATTAACAGTTTAGTAATATTTCAGCAGCCATAAAGAAAAGATGTTCATGTAAACAACTGGATACAACTAGTTCAACAAAATCTCCAAAAACCATATATCTGATAGAGGGATACTCTGAAGATTCAAAGCAGTCGCCCCTTGAAACTTCTAAATGAAGAGCACCATGATGAAGCAGTAGCCCCTGTTTGGACAATGTATCAGCCTCCCCATTGAGTTCCCACCTGATGTGCTGAAATGAGATATTGTGGAAGGAATCTCGAACCGATCTCAACTAGTCCACCAAATAGATCAACCCAACATGTGAGACTTTTGAGCGTCCTTGATGCAATTAATCACTAGTTCTGAATCACCCATAATCTCCAAGTTGTGGACCAACTTCTTGAAAGCCACCTTCAACAGAAAAAAAAGGGCTTAAACTCAGCCTGATTGTTCGTTCCAGGGCCTAGACCACCGAAACCTTTGAAATAATGCTGACTATCCATGAAAATTAAGAAACCAAATCTGCTGACCAAGTTACATTCCTGACTGGCCCCATCGAAATAGGCCCAAGGCTTGTTTTCATCAATTATCGGAGGCACTAGAATTCTCATTACCTGAGTCTTAAGGTTAGGTTTGTAAAATGAGAACAGGGAAATGGATTGAGCTGCCACCTACACAATAGAGTATTTCTTATCCTTACAGATGGCAGCATTCCTTGATAACCAAATCCCCCATGAGACAATAATGGGGAGACCTCTTAACACCACAGCCTCCTTGGTCTGAAAAAATGCCTTAAAACACAGCTCCACCGAGAAGCCATCCCACTTGACAGGACAACCATATTGCATACCCACTTCCCACCATACTTTCTTGGTAAATTCACATATCACAAACATATGTAAAACAAACTCTTCACCACTTCTACAGAGAGGACAAGCCACAAGTCCTTGGAAATTGAAACTTTGTAATTTATCCCAGGTCAACACTCTATTGTTTAACATTATCCAGAAGTGAAGGATACTTTTGGAGGGCCCTCTAATTTTCCAAATTTCCTTCCACTGCCACCTAATCCTATGCTCCATTGAAAATAAGGACTCATACCCCAATTTTGCACAATACAAACCACCAGAGGGATTAAATCTCCAACGAATATCATCCTCCTCCCTGCTAATGTTGACATGACCTTTACCAACATATCTATAAAAGCATCCCAGTAGATCCTCTAGTGCCCCGATAGACTGAACCCCTCAATGAACATCCACTCTTGCTTCCAAACATCAATACCAACACGATTGGCAGCTCTATGAAGTGTAGAAATACCCCTACTCTGAAGATGTTCAATGAGTCCAACCGACAACAATCGCTTATTAGAGAGTCCTAGGATGGAATCACTCCCCAACTGAACTGATCTACCATTCCCTACCTTCCAAGCCAAATGATGCCCAAGAACCGAAAAGGCATTAGATAAGGCTCTCCACTGGTTAGAGCACTTAGTGACAGATTTCTCCCTTCGTTAAATCCAGTCCATCATCGATGCATGAGCAATGTATTTGGCCACTAAAATTCGCTTCCACAAACTATCCTTCTTCAAGAAATTCCATAATGATCTTGTTTCCAGCGCCTTGTTAAAGACAAATATATTCTTAATCCCCCAACTCCCCAAACTTTTAGGGGTAGCTAAGACCTTCCATTTAACAAGATGAAATTTTTTTCCTTCCCTGGCATTCCTCTAAAGAAAACTAAAGAAAATCTTTCTAATAGTGTCACGTCCCCGATCCCCTCAATGCCCTTTGAGTGATGGGGGAACAAGGTTGATAATTTTTTTTCCAAACTTATCCGCAAAACTACTCTTTTTACACAACAGCAATTGTCTTGGGTCTGCAATTCTGCAATCCACAATCTGTAGGTCGGAAGTCAGAAGGGCGGAATGCTCAAATCACAGCGTCGAACAAAATAAGACTTCGACTTCCGCATTCCGTAGTGTGGGATTCGGAAAGTCAGTGTCACGTCCCCTCCAGTGGATCCAATTTAGGGAACATGATGCCAAATTCTAGGGCTCTTACAAAAACTCAACCCATTTCATCAAATTCATATGAATAAAAACACATGTGCAGGTGTATAACTCAAATAAATACAACATAAGCAGGATCCACTACATGCATATCCAACATGCCTTGCTCTTCCTAAACATAATAGTCAATAATGAAATAACATTGCAGAGTTTAATACACATAAAGAATACTCATCTTGATGTAATGTTGTCCCAACAACTATCTATGTCGCTGCAATGTTCCACCCAACCATAGGTCTCTACCCAACCTACATTCTTTCAGAACTCAGAGACCACCCCCGAGATGGGCATGATTTCTACAAGGAAAAGGGGACATTCAAGTTCAGGAACGGCCAAACAAACATTGCATCTAAGCCAAGCTAGTCCACAGCTGGGTTTATCAAGAAAAATCTGAACCCTCTTCATTTCTGGGTGCTTGCACTCAAGCTTAGGCCAAAGCAATGGATACCCATAACCCATACCCCAACATACTCTACCTACACACAACAAAACTCAATCATTGGGCATGGATACACGTTTTCTAACAATGGGATTACAAACAAGATGGCCATGGGTTTTCCCCAAATTGTTTCCAGCCAAAAACGGATTGTGGGATGGGGAAAAACATTCATAGGGAGGAAAACGATTTCTCCCCCAAATATCTAAGCATTCAGCAGCCAAAATGGTCTCTATGGAACCCCAATTCGATTCCCCTTCTTACCCACTGGTACATAACACAAAAACGGCCTTCTCCCAGCTGAGAATGAAGGAAAACACATAATTTTGATGGCGAAAAACACCCAGCCAGCTCCCAACTCGTGAGAGAGACAAAAATTGGTTCCATGGATAATGGATTGGGGAGCAATTCATGGCTCTTTTCTTTCCCAAGAATACAAACGCGATTTTCTATGCAGGGTGGCTTTCCCATACTCGAATTTGGATAGCCATACCTCCCATTCCCCAAGGCATTAACTACCTCAACCAACTCTTGGGAGAAATGAATGATTGGGTACAAAAGTCAACATGGGTAGTTGAGAGTTTTATGGGTTCTCTCATTGATACTTGGCTTGACTTGATTGGATCCAAGGGTTTGAATGTTTCCCTCCCAATTCCTTGTAAAATCATGCCCCCATCTCTTGTTGCATTGCATAGCTAGTTGTGGGTATTTTATTAAAATGCATATTTACATGATATTTGAAATTCGAATGTGCCTGGCCAGCACGTAAACCATATGCATCACTAAATCGATGGTGGGGCCTTGGCCTTGAGCTCCTCACCATGATTTTATAACAATATTACATCATTTACATTTTAATGCAATGGGGTCAAACTCGGGATATGACAGTCAGAACACCAAATTATACCAGCTCGACGATTATGCCTCTGACATCTGCACTTTGCATCCGCGATGCGGGAGTCGAAAAGTCGGAATGCCAGATTCACTATCTCAACGAAAAACGTGCCTCTGAATTCCGCACTCTGCATCTGCGATGCGGGAGTCAGAAAGTCGAGATACCAATCACCCCATTTCGCCGAAAATGCACCTTCGACTTCTGCACTCCACATCCACGATGCAGGAGTCAGAAAGTCGGAATACCAATCACACCATTTCGTCAAAAATGCACCTCTGACTTCCACACTCTGCATCCACGATGCAGGAGTCGGAAAGTCAAAATGCCAACTTCACTATCTCGTCGATTATGCGCCTCCGAATTCCGCACTCTACATCCGTGATGCGGGAGTCAAAAATTCGGGACGCCAAACATACTATGACGAGAAAACGCACCCCCGACTTCTGCACTCCGCATTCGTGATGCGGGAGTCGAAAATTCAAGACACCAACATGCCCAGCGTTGCAGAAATGCGCCCCCGAATTTCGTATTCCGCAGTGCAGATTTGGAAGGTCGAGAGCTGGCCATACCCTTGTTCGGCCAACTTCCCAGCCCGACAAATTCATCCTTAGACCATTTTTTGAAAACTCAGTACCATTGGAAAGCTCTTGGAGAGCTCTATGCAATGGTGTGGACTCCTGCCACACCTGAGGACTCTGACCTTTCCTCTTTTCCAACCAAAAAGCTTCCCCAAAGTCCTTCAAAACCTCTTTACCCCACTGTCAAAAGCCTTGGAATCACCCTGCCAAGGCCCCTCCCTTAATTTGACCACAAAGGGGGCATGAACACACCAAGGGGGTGTCTAATTCATCCCCTAGCTCATTGATGAGGTGCCAACATGCTAAGGATGTGTGCAATGCATAGTAGACATACATAGTGGAACTAAATCTAATGAATGCATCTACGACATACAGGGTTAACAGCATAACAAAATACTTAACATAAGCAAAATGTTGAAGAAAACACTTAATGCACCAGCCTCATATTCATCCTTATCCACAGAATTCCTATTGGTTAATTAAATATGCTCATTCCATTCAAAATTAACTTGAAATAAAAAATGAACACAACATAGGAATTAGTATCATGGAGAACCATAGAAACACTTATCTTATAAGATGAACTGTCCAAGCAACTGGCTATGTGAGAGCAATGCTCCACCCAACCATAGGCCTTTTCCTAGCCTATATTCTTTCAGCTGAGAGACCACCCTCGAGCTGGGTTGTGTATCCACTAAGGAGGGCTAAACAGGCTCACTCATAGGCATGGCTTCTCCAAAACACACATGCTAAGCCAACACACAGTTGGGTTTATCAAGCATTTAGGAACAATGGAGGAGGATGCTAAGCCAGTGAGCTCAACCACAGAGCTACATGCCTCTCAATTCACACTCAGACAGTCTTGGTACCCGCAATACCTACCACACCCAACACAAGGAAGTATTCCCTTTACTACTACACAGTCCCTCGAGCCATACCTTCCCTCCAGTGCTCTTCAGGGTGGGAATAGAAAGGTCCAAGCTGTTGGATCCTTGAGAGTGTATCCTTCACTAGGTTTATCAAGCAACCCTACCTTCTGTCCTATTCTTATCTGTCATTTCCAATTTGGTTTTCTTTCATTTTCTATGGCCAAACAACTCTATCCCGCAGCTAGTTTCTCGGCCTTCAACACAGGGTTTTCTTCACTAGTTTTTGAGCATCTCACACGATACAAATTTCCCTATGGTTCAGGACAACGGATCCCCTACTAGATTGAGCTTCCCACATGAAGTTATGGGAAAGTTTGACACTAAAAAATCGGGGTTTTCAGAATCACGATTTCCTTTCCTTTTCCCCTGCTCGACTCTCTCCTCCCCTCAAAATCCGGTTGCTTCTCCCTAATGGAATGGGGATCAGGGATTACGAATTCCCAGGGGTAGAGTTGCTTTTTGTTCAAGGAAAATAGAGCCCCATACCCTGCCATCTGTAATGTACCCACCTGCTGACCCAATGCAAGGAAGGGAACATGGCACTAAAATCTGGGCATTTCATAAAACTCAGCCCACTAATTAAAATCATAAAAATTAAATGACTGGTGTGCAGATACAGATTAGGCAATATGCATAGTGGAATTAAAATTAATCCACACACACGATTAATGTTCATCCAGCATATGAAAATAATCATTAATTAAACATTGCAGAAGTAAATACATAGACATAAAAACACTTATCTTCATTATGCAACTACCCCAAGCAACTAGCTATGTCGTTGCAACGTTCCACCCAACCATAGTCTCTTCGATAGCTTATACTGAGTCCATCCGAAGGCCACCCCCGAGCTAGGCATGATTCTCACAAGGAAAGGGAACATTCCAGCTCACATGTAGCCCATTAACCGTTTCATCTTAGCCAAGCCAGTCCAACTGGGTTTATCAGGCTACACTTGAACCCTGGAGGATTACACTCAAGCTCAAGCCAAAGCTGTGGATACCCATAACCCATAACCCATACCCAACATACTCTTCTCTCACACATCATGCACATACATGGGGCAGGGATACACAATTCAAACAATGGGATTTTACAAAAAATATGGCCATGGGTTTTCCCCAAATCGTGGGCACCCCAAAAACGGATTGGGAGAAGGAAATTCGACCATAGGGGAGAAAACGATTTCTTCCACAGATATCACAGCATTCCATGGGCCAAAGAGCCTCTACACACCCCCAAATCAATTTCCTCTTTCTTCCCAACTGCTATACAACAAAAAACGCCCTTCTCTACTGGGAGAATGAAGGAAAACACAACCCACATGCCTGGAAACGCCCAGGTAGCTCTAAACTCATGAGGGAGAAGAAATGTCCCAACTTGAGTTCATTGAACACTTTCCTCTTGTTGTCATAATACCTAGATGATAGGTATTTTTCCTTGAAACACTTAAATCTTTCCCAATGATCCTTCTTTCATTGATTCCTTTCACTTGCATGAGGTGCTCCCACCAAATTGAAGCTTTGCCACTTAGATTGTAAATCGCAATTCTGGCCTTTTCATTTCCTGAGTAGTCATGAATCCTGAAATACTTCCTCATCCCAAGAAGCCATGCCTCTGCTTCTTGGATAGTCTTACCTTCTCCATCAAATGTGGGAGGCCTTGCCTTCCTAAATTCTCCTTGTGGCATTCATTTGGATCTCTTTCTTCCTTCAAACCTGCTAGAAGTATGCCTCGAGCTTCTTCGAGGGCCTCGAGAGTCACACGACCTATTGGAATAAGATCTTGAGGAGGGCATGCTACGCTTTTTTCTCACCGAACTCTTCCTTGGGCTTGGAGTTCTCTTCCTAGAACGACCTATAGAGTGACTTTCTACACCCCTTCCTTCTTTACCTACGTTGCTTGGGTTGGACCCAAGGTTTACCCTTTGTTGCATATCAATGAGGTTCTACAAAATAACAACATTGAGCTGATTTTGTTCTTCCCGAGCCTTCATCAGCCTTTCATTGAAGCTTATCATGGTTTCAACCAAATTCTGAGGAGTTATTTGCTCCCTTCTTCCATTGGATTCAGTCTCAGCATGATCTTCTTGCACATTTTCTCCTAGCACATCTTCATCATGCTCGTAAGGATCCTGGGCGTCATTCATGGTTACCATTTTCCTTACCCATTTCCTACTTCTCTCTGCTACACTGTTCAAATGTTATCAGCTACAAGGACTGTGCATTATATAGGCGCTTATTAAACATCATATAAAAAAATAAAAAAATAAATCCATATTTAACATAAATAAATTCATGGAATTAATTTATAGAGATGTTATGCCTTCTACTTCAGCCCAAGCATCCCTAGTGCTGCAACCTTGGGCTCTGATACCACTTTGTCGTGTCCCCGATCCCCTCAGTTCCCTTTGAGTGATGGGGGAACAAGATTGATAATTTTTTTTCCAAACTTATCCGTAACACTACTCTTTTTACACAGCTGCAATTGCCTTGGGTCCGCAATTCCGCAATCCGTGATCTGTAGGTCAGAATTCGGAAGGGCGGAACGCTCAAATCATAGTGTCGAACAAATTATGACCTCGACTTCCACATTCTGCAATGCGGGAGTCAGAAAGTCGGAACACCAAATTATACCATCTCGACGATTTATGCCTCCGAATTCCGCACTCCGCATCCGAGATGTGGGAGTCAGAATGTCAGATTTAGTATCTCAACGAAAACGCACCTCAGACTTTTGCACTTTGCATCCATGATGCGGGTGTTGGAAAGTCGGGATACCAATCACACCATTTCGCCGAAAATGCGCCTCTGAATTCCACACTCCGCATCTGCGATGTGGGAGTCAGAAAATCGGAATACCAATCACACCATTTTGATAAAAATGAGCCTCCGATTTCCGCATCCGCGATGCATGAATCAGAAAGTCGGAATGCCAACTTCACTATCTCGTCGATTATGCGCCTCTAACTTCCGCACTCTGCATCTGTGATGCGGGAGTCGAAAAGTCAAGACTCCAAAATCCCCGGCGTTGTAGAAATGCACCCCTGAAGGTCAGAAGCGGATTCAGAAGGTCAAAAGCTGGCCATACCCCTATTCGACCAACTTCCCATCCCGATAACTTCTTCATCCTTAGACCACTTTGGGAAAACTCGATACCATTGGAAATCTCTTGGAGAGCTCTATGCAATGCTGTGGACCCATGCCCCACCTAAGGACTCTAAACTTTCCTCTTTTCCAACCAAAAAGATACCCCAAAGTCCTTCAAACCCTCTTTACCCCACTGTCAAAAGCCTTGGAATCACCCTGTCAAGGCCCCTCCCTTCATCTGACCATAGAGGGGGCATGAACACATTATGGGGGGGTGTCTAATTCATCCCCCAACTCATTGATGGGGTGCCAACTTGCTAAGGATGTGTGCAATGCATAGTAGACATACATAGTGGAACTAAATCTAATGAATGCATCTACAACATACATGGTTAACAACATAACAACATACTTAACATAAGAAAAATGATGAAGCAAACACTCAATGCACCAACCTCATATTCAGGCTTATCCACATACTTCCTATTGGTTAATTACATATGCTCATTCCATTCAAAATTAACTTGAAATAACAAATGAACACAACATAGGAATTCAGTATCATGGAGAACCACATAAACACTTATCTTATAAGATGAACTGTCCAAGCAACTGGCTATGTGAGAGAAACGCTCCACCCAACCATATGTCTCTGTCCATCCTATATTATTTCAGCTGAGAGACCACCCTCGAGCTGGGCTGTGTATCCACTAAGGAGGGATAAACAGGCTCACTCATAGCCATGGATTCTCCCAAACACACATGCTAAGCCAACACACAGTTGGGTTTATCAAGCATTTATGAACAGTGGAGGAGGATCCTAATCTAGTGAGCTCAACCACAAATCTACAGGCCTATCAATTCACACTCAGATAGTCTTGGTACCCACAATACCTACGACACTCAACACAAGTAAGCATTCCCTTCACTGCTACACAGTCCCTCAGGCCATACCTTCCCTCCAATGCTCTTCAGGGTGGGCATAGAAAGGTCCAATATGATACATCCTTGAGACTCTATCCTTCATTGGATTTATCAAGCAACCCTACCTTATGTCCTATTATTCTCTGTCATTTCCACTTGGGTTTTCTTTCACTTTCTATGGCCAAACAACTCTATGCCGCAGCTGGTTTCTCGACCTTCAACACAAGGTTTTATTCATCGGTTTCTGATCATATCACACACTGCAAATTTCCCTATGGTTCAGGACAATGGATCCCCTACTAGATTGAGCTTCCCACACGAAGTTATGGGTAAGTTCGACACTAAAAAATCGGGGTTTTTCTAAATCACGATTTCCTTTCCTTTTTCCCTTCTCAACTCTCTCCTCCCCTCAAATTCCGGTTTCTTATCCCTAATGGAATGGGGATCAGGGAATAAAAATTCCCAGGGGTAGAGTGGATTGTGGGTCAAGGAAAACAGATCCCCATACCCTGCCATCTGAAAATTTAGGGTTTTCCCACACTCCATCGACTTCATGAACAGTTTCTTCAACGACCTTCGGCAGCAAAATTAAATGTCAGCGAGGAAGGTCAAAGGGGTTCTAAGGGTGACATTTGGCAGTCTTTGGTCCAATCCCACAACCCCATCACCTCTCCCTAGTGGATACACATGGCCCTCTCTTATTAGTTTCCTCCATAGCCAGTTTTCTTGGTATTTATTGCAATCTTAATATTTACATCACTTACAATGTCACATGGCTTAATAGCACATGGATGACATAATATAAACTACTTGCTTTTACATAAAAACCTAGCATCCACTAGCGGGTCCTTGGCCTTGAGCTCAACACTAGGAAAACATACATCGCATGTATATAATATTTACATTGAAAAGCCAAATATATCCTAAGGGTCAAAATGGGGGTATTACAAATAGCAATTAGGGTCCCCACAGGTATCTTTTCTAGCAAATGCCAATATACAAGAATAACTTCCAATACTAGCTTAACAAGGATAAGTTGACCTCCCCTGGACATCCAACGATTACACCATAATGAGACTTTGCCTGCAACTCTCTCTACAAGCCAACACTAGTCCTTTTTCCCATAATTATTAGGTTTCAAATTAAATTCTAAATAGGGAATACCTTCCTCCATAGCTCTACATGCATATGGAAAATAACCACTGCAAAAGCCACATGATCCCACTTAGTTATTCAACAAGTACAAGGAAAATTTCTCAATGCTGATCTCCATTCTCGTTTCCCTACAGAAACACTCCAGAGTAAAACTCAACCTTGTGCACTCAGAATCAACTTGTCTATAGAACATAAATAGATCATCCACGAACATAAGGTGAGTAAGAGACTCTCTGCCATTGAACGAGATACCTTGTAGGTTCCTATGGGTATGTTAAAAAATAATGGATCTACTGAGTCCTTCTATAACCAACAATAAAAAAATACAAAGAGAGTGGGAAACCTTGTCGAAGCCCACGAGAATCCTTGAAAAAGGGAAAAACCGAAGCATTGATAAGCACCGCAAAAACTGGGGATGTCACATAACCCATAATCTAATTTGTCAACTCAAGGTTGAACCCAATGTGAAGAAGGACCAGTCTCAGAAAGAGATAGGAGGCCTTATCATACGCTTTCGACATGTTAAGTTTGATAGCTGCCACCTACAAATCATTAATTTTAATAGAATGGATTCCATCCCATGCTACACCCACAACCTCATGAATAAGACGCCTCTTCAAAAATACAAATTGTTCTATAGACGTATAAGTAGAGAGAAAAGGATTTAGACAGCCGATAAGAATTTTAGCAATGATCTTATACACCACTTTATAGAGAGAAAAAAGTCTGAAATCATCAAATGAGCAAGGCTTGTCCTTTTTGGGAATTAAAGCAATAAATGTCGATTCAAAATCTTCTGGACCCACTCCATAAAGGCGTACTTCTTCCACCACCTCAAGAAGGTGCTCACCAATCAACTAAAAAAAGTCCAAATAGAACTCCGACGGCCAACCGTCTAGACCAGGTCTCTTATCTCCAAAAAAACACTTCAAAGCACAGGAAAGCTCATCTAGTGTAACAACCTTGAATAAATCCACACTCTCCTCCACCGACAACATATGGGGAAATTTCTAAATAATTTGTAACATCCCCAACATATCATGTTGGGCCTGCTATGAATAAATTCCTTGGAAATAAGAGACCGCCTCCTCTGCTAGACCAGAGAAACCCCTAAAAAAATTCCCCATAGAATCTTGAAGATCCCAAATCGTATTAACATTATTGTGATGAGAATCCATTCTGTAAGGACCCCAACCTAGGTCTCCTTTATCTCTTAATAAGTCAGATATTTCACTTCTTGTCAAAATTTATGTTTATGTTTCTATTATGTTTCTGTTCTCATTTCTAGTTTTGCCTGTAAAAATATAACATTTACATCTACAGATTTGAACAATTATAATTCTGTTTTATCTACTTCTAACCATTTATTGTTTGTGCAGAAGTAGCAGATATAATAACAACATATAATCTTTTGTAATTAAATTTTTACATAATTTGACAAGGTAGAAATGATAAAATATACTTGCTGGAAAATACCTGTAGATAGCTAGTAGATCCACCCTTCAGGCTGTCCCCGTTTGCTGAATGCCTTGCTGATTCCCTTTTTCTTTTCCCTGCAACCAAAACCTTCCCCCAAAGCTCTGAAACTCAACCTGCCCAAAACAATTTTTTCACCCTGCCAAATGGTGAGGTCTTGCCGACCACCCAGCTCCAAAGGTACCCCTTTGGACCCCCGAGCCCAAACCGAGTACAAGCCAACCTGCTTTCCCTTCTGAATTATCTCCAGCAAAAACCCCCTTTCCTTTCAGCTCCGCTCTGAAAAAATACTATGTCTCCTCTCCCAACTTCTCCCAAAAATAACTACGTACCAAGATCCCCTCTTCTTCCTCTCTTATCCATCTTATCCCATGTTTGCCGACTCTTCTCCCCATTACTACCCCTATCCTCATCTAAATTCTTCAACCCCCATGTCAGTCCTCGAGCCCTCAACTTGGACTCTTATTAATCATTAAATAATATATTCATGGACTTTGTAACTCATATTTCTCAATTAAAAACTAATAAATCATTATTCTTAGTCAACATCCAACTACTCATATTAATCATTTAATTAATTACTTAATACTAATTATCAGTTGATTAATTAATAATAACTTAATCATCTGATTAATGATTTGACATACTTCCATTATGCTTACCCTCTAATTTTACATTCAACTAATTTAATTTATTAATTACCAATAATGATCCTGTGTTCTAATTAATCTTAAGCATGATCCTTATAAAACTAATGGTTTATAACCAATTCTTATCCATACTTCTTAATTAATTATCTACCCTTGCAATTATTATTTACTTATCAAATTAATACTACTTAATTTTACATTACAATAATCATTCAACCATTTTAACCCTTAGTTTTTTTTTAACTAATCAACTCATTAGCATTCGATTAATCATTACTAACCAATTGCATTGTTTACTACTTAAGTTAACCGTAACTTGTTTATTAATCAACACTAATCAATCATTAATGGACAATAATTAATCATTAATGGACATTAATTAATCATTAATCAACATTATTAACCCTAATCATCATTATTTAATTATTAATTGACAATAATTACATTCTTATTCAACATTATTTCATGAAATTTATAAATATGTAGGCGAGTTATGTAAGCGTAGCTACTTCTTACATACCTCGCGTAAGTACACTAACAATAATAACTCACAGACGTCAATCATAATCATGAAACTTACTGTTTACTGACATATGTTTTAACATAGTTTGCAAGGTGTCTCCTTTTACCTAACTGCATTTTATTAAGTTACGACAATTTATACATTACCAAGCTATGACACATAATCAATCAAGGTCTTTACACACATACAGTTAGATCTTGTTTTCATCCCTACTTCACGCTACACCTATCTACCTACATCATCACTAACTTCCACATCCTATCTTGTCCTCTGTTGGACTACCTTGAAATGTCAAGTCATGATCGGTTCCAGCTAGAACCCGTAAGCGGAAGTGTCGACTACATAAACCAAACTTCCCTAGCAGGAAACCACCAGTCATCATCACACACCTTGGGGAGCGCACCGTAGCACAACCCTCCCATGACTTTGGGTTTCGGGGATAAACGGTGGGTAATGCCTCCACCCCCCTAATGGAACAAGGGACTATGTCTACCCAACATAACAACAGTGTTGCACTTGTACTCGGTTTGTCATCCTATAACCAATCTGGGTGGTTGAGTTTCCTGAAACCCTACCCCACCCATGTCATAATATACATCATAATAATAATCATGCGAAAGTAAATAATGCATCACTCGCATACCATTTATCTTTCGAAGTCCATGTCCCCGAGGCTCTCCCACCTCGTAGGATCCAACAACCACTTAGCTGTTTCAACCTATAAGTCAGTCCTCGACATACAATATAGAGTATCATGCATAAATCCTCAGCATATACACATACATTTTAGAATAACATAACAATATTAAACTCATTTATTCGCCATGCACCTGGCATAACATTCATTTATTCAACATATAACTGTAACGGTATCCATGTACCCATCATTCAGTAATTTGCACATATAATTAACGCATGATACATATCTAAACATGACTACCGATCATAATACTAACATCACACATGCACACATATATATATTGGCAAAATACTAGAACCATATGTCCACAGTTTCGTCGAATTGACGAAGTCTCACAATAAAAAAAATACAACATATAATAGTAGTTCAGGTAGTAATGTCAAAACGAGGCGTTACATACACCCACCCTTCAGGAAACTTCGTCCCGAAGTTATGGTAAAAAACGTGTGGGATAATCACGACGCATAGTCTCTACATCCTCCGAGGTAGCAGAACCTAGGCTATATCGGTCCCACTGGACCTTAACTTGGTCCACCAAACAGTGCCTCAACTTTTTAACCCTGCGGTCCAATATAAGTAATGGTTTGACCCTGATGGTTCCCTCGTCCGAAACCTGCAGTTCCTTCCGATTTATTTTATGTGACTCATCAGCTACATAATGTCGTAAAACAGATACATGAAAAACATTATGAGTTTTGTGCAAATGGGGTGGCAGCGCAAGACGATACGCGACGGGTCCAAGCTTCTCTAAAATTTCAAAGGGGCCTATAAATCGTGGTGACAACTTTGTCCCTTTCCCAAACCTGATGGTACTTTTGCTAGGCCTGATGCGGACAAACACTGCATCACCAACCTTATAGCTTCGGTCAACCCTATGCACATCGGCATAGCTCTTCTGTCTATCCTGTGCTTCCTTTAACCGTTGTCTAATCTGAACAACCTGTTCTTCCATCTCCTGAATCAACTCAGGTCCTATAATTACTCGATCCTCTAACCTTTCCCAACTCAATGGTGTCTTGCATGGCCTTCCATATAATGCTTCATATGGAGGCATTCCAATTGAGCTATGGTAACTGTTGTTGTAAGCAAACTCTACCAAAGGTAAGTGCTTTTCCCAATGAGTTTGCTGATCCATGACATACATCCTTAGCATGTCCTCCATCACCTGATTCACTCTTTCTGTTTTCCCATCTGTCTCAGGATGGTAGGCAGTGCTTAGGTTCAATTGAGTACCCAACGCCGACTGCAAACTTGTCCAAAACCTGGATGTAAACCTGGAATCTCTATCCGATATAATATTCTTGGGAAACCCATGGAGACGAACAACTTCATTTATGAACACACGTGTTACATCCGTGACATCATAGGTCTCCTTAACTGGGATGAAGTGAGCAGTTTTGGTCAGTTTGTCAATGATGACCATAATGGCATCATGCCTATGAGAGGTAAGAGGCAATCCCACCACGAATTCCATGGATATAATCTCCCACTTCGACATAGGAATGTCATGTGGCTGCAACAGACCTGCCGGGTGGTGATGATAAGCGTTTACCTGATAACACTCAAGGCACCTAGCGACGAATTTGACCACGTCACTTTTCATCCCTGCCAAAAAGAAGAGTTGCTTCATGTCTGCATACATCTTCTTTACACCCGAGTGCGTGCAATACACTTCTCTGTGGGATTCCTTAATGATAGTCTCTCTAATATCTCCCTCCTTGGGAATATACATCCTCCCTTGATACCACAACAAACCATCGGCTTCCAACTCATAGCCTTCAAACTTAGGTCCCACTGGTTTCCCATTCTGGAGTGCCGCGGTGACCTTTAGGTACCAACTATCCCTGATTAGTTGTCCTAAAACTCTTTCTCTCAAATCAACCTTCAAATGTATAAGGGAGAAAAGTCTTGGTTTTTTGCTTAAGGCATTGGCTACCACATTCTCCTTCCCTTTGATGTACGAAATCCCAAAATCATACTCGCTCATGAATTCACTCCATCGCCTTTGCCTAGCGTTTAGGTCTCTCCGAGTGAAGATATACCTTAAGCTTTGGTGATCAGATTTGAGTTCAAAGCTTCGTCCAACAAGGTAATGTCTCCAAAGTTTCAAAGCTAGCATCACCGCAGCCAACTCTAGGTCATGGGTAGGGTAATTCTCTTCATGTGTTTTTAGCTTTCTCGACGCATAAGCTATCACCCCACCTTCTTGCATCAACACTGCACCCAAACCTTGTCTCGAGGCATCTGTGCAAACTGTGAAGTCCTTCTCCATATCTGAAACTCGTAGAATTGGTGCACTCGTTAATAGTCTTTTGAACTCGGCGAATGCAACATCGCATTCATCCGTCCATTTGTACCTAGTGCCTTTACGCTGTAGGGTAGTTATGGGTTTTTAAATTTTAGAGAAACCCTCAACAAACCTTCTATAATACTCGGCTAACCCCCTGAAGCTCCTTACTTCATGCGCATTCTTTGGCACAGGCCAATCCATTATGGCCTTCACCTTCTCAGGGTCAGCTGAAATTCCCTCATCGGAAATCATATGCCCTAGATAATGGATCTCCTTCTGATAGAACGAGCATTTGGACAACTTACCATACAACTTGTGCTCTCTTAAGCATGACAACACTATTCGCAAGTGTTCCTTGTGCTCCTGCTCATTCTTGGAGTAGATGAGGATGTCATCCAAGAATACTTGCACAAACTGATCCAAGTATTTTCGAAACACGCTATTCATGAGACTCATGAATACAACTAGGGCATTGGTCAAACCGAAGGGTACCACTACAAACTCATAGTGCCCAGACCTTGTTCGAAAAGCAGTCTTAGGTATATCACCTTCCTTAATCCGTAGCTAGTGGTAACCTGATCGTAAGTTGATCTTTGAGAAGACTGTCGCCCCTTTCATTTGATCAAAGAGATCATAAATTCGAGGTATCGGGTACCTATTCTTCACAGTGGCTCTATTCAAATCTCGGTAATCGATGCAAAGATGCAAGGAACCATCCTTATTCTTCACAAAGATTACTGGGGCACCCCATGGTGAAACACTTGGTCTTATGAACCCTAGGTCTAGCAGTTCCTTCAATTGCATTTGCAATTCACAAAGTTCCGGGGCTGTCATCCTGTAAGGTGTTTTCGATGTTGGCTTTGAACCGGGTTTTACCTCAATGGTAAAATCAAGTTCCCTCTTAGGAGGTAACCCAGGTAATTCCTTTGGAAAGATATCTCTGAAATCGGCTAACACTGGGTATTCATCAAAGGAGCATCCCTTCTCATTGTTTACCGCTTCAACAATGTACAACTGGCATCCTTGTCACATACATCACTTTACGTTCATCGTTGATATGAAACGTAGGGACACCTTCCATTTGACACCCTGGATCTCTATGGCCTCTCTGTTGTCATTAATGCAAAGAACTTTCTTTCCATAACAGTCCAAGAAAGAGCGATGTTCCTCAAGCCAATTCATACCTATGATGAGATCATAAGTTCCGAGGGTGGTGACGTACACTTTGACTTGTGTAACACACACCCTGAGATCCACTACACACTTGTTGACACTAGGTCCTACTGCTTGCTTTACCCCTGAAGCCATTTCAACTAAGCTGAAATCGTCATGCTCGTAGGTTGCCAACCCACATTTATCTAATGCATAAGGAGAAATGAAACTATCTGTAGCACCAGGATCAAACAATATTCTAAGCTTGACATTATTGACCGTACCTGATGATTCCACCACAGTGGATTGTTGCTCAGCCTGATGGTTGTGTACTGCTGTCGAGATCTGATGTCTACTACCCCCACTCCCCATTGGAGCCTTTCCTTCTCGATGCACTGTTCTGGATCGTAATTCAACACAGTCTTGCTAGTAATGTGGACCTCCACACCCCCAACAAGCAACCTGTAATGGAGTGGGAAAGATAACCTGTTCAGACCTCTGAGAGGGGTTACTCCCCCTGGGACCCCTTCCCCTACCGGTTGATCCTCTGAAATTCCTCACACCCTGGTGAGTCTCTATGGCTGACTGGGGTGCCGCCCTAGTTGCCACTGATCTGTCTACCGCTGCAACTCTTGGTGTGCTCCTGTTCCCGTAGGGAGGTGGCCTCGCATATCCTCCCCGAGGGTAGCTTCGAGGGGCCTTCCCCACAAACCCTGACTGCTGAGAGTTGAATGACCTAATAGGATTTGCACCCAACATATCCTCAGTGTAACGAGCACAATCTACTACTTCGGCGACCGAATTTGGTTTCCACATCCATACCTGAGCCCTGATCTTGGTATTGAGCCCATACACGAAGCGCTCAACCTGGCGTTCATCATTGTCCAAGTAAGGGACATGCTTGACTAATTCCATGAACCTCTCTTCATACTCCTCCACAGATAGATGCCTTTGTACTAAGGCATGAAGAGTCCCTGCTTGTTCTTCCTGGTAGGATGCGGGCAAGTACTTCCCCTTGAATTTTCCCACAAATAGTTCCTGTGGAACCGTGTCTGGTGTAAGGTGTAGTTGCCTTTCTTGGTTCCCCCACCAGTTCAAAGCGCCCCCTTTCAATTGAAATATGGCCATCTTGGACTTGGACATGGAAGTGTACTCCTGTAACGTTAAGCACCTAGTCATCTCTTCCAACCAAGACTCTGCTCGTATCCCTGCTCGACCCCCCGAAAACTCTAGAAGCCTTATCTTCTGAAGCTCCCTTTTGATATCCTGATGCGGAGGTCTTGGTACCGTATTCACTTCTACCACAGGAACTTCCTCCCTTAGTGGAGGTGCCTCCACTTCTACCTCTAAGGTAACACTTCCTCTCTGTACTAGTCCCATGAGTGTTTCGTTTATTGCTTCCAGCGAGCGCAGTATAAGGATGGTCTCTGACGATGGTGCCGACACATTCAACTGAGGTAATGTTGTTGCCTGAACTCGCCCCCGACCTGCTCACGTTCTTACCATGTTTATCCCTGTAACATGGAATAATAGGATAATTAGCATACATCGAAATCAAGACTATGTTACCATTAAGCTCAACAATTAATTAAAAAATACATCGGACGATTGTTTTTACAAGCGTTTTTACTCTAAGAGCTATAGTTCTGGGCGTTTCGATCAGGCCATCTTGAGGCCACCTGGTACTAGATATACTGCAGTATTTCTATGTAGGTTTAGGTATCGGATTCCACACAGTCCTCATTAATTCGTCATCGACTCTTCAAGATATTTAATTAATGTTTACTACCTCGCTTCTCATTAATAATTAATAATTTTAATAATTTTAATAATTAAATAAAAACATAGCCTAAGTTTTAAGTCTAGTGTCGTTTTTACCAACCATTTAGGTCAGGGGGTAGAATTAGTGTCCTCACGATCAACTCGTCATGCTGGTCTCCGTGGTGTCTCGTTTTCAAGATTTCGGATCCGTCTTGCCCCTTCAACTATACGTCGAAGTTTCGGCAAGGAACAATTTTAAGAACAAAATAACCATTTAGTGTTAATTTAGCCTCCTCAAAATTAATTAGTTGGTCTTAGTTTAACACTAATTAGTTAACATACTAACACTAGCATTCAATAACACTAACATTCATTAACACTAGTTAATTATCATTTATTTATTTATTATTATTGTTTATATATATATATATATTTTAATTATTTATTTTTTTAAATAATTAAAAAAAAAATTATTTTTACAACTTAGGCATACATTAAACATCAATGTATTAACCTTAATTGATTAAATAATTAATAAAATTAATTATAAAACATCTATTTAACAAATAAAATGAAATCAATTTCGAAATTAATAAATAATATAACAAATTATTTATTATGTAATTTTGTTTATATATATATAAAAATATAATAAATAATATATAAAACAATAATAAAAATAAAATAAAATCCACCCTAATCATCTTAACCTAAGCAACGCGGCCTCCCTAGGCCATCCCGGCCATGCATTAAAATAATATTAAACTTCTCTATAAACGACCTCAAACCCTAGATGCCCATCATTTTCCTTCACCATTTTGAGTGAGCTTTGCTCTGCACCTCCCATGGCTCTGCAACTCTGTACTCGGTGGTCTCGACGGTCAAGGGAGGGAGATGTGAAAGCTCTGATCAACACTCGACCAAGTCAGGTATGGATAACCCCTCTTCTGGGTTCTTTCACGCTTCATTTGTAAAAAAAATTCGTTTCTCCTTTACGTTTTACAAGTAATAATATATGTATACATTTTTTTCATACAGGAACTTGCTTGGTCGCAGCTCAGGGCCGAGCCTGCACCAAGCCGCTGCTCAGCTGCTAGCCGTCCACCATGGCCGCAACCATGAGCTTGGCTAGAGAAGGGATAAAACGTGTATATATATATCTTGCATTTTTTTTTTACATTGTATTGTTTTTTTCTTGTTTAGCTCCTCTACACGTTTAATGGGGTTTCCCCCTCTTTTATATATATACATAATTTTTTTGTTTTCGGCCAAGGCTGCAGATCTTGGCCGATGGCCGCAATCCAGGCTTGTAACTTTTTTTTTTGGTCATTGTTTTATTTTTATTTGCAAATCTATATATATATATATATATATATTTGCCTCCAACGGGTTGGCCGCCTAGGGCCGCAGTAGCTCCACTGCTGGCCAGGCTGCCATGGCCGCACGCTGCGGGATGTAGGCCGGCTTTCCCAGGCCGTGCCCTTGCGGCTTCCGGCCGGGCTGCCACGGCCACGCCCAGCGGGCTGCTGGCCGTCTTGCCCAGCTTCGCTCCCCTGCAACTACCATGGTCGCCATGGCCAAATATTTTTGTTTAATTTATTTTTATACTATGCAAATAAAAATAAATAAATAAAAAATTAAAACAAGGTTTGTGTAAAATTTGTTTTAATTTGTTTTTAAACCGTATACTTTAATTTTTTTATATTGGTATTATTATATTGTTTTTTTAGCAACAATGCGAGTAGAGGTAGCACGGTGCAGTAGATGCTAACCCCAGAACGACAACCGCTGTTTTTTTTATATATATAAATTTAGCCTGATGCATGCGTAGCACAGCTAGCCGTTGGGCTGCCTGCTCTAGTTGGCCTGCGCCCAGGCTGGCCATGGCCGCAGGGCTGTGCCCAGGCTGGCCATGGCCGCGCGAGCTAGATAGCTTGAGCCAGCTAGATTCAATGTATTTTTTTTTTTAAGTTTGATTTAATAATAAAAAAAAATGTAATGTTTTTTTTTTAATATATAGTCTATATATATTTCAAAATAAATTTATAGTTTATTAGATTTCAAAATAAATTTATTATAGTTTATCTATTATATATTGTATAACAATAGATTGTTTTCTTTTCTTATATATATAAACTTTCTTTTCTTTTCTTTTTATATTATATAGAGAATTGTTTTTTTACATATATACCCTTTTTTTCCATATATATACAAAAAATGTTGTTGTCAATAAATAAATAAAAATCTCTTTTGTTGTACATATAGTTTGATTTTTTTTTTTTACTCTAATTCAAGTATATTACTAACTTTAATGCATTTCGTGCAGGTGTATAAATGGTAATGTGCATATAATATTACATATATATGCCTTACAGTTTGTTTTTTCAACTCTATTGCCATTGTCTTTTTTTTTTTTCAACTCTACTATCATTGTCATTTTCGACCGTAGTGAGCCCTTTGGTTCCAGATTTGGAACCATGGCTCTGATACCATGTGTAAGGACCCCAACCTGGGTCTCCTTTATCTCTTAATAAGTCAGATATTTCACTTGTCAAAATTTTTGTTTCTGTTTCTGTTCTCATTTCTAGTTTTGGCTGTAAAAATATAGCATTTACATTTACAGATTTGAACAATTATAATTCTGTTCTATATACTTCTAACCATTTATTGTTTGTGTAGGAGTAGCAGATATAATAATAGCATATAATCTTTTGTAATTAAATTTTTACATAATTTGACAAGGTAGAAATGATAAAATATACCTGCTAGAAAATACCTGTAGATAACTAGTAGATCCACCCTTCAGGCTGTCCCCGTTTGCTGAATGCCTTGCTGATTCCCTTTTTCTTTTCCCTGCAACCAAAACCTTCCCCGAAAGCTCTGAAACTCAGCCAGCCCAAAACAGTTTTGCCACCCTGCCAACTGGCGAGGTCTCGCCGACCACCCAGCTCCAAAGGTACCCCTTTGGACCCCGAAGCCCAAACCGAGTACAAGCCAACCTGCTCTCCCTGCTGAATTATCTCCAGCAAAAACCCCCTTTCCTTTCAACTCTGCTCTGAAAAAATACTATGTCTCCTCTCCCAACTTCTCCCAAAAATAACTACGTACCAAGATCCCCTCTTCTTCCTCTCTTATCCATCTTATCCCATGTTGGCCAACTCTTCTCCCCATTACTACCCCTATCCTCATCATAAATTCCTCAACCCCCATGTCAGTCCTCGAGCCCTCAAATTGGACTCTTATTAATCATTAAATAATATATTCATGGACTTTGTAACTCAGATTTCTCAATTAAAAACTAATAAATCATTATTCTTAGTCAACATCCAATTACTCATATTAATCACTTAATTAATTACTTAATACTAATTATCAGTTGATTAATTAATAATAACCTAATCATTTGATTAATGATTTGACATACTTCTGTTATGCTAATTACCCTCTAATTTTACATTCAACTAATTTAATTTATTAATTACCAATAATAATCCTGTGTTCTAATTAATCTTAAGCATGATCCTTATAAAACTAATGGTTTATAACCAATTCTTATCCATACTTCTTAATTAATTATCTACCCTTGCAATTAATATTTACTTATCAAATTAATACTACTTAATTTTACATTACAATAATCATTCAACCATTTTAACCCTTAGTTTTTTTTTTAACTAATCAACTCATTAGCATTCGATTAATCATTACTAACCAATTGCATCGTTTACTACTTAAGTTAACTGTAACTTGTTTATTAATTAACACTAATCAATCATTAATGGACAATAATTAATCATTAATGGACATTAATAAATCATTAATCAACATTATTAACCCTAATCATCATTATTTAATTATTAATCGACAATAATTACATTCTTATTCAACATTATTTCATGAAATTTATAAATATGTAGGCGAGTTATGTAAGCATAGCTACTGCTTACATACCTCGCGTAAGTACACTAACAGTAATAACTCACACACATCAATCATAATCATGAAACTTACTGTTTACTGACATATGTTTTAACATATTTTGCAAGGTGTCTCCTTTTACCTAACTGCATTTTATTAAGTTACGACAATTCATACATTACCGAGTTACGACACATAATCAATCAAGGTCTTTACACACATACAATTAGATCTTGTTTTCACCCCTACTTCACGCTACACCTATCTACCTACATCATCACTAACTTCCACATCCTATCCTGTCCACTGCTGGACTACCCTGAAATGTCAAGTCATGACCAGTTCCAGCTAGAACCCGTAAGCGAAAGTGTCGACTACATCGACCAAGCTTCCCTAGCAGGAAACCACCAGTCATCATCACACACCTTGGGGAGCGCACCGTAGCACAACCCTCCCATGACTCTGGGTTTCGGGGATAAACAGTGGGTAATGCCTCCACCCCCCTAATGGAACAAGGGACTATGTCTACTCGACATAACAACAATGTTTCACTTGTACTCGGTTTGTCATCGTATAACCAATCTGGGTGGTGTTAGTTTTTCAAAATTCACTTAAATCTGATCTAGGATCTTAACTGAGAGAACAACATATACAACATATCTACAGCATATCAATCATGGACACAATAATGCAAGCACACAAGAGACACAGAGTTTACTTGGGGAAAACCATAAAGGTGAAAAACCCCAATAACTTCCTCAAAGATAGATAGAGCAATGATACAACCCAAGCATAAGAGATAGACATCTCCTAGCAGCAGCTTCTCCTCCTCCACAAGTGCGCCACTCTCCAAAGAGTGTGTGAGAATATAATGATGAAATAGAGTGCCTCCCGCACTCTATTTATACTTGACTTGACTTGCCTAATAACCTTTACTAGGTCGGCCTCAACTTAACCACATAACACAATGCTGACTGGGACGACACCCAATAGGGTGGTCTAATAACCTTTTGACTCACATGGCCGATCCCCAATAGGGTGGTATAATAACCCTTTGACCCACATGACTTATACAGGGCCAACCCCAACAAGGTGGTCTAATAACCCATCAAGTATAAGTTACAACACTTACAATATAAATGATGACACTTCCATATAGAGGAATAATAACATCTCTATAGGAATACAAACACTTCCGTATAGAGGAATAATACCATCTCTATAGGATTACAATATACATATATGAAATACATTCCAAAGTTACATATACATCAACACTCCCTCTTAACTAGGAAGGTATTTCTCGACACAGGTCTTCTAGCACAAGTCTTCTTCTCTGTATCATCATCAGTGAATCATCGTCATCATCATTGTTGCTGCTATCTCAATCAATCTCTGAATCTACTCATCATAGGAAGTTCTACAGAGCCAGACCTTTTTCATACTAGATGTAGGTCCACCACCTGCAGGTCTTCATCATCACTGGCCATACTGTGGAATCCTCAGGACTTATTACGTGCGTCACAAAACCTTAAAAGAGTCTCTTGACTAGCAAGAACCCTAAAGAGCATATGAGGCCTTTTTCATCCTGTCGATATCTCCAAGACTTATTACATGTGACCCCCCCACCACAAAACCTTAAAAGAGTGTCTTGCCAAGCAAGAACCTAAAGAGCTTCTGAGGCCTTTTTCATCCTGTCCATATCTCCAGGACTTATTACATGTGGTCACCACAAAACCTTAAAAGAGTGTCTTGCCAAGCAAGAACCCTAAAGAGCATCTGAGGCCTTTTTCATCCTATCCAGATCTCCAGGACTTATTACATGCGGTCACCACAAAACCTTAAAAGAGTGTCTTGCCAAGCAAGAACCCTAAAGAGCATCTGAGGCCTTTTTCATCCTGTCCAGATCTCCCAAGTCTACTTACATGCCATCCCAGAGAAATGCCTCGAAAGAGCATCTGAGGCCTTTTTCATCCTGTCTAGATCTCCCAAGTCTACTTACATGCTCATCTGTACAACCTGTTCCACGGCCACAGAGTATCAACTTGATACTCACCATACATCATCCTGATGTACACATGATCATCCTGATCATCATCACTACATCGTCCTGATGCATGATATCTGGAGCAACATCCTGAAGCTCGTCATCCATGATCATCCTGATAACACAAATGCATCTATCTAATGCATACCAAGTATCTACCTGATACATATCATCATACATGATCCACCTGACCATACAATGTATCCACTTGATACATACATATATACATGATCCACGTGATCATACAATGTAGCTCCTGATACATATCAACATACATGATCTACCTGATCATACACCGTATCCACCTGATACATATACAGATACATGGTCCAAGCATCCAACATGATGCAGATACAAAATACATACAAATGATACAACTAATCATATCCAGCATCCAACATGATGCATACATACCTAAATGATCCAACTGATCATATCCAGTATCCAACATGATGCACACATACATAAATGATCCAACTGATCATATCCAACATCCAACATGATGCATACATACATAAATGATCTAGCTAATCATATCCAGCATCCAACATGATGCATACATACATAAATGATCCAGTTGATCATACATAGTAGAAACTAGAACATCATCCTGATGCTCATCATCCAGCGCTTACATCCATAGCCATGTGAAGGATCCTCCTTCCACCATGCTTGGAATGGCTTCAGCAAAATGTCTCCATCACTTCTTCCTCGAAGTGTCGTCGATCTGAAGAACACCAAGCCTCTCTCTAAAGTACTCAAACTTCACTCTGGCTAATGGCTTCGTCAGTTCATCTGCAATCTGCTCATCCTTCGCAACATACAGGAACTTCACTGCTCCTCTCTGCACCATATCCCTAATATAGTGATATTTGATCTCAATGTGTTTCGACCTGTTGTGGAACACCGGATTCTCAGACATCTTCAGACAACTCTAGTTGTCACAAAAGATACCAGTAGCCTCTAGCGGGAGATCAAATAACTCAGACAGTAGCTTCCGAAGCCATACTGCCACACAATTAGCTGAACAAGCTGCAACATACTTTGCTTCAGCTATAATCAGTGCTACGCAGGACTGCTTCCTGCTAAACCAAGAGATCACACCTGATCCCATACTGAAGTAGCACCCAAAAGTGCTCTTCCTATCTGCAGCACTGCTTGCTCAATCTGAATCAACATAACCCTACAGGTTAAACTTTTGATTCGCATCATACTTGAGCCCATAATCAACTGTACCCTTCAAGTACCTCAGAATATGCTTTACAGCAACCAGGTGAACACCTCTGGGATCCGTCAAGAACTGGCTCAATGTGTTCATCGCAAAGCAAATATCTGGCCTCGTGTTTGTTAGGTACATCAAGGACCTAATCATCTGACTATACACAATGACATCAACCAGATCAGATGAAGCATCACACAGAAGCTTCAGGTTTGATGCCATAGGTGTGGCCATGGCCTTGCAGTCCATCATCCCGAATCTCTTCAGGATCTCTACTACAAACTTCCCTTGTCCAAGGAAGATTCCATCTGCACTCTGACACACCTCCATGCCTAGAAAGTAGTGCATCATCCACAAGTTCTTCATCTTGAACTCGGCAGCAAGCTTCCACTGCGTGTCGGAAATCAATCTATCCTCACCTGTAACAAACAGGTTATCAGCATACAAAAGTAGTATCACTGGATTTCCTTCCTCAACCTTGTAGTAAAGGTTGGAATCCGCTTTACTCTTGGTAAAGCCCAAACTGGATAAAAAGATGTCTATCCTACCATACCAAGTTTTGCACATATATGACTTCTCGTCATGTGTCTCAAAACCAAGTGGCTACTCCACATACACTTCCTCTTTGACTACACCATTCAAGAAAGCTATCTTGACATCCATCTGGTGTATCTTCCATTTCATCACTGCAGCCAGAGCAAGTACTGATCTGATGGAAGTGTGCCTGGCTATAGGTGTAGAAGTCTCTTCATACTCAATCCCTTTTTCTGGGAGAAGTCACGAGCTACAAACTTCGTTTTGTATTTCTCCATGCTATCATCTGCAGCATGCTTGATCTTATAGATCCATATGGAAGTCACACCAAACTTCCCTTCAGGTCTTGGGATTGAATCCCAAACATCATTCTTCATGATCGACTGGTACTCCTCGATCATGGCATTCTTCCTAGATCCTGGGAACTTCAATATCTTCAATATTTTCAATAGATAACTTTGTTGCTGAACAAATGTTGTAGTCCTTCTTTTGTAGGTGATGATATACGATCTTTCCTACAAAACAAGTTAAATTGCATGATTAGAAACATCTCATAGTTTTCAGAATAAATTCTTACATCTGAAGAAATATGTCACACAGTCATGCAATTATTTTTAGCCAATGCTTCAATACAACATTTATCCATATCCTGTAACTTTCTAGATGCCTTCCAATCTCTACCAAAACATTGTTAAGAGTGTGCACAACTCCCAATATGTCAGCAAAGAGGTTTCATTCTAGATAAGTAGCAATGGAATGTTGTACGGTTCCATAGGCCATTTACCCATCATATGCAAATTAGTAGTATATTGTTCATTAATGCAATTATTCTAGTATGCATAATACACACCCAAATTCTAGGAACATAAGCATATACATCATTGAACAATATTATTTAAACAAACAAATATGCAAGAAATGACAATTAAAATACTTATCTTTGTTTGGTTGTAGGGTTGAATCCCTCTCAGTCTTTGCTTCCTTTCTGTAACTCCATTCTGATGTGGATTGTGAGAAGTGGTCAACTCCCTCTGAATATCTGCATCCTTGCAAAAACTACTGAAGTGTGCTCCCTCTTGATCTTTGCTTCCTGGATTACCCGTCCTTGAACTTATATCCATCCTTAATCACTATGCATGCTTATTAGTATCATCATTGTGTTATCCTCGAGGTCTCATACATAATCACACATTCATTAGTATAATCTTAACACTATCAAAACACAATAATCTTAAACATGTATAGTCATGATCATTTCAAACACAAATAATAAACATTAGTATTCAAGGTTTCAGGGAAGACTTCTTTTACTCATGCATATTCTTATTTGATCATAGGACTCTTCTGGTTAGTCAAATCATCAATCAAGATAAGAGACATAATATGCATAAACCCTTGATTACTTACATTTCTAATCGTTATGAATAAACATAACCAATCATACCAAGTATACTTATATAAGGGATCCTAACACAAGGTAATATTCGAACTTGATATAGGAAAAACATACCTAGATTACTATGTTATCTAGTTATGTCTAACATACCTGCATGATGTCTTTTGGTTCTCTTCAATGACTTGTGCTAGTAACCTGCATGTCTCATAAGTTAACCATTGTAGAACCAAGTAATACATACCTCATAAGTAGATCTTCTATGTGATCCATGACAATGGATGAATCTTTGTCTTCATGTCACCATGATCATATGTTCTTGAAGTAGAACATGATTTGTCTTTCTTGGTGTACCTTTCATGTTAGCAAACAACATAAACCTCATATAACATCACAATGCATTAGTACAATCATAAGTGTCAAAACCTTAATCAATGAATATCTTCTATCATGTATTCATAATTTTATTAAGGTGATACGACAAGTCTAGTAATTAATCAAGATTATACTAACTGTAATGATATGAAGACAAACATATCATAAACTTAATCATGAACAGAATTTGAAACATACATGTAAGTCATACCTGTCGAGATTGCTTGTAATCTTCTTATGTAAGGCCTTAGCCTCATCTCCCTCTGAAACAAGAACTTCTTCTCTTATTGAGGTGACCAATCCATTCTCTTCTAGGATTAACCCAATCCACTTGATTTGCAGGAACTGGAACTGGAGTTGGATTAGGGTTTGTCAGAGAAACCCTAAAAAAATTCAAACTTTGAATTTCAAACTTCTGAAAGGATAGAAAGATGCGCCTTGATGAGCTGATCAAGCCGGTATATTCAGAATTTGAAACTGCAAAATTTCACCCCTCAAATTTGCCTTTGACCCTGAACTAGGGTTTGATAAATCCCACCCTTCTTCCCAATCAAAAGGTTCGATCCAAATCTCTAAGCTTCTATTTTTCTAAGGAGCTTCCAGCCGTGGTCACAGATTTAAAAAATTCCCATTTTTTTAGAAGCCCTAATTTTCCACTTTTCCAATCAAAGTCCCGAACTAGGGTCTGATCAAGCCCGACCTTCTTCCCAACCAAAAATTCTGATCTTGGTCTCTAAATTTCGATTTTGATGAGTAGCATTCAGTCGTGGTCTCCGATTACAAGAATTCCATATTTCTCCAAAACCCTAAATTCCGGAAGCCATGAATGAATGTGCTAAAAAATAATTCTGTTTTGACATAAATATGTACCTGATTGTTTCTGGTGTAACTCTGAACTTTCTGATCCACAGGGTCTGAAACTTCTACCTCTGGTAGCCCGACCTGTCATATTTCCAACCCCACAAGTCTGAACTCAATTGGAATCTCTAAGAGAGAGTTATGCCAAGTGTCGCAACGTGACCTGTTTATGGGATAAAACAGGAGAGCAAAATTGTACGGCATGCCATGTGTCACTGGTTCAGTTTCGGCCTCTGAAAAAAGTTACTTGAGAAAGTGCAGTCCGTGCAATACCTATTACTTTTTACGACATTTCATTTGGAGCTTCCTAGCCCAAGTTATGACCTTTTTTCCTAGGTCACCTGTTTATGACTCAGATTTGGAAGAGGCAGAAACCCTAGATTGTATAGATCATAAAACACAAAGTACAATGAATTAGAAGTTTTCCTTTGGACACAAGGTACATGAGGATCTGATATTCGACCTGTAAAATTTTTAGATCCGAAAACTTCACCGAAATGGATTTATAGAGAAAGTGTTACAATAACTAGTTTTTTCTATATCAAGCCCTAACATCGCAAGTGCAACAAGTGTCATACATGCCATACCATGCCTTCTTTCAGGCTAGCTCTAATACCATGTTAGTTTTTCAGAATTTACTTCAATATGATCTAGGATCTTAACTGAGAGAACAACATGTACAACATATCTACAGCATATCAATCATGGACACAATAATGCAAGCACACAAGAGACACAGAGTTTACTTGGGGAAAACCATAAAGGTGAAAAACCCCAATAACTTCCTCAGAGATAGATAGAGGAATGACACAACCAAAGCATAAGAGATAGACATCTCCTAGAAGCAGCTTCTCCTCCTCCACAAGTGCACCACTCTCCAAAGAGTGTGTGTGAGAATAGAATGGTGAAATAGAGTGCCTCCCGCACTCTATTTATACTTGATTTGACTTGCCTAATAACCTTTACTAGGTCGGCCTCAACTTAACCACATAACACAATGCTGACTGGGCCGACACCCAATAAGGTGGTCTAATAACCTTTTGACCCACATGGCCGACCCCCAATAGGGTGGTCTAATAACCCTTTGACCCACATGACTTATACAGGGCCGACCCCAACAAGGTGGTCTAATAACCCATCAAGTATAAGTTACGGCACTTACAATATAAATGACGACACTTCCGTATAGAGGAATAATAACATCTCTATAGGAATACAAACACTTCCGTATAGAGGAATAGTACCATCTCTATAGGAGTACAATATACATATATGAAATACATTCCGAAGTTACATATACATCAACAGGTGGTTGAGTTTCCTGAAACCCTACCCCACTCATGTCATTATATACATCATAATAATAATCATGCGAAAGTAAATAATGCATCACTGGCATACCATTTATCTTTTGAAGTCCATGTCCCCGAGGCTCTCCCACCTCGTAGGATCCAGCAATCACTTAGCCGTTTCAACCTGTAAGTCAGTCCTCGACATACAATATAGAGTGTCGTGCATAAATCCTCAGCATATACACATACATTTTAGAATAACATAACAATATTAAACTCATTTATTCACCATGCACCTGGCATAACATTCATTTATTCAACATATAACTGTAACGGTATCCACGTACCCATCATTTAGTAATTTGCACATATAATTAACACATGATACATATCTAAACATGACTACTGATCATAATACTAACATCACACACACACACATATATATATCGGAAAAATAATATAACCATATGTCCACAGTGTCGTTGAATCGACAAAGTCTCACAATCAAACAAATACAACATATAATAGTAGTTCAGGTAGTAATGTCAAAACGAGGCGTTACGCATTTTCTGGAAGTATTTGGTATTCATGTCCCTTGCTTCCATCCATAGATCCCCACTCTTTAATCCCCATTCCATCTCCAAATCCTCCAACAACTTCTGTTTTTCATTTTCCAATAAAGAAATTTATGCCTTTCTACCATCATCAACGATCATAATAGGGTATAAATTATATAAACCCTCCAACTTATGTTCCACTCCCAACAGACACCCATTCCTAGAGATCCTTCTACCCAAATTCCACTCCCTCACTTTAGTATTAAGGAATTTCAGGTTCACTGCAAATTGCTCGATGCACGACCAACACCCTCTCGGAAGTGGACCCATGAAGATTCAACCAAGGCACAGAAGCAAGGTAATTTCGACCAACTGGAATTAAACTTAAAAGGAGCTCCAAGCTTGACCACCAGAGCCCCAATTTCCAGAAATATTGGGAAATGATCTGAAAACAGACAAGGCCCTACCTAAGACTTGAAAAATTTCCTATCTTAAAATAATTTCATATTCGTAAAAAACCTATCCAATATTTTATAAATACCTTGATCTCCTGCACGCTTGTTGGACCAAGTAGGCTTGATCTCCGTTGTCTTAACATCGATCCAACCATACGTCTTGAAGAGATCCATGAATTCAACAACAGAATAATCCTCACGAGCCAGATGACCCCAAATCTCATCCACACCAAGAGTAAGGTTCAAGTCACCTCCCACGATCAAAGAATCATCCTAGTAGCATTCCTTCTCAATAATAGAGGACCAAAACTCCATCCTTTCCTCATACAGATTGTAAATATTAAACACCAGAAATTGTTGATTCAACTCGAGGCTAAGAAATTCAACCCCCAGGACTGAAGTCCCTCCAAAATTATTTAACACCTTCAAATTTGTGGATACACCAGATACCAAACCACCAGATTGCTTGCATGCATCAATAGAAAAGAAACAAAGAGAATGAAACATCTTCTCCAACGGTCTAACAATCTCCGAACCAACCACCATAGACTCTTGCACCAACAGAATATATGGTTTCTCTACCTCTACCAAATGCTTGAGGGATAGCAATCTGACCCACCACCCGAGGCCTCGAACGTCAATTGAGATAATATTCATTAAGAGTCACCCTCCTAGGGTTTGCTTTCTCTAAGTACCCCTGATATATTTAACTGTCTTCCTTGCGATATTTCACACTTCGCCTTCTCATTGGCATGGAACATGTTTGATTTATGCCATGCTTTCCCTGGAATAGTGAGAGGTGCCTGCTCCATATCAATACCTTCAACCAGCTCAACAATTTTGACACATGAGCGTAAAAGGTACGACCCCTAATCCCACTGTCGAAAAAACTAACACCACCTCCCAAAACTGAGTTTATATGGACAATAGAAGACACGCCTTTTTTCGTCCCTTCCACTAGCACCTCTCCCAATGCATTTAGAAGAGAAGGCATTTTTTCAACCACCGCAGGTAAGCTTCCGTCCCCTGATCTATCCACCACCTTGCATGCGACTGCCACACCACCCTCATCGACAATCAAGACCCCAAGTGTCTATGTTACCACCTTACCACTTTCCTCCCAAAGATCCACAAATTTCACCATTTGACTACATGAGAGATCAAAGCCCTCCATGAGGTTCAAAAATTCTAGAAATTTTTCATTCTCCTTACACGAAACAGTGGGAAGAACTTCATCCCTAATGATATCCGATTGAGGATCCTCCTTTTCTACCCAGGAATGAATAATATCAGCACCAGCTTCTGCTTTTAGGTACTGCAAGATACTTTCATCCCCTTCTGGCACATCTTTACGCTCCAAATTTTCTTTACAAACTGTAAATTATAGTATGCTACCACATGATTGTAAAGGTGACACTAAGCACATCTGAAGGGAACATTCAGATAATCTAAAGGTTGAGAAAATACATTCTCACCTGCAACCAAATCTAGCATCTCGAATAGCCCCTGACTCACGTCCACTAGAATTCTTGCCACGGATCTCCTCTATGTCTTGAATAAATCTTCGTCCACCACTATGAACTTTGAAATGGCATCCCTTATCGCCTTAAAACCTTCCAGAGACCAGAATTCCATAGGCAAGAAGAGTAGCTTCACCCAAATAGGAAAATAGGCCAAGGTATCTTTCCTAGGGTCGAATAATGGATGCCATGGCTTAATAGATAATGGGAATTTCTTGAATAACCAGGCGCGATGTAGAATTGCTTCGGATTTCTCCATTGTCTTGAATTCAAATCCAATCCATCCTTGGGGTAGACCAAAAAATTCCAAAGGGGATTTAATCACTTGAGACTAGGACTCCTCAGCCCATTTCTTAACACAAGCTTCTGAAAACCGCCTCCCGCAGAACCTCCCGATGAGCACTCTAGAGGTGAATTTAGGAATCTCCATAACCTGAATATCCCTCCAAAAAAAACTCCTTTCCCATGCCTTTGGATTTTAAAACTTTTTTCCGACGCCTACCCACTGCCTCAAATTTACGAGAAGTAGAGATCCCTGAAATCCTAACAGAGAATCCGTCCAATTCTTCCCTAAGAACTCTGCTTCCAATAAAACCTCCTCCCTTAGGGTTAGTCTCAATTGCTGAAGGATCTTCAAAATATTCAACCGTATCACCCTCATTATCATGTAGCAATGAGGGATAATGACTGGAATTACTCTGGCATGACTTCCCATAACGAGAGAAAGTACCTATTGCTTCATAAATTCCATTAACAAGTTGTTCGACCCACTTCAAAAAAAGGAGAGAATGCTTCAATCCAGCTGATGAGGTGGAATTCGTACCATCCATTACCACCTTTTACACCCATGTAATTGCCTCAGGCCCACCAGACTATATCCGTGAATGATGCCCCCCATTGGTTCCACCACTAGCAAGAATGTGGTGAGCTGAGCAGAGGTGTTGTCTCCCACATGTACAAGTTGATCCGGCATAGATTGTTAATTTTTCGATAATTTCATTCCATTATCAGAAGGATCTCTAAGAGAATAACATCTACAGCATATCTCTACAGCATATCAATCATAGACACAAAAGCAATCACATAAGAGACACAGAGTTTCACCGGGGAAAACCAAGAAGGTGAAAAACCACACAACTTCCTCAGAGATAAGATAAGCCACAAAACAATATCACAATGATCAAACCCAATAAGATGTCTCTAGCAGATGCTCCTCCTCCTCCACAAGTGTGCCACTTTCTCTCTTACCTATGCGAGCTTGAGAAGTGAGTGAATGATCTAAATGAGAGACACAACCTCTCTATTTATACACTGACTTGACCTGCCAATAATTCACTGGGACTGACTTGCTAATCAAGCCTAATAACCCAACCACATGTACTAACCAGGGCTGACCCCACACTGGTGGTCTAATAACCCATCAATACAAATGACGACACTTGTCGATGCACATGACGACACTTACAAATACAAATGACGACACTTCCAAATAGAGGAATGTAACATCTCTAATGGATATACAATAAAGTACAAATGTAATACATAGAAGAATATCTTCCAAAGTTACAAATACATCAACACTCCCTCTTAACTAGGAAGGTATTCTGGACATAGGTCATCAATACATATTGGCGCAAGTCTTTCAATTTTGGGGCTGGATCATCATCACTGGATCACAGAGCATCATCATCGTCACTACTGCTGTACTCGACATCTCGATCACTGGGCTATCTATGAATTCTGCTTGTCATAGGAAGTTCTACAGAGCCAGCCCTTTTTCATGCTGGATGTAGGCCCACTACCTATAGGTCTTCATCAACTGTGTGAACGGTCTGATAGAGGTGGTCTCTTAGGACTAATTTATGTGTTGATGTAATACCTGACAAGAGCATCCCAAGAACATTTATGTGCCTAAGCACGACCGGAAAGATCTCCCAGGACTGATTACATGCATCCCGTTTACAATACCTTTAAAGAGCATCCCAGGAACATTTATGTGCCACGGCACGACCGGCAAGATTTCTAAAGAGCATCCTAGTTCTTATTACGAGCACACAGCTCAACCTCTTAGATCTCCACGACTGATTACATGTGAATAGAAAATACCTTTAAAGAGCATCCTGGGAACATTTATGTGTCGCAGCACGACTGACAAGATCTCTAAAGAGCATCCCAGGACTTATTACGAGCACACAACTCAACCTCTCGAATCTCCAGGACTGATTACATGTCTCCATAGAAATACCTCATCCCAGGACTAATTACAAGCACATAGCTCAACCTATCGGATCTCTGAGGACAGATTACATGCTACTTGCACAACCTGCCACATATCATCTCTGACCTCCAAGTATCAACTTGATACTCATGATCCAACTGATCATCATCGCACGAAGCATCATCTTGATGCTCATGATCATACTGATCATCATCACATAGTACATTCCCCAGAGTATCATCCTAATACTCATCACACATGATAATCCTGATCATTATCATAGCATCGTCCTAATGCATATCATCTAGAGCATCATCCTGATACTCATCACATATGATCATCTTGATCATTGTCACTGCATCATTCTGATGCATGTTATCCAGAGCATCGTCCTGATACTCATCACATATGATCATCCTGATCATCGTCACTGCATCGTCCTGATGCATGTTATCTGGAGCAACATCCTGAAGCTCGTCATCCATGATCATCATGATCATACAATGCATCCACCTGATCCATACCAAGTATCTACCTGATACATATCATCATACATGATCCAACTGATCAAACAGAGCAGTAACTGGAGCATCGTCTTGATGCTCATCACACAATGCTTACATCCATAGCCATGGGAAGGATCCTCCTCTCACCATGCTTGGAATGGCTTCTGCAAATGTGTCCTATCACTTCTTCCTCGAAGTGTCATCAATTTGAAGAACACCAAGCCTCTATCTGAAGTATTCAAACTTCACTCTAGCTAGTGGTTTCATCAACACATCTGCAACCTGCTCATCTGTCGCAACATATAGGAGCTTCACTGCTCCTCTCTGCACCATATCCCTGATATTGTGATATTTGATCTCAATGTGTTTCGATCTATCATGAAACACCGGGTTCTCAGATAGCTTCACAAAACTCTGGTTGTCACAAAGGATACCAGTAGCCTCCAGCGGGAGATCAAATAACTCAGACAGTAGCTTCCGAAGCCATACTTCCTCACAACTAGCTGAACAAGCAGCAACATACTCTGTTTCAGCTGTACTCAGTGCTACGCAGGATTGCTTCCTGCTAAACCAAGAGATCACACCTAATCCCATACTAAAGCAGCACCCAGAAGTGCTCTTCCTATCTGCAGCATTGCCTTCCCAATCTGAATCAACATAAACCTCTAGGTTAAACTTTTGATTCGCATCATACTTGAGCCCATAATCAACTGTACCCTTCAGGTACCTTAGATTATGCTTTACAAAAACCAGGTGAACACCTCTTGGCTCCGTCAAGAATTGGCTCAATGTGTTCACCACAAAGCAAATATCTGGTCTCATATTCGTCAGGTACATCAAGGACCCAATCATCTGATGATACATGGTGACATCAACCGGCTCAGATGAAGCATCACACATAAGCTTCAGGTTCGATGTCATAGGTGTGTCCATGGCCTTGCAGTCCATCATCCCAAACCGCTTCAGAATCTCTACTACATACTTCCCTTGTCCAAGGAAGATCCCATCTGTACCCTGCCACACCTCCATGCTTAGAAAATAGTGCATCATCCCCAAGTCCTTCATCTCGAACTCGGCTGCAAGCTTCCTCTTGGTGTCGGCAATCAACCCATCCTCTCCTGTAACAAACAGGTCATCCACATATAGGAGTTGTATCACAAGATTTCCTTCCTCAACCTTGTAGTAGAGGTTGGAATTTGCTTTACTCTTGGTAAAGCCCAAACTAGATAGAAAACTGTCCATCCTACCATACCAAGTCCTAGGAGCTTGCTTCAAGCCATACAAGAATTTCTTCAACCTGCACACATATGACTCCCTGTCATGTGTTTCAAAACCAAGTGGTTGCTCCACATACACTTCCTCTGCGAATACACCATTCAAGAAAGCTATCTTGACATCCATCTGGTGTATCTTCCATTTCATCACTGCAGCTAGAGCAAGTACTATTATGATGGAAGTGTCTCTGGCTATAGGAGCAAAGGTCTCTTCATAGTCTATTCTCTCTTTCTGAGAGAAGCCACGAGCTACAAACCTTGCCTTGTATTTATCTATGCTACCATCTGCAACATGCTTGATCTTATAGATCCACTTGGAAGTCACAACAGACTTCCCTTCTGGTCTTGGAACCACATCCCAAACATCATTCTTCATGATTAATTGGTATTCCTCGACCATGGCATCCTTCCATTCTTTCTTTTCCGCTGCCTCTTCATAACTAGAAGGTTCTTTGTTCATAATGTCACAGAGCAAGGTGTTGATGTATATGTAACTTCAGAATGTATTTCATATATGTATATTGTACTCCTATAGAGATGGTATTATTCCTCTACACGGAAGTGTTTGTATTCCTATAGAGATGTTATTATTCCTCTATACGGAAGTGTCATCATTTATATTGTAAGTGTCGTAACTTATAATTGATGGGTTATTAGACCACTCTATTGGGTGTCGGCCCAGTCAGCATTGTGTTATGTGGTTAAGTTGAGGCCGACCTAGTAAAGGTTATTAGGCAAGTCAAGTCAAGTATAAATAGAGTGCGGGAGGCACTCTATTTTATCATTCTATTCTCACACACACTCTTTGGAGAGTGGCGCACTTGTGGAGGAGGAGAAGCTGCTGCTAGGAGATGTCTATCTCTTATGCTTGGGTTGTATCATTGCTCTATCTATCTCTGAGGAAGTTATTGGAGTTTTTCACCTTTATGGTTTTCCCCAAGTAAACTCTGTGTCTCTTGTGTGCTTGCATTATTGTGTCCATGATTGATATGCTGTAGATATGATGTACATGTTGTTCTCTCAGTTAAGATCGTAGATTAGATTGAAGTAAATTATGAAAAACTAACATGGTATCAGATCTAGCCTGAAAGAAGGCATGGTATGGCATGTATGACACTTGTTGCACTTGCGATGCTAGGGATTGATATAGAAAACACCAGTCATCGTAGAACTTTCGCTATAAATCCATTTGGGAGAATTTTCCAGATCTAAAACTTTTACAGGTCAAAGATCAGATCCCCATGTACCTTGTGTCCAAAGGAAAACTTCTAATTCTCTGTACTTTGTGTTTTATGATCTGTACAATCTAGGGTTTCTGCCTCTTCCAGATCTAAGTCATAAACAGGAAACCTAGGAAAAAAGGTCATAACGTGGGATAGGAAGCTCCAAATGAAATTTTGTAAAAAGTAACAGGTAGTGCATGGACTGTACTTTCTTAGGTAACTTTTGCAGTGGCCGAAACTGAACCAGTGACACGTGGCATGCTGTACAAGTTTGCTCTCCTGATTTATCCCATAAACAGGTCACATTGCAACACTTGGCATAACTCTCTCTCAGAGAATCCATTTGAGGTCAGACCTGTGGGGTTGGAAAGATGACAGGTCATGCTACCACAAGAGAAATATTCAGGCCCTTTGGATCCAAAATTTAGGGGTTACACTAGAAACAATCAGGTGCATATTTCTGTCAAAACATAATTGGATTTTGAGCACCTTCATTCATGGCTCCGGGAATTAGAGTTTCGGAGAAAGTTAGTATTTTTGTAATCGGAGACCACAGATGAATGCTACTCATCAAAATCAAAATTTAGAGACCAAGATCAAATTTTTTGGTTGGGTAGAAGGCCGGGCTTGATCAAATCCTAGTTCAGGACTTTAATCGGAAAAGTGGAAAATTAGGGCTTCTGCAAAAGTTGGAATTTTTTAAGTCTGTGACCACGGCTGGAAGCTCCTCAGAAAAATCAAAGTTTAGAGATTTGGATCGAACCTTTTGGTTGGGAAGAAGGGTGGGCTTTATCAAACCCTAGTTTGGGATCCTGTCCAGAAGATCCGGAAGTCTCAAAGGCAATTTTCAGGGGTGAAACTTTGCAGTTTTCAAATTCTGAGTATACCAGGTTGATTGGCTCATCAAGGCACAACTTTCTATCCTTTCAAAAGTTTGAAATTCAAATTTTGACGTTTTAGGGTTTCCCTAACAAACTCCAATCCAGCTCCAGATCGAGTTTCTGCAGATCAAGTGGATTGGGTTAATCCTAGAAGAAAATGGATTGGTCACTTGCATAAGTGAAGAAGTTCCTATTTCAGAGGAAGATGAGGCTAAGACCTTACATAAGAAGATTACAAACAATATCGATAGGTATAACTTATCTAGGTATGTTTTGAGATCTGTTCATGATTAAGTTTATGGTATGTTTGTCTTCATTAAGGTTAGTACAATCTTTTGTGTGGTAAATGGGATATTACTTGGATTCATCGTATCCAAACATGGGATTATGGTTGATACCTTTAAGGTTGAGGCAATAAAAGTTCCCCCCCGAAAAACTTTAGATAGCTTCAAAGTCTGCAAGGAAAAGTGAATTTTCTTAGGAGATTTATCGCTAATTATGTTGATATTGCTAAAGGTTTTATGCATATTCTCAAGCAAGATGTATCATTAATATGGGATGACCAAGCTCAATGATTATTTGATGCATTGAAAAAGGCTTTAATGTCAGCCCTGGTACTTATTCCTCCAGACTATGCTAGAGACTTGTTGCTTTACTTAGTTGCCACATAATCCACTTAGCCATGTTTTTGGTCCAAGAGGATGATTTATACCAAGAGAACATTGCGTATTACCTTAGTAAGGGTCTTGCAGGCCTTGAATATTTCTATTCCCATGTAGATAAGTTGGACTTGGTAGAGGTTCATCTTGTCCAACGATTTAAACATACATACTTCCATGAAAAACATTTGTGGTGGCAGATGCTATTGGTTGTGGAGCTTGATCTTCTATATTAAGAGGTCTTGTTTCATCCATGTTTTGATCCCAGACCATGATGGGGGGGTGTGGGGGGGATCCCCCCCCCACTATAGTCACAATGGGGGTCCAGGGGGGGCAACGACTACTTTTGGGATCCCCCCCTTGTGGGGGTTCGGGGGCAGCGCCATCATAGTGAAAATTTTGGGAAAATGCCTTGTAAAATGTTGTGATTTCATATTCATGTCTTGGTCAACAATGGATAATTTATGGGCCCATGGTATTGGATATGCCATGGTATTTACCCATGGTAATACCTCTTTAAAAGGAAGGAATTGTAATATGAATGTGTGTTGTATTGTAGTATTGTAAATATCTCTGTGATTGTGTGAGAGAGTGAAGAGGAAATTGCAGCGGATGTGTTGTGGGTTGTATCCCTTAATTTTCTAGATGGTATAATAAAAGGACTGGAAATGTCTCCATGGACGTAGCCCAGATTGGGTGAACTACATATATTAGTGTCTCTCTTGTATTATGTTGTGTTTTATTTCTGCATCTTATTTTATGCGATTGTTCTGCAATCCTATTTTTTCTAAAAATTAGTATCAGAGCCAAAGGCCTATTTGGTGCATAAACTAGCAGGAAAGAAGGGTCACTGGTTCAACTAGGAGCAATGGAAGAAGAAGAAAAGTTTAGGGTAGAAAAATTTAATGGCAAAAACTACTAGTTATGGAAGATGCAAATGGAGGACTATCAATATTATAAGGATCTATTCTTACCATTGGGAGGAAAAGAAAAACATACGATGGCTATGAAGGACAAAGAATGGGAGGTTCTTGAAAAAAAGGCACTAGGAAAAATACAATTGTGCATGGTTTCGTCGGTGGCTTTCAATATTTCAAAAGAAAAGACAACAGAGGGTCTGATGAGTGCATTGGCTAAACTATATGAAAAACCCTCAGCCTCCAACAATGTATTTCTAATGAAGCATTTATTTAATATGAAGATGTCATAAGGTGGGTTTGTTGTTGACCATTTAAATGATATTAATACAGTTAATAATCAGCTGAGTTCTGTAAAAGTAAACTTTGAAGATGAGGTTAGGGCTCTTCTAATGTTGTGCTCATTGCCAAAAAGCTGAACGGCTTGGTCATAGCTGTAAGTAACTTTGTGTTTGGTTCAAAAACTATGAAATTTGATGATGTTGTTGGTGTTATTCTTAGCGAGGAAATGCAAAGCAAAAGCACAGGTGAGACATTAGGTAATGTGTTGACCATGGAGAGCAGGGAAAGACAAAAAGATAGAGTAAAGATCCCAAGTAATAATGGGAAGTATAGGAAGGGTAGATCCAAGTCAAGAATGGGAAAGATAGAGTGTTGGAATTGTGGAAAGAAAGGACATCTAAAGAAAGACTGCAGATCTCTAAAGAAGAAAGGAGATGGAAAACAAGAGACTACTCAGGAAGCAAATGTAGCAGGTGATGTGTTACAAGCTGATTTGATTCTTGCATTAGATAGTAATAGTGATTATTAGGTAGTAGTTTCAGGGGCTTCATATCATGCTACACCCCTTAGTAAATTCTTTCATGATTATGTTCTAGGTGATTTTGTACATCTTTTATTGGGTTATGATGAACCATGTAAAATTGTTGGAATGCGTAAGGTACAGATAAAGTTAAAGAATGGAGGTGAATGGTTGCTAAAAAATGCAAGGCATATTCCTACTATGAAAATAAATCTGATCTCAACAAGGCAGTTGGGAGATGGTAGTTGTTTATCTATGTTTGGAGAATTGTGGTGGAAGATCACTAAATGATTGATGGTGATAGAAAAAGGAGACATGATAGGTACGTTGTATTTATGTCCTCATAATACTAATTCTTCTATCTCTATAGCTTCTACAAAAACATATACAACATTATGGCATCATAGGCTTAGCCACATGAGTGAGAAGGGGATGCAGATTCTCCACTCAAGGAAGTTGCTGCCAGATATGAAGAAAGTAAGTTTGGAATTATTTGAAAACTATGTTTATGGAAAAGAAAAGAGAGTCAGATTTCCCAGGGTTGGGAAGCAAAAGAAGAGTGAAAAGTTAGATCTTGTGCATACAAATGTATGGGGATAGGCCCAGGTACAATCTCTTGGTGTCTCTCGTTATTATGTCACTTTTATTGATGATGCAAATAGAAAAACTTGGGTTTATTGCATTCAACAGAAATATGATGTTTTTCCACTTTTAAGAAATGAAAAGATTTGGTTGAGAATGAGACAAGAAAAAGGTTGAAGTGTCTCAGATCTAATAATGGAGGTGACTATTGCGGAAAGGAGTTTGATAGTTACTGTCCATTCCATGGGATTCATAGAGAGATGACTGTTCCAAGAACACCACAAGAAAATGGTGTATTAGAAAGGATGAACAGAACAATCATGGAGCATGCAAGGTGTATGAGATTGCATCCAGGGTTTCCCTTACAGTTTTGGGAATATGATGTAGATACTGTGTTGTTTACTAAATAAACAGAGGGCCTTCAAGCGCTTTGGATTATGGGATTCCAAAGGAGGCATGGACAGGTAAAAATTTAAACTACTCATTTATGAGAAATTTTGGTTGTGAATCATTTGTCCATATTGGTAAAGAAAATAGAAAAAATATTGACACTAAATCCAAGAAGTGTACCTTTATTGGATATGAGGCTGATAATTTTGGTTATAGCTTATGGGATTATGAAAATCACAAAATCATTAGGAGTAGAGATGTAGTATTCAATGAAAAGGTCATGTACAAAGATTAGTTGCAGGAAAATAAACAAGAAAAGGAAAACACAAAATACATAGTGCTTGGTGAAATAAAAGAAAATTGAACTCCAAAGGTGCCATAAAATGAAGAACAACAACATGTACCTCAAAATCCTGCAAGTGTTTATCATGTCCCCATTTTAATAGCACCATGGGGAAACCACTAGTCCATTATATTCCCATGGGTTCAAGTGGAAATTAATTAATTAATGAGGGAATTAATTTTGGTTTATAGTTACCTTGTGTAATTAAAACAAATCATGAAAGGGTGATGTAGGACCACAATTTTGAATATTTAATTTTCTAATATTTGTTTATGAGTTGGAATTGATCTAGGTGGCTTAAGGGAGTGCATATGAAGATGGATAATACATATGAGTTGTCTCCCTCAAGAAACTTGGAGAAAAGCACCTAAAAGTTGTTAAATTTTCAGAATTTACTTCAATCTGATCTAGGATCTTAACTAAGAGAACAACATGTACAGCATATCAATCATGGACACAATAATGCAAACACACAAGAGACACAGAGTTTACTTGGGGAAAACCATAAAGGTGAAAAACCCCAATAACTTCCTCAGAGATAGATAGAGCAATGATACAACCATAATACACGATATAGTCTTCTCCTAGCAGTAGAGCCTCCTCCTCCACAAGTGCACCACTCTCCCAAGTGTGAGTGAGAGAATAGAATGTGTAAAATGAGAAAGACACACTCTCTATTTATACACTAACTTGACTTGACCTTTACTCAACTAGGTCGGCCTCAACTTAACCACTTAACATAATGCTGACTGGGCCAACCCCCACTAGGGTGGTCTAATAACCCTTTGATCCACATGGTCGACCCCCAATAGGGTGGTCTAATAACCCTTTGACCCACATGACTTATACAGGGCCGACCCCAACAAGGTGGTCAAATAACCCATCAAGTATAAGTTACGACACTTACAATATAAATGATGACACTTCCATATAGAGGAATAATAACATCTCTATAGGAATACAATATGCATATATGTGAAATACATTCTGAAGTTACATATACATCAACACTCCCTCTTAACTAGGAAGGTATTTCTCGACACAGGTCTTCTAGCACAAGTCATCTTCTCTGGATCATCGTCACTGCTGCTGCTATCTCAATCAATCTCTGAATCTACTCGTCATAGGAAGTTCTGCAGAGCCATTCCTTTTTCATACTGGATGTAGGCCCACCACCTGCAGGTCTTCGTCATCACTGGTCATACTGTGGAAATCTCAAGACTTATTACATGCATCACAAAACCTTAAAAGAGTCTCTTGACTAGCAAGAACCCTAAAGAGTATCTGAGGCCTTTTTCATCCTGTCCGGATCTCCAGGACTTATTACATGTGACCCTACCACAAAACCTCGAAAGAGAATCCCAGGACTGATTACGAGCACAAGGCTCAACCTATCAGATCTCCCAGGGCACAAATTACATGTGGTCACCACAAAACCTCGAAAGAGCATTTGCCAGATATCCCAGGGTACAAATTACATGCCATAGGAAAACCCTCGAAAGGCTATCTGCAAATCTCCTAGGGCACAAATTACATGCTTATCTGCACAACCTATTCCATGGCCACAGAGTATCAACCTGATACTCACCATACATCATCCTGATGTACACATGATCATCCTGATCATCATCACTGCAACATCCTGCTGCATGTCATCTGGAGCAACATCCTGAAGCTCGTCATCCATGATCATCCTAATCATACAATGCATCTACCTTATGCATACCAAGTATCTACCTGATACATATCATCGTACATGATCCACCTGATCATACAGTGTATCCACCTGATACAAATACAAATACATGATACATATCACCATACATGATCCACCTGATCATACAATGTATCCACCTGATACATATACAGATACATGGTCCAAGCATCCAACATGATGCATATACAAAAATACATACACATGATCCACTTGATCATATCCAGCATCCAACATGATGCGTACATACATATAAATGATCCAACTGATCATATCCAGCATCCAACATGATGCATACATACATATAAATGATCTGACTGGTCATATCCAGCATCCAACATGATGCGTACATACATATAAATGATACTACTAATCATATCCAACATCCAACATGATGCATACACAGAGCAGTAACTGGAGCATCGTCCTGATGCTCATCATCCAGCGCTTATATCCACAACCATGTGAAGGATCCTCCTTCCAACATGCTTGGAATGGCTTCTGCAAATGTGTCCATCACTTCTTCCTTGAAGTGTCATCAATCTGAAGAACACCAAGCCTCTCCGTGAAGTACTCGAACTTCACCCTGGCTAGTGGCTTCGTCAGCACATCTGCAATCTTCTCATCTGTCGCAATGTACAGGAGCTTCACAGCTCCTCTCTGCACCATATCCTTGATATAGTGATATTTGATCTCTATGTGTTTCGACCTTTCATGAAACACTAGGTTCTCGGACAGCTTCACACAACTCTAGTTATCACAAAAGATACCAGTAGCATCCAACGAGAGATCAAATAACTCAGATAGTAGCTTCTGTAGCCATACTGCCTCACAACTAGCTGAACAGGCTGCAACATACTCTACCTCAGGTGTACTCAGTGCTACGCAGGACTGCTTCTTGTTGAACCAAGAGATCACACCTAATCCCATACTGAAGCAACACCCAAATGTGCTCTTCCTATCTGCAGCACTACCTACCCAAGATGAATCAACATAACCCTGCAGGTTAAAATTTTGATTCGCTTCATACTTGAGCCCATAATCCACTGTACCTTTCAGGTACCTCAGAATATGCTTTACAGTAACCAGGTGAACACTCCTCGGATTTGTCAGGAACTGGCTCAATGTGTTCACCGCAAAGCAAATATCTGGTCTCATGTTCGTCAGGTACATCAAGGACCCAATCATCTGACGATACATAGTGACATCAACTAGTTCAGATGAAGCATCACACAGAAGCTTCAGGTTCGATGCCATAGCCTTGCAGTCCATCATCCCGAACCTCTTCAGAATCTCTACTGCATACTTCCCTTGTCCAAGGAATATTCCATCTACACTCTGCCACACCTCCATACCTAGAAAGTGGTGCATCATACCCAAGTTCTGCACATATATGACACCCTGTCATGTGTCTCAGAACCAAGTGGCTGCTCCACATACACTTCTTCTTCAACTGCACCATTCAAGAAAGCTGTCTTGAAATCCATCTGGTGTATTTTCTATTTCATCACTTTTATATTTCTCTATGTTTCCATCTGCAACATGCTTGATCTTGATAGATCCATATGGAAGTCATAACAAAATTCCCTTCACATCTTGGGACTACATCCCAAACATCATTCTTCATGATCGACGGATCATGGCATTCTTCCCATATCCTGGGAACTTCAATATCTTCAATAGATAATTTTGTTGCTGAACAAATGTTGTAGTTCTTCTTTTGTAGGTGATGGCATACGATCTTTCCTACACAACAAGTTAAATTGCATGATTAGAAAACATCTCATAGTTTTCAGAACAAATTCTTACACATAAAGAAATATGTCATACAGTCATGCAATTATCTTAGCCAATGATTCAATACAACATTTATCCATATCCCATAACTTTCTAGATGCCTTCCAATCTCTACCAGAACATTGTTAAGAGTGTGCACAACTCCCAACATGTCAGCAAAGAGGTTTCATTCTAGATAACTAGCAATGGAATGTTGTACAGTGCCATAGGCCACTTACCCATGCATATTAGTAGTATACTGTTCATCAATGCAACTATTCTAATATGCATAATACACAACCTAATTCTAGGAACATCAGTATATACATTATTGAACAGTATTATTTAAACAATAAAATATGCAAGTAATGACAATTCAAATACTTATCTTTGTTTGTTTGTTGGGTTGACTCCCTCTCAGTCTTTGCTTCTTTTTTGCAACTCCATTCTTATGTGGATTGTGAGAAGTGGTCAACTCCCTCTGAATATCTGCATCCTTGTAGAAACTACTGAAGTGTGCTCCTTTGCTTTCTTGCAGGAACAACTAGAGTGTGCTCCCTCTTGATCTTTGCTTCCTGGATTACCTGTCCTTGAACATACATCCATCCTTAATCACTATGCATGCTTATTAGTATCATCATTGTGTTATCCTTGAGGTCTCATACATAATCACACATTTATTAGTATAATCTTAATACTATCAAAACACAATAATCTTAAACATGTATATTCATGATCATTCACAGATAATAAACATTAGTATTCAAGGTTTCAGGGAAGTCTTCTTTTACTCATACATATTCTTATTTGATCATAGGACTCTTCTGGTGAGTTGAATCATCAATCAAGATAAGAGATATAATATGCATAAAACCCATGATTATTCAAACCTATGCCTTCATGATTCTTCTGGTTAGTCATATCATCAATTATGGTAAGAAACATAATATGCATACAACCATGATTATTCAAACCTATGACTTCATGAATAATCATTATCAACAACACAACATTATAAGATCCTAACACAAGGTAGGATTCTAGCTTGATATAGGAAAAACATACCTGGATTAGCATGCTAGCTAGTTATGTCTAACATACCGGCATAATGTCTTCTAGTTCTCTTCAGTGACTTGTGCTAGTAACCTGCATGTCTCATAAGTTAACCATTATAGAACCAAGTTATACATACCTCGAAAGTAGATCTTCTATGTGATCCATGACAATGGATGAATCTTTGTCTTCATGTCATGAGCATATGTTCTTGAAGTAGAACATGATTTGACTTTCTTGGTGTATCTTTTGTGTTAGCAAACAACATAAACCTCATACAACATCACAATGCATTAGTACAATCATAAGTGTCAAAACCTTAATCAATGAATATCTTCTATTAAGGTGATACGACAAGTCCAGTAATTAATCAAGATTGTACTGTAATGATATGAAGACAAACATATGATAAGCTTAACCATGAAACATACCTGTAAGCCATATCTGTCAAGATTGCTTGTAATCTTCTTATGGAAGGCCTTAGCCTCATCTCCCTCTGAGACAGGAACTTCTTCACTTATGCAGGTGACCAATCCATCTTCTTCTAGGATCAACCCAATCCACTTGATTTGCAAGAACTGGACCTGGAGCTGGATTAGGGTTTGTTAAAGAAACCCCAAAAATTCAAACTTTGAATTTCAAACTTCTGAAAGGATAGAAATATGCACCTTGATGAGCTGATCAAGTTGGTATATTCAGAATTTGAAAATTGCAAAGTTTCACCCCTCAAAATTGCCTTTTAGATTTTTGGATTCACTAGGGAGGACCCTGAATTAGGGTTTGAGTTTCCCGGAGCTTCACCCAACCAAAATATTTGATTCAAAACTCTAATATTTTATTTTTCTGAGGAGCTTCCAGCCATGGTCACAGATTTCCAAAATTCCAATTTTTGTAGAAGCCCTAATTTTCCATCTTTCTGATCAAAGTCCCGAACTGGGGTTTGATCAAGCCCGGCCTTCTGCCCAACCAAAAAATTTGATCTTGGTCTATAAATTTCGATTTTGATGAGTAGCATCCAGCCGTGGTCTCCGATTACAAAAATTCCAACTTTCTTCGAAGCCCTAAATTCTGGAAGCCATGAATGAAGGCACTAAAAAATAATTATGTTTTGACAGAACTATGTACTTGATTGTTTCTAGTGTAACTACGAACTTTTTGATCCACAGGGTCTGAAATTTGTTTTTGGGATAACCTGACCTGTTATATTTCCATCCCGACAGGTCTGACCTCAATTGGATTCTCTGAGAGAGAGTTATGCAAAGTGTCGCAATGTGACCTGTTTATGGGATAATACAGGAGAGCAAACTTGTATGGAGTACCACGTGTCACTGTTTCAACTTCGGCCTCTGAAAAATTTTCTTGAGATAGCCATACATGTTATCTTTCCATCTCGATAGGTCTGACCTCAATTGAATTCTCTAAGAGAGAGTTATTCCATGTGTCGTAATGTGACCTGTTTATGGGATAATAAAGGAGAGTTAACTTGTACGGCATGCCACGTGTCACTGGTTCAACTTCGGCCTCTAAAATGTTTTATTGAGATAGTACAGTCTGTGTACTACCTGTCACTTTTTACGAAATTTCATTTGGAGCTTCCTAGCCCAAGTTATGAACTTTTCCCAAGGTCACCTGATTTTGACTCAGATCTGGAAGAGGCAGAAACCCTATATTGTACAGATCATAAATCACAAAGTACAATGAATTAGAGGTTTTCCTTTGGACACACTATACATGGGGATCTGATCTTCGACCTGTAAAAGTTTCAGATCCGAAAACTTTGCCAAAACAGATTTATAGCGAAAGTGCTACGATGACTGGTTTTTGCTATATCAAGCCCTAGCATCGTAAGTGCAACAAGTGTCATACATGCCATATCATGTATTCTTTCAGGCTAGCTCTGATACCATGCTAAATTTTCAGAATTTACTTCAATCTGATCTAGGATCTTAACTGAGAGAACAAAATGTACAACAAATCTACTACATATCAATCATGGACACAATAATGCAAGCACACAAGAGACACAGAGTTTACTTAGGGAAAAGCATAAAGGTGAAAAACCCCAATAAATTCCTCAGAGATAGATAGAGCAATGATACAACCAGAATACAAGAGATAGTCTTCTCCTAGCAGCAGATCCTCCTCCTCCACAAGTGCACCACTCTCCCAAGTGTGAGTGAGAGAATAGAATGTGTAAAATGAGAAAGACACACTCTCTATTTATACACTAACTTGACTTGACCTTTACTCAACTAGGTCAGCTTCAACTTAACCACTTAACATAATGTTGAATGGGCCAAACCCCACTAGGGTGTTCTAATAACCCTTTGAACCACATGGCCGACCCCCAATAGGGTGGTCTAATAACCCTTTGACCCACATGAATTATACACAGCCGACCCCAACAAGGTGGTCTAATAACCCATCAAGTATAAGTTATGACACTTACAATATAAATGACGACACTTCCGTATAGAGGAATAATAACATCTCTATAGGAATACAATATGCATATATGTGAAATACATTCCGAAGTTACATATACATCAACAAAAGTATGGAAAAAGCAGTTGAAAAGCAGGAAAGTGGCTGAAAAGTAGGAAAGCAGCTGAAAAGAAGGAGAGCAGCTGAAAAGAAGGAAAGCAACTGATAAAAAAAAAAAAACAGGAAAGGTAGCAGAAAAGTGGAAAGGCAAAAGTTTCTAGATTTTTGCTAATAAAGGCAGAGAAAGGACTAGTAATTGTCAAGAAAGAAAGAAAGGAATCTAGGAAAGCTTTTCCTAATTTTGAATTAGAAAGGGGGGGATAACTTCTATTCTCTCATGAAAATAATATTAATTATTATTTTATTGATATTTTCATGAGAAAACTCTAGAAGGAAAGAAAAGTAAATGAAGAGTTATAAAAGGGGTATGAGCACCCCAATTCACATATTTTGTCTAATTTTCATTTGAATTGAATAGCTCTGTATTTTCATAGCTTGAGTGATGTGTCCCTTCTAACCAGTTGGGAGATGTGCCCCTTCTGTCCAATGTAGCCAGTTGAAGCAATTCAACTAGTGATTGAGGATTTGGACACCCTGTTCATCTCATTGAGCTTCATGCAACAACTACAACATAATTAGATTAGTATACATATGATTTTATGCAGGTTTTGATTCAGGTTATGTTAGGTTCCAAATCTCCATCTAGTTAGAGATTTAGTTACAGTGTTGGTGTAGTTCTAGTTTTGCAGTGTTTCGGTGTGTAGTTGTATGCACACTTGATATATTATATCAGTGTTCCATTTCATATCTTAAGTGGTTTGTATATGATAATGTTGATGAGGGCACACTAGTGAAGTTTCATCCCTTGCAAATACCTCCATTGCTCTAGATATGGAAACTGATGTTGAAGGGATGAAAAAAGAGGTTTTGGATTCGATACTTTTCAGCATATCTAGACTATGATACCTATTCCATTTCATCTAAATCTTTGTTTCTAGTGGGAAACACCTTTTTTATCATCGAAAAAGACTTTCGGATGACCAAGATACAATTAGTTTATGAGATCTTAGGGTTTCAGTGTTGAAGAATGCACTTGTTCATCTCCATCTTTGCATTTCTTTGGGTTCGAGCTGAGTAAGAGCCATATGTAAATGTAATAAGTATTATTGTTGTTATAATAATATCATAATAAATATTCAGATATTTTTCTATCCTGTTGTGTTCATCTTTACCAGTTACAGTTGAATCTATGTGTTGTTATGTTACTTGTGGTTGAGTAGTCTTAAATATGTGTGTGTTAAACTTCCATTAAAAGTAACCTAGAGTGTGTATGTAGTCTATTTGGTTAATATCATATTGTTCAAGTCAATATGAGTATCTGTGGTCTAATTTGGTAGGGTATGTTGGGCTCCAGAATTGTCTTTTATAATGATGTTATTTACATTTATTTCCCATCCTATCTACCATGATTTAATACATCTATGTTCAATAAGGCTATCTTTTACTTTATTTTATTAATTAAATCTCGTAAATGAAAAGTGAGCCTAATATGGTATTTTTAAATGTATTAAATGCAATATTGTGCAAATCATAAGCATTTCGGTACTCCATCCGGCCCCTCTTTCAATCTCCGAGTTCTACACTGGGATTGATTGCATGTTTCTTGTTGGTTCCTTGAGTTTGGATTTCCTTTGTCTTCCGGCTCTTGTTGAACCCGTATCTTCCAATTATTCCTAAATTCCATAACACCTGTATATGCATAACTGGAATCATGGGTTGGTATTAAGATTTTGTCTCATTAATTTGCAATGTCTTAGATTGAAAGTAATTAAAAAGGGAATACATTTAAATATTATCATTTTACCTTTTTAATTCAAAATATCTATAAATACACTTGATATTAATTATGAAAAATGAAAAAGTTGGTTATTCAAGTGAATTAAAATAATGACAAATTAATAAAACATGAAATATGGAAAATGGAAAAGTTAATTAAATAATGGATATATTTTCAAACTCATATGTAAATGGAAGGTCCATTGACCAAACTACATAAAATCAAACCAACAACATTCATTATTATCAATTCAAAACAAAAACCTTAAAAAGTGTAAAGGCATTTTTAACATTAAACAAATGTGTAATGGCATATTCATTAAAAAAATGGGGCCACTTCATACATTGTTAAATAATATTAACTCTGAGCCACTCCACACTTACGTTTCCTTTTTTTATATATGTTGTGGATTAATACAATATGAACACTTACGTTTCTTTTTTTTTTATGAGTTAATTTAATGGAATGTATGTTATGTACAGGCACACAAATATGGAAATCAACACACCATGAAGGAGGGAGCGCACGCCACGAGATGAGAAGCCAATGGAACCCAACATACGACCAATAAAAATTAGCCACGAACTAAACCTAGCAACCAACAGTTAATTCATGCAAACAACCCAGCATCAATTCCGCTCAGAAACTGGATTTATGAACTAAATTCCATTACAGGTCATCCGGACGATCATTCAGACGCCCATTCGGACCACATTCAGGCCTTCATTTGTTTTTGGTCAAAAACGTGTTTTAATAGATGACACAATTGCGGGCTGGATTTGCACTCAAACAAAGGCAAAATTGAAAATTCTGGCACATGGGTTTTGTGTAGAATAGGCCCAGTTAGGTCATCATTTGGAATTTTGCGAAAATTCAAAGCCATTTGGAAGAAGTTCATGGTTCTCTGAAACCAAATTTTCCAGAAAACGTGGTTGGCCGTTTTCTAAATTTAGAAATTGGTTGCAACAGCTCAGGAATTTGGGGTATTCGACTCTATCCTTCCCCACTGGTTTGTTCATGTATAAATTAGACCCTAGAGGTATGGAGATGGACTGTATTGTACAAACTTGGATTTTAATAATAGTGAATTTCTTCTCTATTCCTGTTCCATTTGCGTCTTTGTTTCTATGCAACCAGCGATGGAGTAATTCGTGGAATCAACCTCTACTCCTAAGAGGTCCCCTCGGAAGTAGATGGCTTTTACGTTTTACCTCTGTCAATTCTGCTAAGTACCGTATGCTTTGTTCTTACTGTGCATAAACGTTTTTTATTTCTTGTATATTCTCATAACATTCTTTCCTTTCGTTACTGTATAAATGTTTTCAATTCTGTCCATGTGTGTTATGTGTTATGTCAAATGAGCTCATTGTAATTCGTTAAGTAGGAAAAGAGATCGTTGTTGCGTGCATTTTATAAATAATTGTTGCATTTCATAGACATCCTTTCAATTAATAACTGGAGTTTAAGTAAATTTCGTAAATAACATTTATTGTAGTTAGTATTTCCATTTATTTCAATAGTAATTAGTTTTTCTCACATAGTAGTTTTTTATTTACTTTGCACTATAGCATTTTAGTTTATTTCCTGCAAGTAGTATTATTGCTCTTAGCATAGACTAGGGTTTGAAGTTAGTTTCTCCTTCACGCATTTGACTTCATTTTTTATTTCTTCGCATCTTGGATCCAAGAATAAGTTTTTATTGCTGTAGCTATCATCAATTAGACATAATTAGTTTTTATTGTTGTAGCTTCCATTAAGTAGAAAGAATTGCATTGTCTATTTCGTTTGGTTAATTTGCAATAGGAATTAGTTTTCAAGCTAAATGCAATTAAGTAGTTAGAGTAGTGAGTTTTAGTTTAGTCAAATAGAATTTCATTTCAAATGCTCATAGTTAGTTTTCTTTCATAGTAGAGCAAGTATAGCAAGCTTCGCTTTGCTCAAAACTAGTTTGCAATTTGAATTCGTATAACATAATTATATTTTAATTCTCAAAATGATAAGTCTTTGGTCATGGAATAGATAGATTTTGAGTTGTTCAATAGTTTTAATTGTTCTGTTGTTTATAAAATACAATTTTCTCTTGTTTTCATGTAACTTGCATCTTCAGAATTCATATAGACGACCATTCGTACCTACGTTTAGATTGTTTTTCAGCATTCTGTTCACACCTTAATTTAGATTGTTTTTTAGCATTCCATTTGCACCTTCATTCAAACTGTCTTTCAACCTTCCATTTGTATTTAGATAGAATTTTCAGTATTTTCCAGAATTTCCAGTATTACGTTTTTATGCAGAAATAATTAGTTAGAGCTTAGGTTAATTTTCCAGTACTTTATCATATTCTGTAGCTAGTTTGGGATTCGAATCCACCTTTAGCATTTCATATTTACATTAGCTATTTCTGTTATAATTCATGATGAAATTCATTTACACTTAACTTCATTTTACTGTAGCTGTAGTTGGATTTATTTACCTTTTAACTCTGTTTTACTACGCAACAGAAAATGGTTTTATCCTTTGAATGCAAATTAGTGTAGTTGCTTCTTGTTATTTTAATATAAATAGTTCATTTACTGTCATGCTTGCACCATAGAGTAGTATGCATAAACCCAACTGGTATTAAAATCATTCAGCTTGTTTATTTTCATAGTTTGTATCATTTTTGTCATCCGGACTGTCATCCAGACTGCCATCCGAACTTTAATATTTTTTGTTGTGTTTTTATGCTTAATTAGAGTTTAATTTCTCAGGTTTTCGAATTGCATTATTTCCTGTAGTTGTCCAGTACTTGCATATGTAGTTAGAACCTTGTTTTGAATTACATAGAGTTTTGTTTAAGCTTCATGTTCATTTTTAGTCCTTGTTCATCTCTTTAGCCTACCTTTAGTTTTCATTTTCAGCTTGTATTTGGATTTGCAGTCAATACTTTACCTCTGTTTTTATAGCTTGTTAACTTCCCTAGAACTTGTTGATTCCACCTTTAGCTTAGATTAGTTCAAGTATCCAATCCTGCACATATAGTGTTTGCATCTCACAAGCTACCTTCCCGGGTTGACAATTAAGTGTTGAATTAGATAGAATATATTTTCACCAATAGGGTCTACATTTGTTTGGAGAGAGTTGGAAGCAAGCAGTCTTTACTAGTCAAATATGAGATAGTCTTCCTTACTGTGGTGAAATCTAATTTGGTTTTCCTCTGTTATGAGTTATGAATCTAAGTAAGTGTTTCAGATCTAAAATATATGTCTTCGATGCTATTTATCTTCTTCTAGTATTGCACCAGAAGCAGAAGGGCGCCACATAATTCCTGGGTAAATTTCCTCCGGTCATTTGGGTCTGCCCAGGTGTGATTGACTCTGAAATGTGCATACTGTTGAAGTAGAACCTTGAGTTTACCTTTCCTCAAATATTGCATATCTATCATAAGGGTTTTGTAGGATGTTCTAAGTGTATAGAAATCTCTAGTGTATGGTTTGGGAAAAATAAAAAATATCTAGTGGTGTTTGGACCCAGTTGAATCATAAGGGTTTTGTAGGATGTTCTAAGTGTATAGAAATATCTAGTGTATGGTTTGGGAAAAATCGAAAATATCTAGTGGTGTTTGGACCCAGTTGAAGACAAGCAATGTTTTTATGCGTAGTTTGAAGCAAAACACCTAGTTTTGAGAAATTTTGATTTCTTGAGTTATGGGATGAGCTAATATATCCGTATATAATATTGGTGATATTACAGTGGTATCAAAGCATGATTCTTGGCACTTGTGAGCTGCAAAACTAAATTTCAATTGTCTGAAGAAGAAAATTTGCAGCTATGAGGCTTGTACCAATTGTTGAAGTTGAAGATGATTTTGAGTAGTATGAGGAAGAGGAGGTAATCTACATTGATGGAGGTTTGTAGATGTCATGAGATGAGGATGATGGTTACTTTTGTGACCAAATATATAGTGGAGATAGTGAACCCAAAATTCCAAGAATCCTTAAGGAGGAGATAGTAAGAAGATATATAGAAAGCAAAAAGCATGCTTCATTGCCATCGAGAATATCTAGCTTTGGATCATCAATGGAATTTAACTCTTTCGAGTACTTCCAAAATTATGAAGCATTAAAGGAGGAAATCTGGGAAGTTCTATCTTTCTGAGATTACTATGAATTTGAGGTAGGGAGGATGATCAAGAACGAAATAATGGAAACACAAATTGTTGAGAATGTGTGCAAACAAGTGGGGCATAAATTGCAGTAGAAGGGAGCCAAAGTAAATGAACATAAAAATAAGGAGAGTGCAAATAAACCATCAAGTGACAAGGATAAAACCATACAGATAGATTCTCTCCAGTACAATGAACATTTAGAGAAGAGCGAACCACATGTTGCAGAAGTGAGTCTTCTTGTGGAGCACAAAGAGGAAGAGCTTGCCAGCACAAGTCATCTGCCTAGAGAGGATGAAGATGTGACAAAAGGGTATGATGAAAGTTTTGAATTTTGCAGAAGTCACATTTCATCGCCATTCCTTGAAACACCTTCCACTTCATACAATGTAATTTATATGGAAAAATATTCTAATGTTGACATGTATGTTAAGAATGAAACATGTGTTGTGGATCTATGCCACACACAAATTGATCATAGGTTTCAACCACTAGGAGAATAAAATTTGGTGGATATTTTTCCATGTAATTCACATCATTTGATGGGTTCACTAAGGGAAAACCAAGAGAATCCCATGGCAGCCTTGAAGAACTTTTTTGATACCAATTCCTTGATAACAAGCTGTTGTTGGAGAGCTTCAAGAGATGGTGTGGAAGGAGAATCCTTCTTGGGATATTTTAATGCACTCCAAGAGGAAATGGAAAATATGAAAGAGAGTTACATAAAATTGCTCTCTAATAGAAACCATCTTCTCATGATGGCCAAAATGTATCATCATGCACACAAGAAGGAAGAAGAAGAATCAGAAAGGCTCACTAGTGAATTGGAGGCCGCCAATGATTCTTTGAAGAGCACACATGAAGCCCTTCAAAAATCAAGAAAGAAGATTGATCAGTTTCACAATGAGTTAAGTAAACCACATCCTCCATCCTGCATGGAAATTGATCATGTGCACATGGTAGGAATCACATTGGGTTTGAGGGAGGAACCTAATGTGGAGATTTAAGATGAGGAAAATTCAGATTTGCAAGTGCTTATGAAGAGAAAAGATGAAGAATATTTTGGCAAAGAACTTGTTTATATGCAAAAGGACATAGAGGAGAAATTAGCTATGGGAGAGATAAATGAGGACATACCATTTGATTCTGCAAGTAGTGGTATTTTTTTATCCAAGGATTGGGTAGACAAGTACATCATTGAAATGAAAGTTCAAGGGTGCACAAGACTTGCTTGAATCAGTAGGAGATTGTTTGACATGCATGGCTTGAAAGAAATTCCTCATGAGAAGTCATTACAGGAAGAGGACTTCACTTCAAAGGATATGTCCAATCACATCCCATGTGGATCAACAAACATGGGTGTTTTTTCACTCATGGATTGCATGGAGGAATGCATTACATAGATGAAGACTCTTGGAGATTTCGAATCACCATGTGAAAGAAAAATAGCTTGCATTCGTGGAATGTGGGATGCAACAATGCATGCAATACGTCAGCTTGCACATGAAGAGGTCCAAACATTTTTGGATCTAATGGCAGAAGTTTTCAGGAGCATTGGAAGTGATGGGCTTCCAATATGGTTATGGGATCCTAGCATCATTTGGAATGACACATTGCTCCGGGTGATCAAGATGTTTAGTGGATTGTTGCATAAGAAATGGGATCATGGAATTCCATGGAGTGATAGATTGTTCTTGATGGCATTAGAGTTTAGGAGGATGCAACATGTTAAGTGGGATCTAGGAGGGCGAGCTAGCCTTCATTTCTAGGAGTCTATCCATGTTGAGTAGTGGTCTATTTTCCTACATAGGAAACCATATGGTGGATGGAATTAATGTCTTTCTGCTTGGTGGTTTGGGATTCCTCATGAGGCTCTCTTTGTTGACATTGGGAAATGTAGAGAGGGAAGTAGAAGACACTTTCCAATTCTTAGATTCATTTGGGACCCAGGAATCGTTCTTGGTCTCAACTATTACAGCTGGAATATTCATGTAGAAGTATGCAGGACATAGATATTTCCTGATAAGAAAGAGACGCATAAGGTTTGGAACCTTCCCAAGATTGATCTCCACCTTAGACATGATCATTAGATTCACATGGAAGAAGAAGTTCCGTAGAAGACATATCCTTGTGTCCAATGTGCCTATTTGGGATTTTCATGCATGAGCATTGACTTGACTAATGCACCTATGGCTTCACCATCTTACATGAGAAAGAGCATACATCAAGTACTTTTGTTTTTTACTCCTTCTATTGACATTTTGGTTCATTGTGGGATGTGGGAGAAGCACTCTCCTAGTTTGGAAGATGTATCAAGTACTTGGGTAGAGAAACCCTTGTAAGTTAACTTGTTTGAATATGAATTTGGAAGGATTGATATGCTATGTCTTGATTCTACGGTTGAGCATGGTAAAGTTGGTGCCCACATGAAGGAAATTTGGCCTACCATTGTTTGGTCCAATTCCATGGATGTGAACAAGTTGGATAATGGTGTACCATGTAGAGGATCCTTCCAGTTAACAACACATATGGTTGTCAAAGTAAGGAAAGCAGTTTCGTGTTGGGGTGATAACTCTAAAAGAGTTTTCAAAAGGATGAGGAAAATGATGGATACTTTCTCAATGGTTGCCTCATCAGGTTTCACTCCACCATTAGTGCTTAAAGGTGATGCTTCCAAAATAGACCAATCCTAGTGGATTATTACAGTATGGTCGCCCTAGTTGCTTGAAGATTTATAGAAGCATGAGTGAGAGGATTTCAGGGAATTGCCTCAAGAATAAAAAAACGGATTCATTCCACATATTGCAACTCAGTTAACCATGGAGTGTTTCAAAGAAGGATCATTATGGAGTTGATGGTGAAGGATGAAAAATGTAGGAATATAAGAGGGTTCATCTATGATGGAGATAAGGTTCAAATGGTTTTTGAAGAAGCCTTGAAAAAGTGTACATGTTCTTCACCATCCATATTTTCTCTTGCTTCAGGACAAGCAATTTTGGCAGGGGAGGATTGTCATGTCCCCATTTTGATAGTACCATGGAGAAACCAATATACCATTAGATTCACAAGGGTTCAAGTGGAAATTAATTAATTAATCAAGGAATTAATTTTGGCCTACAGTTACCTTGTGGAATCAAATCAAATCATGAAAGGGTGATGTAGGGCAAAAACTTTGAATATTTAATTTTCTAATATTTGTTTATGAGTTGGAATTGATCTAGGTGTCTCAAGAGGGCACATAGGAAGATGGACAAGACATGTGAGTTGTATCCCTCAAGAAATCTAGAGAAAATGAGCTAAAAGTCTGGAAAAAGAAGTTGAAAAGCAGGAAAGTGACTGAAAAGCAGGAAAGCAACTGAAAAGTAGGAAAGCAGCTGAAAAGTAGGAAAGCAGCTGAAAAAAAAAAAGGAAAGGTAGCAAAATAGTGGAAAGGCAGAAGTTTCCAGATTTTTTCTAATAAAGGAAAAGAAAGGACTAGTAACTATCATGAAAACAAGAAAGGAATCTAGGAAACATTTTCCTAATTTTGAATTAGAAAGGGGAGGCTAACTTCTATTCTCTCATGAAAATAATATTAATTATTATTTTATTGATATTTTCATGAGAAAACTCTAGAAGGAAAGAAAAGGTAAACGAAGAGTTATAAAAGGGGTATGAGCGCCCCAGTTCACATATTTTTTCCAACTTTCATTTGAATTAAAGAGCTCTATGCTTTTCGTAGCTTGGGTGATGTGCCCCTTGCAACCAGTTGGGATATGTGCCCCTTCTGTCCAGTGTAGCTAGTTGAAGCAATTCAACTAGTGATTGAGGAGTTGGACACCCTGTTTATTTCATTAAGCTTCATGCAACTACTATATCATCATTATATCTATATACATATGATTTTATGTAGGTTTTGATTTAGGTCATGTTAGGTTCGAAATCTCCATCCAATTAGAGATTCAGTTACAGTGTTGGTGTAGTTCCAGTTTTGCAGTGTTTCGGTGTGTAGTTGGAGGGAGGACTTTCTCTCTTGTACTAGTGTTCCATTGCAGATATGAAGTGGTTTGGATCTGATAATGTTTAGGAGGGTGCACCAGTGAAGTTTCATCCCTTGCAAATACCTCCATTTATCTAGATTCATAAACTAATGTTGAAGGGCCGAAAAGTAGGTTCTGGATTCGGTACTTTTGAGAATCTATGGACTCTAAGACCTACGCCATTGCATCTGAAGCTTTGTTTCTAGTGGGAAACACCTTTTTTCTTGTCTAAAAATACTTTCAAATGACCAATATAAATTTATTTTATCACATTCGAGGGTTTTAGTGTTGAAGAGTGGACCTGTTCATCTCCATCTTTGCATTTCTTGGGTTTCAAGTTGAGTAAGATCCATATCTCAATATAATCAATATTATTGTTGTTATAATCAGCTCATAATAAATTTTTATAGAATTTTCCTTCTTGCTATGTTAATATTTACCAATTACAGTTGAATCTATGTGTTGTTATGTTACCTGTGGTTGAGTAGTCTTAAATATGTGTGTGTTAAAATTCCATTAAAAGTACTCTGGAGTCTATATATGGTTTGTTTACATAATATCAGATTGTTCGACTAAATCTAATTCTCTGTGGTTGAATTTTCTAGGGTATCCATGTGTTTGGAGAGAGTTGGAAGCTAAAAAAATTTACTAGTCAAATATGAGCTAGTCTTCCTTACTGTGGTGAAATCTGATTTGGTTTTCCTCTATTATGAGTTATGAAGCTGAGTAGGTGTTTCAGATCTGAAGTATATGTCTTGGATGTTGTTTAGTTGCTTCTAGTATTGCACCAGAAGCATAAGAGTTCCACTTAGTTCCCGAGGAAATTGCATCCAGTCATTTGGGTCTACCCAAATGGTATTCCTAGGTGTGATGCACTCTGAAATGTGCATACTATCAAAATGTACATTCCCTGTGTTTTCAAAATGTGACTATAAGACGTAAAAAGAAGAAGAATGTGGGAAAGAATGATTTGGTTGTGGATACTTCATATCAGTCCATTTCTTCTAGAATTGAGGAGGTAGATTCAGAGTGTGTTAAGTCTGGTTCTTCTGGGGGTCTTAGAGCATTGAAACCCCATAAGATATTTCCTTAATGTTTATTTTATCCTTGAATGTAAGGGGGTTGGGTAAGGATACTAGGGATAGGGCCTTATCCAACCTATTTCAAGCTACTAGCTCGGGAATTATCTTACTTCAAGAAACTATGTATGAGGATGCTGCTGCTGTGACAAAATTAGCAGGTATCTTTCCTAGATGGGAGATGTCGGTGTTAAGTTCTAATGAAATGTCTGGTGGTTTACTTGTCACTTGGAATCCAAGCATTTTCTCTTTTCATGTTTTTAGAACACAGTGGGGTATATTGATGGACGGATGGAGTAGGTCCAACAATTTTAAACTAACAATTTTAATTTTTTATGGTACCTATAGGGATAGGCACAGTTTTTGGGATGCTTTAAAAAATTCTGGTATATTGAGTATTGGCAATCTAATTATTGCAGGTGATTTGAATTTTACTCGATTGGCTTCGGAGGTCTGGGGTTTTAAATCCAGAGTTGATGACATAACAGATTACTTCTCAGATATTTTAGAGTCATTTGACTTGGTCGATGTTTTCCCTAATGTCCTCATGCCTACGTGAACAAATAGCAGATGTGGGGTTGATGGTATACACAAGAGACTTGATAAATTCTTGGTGAAAGCTTCCTTTCTGGAATCCTTTCAGAAGTATAAGACATGGGTGGGAAATACTAAGTTTTCAAACCACTGGCCGATTTTTCTTCAATTTGATGATGCTATGTACACTTTAAAGTATCCGTTTAAGTTCAATTGTTCCTGGATTAAGAATGATGACTTATGCTCTATGATTTGGGATTTTTGGTTAAATTTTGGTATGGATTCAGATATGAATCCTTTGGACTTATTTTTCTTTAAATTGAGGAAGCTTAAAGATAAAGTTACCAAATGGATTAAAGTTCAAAAGTGTAGGGATTTGCTTGAGATTAAAGAATTGGAGGATCAGATCCAGTCTCTATGTTCTAAGAATTTTGAAGACTTACTACAGACTGAAGCTTTTGCAAATCTTAAATTACTGGATCAGAAGAAGGAAAGTATTTTGGAACAAGAAGAAATGGAGTGGAGGATAAAAAGCCGGGATCTGTGGATAGAGATCAGAGACAAAAACACTAAATTATTCCACCCTTCTGCTTCTTTTAGAAGAAATAATAATGTGATATGGGATCTTAATGATGAGTTTGGAAATTCAGTTACAAGTATGCATAATCTTCAGGAGATGGTTAAGAATTTTTTTGGCAAAATCTATATGGATCCTGCAATTTGTAACTTGAGCTCTCAGCTTCAGGTTGCCAGACTATATCTAAAAAAATTTGATATTCATGAAGCCAGGGACCTTGGTAAGGAGGTCTCATTAGAAGAAATTGAAGAAACACTAAATCTCTTTGCAAAAGAGAAGAGCCCTGGGCCCAATGGATGGAAAATAGAGTTGTTTATTCATTTTTTTGACATCATGGGAGTTGATATTTTGAATATGGTAGAGTTCACTAGAAAAAGTGGATACATTTCTGGGGCATTGAATTCAACTTTTATCACTTTGGTCCCCAAATGCAGCAATCCAAATACCTTTGGGGACTTTAGGCCAATTGTTTTGTGCAATTTGGCTTACAAGATAATTTCCAAGATTATTGTTGTGCGTCTAAAACCTTCTATGTCTAAATCTATCTCGTCTGAACAGTTTGGTTTTCTGCAGGACCGTCAAATTATGGATGTTGTAGGTATATCTGAGGAACTCTTACATTAAATAAATAAAAAAACAATGAAAGCTTTCCTTCTTAAGATGGACCTGGAAAAATCTTATCACAGAGTAAATGTTAAATTTTGAGCATTAATTCACAATACTCTAGGATCTTTACTGAGAGAATAACATATATAGTATATCAATGCATGACAATCACAATAAGCATGACAAGCATCACAAGAATCAAAAGCATGAGAGACAAGAGACACAGAGTTTCCGTGGGGAAAACCCTAAGGTGAAAAACCCCACAACTTCCTCAGAGATAGAGAGAGCAATGGCTCAACCAAAGTACAACCAAAATACACTGAGATAGTCTCCTAGTAGCAGATGATCCTCCTCCTCACTAGTGCGCCACTTTCTGAGTGAGAGTGAGATACTTTTTCGAGTAATCTAAATAGAGATCACCTGATCTCTATTTATACTAATCTGTTTTCCCAGTGACCTTATGGGGCCGACTTGTCTAGCTAGGTACATCCACATTATAATATATATAATTCAGGGCCGTCCCCACATGGTGGTCTAATAACCCATCGACAAGTACACACACTTGCGACACTTGTCAATCCACATGAAGACACTTCCTTATAGAGGAATAACACATCTCTAATAAGGGTACAATAAATATATATGAAATACATTCCGAAGTTACATATACATCAACAGTAAATTGGTCTTTTTTGAGAATTATTCTGATACAAATTGGAGTTCCTCCACTGGTCATAAACTGGATTATGGCTTGTGTGACGTCTATGAATATTGCGGTGCTGATTAATGGAGCTCCAACAGGTTTTTTAAGTTGTTCGAGAGGAATTTGACAGGATTTTCCACTGTCTCCACTTTTATTTCTATTGGATATAGAAGCATTAACTAGAATGATCATTCAAGCAAAAGAAGAAGGTGCTATTAAGGACTTAAAAATCTCAAAAGGTTTATATCTATCACATTTACTGTTTTTGGACGATGTGTTATTAGCAGTGAATGACTCTTTGGATGAATGGAACATGTATAAGGAAATTATTAAAACTTTATGTAATGCCTCAAGTATGCTTGTCAGTACTTCAAAATCCAGTTTTTATCAAAACAAAGTGGAGGAAAGTCGAATTGGGGATATTTTGAGGTTGTTGCCTTACAATTGCTTTGAACTAAGGGAAGGTTTTAAGTATTTAGGTTATTTTCTAAAACCTAATGGGTACCTTATCAAAGACTGGAATTGGTTATTGAACAAGGTTGAAGCCATAATTACACAGTGAAATTATAGAATGCTATCAATTGGTGGAAAACTCATACTTGTCAAAGCGGTACTGATAAGCATCCCTGTCTATTGGTTTTCACTTCTACAGGTACCAAGTTCCATCATCAAATCTCTTAGGAGATTATTTTTCAACTTTTTGTGGATGGGAGGTATGGAGAGGTCCAAGTTGGTAATGACTGGATGTGAAAGGATTTTTCTTCCAAAAAGCTTAGGTGGTTGGGGGATTAAGGATCTGGCTACCTTCAATGAAGCGTTGAGACTTAAAAGTTTCTGGAGAGGCTTATTTGGAAATACATTATGGTCCAAAGTTCTTCAGTTGAAGTATATTAAGGAGGATGTTATCAATTGGTTTAGGAATCCGAGGATCTGAGGAGAATCTCCGATATGGAATGGGTTTCTCAAGGTTTACAATTGGTTGGCCAAAGACCTTTTTTGGCAAGTTGGATTTGGTAGAGAAATACTAATAGGGATTGATCCAATATTGGTTCTAGAGGATAATTATTGTATTTCTGAAGAGATTCTTGCTCTGTTAAAATACTATGGATATATAACCCTTAATAGGATCAAGAAAACTGGAGGTAGTGGTTATTGGTTGAGCGCAAAGGATTTTGGAATGACTGGAGGTGCGACATTTGAATGGGATAGATATACTCAGTCTTTAAATTCAGCAGGTTGTAGAATATCTCAGGAAAAGGATAAAATCATTTGGAGTGGAAATGTTTACACAGGTATAGTGACTGTAAAAACAACATACAGAGCAATAATTAAAAGGAAATGTATTTTCCCAAAACATTGGTGGTACAAGTGCTTATGGAAATGGAAGATACCACTGAAGTTCAAGTGTTTTATGTGGTTTGATATCCAAGGCAGATTGAAAACGTGGGATAACCTCTTGGACAAAGGCTGGATCGAGCCTAGTAGATGCGTGTTTTGTAAGAATAGTATTGAAACTTCCTGCCATCTCTTAGTGCAATGTGATTTCACAAGAAACATATGGAACTGTTGTTTTTTGGCACTTAAAATTGATATGATTTGGGTAGCCGTAAATTTTGACTCATGCATGTTAAATTGGACTAGAAATTGTAAACCATATGTCACTCTTCCTGTCTTTATTTCCTGGACTATCTGGCATTTTAGAAATCTGGCAGTGTTTGAAGATATCAGTCCTTGTGTTCATTCGGCATACATTATGGCACTAAAGTTATTTATGACATATAGGAAGGAGATGGATCCTCAAAAAGTCAGAAATTTGGTTTCTTTTCTCCACAGTTTTCTAGTCCAGTCATATTCTTTGATGGTGCTGCTTCAAATGGGATCTGTGTTGCGAGAGGTGTTATTTTTCTGAATCATGATCATTATTTCACCTTACATCTCAATTGTGGGAATGGTACAAATATGAAGGAATAACTTCTTTCTCTTTGGTGTGTAGTTGAAGTGGCTTATACCTTTGGTCTTGCTGATATAAAGGTCTTTGGTGACTCTAGGCGAGTGGTGAATACTATTTGAAAGTGACTTCTCTAACGCATTGGTGCAATAGGATAAGGTATGAAATTAATTGTTTCAATAGTATCACTTTTGAACACATCTACAGGGATAACAACTCTTTGGCAGACAAACTTTCGAAGCAGGCTCTGGAGGGTGAGGAGGGTTTCTTAATTTGGGAAGAATTCCCGGGTTCTTCTAGCCAGGATATGGGAGTACTACACTTTTTTTATTAAGTTCGGAATATGAAGATGTGTCAGCTGTTAAGTAGTAGTATTTTGGTTTTTTTGGATGGTTTTTTATATATCTGGTGATATTTTGTAAAGTCTATCCGAAGCTGTATCAGAGCTATTTGTAGCTACTATATCGTTATGACATGAACATCGTTGTACTGTTTGATTCATTTTTTAATATCAATGATATACTTTTTTCCACTGAAAATATAAAATATAACATATAATAAAAACACAAAATATATAAAATAATAAATAATACCACACAAAACTAAAAAGACAAATAAAACAAAAGAAAAATATTAAAAAATACTTATAACAAAATAATCCAAAAAACAAATATAATACAACATATATGCATAATACATTCTACAACAAATATAATATAACATATATGCATAATACATTAAAAATATATATATAATATAACATATATGCATAATACATTTAAATGTTTTCGTTTGGAGTAATGTGATAATGGGGATTAATGATCAAATTTGAAGGGTGGGTCTTAATTTCAATTTGAAGGGAATATATTCTTTAAGCTCTTCGAAGATGAAGGGCTATACAAATCATTGTATTTCAATTGGTAAGCATAAATTAACTAAACTCTTCAAAAAAATGCAAAAAAATAAAATTGTGCTTTCAAATTTTTACAATCTTAAGCAATTGAATGCTCTTTACATGAGAAAATGATAACTTTTCAATAAAAACTAAGAAATAAACAAAATTTTCTTTGAAAATAGTAAAGTCCACAAAATTATTATTATGTTACATAAATGAACACATTCCAACAAAAGAAAAAAAATATTCTTCGACGATTCATTTGATATTCTTCAAAAGTATTTGAGCTCACATCACTGAAAACATCAATCTATTCCCAATGGAAGAGGCTTTCTAGTTTTCATTTGCTTCCATACATATTCAATTCATTTGATATTCTTCAAAAGTATTTGAGCTTACATCACTGAAAACATCAATCTATGCCCAATGGAAGAGGCTTTCTAGTTTTCATTTGTTTCCATATATCATAAATTGCATTATGATCGATTTCATTTAGAGCATGAGGTGCACTAAGGGAGAGAAACATAACATATCCAAAGTATCCAATGAAATCCTTGATCTATCATAATTTCTTATCCTATTTAATTTTGAGAATCCTCTTTCACACATTGTTGTACTTGTTGGAATTACAATAATAACTTGCCATAATTACATCAAACAAAGAAATCCTTCAAACCACTCAGTTTTATCTCCACATAGATCCCATGCTCCAAACATATTCTTTTTAGGGTATGATTTATAAATAGCATCCACAATAGGTGAATCCCCAACACTAAAATTTTCACATAAACATTGCAACCATCTTTTTGTTTGAGAGTCTCTATCATCCATTTCTTCGTAATAATGCCGAGGACTGAAAAACTTAGCATCATTAAATATATGAATTAATGTGAACCTCCTATCTAGAGATTCAATTGCCTTCATCACAAAACATTTTATTCAAATAATGCAATCATCTAGTGTCCTTGGTCTTTGTATCTTTGGAAAACTTTTAGACCTCAATGGATGTAAATGTACCATACCTATGTTATTTGCAAACTCAAGGGTTCCTCCTTGTGATCTAACTAAAAAAGAGGATATGTGCATTGTACCTACCCCAAATATGCCTCCCCAAATACCATTTAAGAAGCATGTTAATAGTAACATCTAAAGTAGTGCTAATAAATGTAATATCAACATGGTCCTCTTGGAACTTATGATTCAACTTATTTAACTCAATGAGCACATCTACAAGCAAATGGATGCAAAATTGCATTGGAAATATTATTGCCAATTCATCATACATATTTATCTCCCGTAACTCCCAATATTTTAATAAATCAAGCATGATTTTGACGAGTCTTTCCATGACCTTTCCTCTAGAGAGCCACCTAATTTGATTAATTTGCGAAACCTCTAACTTAGTGATTTGAAAGGATTCCATTAGTTATTTCAGTTCTTCATGTCTTTTAGTATATTTTCTCAACCATTAATAAAATTTGTTTGCAAATTTATCAATATACCACAACTCTGGAAAATTAAATGAAGCATCATTTGTTGTTAATGCTTCTCTATCAGCTATGGAATGGATATCTAATAAATGACGAGCATCTTGACATATCTTAGAAGATAGACGTTCACAACTACCCCTCGTGGAAGATGCCCCATCAGAGCCAAATACAACTAACTTCATCAAAGATAGATCCATCTCCGTTAGAAGAGTTATCACTGCATCATACATAGATTGAGTTGTTCCATATTTTATTTGAAACAAACATATGAATTTTGTTACACATTGACCTCTTCCTTCATTTGTCAAATATGTAATATAAATAATCAAATGGTGCTTCATAGTTAGATCGATGCTTTCATAAACTAAAATTGAGTAAAATGGACTATGAAAAATCTCATATTTTAACTTTTTCCACGGGTATTGCATCACAAATTCACAATGTGCATGGAATTCGTGATCTTTCCCAATTCCAATATTTTGGACAATGAGCGTAATTTTTTAAGGTCAATCGATGCCATGGTTCCTGTAGGCTATGTCACATGTTTTTATTTGTACCAGAGGATTTTAATGGTATCGTATTATGTAATTATTTTAGCAAATCATAACGTTTATTTAAAATTCAATTCACAACTATATATTCATATATCCTTGAAAACTTTATAGCTTATAAATTTAAACACACTATGAAATTACATTGACAAGTAATTTAGAATATTACCCTTCTTTTGAGATGTTGTTATAAATTGTGTCATTCTTAATTGGAAGGTTAAAAATAAGATTTTGAATATTTTTTTAAGAGAAATTTTAACTTTACACTCGTGGGAAGGGCGAGAGCCCTCTGGAAAGGATAGAAAGGCTTCAATTTTGAGCGTTGATGGGGATAGCCATGGGGGAGGGCCATTTCGGTAATCGCGCCACCCTCAAGTGGTGGCATTATCCCATTAACAAACATTTTAATGTGTATGTGATATATGTTAGTTTAAATATGTTCTTTGTGTTTTTTTTAATTATTGTTTTGTTTTATATACAATTTTTTAATGTTTTTTTTTATTATTATTATTATTATTGCCACCACTTGGGGGGTGGCGCAGGAATCGCCCTCCCCAATGGCTATCCCCATTAACGAAAACATTTTAATGTGTATGTGATATATGTTAGTTTAAATATGTTCTTTGTTTTTTTTTTAATTATTGTTTTGTTTTATATACATTTTTTAATGTTTTATTTGATTTTTTATTTGTTTTATTATTATTATTTATGTTTTATTATTATTGTGTTATTTTATATTTTATATTTTTTTGTTTATTATTGTTTTTTCAAACATTTTGTTATGCATTAAAGTATAATTTACAATTTTGATTTTTTTTGGAATAATTTAATTTTTTTTAAGTAATTGCATCTTAATTTTTAATTTTTTTTGTTATTTAATTGTTTTTAATGTGTTTTATGTATTTTTGTATTTTTTTAATTTTAATTTTAGGAGTTTTGGTTGAACAATGTCGGTTGCTAGGGTCAGAGTTTGGAACAAGGTGTAATTTTAATTCTCTCCCCCAAAATAGGTGATTCTGGAAGCACTACTTTTTAATTTTGGGGTTGATTTTGGGTTTTGATTGCAACCACATCAATCGCTTTTCAAAATAGTTGTAATTTTAGCTCTGAAAAAAAAGGGTGCTATCGGTAGCACCCACGGGGGCTTCACTAGAAGGCAATATAATATCACATTCATTCATATTGCGGTATTAAATATTCATGAAAACCTAAAAATTATATTGCTTATATATTGAGGGGCAAAGGGTTTTTTTATTTAATGTAACAATACAAAAATAGTTTGGGTTATTTTTTATATGGGCGGGTTGACAAATATCCGCCAAATGGATATAGCGGGATCATGGCCAGATGAAAAATCGGGTTGAGGCAAGGATTGAGCTTACCAGTAAACAGAGAAATCGCATCTTGAGGCCAAGGATTTCGTGGTGAAGTGGCTTTCCAGTCGATCATAGTCGAGAGACAGTGGTCATTGACAGCTAATTGTTACCAATAGCCTTGGAAGGCTCTAAGCCTCCAATCCCTATTATAGGCCCTCGATAGGGCATGGGGGCTTGAACACCCAACCACTCGTGCCTATTACAGGCCTTGGGAGGTTTAGTCAGCCTCCTAGAGCTTTTCACAGGCCCCGGGAGCTTGGATACCTAGCCCACAACAGACTTAGTCAATGATTGGGGAATTGCAACATGCAATCTAAATGTTGTACTATGTGCATTGGCTCTAGTGACATACAATAAGTGATCTCCTATCTCTTCATTAGACCATTAGATGTTGCAAATCATAATTATATGTGGTTGATGAATTGCATTGTGGGTAAAGTAATGTGCATCCAAAATATACATCGAAAGAAGCAAGGTGCATTGTACAATGCATGTGGGATCATAATAGGGGTATAAAAAATGTTAATGAAAAAAATTGATACATACAACTTTTAGTGAAAATAAGGGTTTTTTTTAATTGGGAAGGCATATTGGGAGGGGGTTAAAAAAATGATGTTGGAAGGTATTTTTCAATATTTAGTGAAATTAGGGGTATTGCTTCATATGCCATGAACGGACGTGCTATGATAGGAGGTTATTGAGTGAAGCCCCCGTGGTAGCACCACTTTTCAAATTGAGGGTTGTTTTTATTGTTTTTAACACAAAAATATGAGTTTTTATCACTAGAGTTCTCGTTTTAAGTATAAAGTTCTCGTCAAGTTGTATAACTTGTTATGTTTGTTGCAAGGTCTAACATGCATGATATAAATGTGATCAAAAGGAAATTAACTAACTCATTTGCGATGAAGGCTTTGGGTGTTGCAAAGCAAATCCTTGTTATGAGAATAACAAAAGACAAGAAAAATCGCAAATTGACATTGTCTAAGGGTGAGTACATAGAAAAGGTGTTGGAGAGGTTTAGAATGCAGGATGCAAAACCAGTTAGTACATCTTTGGGTAGCCATTTCAAACTATGTAAATATATGTGTCCCAAGACACGGGAGGAGATAGAATACATGTCCAAGGTTCCTTATTCATCAAGAATTGACAGCTTCATGTATGACATGGTGTGCACAAAACCAGATATTGCACATGTAGTGGGATTTGTGAGAAGGTATATGAACAATCCAGGTAAATAACATTGGAAGTAAGTAAAGTGGATTGTTAGGTATTTGAGAGGTACATCTACTCATGCATTATGTTTTGGAGGTTCGGAAACTACTCTACAGGGATATGTTGATGCACATATGGTAGGTGATAAAGATAACAGGAGGAGCACCATAAGGTATGTCTTTAATGTAGGCGGAACAACATTAAGTTGGATTTCAAAACTGAAAAAGGTTGTTGCACTTTCAACAATGGAAGCAGAGTATGTTGCTTCTATAAAGGCTATTAAAGAGATGATTTGGATACAACGGTTCATGGAGGAATTGGGTAAGAAGCAAGAGAATAGCAGGTTATACAATGACAGGCAGAGTGCCATTCATCTTGCAAATGACTCAGCTTTCCATTCTAAGACTAAACATATACACCTCAAGTACCATTTCATACGATCTATTCTGGAAGATGAACTGTTGAAGTTGGCAAAGATACATACTAGCCAGAATCCTACAGACATGTTGACAAATGTAGTAACCAGAGAGAAACTGAGTTCCTACTTAGCTTCAGTTGGCCTTCAAGCGTGAAGGAGAAGATGAAAAATTTACCAGGTACAAGGTTTGGATCATTGTCTAATAGATGCAATAGCGATGGAGTTACTGTGATCAATCTCCAAGTGGGAGGTTATTGGTTGTGGAGCATGATATTCCAAATTCATAGGTCATGTTTCAGCAGTGTTTGGATCCCAGACCATGATCACGAGGGGATGTGGGTATTATTTCCACCCCACTATAGTCACCATGGAGATTCCAAGGGGGGAAACGACTACTTTTGGGATCCCCTCCCTGGAAAGGGTTCAGGGGAAGCACCCCCATAGCGAAAAGATTCGAAAACATGCCATGTAAAATGTTGCAATTTCATAGTCATGACATGGTCAATAATGGGCAATTTATGGGTGCATGGTATTGGGTATCCCGTGGTATTTTCCCATGGTAATCCCTCTTTAAAAGGAAGGCATTGTAATAAAATTGTGTGTTGTATTGTAGTATTGTAAACATATCTATGATTGTGTGGGAGAGACTGAGAGAGTGAAGATGAAATTGCAATGGATGTGCTGCAGGTTGTATCCCTTCATTTGTTGGACGGTATAATAAAAGGACTGCCATTTTCTCCGTGGACGTAGCCTAGATTGGGTGAACCACATATATTGGTGTCTCTCTTGTATTGTGTTTAAGTGTTTTATTTATGCATCTTATTTTATGCTATTGTTTTGTGATCCTATTTTTTCTAATATATGCTAATCCAATGCAACATATATTGTCCTGTAAACTCATTAAGGGAAAATATTCAAAATGGATAGTCATCCTACAAGAATTCAATCTTGAATTCGTTAATTCAAAATGTAATAAGTCCTTAGATTTTGTTGAGTTAATGTTTGAGTTTCCATGTGATGAAGAGGGAACTATAAGCGTGGAATCCATTCCAGATAAATATTTGTTCGCGATTGCAGCTTTCAATCCTTGGTATGGAACCATTGTTGTATATCTCCAAACCCAACGGACCAATGCTTAGTTTTCTAGTGTCGAATGACGTCGCATTCAACAATAAGCACAAATATGCCTCATCATTGGGGACACTTTGTATTATTGAGGATTTGACTTAATATTACGATGTTGTTTAGTTCACACGAAAGAAGAGCAAGTTTTGAGTGACTTTCATGTTGGAGCATGCAGTGATCATCTTTATGGTTTTGCTACAACTAAGAAGATATTGCATGGATGATATTTTTGGCCTACTCTTTAAGCATTGGATCAATTCCATCAAAAAGTTTCATCCTCAAATCTATACAAGGGAAATGCATGATCATCTTGCTCCATTAAATCTTGTGGTGACCATGGCTCCATTTTCAAAATGGGCCATTGATTATATGACATGTAATTCTCCTTTAGCTGATGGACACCACAACATCATACTGGCAGTGGACTACTTTACAAAGTGGGATGAAGCGATTCCTACATTCAATAATGCAGGCAGAATCACAACGTACTTTTTGTTCAATCATGTCATTACCAAGTTTGGCATGCCAAAAGAGATCGTGACTGATAACAACTCTCATTTTAGGAATTCCTTCATGGATGAACTCGCCGCTAGGTTAGGATTTCAGCATGATTTTTCCTTTCCATATTACCCTCAATGTAATGGTAAAGTAGAATTATCCATCAATACGGTTTTGAAAACCAAACAAGTGGTGAACAAGAACACATCTAACTAGCACTTGATGTTGTTTTGCTCTCTCTAGGAATATCGTACCTCAGTTAATACTGCAACTGGTTTCACTCCTTTCCAACTAGTTTATTGTTGTGGAAAATTCCCCTTACGAATAGTTGAAACCTCCCTTGGGTTTAGATTCCTTCAATCTAATATAGAAGGTAGCAAATGGGCACTAAATTCTCCTTAGATCTAACTCATACACAAACAAGCCAAGAAAGAGAAAAGCGATTGGAAGTAGATGACCTACCTCTATTCAAATGGTTGTCCTCATTGCTCCTAGTTGCTCCAGCTCCTAGCCTAGAAGTCCAAGCTTATGGTGTGGATGAGAGCTTGCAAGAAACAAAGAGAAAGTCCTTCCATGCAATATGTATGTTAAACATGAATAGGTCTAATTACCAAAACAAGGAATGATAAAAATTGTGCACATTCAAATAAGAAACACAAATTGAGGAGAATAGGCCAAGTTTATATTAATAAATACGAAAAGCATGTACAAGAATCACTTACAACCTTAGCCTTGATTTTGTTGTAGCACCTTCAATCTCTCCCTTCTAGCCCCTTGAGTGTCTCAAGCAAGGATAATTTTAAGGGTGAATTTTAGCCCATGGGAGAATTTATAGGGGTCACAAAAAAAGTTGGGTGAATTTTTAATATGGAGAGGGGTTTTTTTAATTTAATATATTATCCCATTATTTATTAAACCCATAACTATGTTACAACGTATTTTTCCACCTTGTGAGCATCAACACTTATTGGCCTTCAGTACTCATTTTATAGACTCAAATCCACATTTTATCCTCCAGGAACACATTAATTCCTATTTTTGTTCATGTACACTGGCTCTTCCACTATATCCAGTGTACACGCAAGTTGTTCCACTATAGCCAGCGTACACCTAGTTAAATGGTAAGAAACAATAGAAAAATTACTTTTTACTCCAAAAAGCGGTCTTAGGATGACCTTTGGCCCTCCATGTACCCCAGAAATGACTCGATTCAACCTGTCACCTACCTTTGGAAGGCTATATATTGAGCTCTTATGGTGCATGGAAGGAGGAGAAAGAGATAGCACCATAACTCTATTGGATTTTTTCCATGACTTGAGTCTACATCCATTGATCCTTGTTGTTGTGAACTTCTTATGTTCACCTCCCAAACTCCTTTCATAGTTTGAGTTTTCCATTGCATGGGGGATTGAAGTGATGGAGACACAAGTGGAGATACCTAGTTCTTGGTTAATATTGGTAGCCGGCAAGAGGTTGTATTATGTACTTCTTGTTATTATTAATGAAATACTCATTTTCTTTTCCAACTGATCTTGTAAATGTTGTTTAAATTACATTGGGTTACATTTGCTTATTATATCATGGACCATGCTATTGATTATGCTAATGTCTTTCATACATTATATGCACTTGCTTGTATCTGTTGTTGAGACTAATCTGTAGGGTCAAGTGTAGAGATTGAAAGCTCAACAGGGATCTACTTTGAACATATGGTTGAAGGCTGGTCTTATTCTCCATATCTTAGCATTGCATTGGGAATTGAGTTTATTTCTGGTAGTCATCTGTCTTTTGTGGTCTGCCCTGAGCTATAGGAAGTTTTTCTCCGTAACAAACTATGACAAATCAAATCGCCCACACCATGAAAGAGGGAAGAATGGGGAAAATGGAATTTCGCCCAATCAAATATGGATCAAATCTTGACTTCACCCCCATATTTTTGGTAATGGAAGTGAATAATAGTCGGATCGCCTGTATATTTTAGTTTTGGAGGGAAAACGTAGGTAGTTCGCCCTGATTTATGGATTCTAGGGTAAAACTTTGGTACTTCGCCCCTGATTTATGGATCATAGGGTAATGCAAAGGTAGTTCGCCCCTGATTTATAGATCATTGGGTTAAATGGAGTTAGTTTGACTTCATCCTTGATTTGGGTTTGTGGAGCAATTATTTTTCTATGCCAGTTATCATTACCTTCCCATCCTTGGCCAAATCGTCCTACGTCTGTCGATTTGCAATAATGGAGGACTAGGGACATAGGTTTCACTTTCAATAGTGGGAGTTCAGGGTTTCATCCTCCAAGAGTCCAAATTACTCCAAAATGGTCCATATTTGAGAAAAACGTGGAAAGATTTAGTTAACTAGGGAGTACCAAATTACTCCAAAATGGTCCATATTTGAGAAAAACATGGAAAGATTTAGTCAACTAGGGACGTTTTTTACCTATATAATGTCACCTTTTGAGCCTTTCAACCAATGATTGACCTACCCACACATTCCTCGCCCTAATTATCCCTTCAATGTTCTTCCAAACTGACTCAACAAAAGGACAAAAAATGAGCATATGGGGAAGGGACTCATCAATTTCCTTACATAGTGGGCACTAGTCAAGACCCCACCAGCTCCTCTACATGCAATCCCATGTAGGAACCTTGTTCTAAAGAATCAACCACTTAAATAAAGAGGCATTTGAACTTCCATACCACCTTTAACCACCATTCTAACTCCCAAACACCTTCTACTTCCCTAAGAACCTAGTATCCTAGCTTGGGTGTATACATCCCTCTTATAGGGTTCCTGGACCAAACTAGTTCATCCTAATCATCTCTAATACGATATGACTAGCTCTTGGAGAAACAATATATCCATCCCATATCAGGACATCCTCCCCAGTAAAACCCAACATGTCTATAAATAGCCATTTCTGTCTTCAGATGGTGGTATTTTCGGGATACATCACTTGTGACTCTATATATTAGGGAAACAACAAATTTCCTAGGAAGCCTGTAATTTTCCCCACACCTTGCCAAGGATCATCCCCAAATCTAATCTATATTGCATGTACCACCTTCCATACTAACTAGTTCCCAATCAAAGAAAAAGACAACACCATAGCCTTTCAAATGATGGAGGAATGATCAAAAGGTTTGTTTTAGTGTTCTTATCCATCCAAACACATTTAATAGCCAAGGTTTTTGCAAAATAATGAATATTTTTTAAGCCCCAACCACCCAAATAATTAGGCACAACAATCTTCTTTCATAGAACCTAGGGAAAAGTCTCTTGTTCCTTATCCCCTATCCACATGAACCTGCAACTATTTTCCTAATATACTCCAACACCCTTTTGGGTATGATAAACAATGATACCAATATACAACAATAACTTCTAAAACATATTTCACCCAAAAAAAATACACTCGCAAGACAACCACCTATTGCACCATGTAGATAATTTATTTTCAACTTTTGATATCATCCAACTCCAAACTCTCATGGTGTAATCATTGGGCTTGAGATTATAACCCAAGTACTTGGTTTCAACCTATAGCTCAACTTGAGGATAAGGAAACAATTTGTATTTTTTTTATCCTCCATATTCCGCATAAAGAAGATAAAGGAATTCCCAACATTAATTATCTTACCATAGAAATACAATATAGGTCTAATATCTCATTGATCTTAATTGCATCTTAGGTCTAATATCTCTCCCTAGAGGTTAGATGATATGTCTGAGAGGGCGTTTACTGCATTACAGGGTATTTATTAAGGATTATACTAGTTTACTTAAGTGTTGTATTCTAGGCGATTATTTTGCATTGAAAAAGCCCTATATATAGATAGGTAGGCGAATATTAAATATGAAACATACAATTTACTACTAAAAATTGTAATTTTGGCGAATATTATGATAAAAAAACATATTTATGTAAATATAGGCGATATTAGAGACTAAAAATGACCAAACAATGAATTTATTTTTTGAAAAAAGCCCAAAAAATAGCCAATTGGTGAAATTTTGCCCCTAAAACTTACCCTATTGCATTATCTTATGTGGCTCTAGTCTAAGATGAATGGATCTGGATAGCTCATTGATTCTATTTCGTAGTTTGGGGTAGCGCTCATCTCATTGAAGGAGCCTTGACTATGAACATATGGATTTATCTAATATTTAGACTTGAGATCTACTAGATTCTAGGAACACTTTTTAAAGGATGAAAAAGTACAGTGAATTTAGAAGATTATACCTGTTTGTATGCAGATGGGAACATACATATAATAATGTGTATTTATGGGGTTTTGTTCTTACCCCATGCTTTCTTTTATTTCTGTTTTACATCACTCAAGTTTTGAGTGTGAAAATGACATACTTCTTTATGAATGTCAAATATGGTTGGATATAGGGTAAGAGTTTTCCTTCTGTTTGTGTCTGTGTTGTCACAAGTCTATTTATTGTTCAATTTGTCTAATACTCTATCTTTATGGGGGTTTGTCCTAACCATATCCTTGCTTTTATTTATGTTTTACATCACTCAAGTTTTGAGTGTTCAAGTGCTATACTTCTTTATGAATGTCAAATATGGTTGGATATAGGGTAAGTGTTGGCACGGGATAAGTCCGCATGAAGTGCAGAAGCTAACAATGTGAAGAAGGACCATCCGCGGAAGAAAGGGTCATTCGTGGAGAACAAGGAAGCGCAAGTTTAGATAGTTTGTTAGAAATGGGTCATGTGGACCATTTGTAACCACTTAGTATCATATAAATAAGAATATGATTGTAATCCTAAGGGCATCTTAGATCATAGGGGAATCAGAGAATGATATGATCTGAACTGTTTTGTATCCGCGATAAGATGTTTTGACTGTTTCTGCAAAGGTTACCCCACAAGTTTTGATGAATGCATGAAGATGTTCGATTATGGTTATATCTTTTGTCTTTGTTTCTGTTAATTGGTGAATGCAATGTTTGCAAAATGCTTTGTGATTTGGTAATTATTGATTAAAACCATGTTGATGCGAATGTTGTTTATACATTGAATATGCAAAGAGAATGAATAGATGTGTGAATCGTTAGTATGATGCAAAGACATAATCTCTGGTTTCTTTAGTTGTAAAGTGCGGTTTGATGCATATCCTCTCTCCACTGCGGAAACTTGGTTCCTGCAGCCCCCTTATTCATCTCGGGTGAGACTTCACTCGCTCTACGAGTGTTGCTGGAAAGGGTAAAACCTTTATGGGCCGGTGCGTAAGGGAGTTCTGTTGAGGGTTTGTTGATGATAGTGTGAAGTGAAACCATGTCGATAGTCGTTGTGTCAACAAATGGTTCCGTTTCCAGGACCCTCAAGGGGAAAATAAGAGGATATGCTGTGGCACTTGATGAAAACGGAGATCCAAGACTGGTTTGACAAGAGAGCAGAAGAATTCGCGGAAGGAGAAAAGCAAAATCCTGGACAAACAGTAAGCAATTAGTTGCATAAGTACATTTATTTGGATATCCATGAGATATTCTTCTGCGAATTCCCAGTACTGCTGCACGAGTGGTTAGCGCAACTAAATTTTCAGAAGAACCATTACCAAAATATTGAGCCGGGCCATTAGACTCCAGAGTTGATTCGACAGCTGAAACAAGTCGACAATAAGGTATCATGAGCTATTGACTTCTGGGTAGATAGTATCTTAGAAGGATACATCACCGAGTTTGCTGTGGACACGATCAAATCATACATCGATGCAGAAAGGAAGTTTTTCAAAGGACCCAGAGGGAGATTCCTACTGTCGTTGAAACTGTGGATTAAGATGCTTGTCTGCTAAAAGGGCATATTGAGGATGAACTCCAACGAGTAGAGGATCCGGTGTGCGGAAGTTGTGGGTACCGCGTAGATGCGGGTCTGGTAGAAAGATGCGGGCATGATGGACATGAGCGGCAATGAGTTTTTAAGGGAAGCTAATGAAGAGTGTGGTACCTTGAGGAGTGGGGTGATATTTCGGCGTCCTAAGAAGAAGAGGAGGACTGAGAGAGAGTATCCTGAGAGGACTAAAACAGAAGACTACGAAACAATACCACAAGGGAGGAAGCGACCTTATTGCAACGAAGAAAGTGAAAAAGCTACCCCAGAAGCAGGAGAAGGACGGGCCCTAAGCTACAATGTACCTTCAACTATGCGCACTACTTAGAATTTGATAAAAGAAAACACAATCTATTCGCAGTGCTATCCTACGTGCCAAAACAGTAGTAAGAGTAGCGCATCAGTAAACAATAATAGTAGAAATACAAGAATGGCAGGTGACGAAGCAAAGATTCCAACCTTACAAGGTAACGGGACTGAGGATCTCGAACAATATTGGTTTGTATGCAAAGCAGTATGGATCGTGAAGCAGGTCCAGGATGAAGTTATAAAGAAGGGTCAAATAGCAATGAACCTCAGGGGCCGTGCGCTAGATTGGTACATGAAGTTTACTAAGGTACTGACGAGAGCTCATGGGAAAACATTGCTAGAAATAAAAGCAGGGATGATCAATGAATTCAAAAAGCCAAAATATGAGTCGCAGTACATTACTGAGCTCAAAGAAATCAAATAATTTCCCAATGACTCAGTATGGGACTTCGATCAGCGATACAAAACACTAATGGAGAAGGTGAGTTTTGGGATGAATGATATGCAACATAAAGAATGGTTTATCGCTGGGTTGGTGTCGCACATTCGCGGACCACTAATGCAACAAAAGGTAGCGACTCAGGCATCAGCGCTGGAGATCGTGATGAAGCTAGAGGCTTCACCAATTGACGAAATGGGCTTGGGCATGGATCAAATACAAGCGCAGCTAGAAAACTTAACGATCCAATTGAAAGACATGAAGAAAGGAAAAGAGGCCCGCGAAGATGTCTGGTGCACTAGATGCAGGATGGAAGGACACCACAAGGATCAATTCCCAGACTTTCAAGAATATTTGCAATCGGGTGCACCAAATCCCCTCAGTCAGGGAGGGTTTCCTTGGTGTCATGTATTCTAGACGAGAGGCCATTGTCTAGAAGAGTGTGTATACTTGCAAAAGATAGTGTGGAAACCAACAAACTTTTATTGCAAGTTCTGTAAATCGGTTGGCAATGATGAGAACGACTGCAGATCTTATGGCCTACTCCAAAAGAGAACCGAGGCTACATACTTCATGATGGGAGAAGAACAACCACTACAGCAACAACAATAGTATAATCAACCACCGGCTCAGTATAATCAGCAACAACAGCAGTATAACACGCAGCCGCAGTACGATCAGTCACAGTATGTCCAACCGCAGTATCTACAACCACAGTTTCAACAACTGCAATACAGTTTACCGCAATATCCGCAGCCACAATATAATCAACCGCGGTACCCACCATATGGGGCACTGTGCGGAGGATTTAGAGGTGGGTTCCATGGAGGCCGAGGCACTGGTGTTGGCCGAGGAGGAGCTGTTGGACAAGGTCGAGGACCCATAATATGTTATAATTGTTGCCAACAAGGGAATTATTAGAGGGATTACCCGAATCTAGCACCACAGTGCACTTATTGTAGCGTTGTGGACCATGGGGTCGAATATTGTCCTCAACTCATTGCAAAGTGTCAAACTAAGAACCTGCCCCCACCTCCACAAAAGCAAAATCAAAATCAAAATCCGCCAACGGTACAAAAAATATCAACAGAATTTAGGAGTCAAAACGCAACTGTCGGAATCGTGACTCAGGGAGGAGCTGTGACAGGGGCTGATAGGTCACAAGCTTGCATCCGACCAACAATAAGGAAAAAATTCACATTTGATGCGAAAACAGAAAGGGACATTTTTCTGAAAGCGCAGGAGGCATTAAGGCAGTCGAGGTAATCACCTCTTCAGTAGGAAGCAGTTACCTATGACATGCCACCGCTATTTGACACAACAAATTTGCAGAGGAAAGAAAAAACCTTATGATCCTTTTTGGAGAGTTTCCTGGAGTTGGAAAAAGATCAGGATGCATTTACGGAGATAGCAAACCTATTGCATCGACGGGAGGGTGCACGACTGGAGCGGACGGTCAATCGCATGCATAAGAGAAAAACAGGACGAGAGATGAAGATGTTTGTGCAAATTGGAGCGTTCGATGTTGACTCCATTATCTTGGACTTGGGGTCATACGTGAACATCCTAACTAAATAAGCGTGGGAAACTATGGGAAAACCGCAGTTGGCCTGGTCCCAAATGCAACTGTGCCTATCCAACCAGAGTAAGGTCATCCTGCTCGGTCAGCTATGCTAGGTCCCTATTGAGATTGAGGGCCTCAAAAATTATGCAAATTTTGATGTAATTGAAATTGTGGACAATACCATCCCCTACCCAGCTCTACTATGGATTGACTGGGCGATGGGTAATCTAGATATTATTAACTTCAAGAAAAGAATAATGCCATTCGAGAACCAAGAGATAAGGGTTGTCACACTCTTGACCCTACAGAAAGTCAAATATATGTAGAACCGTCAAGGGATGAGTCCACTGAGGGATGGGATAATGTATATAACATTTCTAAATATTATATAAACCCTACTACGGATGGAGAATTAGGATGGTGCAGTAGCAGTTCAGCGTCATCAGATTCAGACGAAGGACTTGAAAATTGGTAGAACCGGCTGCATGAAGTGTCATTTAGGAGGTGCGCAAGGATCACTCAGTCTCTGCGACAAGTAGCCATAGAAGAGTGCGAGATACCAACATACGAAGGATTTCCCAATTTGGCTACATTTCTCACTAAATTTGAGGAAAAAGTGTCGGAACCACAACAACTCTTGGCCTTGGAAGAATCACTGAAGGCTACACCAGCACGATGGTGGGAAGCGCACAATTCCACCATAACTACTTGGCCACTATGTCGCCACCTAATGAGGGTTAGGTTCGGCGATGCAGAAAGATATAGCAGTAGGAAGTTTGATGGAAGAGGTGACCCGAAGGTGCATTTGACTGAATGCGAAAGCAAATGGGGACTACGAGTGAAAGAGGAGTGGGTCCACGCGTTTATCCACACACTGGATGAAGTACCGCAGAATTGGTATGTCGCAGCAGAACTACGACTCAGAACAATCTCTTGGGAACAACTAACAGTTGGATTTATCCAAACATTTAGTTTCTCTGATGAAAACCCTTCATTCATAGTGCATTACAGGTGATTCGGGAGAAGGTATTTGAAGCAGTCCCGACAGAGCAACTGCTGGGGATTCAATGGACCACGACACCATAAATGTTAATGGACTGCTACAATATCACAAGAGAGCCAAATGATGAGGATGATCCGAGGGCTACGTATGTACCAGAGTCGGAAGGAAGTCGTAGTGTCGAGGCACCAGAAGTACCTTCCGACAAGTTTCAACAACCATTGAAAATCAAGAAGGTGAACATTGGGTCGGAGGAGAATCTGAAGTTCGCAAGTATTGGAGATTATTGGGATGACTCAAATATCTCAAAGATGACTGATCTATTGCATGAGTTTCAGGATTTGTTCCCAATGAAATTCTCGGAGATGAAAGGAATTTCTAGGGACTTAGGCGAAATGAAAATTCCCTTGAAACCCGATGCGAAGCCAATCAAGAAGCGACCCTACCGGTTGAACCCAAGGTACAGGGAACGGGTGAAAGCTGATATGGGAAGAATGCTGGATGCAAGAATTATAGAACCAATAATGGATGAGTTCGGGAAGTACATGACAACAAATCTGAGAAGTCTTAAGGGATCAACGACAACTACAAGAAGTCCGAAAACAAGCACAAAGTGCGACATAGTGGCACAACGGAGCTGGCACCGCTACTAATCAAATAATGCGATGGAAAAAAAAACAAGAAGCAGATTACAAAAAGCATTTGTCGATAAGCAAGCATTGGTCGACAGCAGAAGCATTGGTCGACAAAGGAATCGCAGCATCACGGGACTTGGTGCAAATGAGCGAAATTTAATACCCAATGCATGCGGTATATTTTTCAAATCAACGTTGTATTTGGTAATCATGGTCCAAAATAGGTTGGATGCGGCCAACCAACGCTATAAATACAAGTAAATGGGAAGTTGATTGCATTGAATGATTAAGTAAGAAATTGCAGAGCCGCATGGAAGTTTACATTTTGAGTACCAACACCGAAAGACCCCAGCCCACGCCAGTTTTGCAGGAAAACTAGAAGTCAGGTCGAGCATCCCTCGGAATAAAAGGGGCGCCAATCAGCCAACAAACACCAGCCGCGCGCTGAAGAAAGGGACCCGGGACTCAACACGGTTCACCGACAAAGCTACAGGTACTTTAGGCACTGAAGTACTGCAAAAAGGGAATTATGGCCCAATGCTCTCAGAGTATGTTATGCCACGCTAGAAAGTGGAACCAGCGCTACGGATAAACAAGAATGAAAGGTATACTATTGAGATGTCGTCGATACCGCAGGGATTTCCTCAAGCCAGGAATATTGTGGAAAATCTACAGAAGCTACAGTATATTGACCATGACCTTGTGAAATTCCCAGAATACACAGAGGGTTACATTGATGTCCCCCACGAAGGAGGCCCAACCATGAAGGAACCCGTGGCATGGGCATTGCGATTGGAGCGCTTGGGGCTGTTAGACCTCACCCAAATATCGCACTTCAGGCAGTTAGCGTAGGTCAATGCATGTGTCAAACAATTGATTGTGTGTTTTCATGGTGGGTCTCTCTGGCTGCATGAGAAGATTCCCGTCACAGTCGATTTGATCACAAGAATCACTGGGCTTCCTAAAGTTGGAGCGGACCCTTCCCAATTTTTCCAGGGAAAGGATAATGATAAGAAGTATGCAGAACAGTTGACGACAAAGTACAGTGTGGAGAAAAATTCCATAGGATACCTAATCCACACAATCAAGGACCAGGCCGTCAGGGTCGGGGCAAAGATACTAGCAGTTAAGGTGGCACAGAAGAATAGGCCCAAGGAATGTAATTCGGGGATCATCACCTCCACGGAATGGTGTGCCACAAGAGAGCGGATGAATTGGTCTAAATTCTTGCTACACGAGTTGGTCGACGATGTATACGATGCACAGGAGTACAGAAATCCATTAACATACTCATGGCTCATCATGCTAGTCGCATTAGTAGGATGGAGGGAACCCGACCACTATCAAGGTATGGACATCGCAGAAGCCCAGGTACGCGAAGGAGAGTGGTGCCAAAACTTACGGGAAACCACTAATAAAGAGCGTCAGAAAGACAACATTGTACAATTTTATGTGTTATTGGAGAGGTTGCGGACA